>CM039521.1:17597359-17775192 GCA_022433055.1 Begonia peltatifolia
GGTACCATTGATAATAAAGATAAAGAAGAGGAGACATGTTTGTTGGAATGAAAATCCAAATAGCATGAAAAAAATTGAAACGTGCACTTGTACATGTTGACGCCTGCCAAGGAACTTTTGCACCAATCGCTAAAATCATTTGAGTATAAATCATAATCTCCCTTTTTGCTAACTCTGATCAGTCCTTGCAACAATTCAATGTCTAAAAGTGTAATTCTACATGGAGACATTAAAAAAAGGCACTTTAACAAAGGCACCCTATGGATTTAAACAGTCATGAAATGCATGGTTTAAAAGGCTGGCAAAGTTTCGTTTATAATACAATTACAAGCAAAATCAAGGAGATCACACTCTATTCTATAAAGACGAATACATGGAAAACAAACTGTTTTAATTGTGTATGTCGATGATATAATCATTATTGGTTACATCAATGTTTTCAAGAAATTGAAAGGAAAAATTATTTTCAACATTTAAATGAAATACTTGAGATCATTTTACTTTCTGGCATGGCAGGTTAGAAGAATCTATAGAATGGATTTGTTATCCCAATGGAATTACATTATTGTCTTGCTAAAACAAACCGATATGTTTGACGGAAAGCAACCGCAACTCCAAGGAAAACACCCATTGGGAGCAGTCACTAGTGAGCAAAAACCTACAATGAAAGATATCAATGCAGTCACTAGTGAGCAAAAACCTACGATGAAAGATATCAATAACTAGTGGGATTATTAACTTACCTTTTTTTTAATAGTCTACTCCTTGTGCGTCATCTGCAAATACATGTCAGAAGAATCTTTTGGTGGCTAAAAAGAAGACCACGAATGAGGATATTTTTGAAAACGAACCAAAAGTAGGATATTGATATACGCCAACAATGATTGGAGAAGCTGTGAATTAGATAGAAAATCCACCTAAGGATACTACACTCTTGCTTGCTGGAATCTTGTAACTGACAAGCAAGAAATGACATTTAGTATTGTTGAGACATAGTGTAGATCTATGCCTCTAAGCATATGCAAAGAGATATGGATTAAAAACTTAGTAGATGAGTTGAACATTGAAACTGAGAAACCAATAAGATTATAATGGAATAATAAATCAACAATAAGCATTATACATAATCTAATCTAATGTGACAATCTGAAGCAGGTAGAAATTGACTAACTTTTCATAAATGAGAAGATCTCTAACAGTCAAACAGACAAGATAGGAAGAACATATTGATAGTGTTTCAATGGAGTTTAATAGGGAAGATAGAAAGTTAAGATTAATGAGTAGCATTTATTTGTCTTTTAAGATTTCTAAATAACAGTTTAATTATATTTGTTAATATTCTTTAGTTATTTATTTAAAGGAGAGATTATAGGATTAAAGACTATCGATAATTTCATAAAATTATTCTAAAGGGAGAGGGCTAACAAATTTTTCGAACGTTTGCATTATCTTTGTGTTAGTTCAATTTTGTTATTGTTCTTTTACTCTAATAAAATTCTACGGGGTTTGTATCAATTGTATCAGAGTATTTTAGAGACCCTCTAACGAAAATGGTAGGAAGAAAAGGAGAGAATCGAGAAGTTTGGGTAGAGGACGAATTGGCCAATTACATGAGGAATTAAGAACAGAAATGGATTCTCTGTGTGAAGAGTTAATAACAGAAATGTGTTCTCTAAGCGAAGGATTCTCATGAGATAAGGGCGATGACGGCAAAAATGGCTTCAATAATGGAGTTGTTGGCTTCTCTCTCTGCATCCATGCAGGGAGGAGGATTTTAGAGACCCACAAGTATAGATAAGTAGAAAAATGACGAAGGAAAATCTGAAATTGGGGGAACTTGGACGCTGGAGATGCCTCCGTTCAATGGAGACAATCCGGCGAGATTTCTAAGCTCTCTAGGCGAAGAGGCAACATCTGAACCAGAAGGAGTTCTGAACACGTTGAGCACAATGGAGGTCAAAACGTATGCCAAACAACACAATGTGTTTGTTCAACAAAGAACGTAGAGGAAGTGCACCATATATCTATCAGCAAGAGCCACTGTCATGCTGTGTGGAGTATTGGCAGACCGGAAAAATCAACATCCAAGCTGCAAATAGCACATCAAAATTTTGGAGCACATTGTGGTCACATCCACATCGCCAGAAATTTTAACCCCCTAAAAAAAATGATACACTAGAAATCAGTGCGCTGCTGGTGGGATTTTCCAATGAAAAGCAGACCAGAGACAAAGGAGAAGGGAAGCAGGAGGTGAAGAAGTCGTTGGCTGCTCATCGTTGAACTCTAATGGACTGTGAGAAATTTTTGGTCAGGAAAGTGGCTTTTTGTCAGGGACGTCAACATTCATGGAGGGAAAAGTTGCCTATCACTCTTTTGAATCTTCAATACGTGATGGATGGGTGTAAGTTCAAGGGGGCAATGATTGTTTGGAAGAGTCTCCAACTAGAGAAGAGGAGACGGGCAGGTTAGCAAGGAAAAGAAAAAGAAACCTAAACGTAAGAGACCCCTTGACATATTGGGTATGACCATTACAACCAAAGTCCAAAATTATCTATTCAAACAAATAAATAGGCTCTGGCCCACCATCATGACACAAATGCAACAAATAACCAAATTAGTTGACTGGCAAGTGGTTCCCTCACCTTATTATTTCCTGGCAATGGAAGAGGCGACAAAAGGAGATTTGATCAATGGCTTAGAAGAGATATATCATATTTGTAGTCAAAGAAATCATCATAGCCAAAGAGTGTTTGCCGTTTCAAAAGCTTATGCACATGAAAAGGTACTAGAGCAAGTCAACATTTGGATTCAATGTCTAGTAACCGAACACGAATTCTCGAAGAAGAAAATGGATCAGGTTTCTCTGTCAGCAATTACAAGATCATGCACCTTGAGGATAATGTGCTTATTAGGCGACGAATAATAATAGAGTTCTAATAGAGTTAAGATAAAGGTTAATGAGTGTCATTTATTTGTCTTTTACTATTGATACGAACCTCATAGGATTTACTAAAGTAAGAAAACAATAACAAAATTGCACTAAAACAAAGATAGTGCAATCGTTCAAGAAGTCTACTACCTCTCCCTTTAGAATAATTTTTCAAAATTTTTGATATCCATTTATTCTACAATCTTTCATTTAAATAAACAACTAAATAATATAAAAAGACATAATCAAATTATTATCTAGAAATTCTAAAAGACAAATAAATGAAACTCATTAATCTTAATTTTTTATCTTCCCTAGTAAACTTTCATTAGAAGTTTATCACATATTTGCATCAACTCGAGGGAGTGTTAAAGGTTTTTATTTCAAATATTTGAATAATTAAATAATTCTTTATTTATATGATAAGCCATTTGAAATCTTATAAATAGATCATGTGTAGATTAACTGTGAATATATAAGGAATTTCTTATTTTCTAGAACATTCTTTCTTTTTCTAGGTTATTTTCCTTTTGTTTCTGTAAGACATCAGCTCAATATAATGGAAAACGACTGCTTTTCTGCCACTCCTTTCTGTCAATTGGCATTATTAGAAAAATTTGGTGGTTCAATTTGAGATTGGTAATCTCAGAACTCATTCAAATCACTTTTTTCCTAGCAGTTTCTGAGATTTTCTGAGATGTATTAACTTTTTTACTTGAATTATTGACAGAAAACCTACGGAATAGCAACAGAAAGAATTAACTTGCTATGTAGCAGCGTGTATATTGTATACTACTGTCGTATCATGTTAAAAATTTAATGTTTTTCATATATTTCAATGGCACTGTTTACAGCTAATGTAGGAGAAGAATATCTTGGAAAGAATTAAGCTAAGAAAAATTTACTCTAATCAAAATATTGTTGTAGCTGTACAATCATTGATAAGACAAAAGTACGGAAAATTCCTAACATATTCTTTACTATGGAAACAAGATTTTCAATACCTGAGGATTTGATCAAGGATATTCGCAGATGTTATGGCAATTTCTTAATGCTCCACAATTTTGTTTGATTGAACTCTGAAGATGGTGATATCTTGTATAGTTGATTCACTGTCACTATTTTGCAGATGCATGTGAAGGGATCACAGCACAGATCTGCGGAGTCCATTCTAAAGGAGAAGGAAGTGCTAAAGCAAATCGAGATAAATAAAAGAATAGCTTTGTCAGGCTCTATTACACCAACTTCCAATGCTAAGGGCCAAATATGTAAGTCTTTTGGTTTACCATTGGTTGAACAGACCCAAAAAGCCACTTCAGAGATAATTTATGCCAAACCGTCAGCACAGAGCTCCAAAATGGACAATTCACAAGTGAGATTCTTGAACAGTGGTCCTAGTCTATCTAACTTCAGTGGAACTAGTTCTTTACCTGGTACAGAGACTTGTAATGAAGCAATGAGCCAACATTTTTTGAATTTCCACGAGCAGCGGGAGCAAGAACTTAAATTTACTTCTGCAGGCTGGAAACGTGATTGCCACGGGAAATGGTTCAAAGACGAAAATGTAAGTTTTTCATTGACCTTATTGTACTAATCTCTGAAGTTATACTGGGTAGAGTGTGTTTTCTATTTTTTTCCCTAATTCTAAAGATCGTCAATCTGAAAAGAAAAGAAAAAAAGAATGATCTGTTTGAAAATGATACAGAAAGCAAAGATTTCAATTTATATGTTCTTGCAGGTTGAGTTTGACTCAGATGAAGAAGATCCAAATATATCACTCTGATACTACGATCACACATCGAATACAAATGGTACATGAATGTAATTTCCTTGGTGTAGAAGATTAGTTGTATTGTGGATAATCTTGTTGGTGAGTGAGGGTGAATGGCATGTTAAATGTGAAGAAGTTGATTAGATGTAATCCCGTTTTTTTACTTCCACTTGATGAGGTTATATGTTCAATATAATGCTGTAAATATATACTTGAAACACTGAAATTAGCACAGATAGATTGCTAGAATTAGAAACATTTTCCCTTTAACTATCTGATAAAATAAAAAGGAAAATGTGATCTTGTTAAACAAGATAAAAATATATGCATTAAATTTTTTTTTTCCAGTAGTAACGGTTTGGTTCGATTTAGTCCGATAGAATTAAAAAGGAGATTGGGAAGTTAGAGAAATAATAATAGTTATTTTTACTTCGTTGTATTCCATGACTCATTCTTGAAGATTTGGCTCAAATTTCCTTGTTACTAATGAAGAATCCTTTCTTTATACTGACTTTTCTCTACGGTACTAACAGTGTCTTTTACAAATTTGGTGGAAAGTTATTGAGGAGTAATTCTTCAATGGATGGACCTACGAATATGACTTTAATCGTGTCTCTCACAAAAACAAATTATAAATTGCAGTTTGAAAGACAGTTTTCAAGTTTAAAATGCTTGCGAGAATGACTTGGGGATCCCATGGGCAATGCTGATGGTGATTCGATCGCTCCATCAGGTTTCAAAACATTTCCCTGCTCTCCTTGAGCTTGTTTTCATCGTAAAATTACTTTTTTTTGTATGTCACAATTATGAGATATATCAAGCCATTCAATATTGACATAATTAGTAATGATGGCTATAATAAAACTTTATAATATAGCACACTTTGAGTTAATGATTTTCTCACATGTGATAATTACCTTCTTAAAGTCTACTAGATTATGTCTTCCACGAATTCACCACCTCATTTCGTGTAGGATTTTCAGGGAGGTAAATCGATTGATTTGGCCTTTCTTTCAAGGCCCGTGTAGCACAAATAGTGTCATATCAGGTATCACACAACATCAAATTGTTTTGTTTTTTTACGAAACATTGAAGAAAAAGTTATATCAAAACTAGCTTACTGTTAATTTAAAAATTCAATAGAAATAATTTTTTTTGTAAAAATTAAAAATAAGAAGGCTATTAAAAATAGATGATTGTAACATGGGTATCAGCAATAAGTTATCAACTATTGAAGATAAAAAATGGATCAAAACAAATAGACATGCTATCTTCAATTTATATCTTGCATCTAGATAAAATTTTGTCAAGTTTATTAAAGATGGCAACTGTCAAGCAGATCAAAGATATATTTACGAAATTGTATGAAGTGAAGTCGTTGCACAACACAATTTCTTAGCAAGAAAGTTTTACACTCTTCTGATATCAAAGTCGCCAAAAGGTAACTTACCATACCAATATTCTCAATATTTTATTTTCTCTATTTACAGCAAGCACAAAATTGATAAGAATGAATGATCTGAACTTTTACTTCAAAGTGTTGTTGATTCGTATGATCAACTCATTATAAATTTGGTCAATGATATCTCAAGACAACAATAACATTCAATGGCACTGTAGCACCAGTTCTTGAAGAAGAAAGTACACAAAAGACTAAAAAGCACTCTTTTGTGGTTGCTTTATCTATAATGACAAGGAGATCTAAGGAACGTCAAAGCCAACAATATGGCAAGTCAAAATCTACAGTAGAAAAGAGCATCAAGTGCTATCACTACGGTAAGATGGGTTATATGAAAAGAGAATAGTGGAAGATGAAGAAGAAATAAGACATTAAGAATGTCAAAGATGAGATGAAGAATACGACTACATCTGTTTCTAATGATGATTATGTTATCATATGTGAAGATGTTGTCAACCTCATGATTCATAAATTATTTTGGGTATGTGATTATAGTACATGTTATCATGTTACTTCCAAAATGGAATATTTTATATCTTACATTAGTGGCGATTTTGACATTATTAAAATGAGGAACAATCAAGCTTCTAAAATAGTTGAAAAAGGTAACATTTGTATCCACACCAACACGGGTTGTGAGTTGGTGCTTAAAGATATCAAACATGTTTAAGATATTAGATTAAATCTTATATACGTCAGTGTTTTGGCGATATAAGTTATAAAAGTAAATTTGTTGATGATAAATTGGAGATCGGCAAAAGTTTACTAATTGTAGTGAAAGAAAATAAAGAGTCAATGTGAAACAATCATTAGTAAATGTAGCACAAAATAAATTATTCATTGAGTTATAACACAAATAACTTAGCAACATGAAAAAGAACTTCAAATACTCGACAAGAGAGTTTTTGTCACATGTCAAAAGCGTTGTAATCATTGTTTGGCTAGAAAAAAATACAAGGTTTCTTTTGAGAAGAATATTGATCAATGAAAATGTCGGATTGTTTTTACCCGGGGGGGGAGGTATATTGACTTAATGATTGTCAAGATAATTTGATAGAAAGAATGTAATCAATAGCAAATAAAGAGTTAGGGGAAAAAGAAAACGACACTGAAATTGTTTACACGATTCGGTCAACCTTGCATACGTCCGCACTTTAAGGACTCCCCTTTAAGATTATTTCCTTCTCTTCTGAGAAAATCTTTAATTGAACTTCACGGGCGTCAATCAACTGTCTTTACATCTTTCTCTTTGCGATTCACCCTTTTACAACGTTCTAATGCAAGGTTGAGTTGAAACTCAAATTGCACTCTCTCAATAATGTAATCTCAAGTTTTTTTGGTTTGAGAGGTATATGAAAGATTGAGAAATTGAAGCTCTTTGAAGTTGAGAGAAATTTTTTCTGGTGGTTGCTTGATTGTTTTTTTTTTTTTTAAATCTTCATTCTTCAATTTATAATCCTTCTGACTTCTGCTTACGATCGGTCGACCTATCTTAAAACCAGTTGACACCTTGTTACCATTGTGCATAGATAGAAGACCGTTGTAAGCCGTTTCGGTCGACCTCTTTGAGTCTCGATCGACACTTTGTGATTGTTGGTGTTCGTTGATAGATGTTGTAAATAGTGTTGGTCGACCCTTTGTTCTTTTATGAATTCATTGGTCGATACCTTTATATACCAGTCGACACTTGCTTTGTCTCTGTCTTGCATCGATCATTTTTTGTGGTCGACACGTCAATTGTTTCTGGATTTATCGATCGACACCTTCAAGGTCCGGTCGACACTTCAAATAGTTCTGTTTCCATCGGTCGATCCCTCTGGTCCACACTTTAATTGGTTCTGGATAGTTCGGTCGACACCTTCAAAGTCCAGTTGACACTTCAAATGGTTCTGTTTCCATTGGTCGATTCCTCTGGTCGACACTTTCCAAGTTCGGTCGGTACTTTCATATTCCGATCAACACTTTAAAACTGTATTTCTTCGTTTATACTATCATCAACTTGATAATAGTTTATTAGTACGAATACCTCTTTTCAAGGGTATTTTCATTTAATAAAAACAACAAGTAATTTATTTCTTACGCTTATTCAATATTTTAAACATTTATCAACTATGTTAACTTTAAATACATTTTATTAAAACATCATTAAAAGCTTATTAATCTTAAACACATTTTAAGTTAACAGAAACTAGATGTTTTGGAAGTCATCTATTCAGATGCTTGTTATTTCATGCCCACAAAATATTAGGCGACCTAGTACATGGATAAATTTATTGATGATCATTCAAGAAAAGTTTGAGATCATGCATTCAATATCAAAGATGAGTCTTTTAACGCTTTTAAATTGTTTCTAAATTGTTTCATGGTTTCGTACAGCGAGAAACTAAGAAAAAGCAAAAATGTATCAGCACAAAAAATGATGACAAATATAAGGGATCCTTTAGTGAATGCTACAAGATACACATGATCAGACATGAAAGATCATTTTCAAAGTCTTCTTAACAAAAGGACATTATACAAATAATGAATAGAATAATAGTGGAGAAGATAAAGTGCATGCTGTAACACTCAAAATTTTCCAAAATATTTTGAAGAAAAACAATTAAACTTGTAGTAAACATTATCAGTATTTTTGTAACAGTCGAAAATTTTACCGAGTAATTTATTTATGTCCACAAAATTCACAAGAAATTTTAGAAACTTACCAAATAAAAAGGAGTAAAAAAGCTAGATATTTTAAAGAACTAGAAGATTTAATAACCGAAAGGAGATTTAAATGAATAGAATTAGAATTTAATGAATTGAATGAAGTGGGAATTAAATAGATTTTAAGAGTAGGTTGAATTACAAAGCTTCTTGAAGAAGCTTCTCCATTCACTTTCCCAAAAACCTTTTTTTCTCCCCACTCTCCTCATAGTTTCTGTTTTTCTCCAATCAACCCTTTCTCTCCTCACTATTTTCAGCAGCTCACGAATTCTCCTTTCTCACGTGAGCTGCAACCTTCTGTTTCCCTTTTTCGGCTTCCTTTTTCTTCTCGGTGTTCACCTCACAACAACCTTCCTCTACTCTCAAGATTTACGGTAAGAGTTTAGTTATGGAATTAGGGTTATGAAATGTATGGAGTTAATGTTAATTACGATGAACTTTTGGATATTTACTAGATTGAATTGGTTGGCTTGGAATGGATTGGTATATAGATATCATAAATGCCCATTAATGTTCAAAATAGTATTTTACTGTAAATTGTAGATTTTGAAATGCTGGGCTTAGTCGATAGACATTAGTTGATCAGTGAATATCGCATGTTAAAGTAGGCTCTGTAAGTGAGCTATTGGCTTTAGAATTTTTGGATTTGGATAATTGTAAGTGTAAGTTATGAAATCTCGAAGTTTGAAGCAATTCATGGCCAATTCCAAAAATTGATGTATAATGGTTGAAATTAGTTGCCTATTGTCGGGATTGGTTTAAGTTAATGGTTATGGATGATTAAGTTTTTGAGTTGTGATTTTCTAAATGGAATATTAATAGTTTGATTCACATGTTATACGTTGCAAATCACTAAGGAAAATGATCAAACTTCGTATAAATTGCTAAAAACTCTGAAATTAAGAGTGTTTCGGCGAAAGCAGTACCATGTTGGGTGGCTGACTGAGAAGTTTTCGACAAAACAAATCCGTGAAGGTTGTATGAGCAACTTAAAGCGGATAATATCTTACTGCGATGAAGGAGGCCTATATTATAGGTTGAATTTATAAATTTTAAAGACCCAGAAGATTTAATAACAGAAAGAAAATTTAAATGAATATAATTAAAATTTAATGAATTGAATTAAGTGGGAATTAAATAGATTTAAGAGTAGGTTAAATTACAAAGCTTCTTGAAGAAGTTTCTTCATTCACTTTTCCAAAAACCTTTTTTTCTTCCCTCTCTCCTCATAGTTTTTGTTTTTCTCCAACCAGTCCTTTCTCTCCTCACTATTTTCTCCAGCATCATCAGCAGCTCACAAATTCTCCTTCCTCATGTGAGCCGCAACCTTCTGTTTCCCTTTTTCGGCTTCCTTTTCTTCTCGGTGTTCACCTCACAACAACCTTGCTCTCCTCTCAAGATTTACGGTAAAAGTTTGGTTATGGAATTAGGGTTATAAAATGTATGGAGTTAATGTTAATTATGATGAACTTTTGGATATTTACTTAATTGAATTGGTTGGCTTTGAATGGATTGGTATATAAATATCATAAATGCCCATTAATGTTCAAAATAGTATTTTACTGCATATTGTAGATTTTGAAATGCTGGGCTTAGTCGATAGACATTAGTTGATCAGTGAATATCGCATGTTAAAGTAGGCTCTGTAAGTGACCTATTGGCTTTAGAATTTCTGGATTTGGATAATTGTAAGTCTAAGTTATGAAATCTCGAAGTTTAAAGCAACTCATGGCCAATTCCAAAAATCGATGTATAATGGTTGAAATTAGTTGCATATTGTCGGGATTGGTTCAAGTTAATGGTTATGGATGGTTAAGTTTTTGAGTTGTGATTTTCTGAATGGAATATTGATGGTTTGATTCACATGTTATACCAAGGAAAATGATCAAACTCCGTATAAATTGTTAAGAACTCTTAAATTAAGAGTGTTTCGGCGAAAACAATACCATGTTAGGTGGCTGATTGAGAAGTTTTCGGCAAAACAAATCCGTGAAGGTTGTATGAGCGACCTAAAGCGGATAATATCTTACTGCGATGAAGGGGGCCTATATTATAGGCATTTAAAGATATTAGAATGCATATTTTCACAAAAGAGATGTCCAAACGAGACAACAAAATAAATAAATGCATACTTTCTTAGATATGGAAGTGATGCATTCATATATATACTTGTGTAAAATCTAGTATTTTTGTAAGTAATTAAATTTCACATGTTGAATTCTTAGCTATTGACTGACAATGTGTATTTGGTTGACTCGTTTTGCCATTTTTAACCATGTTAGATTTTATCAATCAAATTTGATAATTTGAGAAATTATCATAGGTGAAATTAAAGAAAAACTAACATTTGGATAATTAGAATTAAAGAAGAAAATAAATGAATTTAATGAAATAGAAAGGTAAAAATATAAATAGAAAAATTGAATTACAAGTTGTTTTATATATTAATAAAATAATTTTGCTAATTAAACAATTAACTATTATATTTTGACATTATAATAATAAATAATTATTATAATTTTAATAATTAAAATTTTGTAAAAATATACATTACATTTATATAAATTAAAAATATTTATGTAGGTTTAGTTCGTTAGACTCGGCTTATTTAACTCGTTAGACTCGGTGAGCCATATTTTTTCAGGTTCAACTAGGTTCGGTCAGCTTGTTTATCATCTCTAGGAGGAAGTGTCGATCACAATAGTAGTTTGAGTTGAAAACCAAGAGGTATCGATTGTCAACCTGTAGGATGAAGTGTCAACTGCAGACCCAAACTTGAGTGTTCCAAGTGTCGACCGACGAGTCAACCCTGACTTATAACAATCGACGCACAACCTTAGTTTTGGGTAAATTTTGTCACTGAGGCACTACGTGCCTTGGCAAAGTTCATGGCCGTTTTCGATTAGGTTCGTAGTCTTGATATAGGATTCATCCATGTTGATTTAGAGCCAGTGCTAGAAATTGTCACTATTGTAAGAAAGAATAGTAGTTATCGTCGATATAGAGATTTTATGCTTTCTGCATTACATTGTATATTTTTTTAAAAACTATTATTTTGGTGAGTTGCCATTTATAAAAGTATGACAATGTCTAGTCGTCAGCATGCAGTTTTATAAATATGCGTGTATAATTTTCCTCATGTTTATTTTTAGTGTACATGATTATGGTTTTGTTATGGCATGCTAAGAGGATGAATTCTCTTAATGTTTTAGGCAATTTTGGTGTCAAAGCATCACGAAGCTATCATGTTACACATTCTGTAGTGTGAGGGTAGTATTGTGTGCCCGTACGAAAAGCTAGTAGTAAGGCAGCTATAGCGCTGTTTGAGTTTTGAATCCCTAAATCTGATTAGGGTGTTAATTGTTGGAGTTGATGTCGCGGCTGACTGTTGGTCGTTAATCAGTTATGTGACAAGCTGGATCTTCAAATCACTGTCACAATTTCATCTAAGCTCATGAGACGTTATTGGGTCTTCAGATCATTGTCTTTCTGTGGGTTGTGCTAGAGGGGTCTATGTGTGACCCTTCGTTTTCATTGAGGACGTTTTCTGTGGAAAACGATTAAGGTTATTCTTAATGTATAGCAATCTATGTACCTTGCAAGTTTTTAGAACCACCTCACTAAGGGCTCGTGGAGCCAGTTTTGCTAAAAAGAAGAAAAACAGTTTTCTTAACCATTTTATATATTCGTGCATAATTTTAAAATGAAATCACATTTTGAAAGAGATAAAAACTCATTTTTAAAACAAGATGCATTACATATAACATTTTTACTAATTTAGTCACTCACCTCAACGATGTCCTACCAATCCAGGTAAAGAGAAGAGTGGATAGCTTCAGTGGATATCTGAGAGAGGCCGCTTGTATTTTTTTTCTTGTTAGAACTTTATTTTGTATTTCCTGTATAAGGATTTAGTTTGTTGAACTTGGAACTGTAAACTTAATTGTTAGATTAGAACCCTTTACTTTTCCACACAGTTTAATATTATTAAGTACCTATTTTATTGCACTATCTGCATGAAATTTCACTATGTAGGCTTGACTATCTCTTTAATGTAAAGACTTTCGTTGCAAACGTAGCTTTGGGCTGAGTGATCGGGTTTCTTTCTCTGAAATTGGGTTGTTTGACTTGGCATTTCTGCTACGACCCGTCCTTGGGTCATGTCACTTTGAAATCCAGTTGACAAGAAGATTGTCAAAAGTCAAAATATTTTTTTTTTAAATATAAAACCATTGAAGACATTAAAAAGATATAGAGATCATTGATGAACTCTAATAAGAGTTGATCTAGTAAAATTGACTTTTGACGAGGAGATATAAGAGAATTTGGTGATCAAGCAGTTGACGCAATAACAAACAAAGACCTCTCCTAAGTCAGTTGTAGAATTGGAGTTAAAAAAGTTAACAAGACATCGTTAACCATGAAAAAGATACTCTATTGATGAGTATGTGACAATCACTAATGGAGATTACTCGAGTGCTATGAGAAACCTATAGAATATTAAACAAGAAAAACTAGTTGGATGATATGCAAGATGAGGTGAAATCGTGCAGGAGAACCACACTTATGAATTGATTCATTTTCAAAGAGAAGAAAGACATTTAAGAACAAATGGGTAAACGTATATAAATCTAAAGAGTAATGTTATAAGACACAATTGGTTGTGAAAAACTTTGGTTCAAAGAATGATATAGAGCTTTACAAAATGTCTATTTATTGTGAAAATATCATATATACAAGTCGTACTTATATTATCATCAAGTCTAAGCTTAAAGATCAAACAACTTGATGTGAAGACTGTCTTTCTAGATGGTGAACTAGAAGAGCTTATCTGTGTAGAACAACTAGAATGATTTGTTGTCTAAGGAAACAAATTTTTGGTATGTAGATTGAATAAAAGCCAGTATGAATTAAAACATACCCTACAACAATGATAAAAGAAGTTTAATTCCTTCATAGTCAATGAAATGTATAGAAATTTTTTTTCAAACCATTGTGTATTAATGAAAAAATTCACAAATGGTAAACTCATTATCCTCTTATTTTATATTGATATCATGTTGATTGTACACCTAGATAAAGAAGAGATTAATAAGTCGAAGAAAGAACTTGGTAAGTTTTTTAATGACATGCAAAATATATATTTGTCATGAGTATCACTCATAATAAGAAAGAAAAAAAATTATGACTATCATGTGATAAATATATCAAAAACGTTTTCAGCCAACTTTATGTGGATAAGGCAAAACCGATTATTATTTCACTTGTTTATCACTTTAAACTTTCTTCTTAACAAAATTCTTCTATTAAAGAAGAAAAGAAAAAAATTCAAAGAATTCCACAAGTCTCAACAGTTGACAGTTTAATTTATATCATAGTTTGTACGAGACCTGATAATTCACATGCTATTGGAGTATTCAGTAAATTTCTATTAGATCCAAACAAAAAACACTGGAATGTTGTGAAGTGAATTCTTAGATATGTCACAGGCACTTATGAATTCAGTTTGTACTTTAAAAGTAAAAATACTTCGTTAATAGGTTATGCTAATTCAAACATAGTTGGAGATATCTACTTTAAAAGATCAACATTAAAGTATTTGATTATATTTAGAGAGAGAGTTGTGTCATGACAATTAAAGTAGCAAAAATTAGTAAGTAGAATTATGTTAGATACTTATCAAACACATCATGAGAAAGTTCACACATGAAAATGACTTAAAAATGATGACGAACATCTTCAAAATGAAATAAGCATGAATTCTGTTGAAACTCAGCTTGACTACATGTCACATTATAAGTTGAGAGGAGAATATTGGTTAGTAAATGACCCCTTAATGATAGAGTCCCACCACAATAAATATGAAGACTTCTTCAATAAAACATTATCAATGTTAGGGGCTCTATCTCCATGCTGCCTAAACTGCGTTTTTTGTCATTCATTTTATGGCAAAGTTTTCCTATAAAAGGGTGCTCTTGACGAAGGTCCAAAAATCATCTCAAAAAAAGAAAGTGAAAATGAGAAAAAATAGATGTGATTTTGTGGCAGATAAAAGAAAGAGCGTGAGTAAAAAAATAAATAAAGTATTTTTGTGTGAATTTTAAAAATTATGAATTTCTCTCGGTGAGTAATTTGTTGAATATTTAGTTTCTAAATATATGTTATAAATCATATTTTTAATTGTGATACTTGGTTTTTGTAATTTTTTTCGATTTGAATTTCTAAGTAAAAATTATCTGTGTTTATTTGTCTATTATTTTTATTATTTTATAATCATTATATTATAAGTGTGTGAAAAGATATTTTTAGTATTTTCGTAGTAGAATCTGTCATCATTTTTCTTACCACCTTATTATTTCTCCCAACGCCAATGTGTTGGTCAATAGGATGGTGATTCAGAAAATGATGTGCAAACTCAACATTTGAATAACAACCCACACTAAACTTGACATTAGTGACTCTTTTCACTTGAATTCTTGACGTGTGGGTATCAAACTTACGAGAATAACACACTTTTATATTTGTGCAGTGACGTGTACATGTGACATCTCTCTTCGATTTTAAAAAATATTTTTATAAAACTAAATCTGGAAAAAGTCACACATTTTTTGTCATAAAGATTAGATTTCTCTTTCTTATCTTTTTGTCAAAATCTTTTTTTTCTGACATTTTTAATATATCTATTTAAAAATTAATTTTTCAAATTAATTTTAATAAAATTAATTTTTAAAAATAAATCTTATATAATAAAATCTCATCTTATAATATTTTTTATATTTATTTTTTAAATCAAATTTCAAAAATCTGATTTGATAGTTTGTTAAAGAACAAAATTCAATTTAAATTTGAAGATAAAATTTCATAGGTTGAGATTGTTCAAATCTAATTTAAATTCTTTAAAATAATATCATTTAATTAGATATTTTATTTTAATTTAAAATATAAAAAATATTTATATATTTCGAATCATAATGCATTCTTTTCAGTGTTTATAAATAATTAATCATTTATATATTTATTCTTGTAACATAAAAATTTGTATAGTGATATAATATTACAGAGGGACTAATGAAGGTATAAGCTTCAACAATATTTGTTAAGTAATATAAACTCTTTATATTAATTACCACAATTATTAACTCTAAGTAATTCTACTAAATATCTAGAGTTGCACTATTAAAACTATATTTACTCAAAGTAATGTCAATTGATATAGTCATTACATATGTATTAATCCTCCATTAAGATTCGTAATAGAGTTGGGTATTAAATCTTTTAATCTATCATATTATATCTTTATCCTTGACTAACATTAGTTATTAATTGAATAATTAATTTATAATATTTATGAATTTGCACGCTAATTATTCAATCCATTAACTTACAAACAATGGAATCTTGTATTATAGATTTTATTGTATCGATGTTAGCATTCGCAGTTACTCATTTAATTTATTTTCAAAATACAAAGTTTGTGTAATATAACTCGTGCAAAACTATACTGAGTAAATCAAAGAATAAATTGAAATGAAATAGGAGTATACTAAATACAATGAATTAAGATTATACATATATTACTATCATTATGATAAAATTAATTGCTCTCTATTTAACAGATATTATAAAATAATTTAATTTAATATAGTTCACTCCTATATAATCATATTATATAAAATACAATCACTTTATGTCACTATATATATAGTCGGAATATAGTTATACATTCTCAACGAAGTGAACTGTATTTATAACTTTATTAATTTAAAAATTATATACTTCAAATATAAATAATATTGAAATATAATCTCACGTGTATCAATATATATGTAAATTTAAAATTATACAGATAATTAATAATTTTTTTTTAAATTATAAAACATATAGTATAATATAAATATAAAAATTAATTATTAATTAATATAATAAAAAATATGTATAATATTTATTTGTTGGGCACCATCATATTCTACTAAAGAATTCACGGTGTCCTTGTTTGGTGGAAAGATTGTCCGTCATCATTGCCAATTAACTATATAAGTCTCGATTTTATGAACTATTTTGCATTAATTAAATTTTATTCTTAAAATAAATTGCTTTATTGGACAGATATGCACACTGAATTGATAGTGTGATACCGCTCATTATTTCTCATTATTACTCTATTTCCTCACTTTTATCTCCCTAAATTCTTCTGTTTCTTGCAAGTCCTACGTGGACGAAATACTATTAGTTGTAATACTTAAACTTACTTGATTAATCCTCCTCATGGTTTCTCCAATTTCTTTTTTATATAATTCTAAGAGAATTTTACGTGTCCAAATCAAACAAATCATTCTTTCTACGTGTCGCTTGAACAGAAAAGACCCGACATACCGAGGAAATAAAAGTGAATTTCCGGACGTTAACAAAGTATTTGTATTGAATTTGTAAATTTTAATGATAAAAGCATTACTATTTTCACCACAAAGTCATGGAGATGCGAATGCTTTTAAATGTCAAATTTTGTAACCCATGTCAAGAACATGGTGATGAGAGATAGGCATCGTCCACTCCCTCTTTCCATTGTGGATTGCAATGGAGAGCCCACTCAATATTTGACAAATTATAAGGAAAAGTGGGGAAAGAAATCAACCCATTTTCGAACATAACCGAGCATTTAAAAAATCCTTTAGTCAAAAATTGTTGATAAATTATCAACAATTTCAAAACTATAATATGTTACATTCATGTTAATTTAATTTTGTTACATATATTATATGCATTTTCGTTATGTGTAGGTCCAATCTTTTTATTCATCGTTACAAATAAATATTTCTTTTTTTAGTATGATAATTTGACAAGACGAAGAATCTATATCAAAATCTAGTGCACTCACAAAATGATAAACTACCAATGACCTAAAAAGTTTAAATTGTTGTGAAGATCCGAACAATTGTTTAAGGATTCGAGTCGAGCCATATTAATTAGGTTTATTGGTTCAACTTCACAATAATTGAAAGAACTTGACTCTTTCGCTCAACAAACTTATTCGTTCATCTCAAATATCATACGTTTGATAAAAAAAATATTTTTTTAAGTGATGTAGATGAAATTGCTCTAGCTTTATGAGAGAGAAATTTGGCATTTTTTGTTACTATAACTGCTCAATTAAAACTATATGACAAACAAATATGATATAAGTGAAAAAAATATATGAAAATTATACAAGATTGATCGAGTTGGTTCATTGAGCTCATTCCAAAACAACTTTGCTTGATTTAGCTCAACTCACAATAAGTTGCGCTTGAGAATTGAGTCGAGTCGAGTGAAACTTTATTTAAAATTAGTTTATCGTGGAATTCTTCTACCATTAATTTGTTCCCATAACAAATGCACTATTTTTAAAATCCACAACATTTAGTTAAAAATGTTATATTATATAAAGTATTATTTAGATTTTTTTTAAGAAAAAACCTCTGAGTATTGGTTTTTTTTTAAAATCCTCAAATTTTTTTATTCATCAAAAAAACCTTAAAGTTTGAAAAATCAGCAATTTGAACTTCGAGGGAAGGAGTCAGGAGGTTGGCTTCTTCAAAGAAGACGATCAGTCCAGCTAGACCGTCCGTCCCGTTATCAAAATGTCAATATTTTCGATTTTTATGGGAGAGGACGATTGGTCCTGCAAAACTCATGACAAAAGTCACGAATTTTGTATTTTAAGAAGAAGACGACCGATCATACTATAGGACGACCATCCTTCTCCTCCGATTTTTGCTCAAAAGAGGACAACTGGTCCAAAGATCAGTCATCCTTTTGTGGGCAGAACCTGTTACTTTTGTTATGGATTTTAGAATGTAAGAAGACGACTGGACCAGAAAAACAATTCTCCCTCCCGAGGTTTAAATTACCTATTTATCAAATTTAAAATTTTTTTCGATAAATAATAAATTTTGATAGTTAAAAAAAAAAAAAAAAAAGATACTTTGAATTTTTTTTTTTTATAAAAAACCCAATATTTTAACCACAATTTTATTTTCTTTATTTATTAATTATGGATAATTTTACTTATGTTTAATCCTTTAAAAAATCTTGGACCTATCAATAGTCAATGGCTAGGCTATCACGTGAATGACACGTGGTTTGTAACCTCTTCTTCCTCGGCTCTGCAATTTCTCTTCTGCTACTTAAGCACTCTTTTCTTCTTATGCTCTGCAACAAGCTCTCCTCTTTCCCCCCATAACACATATGAACTTCTTTCTCTCTTTCATTTTCTTTGGAAATCTGCCCAAAGCCTATGTCCGTTTTATGAAGTTTCTGGTGACTGAAATTCTTCTTTGAGCACAAAAATGGTCGTTGGCCATGGGTATTTGCATCTCAAAGCCACCTACTAAGAGAAACCCATATTCTCCACGGGATTCAAGTGACCAAGTTGATCCCATTCCCGTTCAAACTCCCAAATGCGTGCCAACTCCTCACTGGAAAGATGAATTCAATGCCGAAAAACAATCTCCATCTCCTTTCTACTCTTTCTTCAGCCCCAGCCCTGCCCACTTTTCCCAGAAGAAAAATAACAAGAAGTCCCCGTCTCCGGCTCCGGGAGGGACGAAAAGCGCCAGCTCCACCCCCGGGAGGTTTCTCCGGCGGCCGTTTCCTCCACCCTCACCCTCTAAGCATATACGAGCCGTGCTAGCACGGCGGCATGGGAGAAAGTCTGGCGCCAGTGCTGCAATTAGGGAGGATGGAGACGAAAAAACTGGGGTTGCTTTGGATAAAAAGTTTGGGTATTCTAAAGAGATTACGAATAGATTGGAGATAGGGAAAGAAGTTGGGAGAGGGCATTTTGGATATACATGTTCTGCGAGGTTTAAGAAGGGAGAGCACAAAGGACAGCAAGTTGCAGTTAAGATAATTCCAAAAGCTAAGGTTGGTTCTATCTTCTTTGAAGAATTTAAATATATAATTGCTTTTACGCTAAATTTTATATTCAAGCTTATTTTCATTAGTCTTGATATGAATTTTATGAGACGATCATCTATGACTCGTTTTGATCATGTTTTATGCCATGGCCGAGTTCATTATCTATCCAGGTTGCTGCAAGATCACCCCTTTTCATCACCTAAAAATGAAACTATAAACAGTCCATTTTCATGTTTTTCTGTTGGTTCTTTTAAGATGGAAGTCAGTTTTCTTGGGTGAATCTTCATTTGTTAGTTTGCAACCCTACTTTAAAGATCTCATTAAACCACTTCCCTTAGCTAATACCGAGTGTGTTAGTTTATGATCATCAAAGTTTCCTCCCTGTGTAATTGGTGTCCTGGTCGAACTGGTTTACGTTGCTGGCATAACTTTATACCTCAAAGTATCCCATCTGGAAAGGCGGTCTTCCTAATGAGTTCCAATCAGTCGAGGTTTTCGTAGGAGGTGACTTAACCATATTGAATAAAATTCTCTCGTTTATCAGATCATTTGATGTCAATTTTCTGATTTTCCACTCCTTTATTTCATTCTTTTTTATTGGAATTTGGCAATATGATTGAGGTCATTATTTTACATGAATCTGTAATTGAAGAAAGGAAAATACTTCCTATTATCACATCTACTCATTTGTTTACCTTGTGGTGATGTACTTTTCTTTGTCAGATGACAACAGCTATAGCCATTGAAGATGTTAGAAGGGAGGTGAAAATATTGCGAGTCTTGTCAGGCCATTCAAACTTAGTACAGTTTTACGATGCATTTGAGGACGACGAGAATGTCTACATAGTAATGGAGTAAGCTTGCAGCAAAGCATTGTTTCTAGAAGTCTCATCCATCTTTCTTACTTTCCTTTGTGTCCTACCATAGATGAAAGGAAGAAATCAGTGGATCTTGACAATTTTATACGAACTTTTATTTGGATCTGATTTGAGGCAACAAATTTTATGACTTACAGGTTATGTGAAGGAGGAGAGCTTCTAGATAGAATACTTTCAAGGTATTTCATTTTTAATGTCCTTTTCCTTTAGTGAAAATAGTACTTTTGAACTGCATTATGTCATCATTTTCTACTGATGTTATTGTTTTTACAGGGGTGGGAAATACTCAGAAGATGAAGCAAAAGAAGTTATTGTGCAGATACTAAGCGTGGCTGCGTTTTGTCATCTCCAAGGCGTGGTTCATCGAGATCTTAAACCAGAGGTCAAATGGACTACCCTTTCCTCTTTGATATTGTTAATTGCATAATGATTTTTTGGTATGAAAGACTTGTGCAACCATCACAAAATAAGATACTAGTATGATATCAAATGTGGTTCCACTTATTGTCTGCTAAGTTCTCAAGAGTTTTTTTTTTTTATTATTTGTTTGAGAAAAAATGGAGAATCCTGATTGGCAAATATACTGAGAAACAAATTTTTATGCCTAAACCTACCTTTCAAAACATCTCTAGCACGTGTGTTTGAAGGCTTGTTCGACTGTGGTGTTTTTGACATGATTTGTTTGTTGCTCATTTGAAGAAGAGAAGTTTTGTCATCCCTATTACATGTGCTTCATGCTTATAAGAAAATGCTCGATTGCATTCTAGAATCACTGCTTTTAAGGACTTGGGTAATTGATTGATCACATTTGCTGGGTGATGCTTTTGTTGAAAAATGTGAAGAGCAATGTAGATGACGAATAATTAGATAATGAAAATTTTCTCTAATTTACTTGATAGTGCCCTCTTTGGTACCCTTTTGTATTAGCAGACATAGACTGCTCAATTACAGTTATAGTTCTTCTAGTTACTTTTCAAATATAATGTAATCATTATTATTTCTATGGTTTGAACAATACATGTAAGAAGTCTTCTTCTGCAATATACAGTTTGACATAGGTTATCATTAACATCGTTTCTCTCTCTCTCTCTCTCTCGCCGTTTTCCTCCTTCATCTTTTTCACCTTGCTCCTTCTCAAGTGCATCTTCACTTCAACGTGATATCAGAGCCTACAATGGCATCGTCTAGTTCTGTTCCCTCCTCTCCCACCCTCACTGCTTCTAATGCTCTGCCCCTAACGTCCCTTACCCCTGTTTTTAAATCTCTTGGCATCCAACATCGCGTCTCATGTCCGTATACTCCAAACTAAAACGGACGAGTTAAACGAAAGAATTGTCATGTTGTTGAAACTAGTCTCGCGCTACTTTTCCATTCTTCAATTCCTCAACATTTCTGGACATATGCTTTTACCACAGCTGCCAAACTAATCAATCTTCTTCTCACTCTCAATCACAAGTCCTCTTTCGAATGTCTATTTAAAACACTTCCCGATTATTCTTCCTTACGAGTTTTTGGCTGTCTTTACTTTTTTCTACTTCCTTTCAATCAGCACAAACTTCAGCCTCGGTCCCTTCCGTGTGTTTTCTTAGGCTCAAGCCTTCACACAAAAGCTACCTTTGTCTCGATCATACTTCCCACAAAATCCATATCTCTCGTTATGTTACGTTTGTTGAGTCTCAGTTTCCCTTCTCTTCCTCTAGTTCACATGTCCCTCCATCATCATCCTTCGTCCTTCCAATTACTTGCCTACCCTACCACCCCATCTCTACAAACTCTTCTTATACATCTTCTTCACACCCTCTCATACCTGACACTTCTCTCACTTATCCAGACCAACCCATTTCCACTTACCTTTCCCTTCCACCCATCACTAATACCCACCCCCTCATCCACCACCTGAAATCATGCACTACCAGTTACCTAATCAAACTGCCCCAAATACATATCCTATGACAACAAGAGCCAAAGTTGGCATCTTCAAGCCAAAAGTCTTTCTCCTCGAGCCCACACTTGAACCTAAAACATTCAACCAAGCTACAAAATTCCCTCACTGGTCTGCAGCCATGCAAGAGGAACTTTCTGTCCTCCGAGCAACCAACACTTGGACGTTAGTTCCCCTTCCAAGAGGTGCCAAACTCATAGGCTACAAGTGGGTTTTCAAAACGAAATTTAATTCTGATGACACAGTTTCTCGATATAAAACCTGCCTCATAGCCAAAGGATATGATCAGACCGAAGGCATTGATTATGACGAGACTTTCAGCTTAGTGGTCAAACCGACCACAGTTCAGACAGTGCTCTCCCGCGCAGTCTCTTCTCGTTGGATCATCAAACAACTAGATATTAGCAATGCTTTCTTACATAGAGACTTAATTGAGAAAGTGTACATGCAACAACCTCCAGGTTTTATTGATTTATCCTGTCCGTTGGCCGTATGCTTCTTACATAAAGCTTTCTACGGTCTCAAACAAATCCTCAAAGCCTGGTACACCAAACAATACACTGGTCTCACTCATTGGGGTTTCTCACCATCAAAGTTTGACTCATCACTTTTTATCTGTCGCACATCATCATTTGTTACCCTTATGCTTGTGTATGTAGACGACATTATTGTGACAGGTGACTTTACGACACTGATAAATCAGTTCTTAGCATACCTACATTCATAATTTAATGTCTGAGATCTTGGATCACTTTCTTACTTTCTTGGCATCTCAGTCACTCAGACTACTACTATGACTTTTTCTCAATCGAGATATATATCTGAGTTGCTTCACATGGCAAATATGACTTCCTGCAAACCGGTCCCAACACCCATGGTTGTAGGACCTGTTTTATCTTTACATTCTGGCACTCTCCTCCGTGACGGGTTTCTATACCTCAGCCTGGTTGGCAGCTTACAGTATTGCTGCCTTACACGTCCTGATATTGCTTTCGCCGTCAACAAGGTCTCACAGTTTATGCATGCCCCCTCTGACATCTACTGGCAAGCAGTCAAGAGAATTTTACGTTATCTTAAAGGTACTTCATCCCTCGGCATCTCTTTTGCTCCCTCACATGTTTTTTATTTGACTTGTTATGCGGATGCGGATTAAGCTTCATGCCTCGATAATCGCAAAAGCACCAGCGGTTTCTGTGTATTCCTCGGCACCAATCTTATTTTCTGATCCTCTACTAACCAGAAAGTTATCTCTTGTTCTAGCACGGAGTCAAAATACTGCAGTGTCGCAAGTGGCGCAGCTGAAGTGCAATGGTTGCAGTCGCTCCTAAAGGAGTTGGGTATTATATCTCTCACAGCGTTATTCTCTGTGACAACATGAGTGCAACTTATCTTGTCTCCAATCTAGTGTTGCTCTCAAAATCCAAACACGTGGAAATAAACTTTCACTTTGTCAAGGAAAAGGTACTTCAAAAGCAGTTGCTAGTTAAATTCACTCCTTCAGAGAACCAATTGGCTGATGCGGTTACCAAACCTCTCCCTCTGATGTCGTTCTCTTTCTTCTTATCCATGATCTTTGGCCTATGGCCATGATCTTGAAGGGGAATAGTAGCAGATGTGCACTGTTCAATTACAGTTATAGTTCTTCTAGTTACTTTCCAAATATAATGTAATCATTGCTATTTCTTTGGTTTGAACAATACGTGTAAAAAGTCTTCTTCTGTAATATACAATTTAACACAGGTTATCATTAACATCGTTTTCCTCCTTCGTCTTCTTCACCTTGCTCCTTCTCAACTACATCCTCACTTCAATGTTTTGGGGGCCTTTCCTACCAACACAACTTCTCTAAACCAACTTCCCATAATATATAGGGTTCTTTGGTAGATGTATAATTCAATATATGACCACTTAAGCACATATATTATTCAAATACATGCACATACAACATAATAAATCACAAGTACTTGAACTAATCAAGCGCGCGCGCGCGCGCACACACACACACACACACGAATCACACAAGCATGTGAACTAATAAATATACCCACACATACATCAATCCGTCTCCTAATATGACTTTTCATACATGTATGACTAACCAAAAGAATATCACGTTTATTTCCAAAATATTTAACTGTTTAGTAGTTTGTGCTGGGAGCGTTATGGTGTGGGAAAGAAAAGCATTGTCAGACCCCATGCCACATTCCTGTTTTGATGCATTTGGAAGCAAGTGGAATGATGTGGTTTTCAAAGATGAGTTCTTTGACGTGGAGGTGTTTAGACTTTCTTCTTGTAATACTCTTTTCGTGAGGAAATGTTAGTTTATGAGTTCTATTTGTACAGTTTCTAATGGGATTGAGTTTTTTTCTTAATTCTTCTCTTCCTTTATACACAAATTTTTCAATTTACGTGCCTTATACCGATACAAACAGGATCTTTGAACTTCATGATGCCGACATATTTACTCTCTTATGCAGAACTTTTTGTACGTAACAGCAGATGAGAAATCTCATTTGAAAGCAATAGACTTTGGCTTATCCGACTTAGTAAAGCCAGGTATGTCTACCTTTTACTATCTATTCCCCATATTTGTTGTAATTCTCTTCTCAGGATGAAATTTTTACTAGTGGGTTTCAGATGAAAGACTGAATGACATTGTGGGAAGTGCATACTATGTTGCACCTGAAGTTCTACATAGATCTTACAGCACAGAGGCTGATGTATGGAGTATAGGCGTAATTGCATACATTCTTTTATGCGGGAGCCGTCCATTTTGGGCTAGAACTGAGTCTGGAATTTTCAGGTCCGTCTTAAAGGCAGATCCAAATTTTGAAGAACCACCATGGCCTTCATTATCTACAGAAGCCACGGACTTTGTCAAGCGCTTACTAATGAAGGACCCACGGAAACGATTAACAGCTGCTCAAGCATTATGTAAGTGATCCCATTGTTTAAACAAATCTCCAGAATCAGAGTCATCAGTGTCTAGCCATTTTATTTTTTCAGGCCATCCTTGGACCAGACGATATAATGGGGTAAAAGTTCCTTTAGATATCTTAATTTTCAAGCTCATGAAGGCTTTTGTTCGATCATCGCCTCTGCGTAAGGCTGCTTTGCGGGTATATATGATGTCTATTTCCATTCATTGAAACTTGAAAGAGTAGTCCCTTCATTTTGAGGATCTTCATCAACTAAATTTTGCAGGCCTTGTCTAAGACGTTAACGTCTGATGAACTTTCTTACTTCAACGAGCAGTTTGCTCATTTAGTCCCAAACAGAGACGGCCGTATCACCTTAGACAATGTCAAGGCGGTTGGTCCAACCAAATGAATAAAATTTAACACATCATTTTAGTAGACTTCAGTTAATATATGATTTGTTTTGACCAGGCCCTCATGAAACACACAACAGATGCTATGAAGGACTCTCGTCTCCTTGATTATGCCATGGCCGTAATGACTCATTGTTTTGATTTTTTTTTTGTTCAATATTGGTGGGTCTATCATAACTTACAGCATTATACAGTAACTGGATGGTTAATTTTATTTCACCACAGCTAAATACACTGCAATACAAAGGGATGGACTTCGAAGAATTTTGTGCGGCTTCATTGAGTGTTCATCAGCTGGAGGCCCTCGATAACTGGGAACAGCACGCTCGTTGTGCATTTGATCTATTTGAAAAGGATGGCAACAAAGCTATTGTGATTGAAGAACTTGCTTCTGTGAGTAAAACTTTGCATTAAAAAGGTCATAATGAATTACTAATCTAAATGAAGGTTGACAAGAAGTTATTACTTGTTGAGTTTAATTATGTTTCTGCATGTTTCCGAGTGAATGAGAATGTGGGTTTATCACATGTAGTTTGTCTTTGATATCCCGTGAAGTCGCATCGGGAAAGTAGACCCGGCTCTCACTGAAGAGTGAACGGATATAAAGTTCTTGTTGGCTATTTCTTTGCTGAAAATTAGTTCAACTTGTTCTGGAATGAGAATTAGAGCTCAATTTGGAACGATGTTGTTGATAGTATTGGAAATGATTTTAGGAACTTGGACTCGGCCCCTCGATCCCCGTTCATGCAGTTCTGCATGATTGGATAAGGCACACAGATGGCAAACTAAGCTTCCTAGGGTTTGTAAAGTTGTTGCACGGTGTCTCAACCCGAACCCTCGCCAAAGTATCATGAATCAAAGCTCTCCCTTTGTTCTTCGAGTTTGGTGGTTCAAACTACACTCCGTCAACAATTACAATCGGTGGACTTGACTCAAAAGAATAAAACATCTTAATCCTTACTTGCCATGAAATGTGAGATAGTGCCAAAATTGTAACATATCAACAGCTCAATTATATACTCTCTTGGCATCATTGTTGTGTTCTGCTGCTGTGTAATTTATTTCAAACACGCGGGCTGCTAAATTCCAGGTATTTCCTAGTGCAAATTGTCCCACAAGAATCACCAGCGTGGAACATAATACTTTAATAGTTTAATTATCTCCATGGCTGTTTGGTTTACTTGGACAAACGTTTTTGACTCGTAAAGTCAACATTTCCAGCTGGACGTAGAAAGAGGGGAGAGAGAGTTGAACCTTTTTTTACGTTGCATATGATACATCAGGCGCTCAGCTTTAATTTGGTAATCTTTGAAAACCTGATGGGAACTCTCAAGCTTGATCTTGAAGTACACTTGGTAATGGATGTTTGAAAATATGAACTTTACTCTGTCCAGCTGTTTGAATTTTGTTTGTCACAATTACCCCAAGCTGATGAAATAATTTAAGATGAGTTCTTTTTCATCAATAACTATAACAGAATTTAATCAAATCATGATATGAAAAGAGCAAGTATGATGATAAGGTTGGAAATAAAGAGAATGAAGATGCTAGAAGCCGAAGAGAATGAAATTAAGACACGTCTATTTTATAGAATATTATTTTAAAAAATTATAATATATTAAATATGTGATAAAAATTTCAAATAAATTTATTATTATTTAGTAAATTTTTTTGTTAAAAACGGGGAGTTATCACTTCGATCTCACTTGAATGATTCAAGTGAGATCGATCCCCCATTCTCGAAGATCGGGGGGCCTATCTCTGAGAATGAGAGAACGCTAAAAATTAATTTGTTAGGTTTTTCATGCTTCGTGATTATTTACAAAATGATTTTCGGGTTTTTTTTATTAAACACTTAGTAATTTTAAATATTATCCTAAAATTTATTTATACAAAAGAGACACCCCTATAATTGCAAATTCGTTTGTTAACGCAGTTCGATCAAAGTGTGTACGTCCATGCTCTAACCCTTTAAGCTTTACTTTGAATCTGAGTTCCAATAGTCTAAATCTTCAAGTTTTACTCACGATTTTTGAGGGTACGTTGAGTCTAAACACGTTTTCATGTTAGTTTTTAAATTTTGGTTTTGTTTTGAAAACCTCAAAAGTCGAAAGACAATTTTTAGTTATGTTTGTTGAAAATGTGTTTAAATGCTGCTGGGTTCAATTTTACACTGATCGATGGAAATCACGTTGTTTTCTAAAACTTGAATCTCCAAACCCAATATGTGTCACTACACCATGCGCCTGGCACCTACGCATCACTAAAGATCGGAGCATTGTCGTGGCGCTGATGAACATCAAGACCGCAGCGTTGGGTTGCTCCTTCAAAATGTCAGATCAATATAACCTGGGGTGAATTAGATTATTTAGGTTTTCGTTTGATTAAAAATTAATTTAGTTTGCAATCTTAAACTAACTATTTTTCTTCACTTTAGTAAACTAATTATAATACATAAACAAGTTATAAATAGAGATAGAGAGATATTGCAAACTCGTTCGTTAACGTGATTCGATTAAAGTGCCTACGTCCGTGCTCTAAGGTTTTCACTTGAAGATTCTTTACTTTAACCCTTTTGTGGACGTCAATCAAATCTTTACAACTTTGTAGGATCTCATTCTTTACTTCTTCAATTAACAAAAATGAAGTTGAAGTTTTTGATATAATGACATGATTTTCGCAGATAAATTCTCAAATGAATATAAATAAAAGTTAGGTGAATAGTCAAGTTTGAAGGCTTGAATATTTCAAAGTAATTGCACAACGCTTAAGTGTAATTTTTCCTCGGTTCAGTAAGTTGCACCATGAACAATGCTTCTATTTATAGTCGACCTTTAATTTTCTTGAACTTCGATCATCCACTACTCTATTTAGGGTGATCGCGATATGTCTGTTAGAGACGTAAATTTGGTAGTTGGACTACTACTAAAAAGTTTATGGACTACCGTCTTGGTCTACTACATCTCGCATCCAGCGCATTCCCCTATATCCTCAATTTGAATTTATCTCTAGTTTGAATTGTCACAAGGCTTCTCTAAGTGTCTATTGCCGGTTACGTCACTTTGGGTCTGAGCATTCACACTTGATGTTTCAAAAACATATACATTCGGCTTGGATTACCACAACACTGTCTAGGCCACCGCTACTAAGGTTCGAGTGCTCGCACTTTTTCTCATCTATTTTGGCATTGGGGACTAGGTGACCGAGACTCAACTTTGCTTGGGACTGAGCGTTTGAATTCTTGATTCTTAATTTTGGTGATCGAGATTATACGATCGCATCTATTTGCAAGGTGTCCACGCTTATCAAACTTTGTCATTTTAAGTGATCTTTTTATTTGAATTCTAAGAGATACTTCAATATTCACTGCATAGACTCAATAAATGCATTAATATTTTTCAATACCTATTTTCAAAAATATTTTCAATAAGAGTAATTTATTGGACGCGCATCTTCTACTAAGGCAAAATATTTTTACATGTTACATGATATATATATATACTATGAGTGTAAATCATGGCCAAAGTGTTTGCTTAAATCAGGACAGGTCTCCCCAACGTTGCTCATCTTTCTTGAAGACCTCTGAGCATTGATATGTAAGGTCCATGAGTTTGACCTCTTTCACTGAGCCTATTTAGTACGAAAAACAAAGGCGACACTCTTTTTTCAAACAACTACAATATAATATTAACACTGTTTCTGGGTATATATAATTTAATATTGGGTGTTGTATATTTAGTTTCTCCTACAATACTTCTTTAGATATAATCTATTGCAATATATTTATTTCTTGCGATTATTATACGGACTCTGGCCCCTTTCACATAGCTTATGACTTTAATTTGGCTTGAAGTCTTGTGCTCCAAACCATGTTCCTAACTTTGATTGGGAGGTCGGATGCTATTTTAGGATCAGGTCCTTCAACTTTTTTTTTTTTTTTTTTTTTTGCGTACCTACCTACACATTGTGACATGGAGAACCCATCATATAAGAGCAATAATAACTCTAACACAGTGATTAGATTCATAAAAATATTAGTGAGAGTTAATAAAAATTAATAAAAAGTATGAAGTAAGAAAGTATAAATAAAATATTTCAAGGAGTAGAAAAATTGTACGTGTAATAAAAAAAATTTTAGATATACTTAGTCAATGGAATGGAAGAGACTAATTGAAGTCTCGAAGTTTTAAAGTATTATAACTGCTTGTTACCTTGATGTTGATAAGTTCTTATTATGTAATCAATAATAAAATAATGATACAATTTCACATTATTAAAAAAAAATTAAAAAAAATCAACACAAAAAAAAAAAAAAAAAAAAAAGACGTATTTAGAGTAAGAGCTCCAGGGAGGAAACGTTTCTTTTGAATCTGCTATCTGCCTTGCGTGCGTGCGTGCATGGTAGCTGCTTTTTTACGATTAAAGAGACGAGAAAAAGGGGAAAAGTGTTGAGAAAATATCAAAAAAAGAAAAATCTTATTAAAGAGAGAAGCTTTGTACTTTCTCTTCAATGCCAACAGCTCCTGAAAGGGTGTCCCATTGCTTAGTTGTCTTGCATTTGATTATAAATGCAGTGGGTCTCTCACCTTATTTAATGTTTTGTCAGAGGCTGTCTCTTAAAATATATAAAATTATGCACTCGACTGATATGCATTCAACATTCGTATTCAATGAAATCTTGGTGGTCTTGCACACGTTGACACACTTGATATATATGAGATATGAGTATATCGAAACTTTATGACAGTGTGAAAGGATGTTACTGTTGGAGAAAGAACTCGGCTGAGTCTAGCCAGAAGCCTCGAGGGCGTTGGAGGTAGAAAGGCTGGAAGGAGCTGTCTCGAAGATCATCATTCATCACCAATATTTAACTTTTCTCCAATCAATCTGCAGTCACTTCTACGTCATTTGCTGTCTTGAGAAACAGCACTTGTAAGTCCTGTTGCTTAGTTGTAGTACAAGTTTCTTATTTTCTGGCTTTTTGTTGGGAGCTTTTTGTACAAGATGACTTCCAATTCCTTCCCTCATTAATGTGATCGGAGACTTTTTTTGAAATCCAAAAATACGTTTAACTCTTTCCAACTGTTGTAAATTGTTTCTTGGTTATTCTTTCGGCTCATGATTGCGATGGAGACTGCCTGCCCTTCGTTTTTCTTGCCATGCCCAAGTTCTGTCATCATTCATCGCCCTTGTTTCGAGATCTGTAATTAGGGTAAGGTTTTTTCAAACATTTGATGTTGGATTTAGGCTAATTTCATTGGATTCTCTTTGTATTTATGGAAAAGCTGTCTTCTAGAACCCAATACTTATGTTTACATACACATAAATCAATAATTGAGTTATGATCAAGCTTGTGCATTCTCAGTCAACCATGTGTAAGAATAGGGATCAAAACTTCAAAAGAACATAGAAGATTGGATGTCATACAATTTAGTCTTTTTTGGTTATGATATTGAACTTACAGATTATACATAGAAATTATGCCAAAGAACATGAAATTATATAATAAATAACGAGAAATTTGGAAGTGGATTGAGAAAGCTGGATCATCCACGTGTCAAAGACCCAATGCTCGTGGAAATATGGTTCATGCTGGGGTTAAACCCCAAGCAACCCAGAAGACCTTGCTTGTACGGCAAAAATGTCTTCTTTTTCATCTCCTCTGCAGTTGCTCTCTTCGCTGTGTAGTGCAATTCGTGAGCTGAAACTCGTCCTCTTGATCTTCTCGAGCTTGAAACTGAACCCTCGTTGTCGGTGGAACGAAAACTTGAATTCTTCACTTCGTCCATTGGAGACTTCTTCGACAGCGATTCGTATTTTCTGAGCTTGTCTTTCTCCGTCGCACGCCCCTCTGATGCGCTGCGGAAGAGAAGAAAGTCTTTTAGCCGCCATTTTCTGTATCCTTTCGAGAATGAAATTGAGGACAAGATCGATGACGATAGAGAAGATCTTTTCTTTGAAGATGAGTCATCTTCTTCCTCCAGCGTGATTTGGGAAACTCTTAAAGGAGAGAGAGATCTACTTCCTTTATGCACAAATTTTGATGGGTTTGATTTTGGATTTTTATTTCTCTCTCTTCCTCTCGTTTGCTCTTCTTGTCCGCCATTTTTTAGCGTCTTTTTCAGAGCTTCGTCAAATAGATCGAGTGGATCTTCGGCGATTGTTTTCCGATGAGAAATCTTTGATCTAGGCGATCTCGGAGAAGGCGAAGAAGTGGAAAAAACTAAATCGTTCATTTGCAACCAAGGCGGCGGCTTCAGAGGCTTAATCTTTCCGCCGTCGAAAAGCTCATCGGCCGACAAAGAATGTCTATCCAACTGTCCGCTAAAGTTGAACTCAAAATCTTCATCGCATCCACTATGATTGCCAGATCCTTCTCTGAACTTAGGAACTTCCGGATTTTCCTCCCACTGGAAGGGCGCCACAGAGGCTGAACCAGTTGGAACTTTAAGGCTGTTAGAGAAAGCCAGATCGTTTAGATTGCGGTAAAACGCAGGGGTGCGGGAAGGGCTCGTGGGAGCGCTAAAGAAGAAGTTGCCGAAGCGTTGTGGGCTGGACGGAGCGCTCAGGTACGGCGAGGAGCAAGCGCTATGGAAGTTGAAGTCGACTGGAACGACCATCTCCAATTCCATTGTTCCAAATGATCAAAAATGGATTTCGAGAGAGAATATAACGCAGAACACTCCTGGAGGAGAAATGATGATGAGAGAGAAACGATGGGGAGATCATTTATTTATTTTATTTATAAATTTATTTTATTTATTTTATAAATTAACAGAATAAATATATAAGAATATCTTTAAACTTTTTCACAAAAAATTTTATTTTTTTAAAAAAAATCCTAAATCTTTACTATTTACCAAAAATAATTAAAAACTATTCTAAATCTTCAAAATTACCTGGCCGGTGGGTGAACAGACACGTGGAGGCGAGCCGGTTTACTAGAACCGGCCGACTTCTTTATTTTTTGGTTCACTTGAACCAGCCAGCTTCTATTATTTTTATACAAAAAAAATAAAGAGGCTGGCCGGTTCAAGTAAACCGCCCGGCCTCTATTTTTTAAAAGAAAAATATTAAAGGAAGGTCGGCCGGTTTGATTGAACCGGCCGGCCTCCAATTTTAAATTATTAATGGAGGCCGGCCGGTTCAATCGAACCGGCCGGCCTCCATTAAAAAAATTTTTAAAAAAAAAGGGGAGGCCAGCCGGTTCAATTGAACCGGCTGACCTCCCTCACCCTATAAATAGGGGTTGCCATTTCCATTCATCAACCCACAGCTCTTCAAATTTTTCAAATATTTTTTTTCGATCGTTTTCATTATCCGACGGTATTTCGGCTCGTTTCGAACGAAAAGCGTAAATTTTTATTTATTTACTCATTATCAATTACGATACTTAAATATTTTAATTTTTTCTAGCATTTATTTTTAAAATATCTAACATAATTTTTTTATATTTGATTTATTTATTAGGTACGTTGTTCAGGTAATTTTATTTTTGTATATTTTATTTATTTATCAGTTACGATATTTAGGCACTTTGATTTTCGCTTACATTAATTTTGAAAATATTTAATTGAATTTTTTTATAATTCAAGATGTTATTTGTTACGATTTTTAGGTAATTTAATATTTAAACGATGTACCCCTTTTTTTTTTAGATAAATTATTTATTTTCGCAGTGGTATAATTGTACTGTGTAAGTAAGTTCTGCTAAAGAGACTGGAATTTAAGTGGGACCGTTTGTGACCCCTCCAGTCTTTCCTGAGAACTTACTTGGAAAGTTAATTCTGTCTAAGGAGATTGTCCATTACAATCTTTCCTGGGAATTATCTTGATCAGTACTCTCCACGCTGTATAACTATTTTTTACAATGATCTTTCTCACCGTTTTATTATTTTCCAACGACAAGTTTGACAACATATTTGCCATGGAATTTTGGAATAAAGAATGCGAAAGTAAGTTTGAGAATGATTTGATGAAACTTAAACTTACTCATTGCATGATTGTCGACTTCAGTGGTTGAGAGACGTTGGGAATTAAAGAGATGTTTGATAACATCGGCCTTCACGGGATGTATTCGTTAAAGGGATACGTCTGTGAGAGAATAGTTCAATTATTCTACGCGAACTTGTTAGCAGCCGGGAGAAATGGAGTTATTAGTGAGCTAACTACCAAGATTCTTGGTAATGAGGTGACGATGTGGCCGGAAACAATAAATCAATTGCTGAGATTTTACGTTGAAGATGCAGATCAATATTATCATACTTCTAAAGACTGCTCTTTCTTCATATTGGCTGAGGGAGTCGAGTTCCTTCGACGAATTCACATCAATCCCAACATTGGGTGTTCGTGAAGCCACAAACACGAGATTTGAATGTCACAGGTCGAATTCTGCGCAACATGCTAGCTCATACTATTCTGCCACGAGATGGACATCGAAATCTTGTGAGCTGCATGGAACTGTATATCATGGAAAAACTATGCAACAAGAAGTTTTTCGACCATAGCTTCTTGATTTTAAGTCACATGATTGAAGTAGGTCGGACATCGCAGGCGAGTCTCCCTTACGGGACCTTGATTATGAAGATCTTCGAAGAATTTGGCATTCAGATACCAGTTGGCGAGCGAAGGATAACTCCCAAATCTATCGACATATTCGACACTACTCATTTGACTGAAATGGGTCTTGTCGAAACTAATGGCGTTTGGATGCTGAAAAGCGATCAGAGAGCCTCCACCTCCACCTCTCAGGCAGCGCCGATGGAGGAGACTACCGCGCCACCATTGTCCCCACATGAGCAGCTCGGTAGCGCATGGGATATGAGAGAATTAATGTAGCAAATGTATGAGGCGCAGCAGACGAGTAATGAGATGTCGCAAGCAAACCACCAATAAATGTATGAGTTGTGGGAGGCAAGCAACCATCACATGTATGAGATACAACGTCAAATACATCAGATCCATCAGACGCACCACGAGGACTTACAACAGATTATTCAAATACAGCAAAACCAGCAGGAACAAATGCAACTCCTCGTACGAAGGATTGATGAAGAAGATGCGAGACGGAGGCGGAGGCGCAGACACAGATGACGACGACGAAGACAAAGAGACGGCGAAGGAGAAGGAGTAGGGGAAGGGGAAGGAGAAGGAGACGGAGACGGCAACAACTTTGATGTATAATTTTTAGTTTTTTCTTTTGTATATATTGTCATGCAATTCGTTAATAAATATGATAAAATACTTTTCATGCCATTCGAATAAGTGTAAGTAATTCGAAAAAACTAAATAAATACATTATTTAAAAAATAAATAAATATATATATTAAAAAAAATTAAAAAATTATTACAAAAAAATAAAAAATAAAAAAAATTAATGAACTAAATAATTATTACAATAAAATTATTAGGCACTTTCTCTGCCACGACCGCGTACCGAAGATTTCTGCTCATAATAAAATGAAACTGTAAAAAAAAAAAATTACTATGAGTGAATAAGAGAAACGTGTCAAAATATACTTGCGTCCCGTCGAATGTGTTGAAACCCATGAACGTATCTTGCGAACCAGCGCCTAAAGTTGATCCCCTGATAGAACAAGTGCGGGTATTATGCCTCTGCTGCCGACATATACGACACCTGATGGTGGAGTTCTTTCGACTAGTTCTCGTTCTCGAGCTTGACGGCTCGTCGGCATCTCGCACTCTCGTCTTCTTTGGTCTACCAGGTTGGTGGTGTCTTGTGGGCGGGAGGATTTTATTCAGACCTTCTCTTGGTGGCGGCCACATTATTCGCCTGCTAATAGGATGAATATAGTGTTAGTACATCTGAAGGTAAGTTACCCGGTGATAGAATTTGTGCACGTACGTTTCTGGGGGTACTCTCATGATGTACATGAAAGGAATAGCATGCACACATGAGATTCCAGTAATGGCCCACCTGGTACAATTGCACACACGATCATCCATGTCAACAACGAATTGTTCGTATCCGTTGGTGACTTCAAATCGATAACCTCCTGCAAATCTGGCACGTCAATTTCCAGATGCTTCCTCTAACTTCGCAAGCTTTATTTTTATATGGGGACACAGGAGATCTTCTCATAATTTTTAACAATGCGAATCATCAATTTCTTTCGGATCCCGTCGAACATGGTCAATATTGGTTTGTCTCGAACAGACAATAACACTGCATTGAATGACTCGCACAGATTGTTTAAGCCTAAATCGCACTTTGCAATGGAAGAAAAGGCATGACTAGCCCAACGGCGAGAATCTTCTCCTCGAAGATATGTTTCGGCCTCCGGGTTAATCTGACGCAATTTCTCCATTTCATGCTCGAAATGAGCATTCGTGGGTGCTCTAGCCGCCTTCCACATTGCATCTCTGTACGCAACACCCCGATATAGGCTTTTAAATTTCTGGTACATATGCCGCAGACAGAAGCGGTGTTCGGCCTCTCGTAAGTAACGTTTCACAGTCTTTTTCAACCCCTGAAATTTTAACATATTACATCATCAACATAAAATAATACAACTACCACAAATATTTGAAATAACAAATAGAAATGCGTTATACCTTTTGTCGATATGAAATAATTGTCCAATCGCGTCCCGATTCAGTGTTTAGGTCTTCCTTTAATATTTGCAAAAACCACTCCCAGGAGTCTGCACACTCAGATTCGACGTTGGCAACAGCAACGGGATATATTCCATCGTTGCCATCAATACTGACGGCTGTGAGTAGTTGGCCGGGACACGAGCCCTTAAGATGACAGTCATCCAAACAAATAACAGGTCTACCGTGCTGCAACAAACCTGTCTTGCAAGCAGCCAAACACATATAAAATCTTTGAAATACCATTGTATTTTGGCTCCCTGGGATACCATAAATTTTAACTGTAGTACCCGGATTTGATTTTAATATTTCTGCTCCGTACGACCACAGTTGCTCGTACTGTTCGTCGCACTTTCCTTCGTTAATAGTCCGAGCTATGCTTCTTGCTCTTGTGGCAATACTGGTTGAAATATCAACCATGTAATCCCTTTTCACTGTCTCAATAATAGAAGGGATATCCCATGTAGGGTGACTTTTGAACCTATCCAGGTAATCATTTGCCACCCATTTTGCTCTAGCGTTTCGATTCTCCATTTGCCTTGAACAGTTGTGAACGTTGGTAAAAGTCGATATATGAAACGTGAGCTCATTTTGCATCTTCGCAGCATAAAGTCACCACGGACATCCAGATTCGCAAACGGCCGTCAGTCGGCTACGATCAATTTTGGCGAACCGTATACCATATCCATTTTCTATAGAATATTGAACTATTTCTTCCTTAATATCTCTTAATGAACTATATTGTTTACCTAAAAATAATCCTCCGCTTGATATTTGTGCACTTATCGGTCTGCTTTCTACTTCCTCATCATCTGAGCCGACCGGTGTTCGAAGCTCCTCGTCTAGTGTTTTGGAGGTTGCATAAAACTCTATTCTTCATTTTCATCTAATTGATCGAATGCTTGTACCTCAGCATATGCAGGTGCAACAATCCGGCATCTACTCGTTATCTGTATTAAAATCTGCTATCTCGTTTACATCAATTGATCTATTAGAATCTGAATCCATCGTCGTTGCTAGTATAATAAACCTGCCGTTAGAAAAGAATAAAACGGTGAGAATGATCATTGTAAAAAATAGTTATACAGCCTGAAGAGTACTGATCAGGATAATTCCCAGGAAAGATTGTAATGGACAATCTCCTTAGACATAATTATCTTTCCAATTAAGTTTCCAGGAAACACTGGAAGGGTCACAAACGGTTCCACTTAAATTCCAGCCTCCTTATACAAAACTTACTTACACAGTACAATTATACCACTGCGAAAATAAATAATTTACTTAAAAAAAAAAGGGTTACCTTGTTTAAATATTAAATTACCTAAAAATCATAACAAATAACATCTTGAATTATAAAAAAATTCAATTAAATATTTTCAAAATTAATGTAAGCGAAAATCAAAGTGCCTAAATATCGTAACTGATAAATAAATAAAATATACAAAAATAAAATTACCTGAACAGCGTACCTAATAAATAAATCAAATATAAAAAAAATTATGTTAGATATTTTAAAAATAAATGCTAGAAAAAATTAAAATATCTAAGCATCGTAATTGATAAATGAGTAAATAAATAAAAATTTACGCTTTTCGTTCGAAACGAGCGTAAATACCGTCGGATAATGAAAACGATCGAAAGAAAGTATTTGAAAAATTTGAAGAGGTGTGGGTTGATGAATGGAAATGGCAACCCCTATTTATAGGGTGGGGGAGGCCGGCCGGCCTCCCTTTTTTTTTTTTAATTTTTTTAATGGAGGCCGGCCGGTTCGATTGAACTGGCCGGCCTCTATTAATAATTTAAAATTGGAGGCCGGCCGGTTCAATCAAACCGCCCGGCCTCCCTCTAATATTTTCCTTTTAAAAAATAGAGGCCGGCCGGTCTACTTGAACCGGCCGACCTCTTTTTTTTTGTATAAAAATAATGGAGGCCGGCCAGTTCAAGTGAACCGGCAGGCCTCCACGGGTCTGTCCACCCACCGGCCGGCCAGAAAGGGTAATTTTGAAGATTTAGAATAGTTTTTAGTTTTTTTTGGTGAATAGTAAAGTTTTAGGGTTTTTTTAAAAAAAACCAAACATTATGGCTTTTTTTGAAAAAGACCCTATTTAAAGCATCTAAATTTATAGGGCAAAGTACTATTTGATATGCACTTAATCGTGAAAAATATAATTTACATCATAAATTTGAATAATGAGTAAAAATAACATTAATTAATTGATAATGTGCAATTCACCCCTATCTTATTTTTTTCGTTGAAATAGCACGTTTTTGTCACGTGTTATATTTTTCTTCCCGAAATGGCCCTTGCTGGACTCAGAATCGGACCGAACTGGTTCGTTTAAATATTTTAAAAATAATTCTGCATAGCCCATTTCTTACAAAAACCTCGCCTCTCTCTCTCTCACTCGTTAGTCATCCGTCGTCCATCGCCCATCGCCCTCTCTAGCCTCTCTCGCTCTCTCTCTCTCGCCTCTTTCTCTCTCTCGCCACCTCCAAACCCTAGAACTATTATCATTGTTCTCGAGTTTTACGATTGCCACTTTTGCGTCTTTGAAGCTACCTCCTTCCTCTCTGTTTTAATATCGGTCGACACCGATTACAAAATTGGTCGACACTGACTAAGATAGGCCGACACTTCATTTCTCTGTATTTTGACATAGGTCGACACCTTCAAAGCTTGGTCAACACCAATTACACAATTGGTCGACCCTTAATAGATAGGTCGACACTGTATTTCTTTCTGTTTTGACATCGGTCGACACCTGCTTAGACTGGTCGACCCCGCATATAAAATTGGTCAACCCTTACAAAAAAGGTCGACACTGCAATTCTCTCTGTTAAAACATCGGTCGACACCTGTTAAGACAAGTCGACCCCTTCAACAATCTGTTATTCTTTTCTTTTTAATGAATAAAGTATCGTCCGAAACCCTAACCAAAACCTCAATATCTCTCTCAACTTTCTTCGGAGATTTACTAAACAATTAATAAATAAGGATAGAAAATGAACTTCAGCAATATGCAACCAACATAGGAAAGCTCTCGGCCACAAACTAAACAAGATAATTTGTAATGGTATTGAAGAGAAATTTCAATATCTAATGATTACAAACAACAAAGTAAGAGAAAGGCAAAAAGTAACAATGCTCATGACATTCGCAAACTTAAGAGAAAAATATCACTCGGATGGAAGAACACTGAGATCGTTTCTAGGATTGGCTGGAAAAACTTTCTCATCCCATAAATCTTCAAGATAGTCAAGATGCTCATGAATCTCGATGAACTCTTGATGTTGTTCCGCTTACATCCGATCAAAAGTTTGTAAGTGATTCAATGGCAGTGTCTATGCTGGCTACACTCGCCTCTAGATTGTTAAACCATTCCTCAATATTGGAGAGGTTCCCTCGAGGTGGATGAAATTGAGGTTCAGCGGTTTGTTCTAGCTCTTGACCACCCACATCCACTTCCATGTGAGATGGTCTAGTACTCTTACTAGTTTAGTCTCCCTTTAAGACTCAATCTCCTTCATCATTGACTCCAAACCCCATCCGAGCTAGAGTGGATGACGAGTACCAGTCTGTTTTCTTCAGATTTAAAGAGGTTTCAGAATTTGAAATTTGCACTTGATGGACCTCGAAAACCTTCATCAGAAGAAGATTAAAGGGAAAGAATTTGGATGCATTGTTGAAAACTTGAAGCATCTGGTTCAGAATAATGTATCCCACATTGAATTGTTCTCCTCGATAAATTTTGTAGAGAACATAGAGATCCATACCACTAATGTGATCTCTATGTCCATCGCGGGGTAACAGATTGTATGTAATCATGTGATGAATGAGTCTTGCTTGTACATTCAAATCTTTAGCTTTCGGCTTCAGTGGAAGGGGTCGATGTGGATCCTTAACAATCATCTGTAAGAATTCAGTTCCGTTACTTGTGCCCATAAAGTCGGGATCCTTTGCTGCCTCATAATATTTTTCGCCAGCATTATTGAATTTACAATCAAAAATGGTATATAAAAAATGCGAGGTAATTTCTATGTGTTTTCCATACACATAGTTACGAATTTAAGAGGTCGTACAAAATGTTCTATATTTGCATAGAACATTCTTATCGAAGTCTCAAAATATGGATCGCTAAGGTTAAACAGCTCATACAGACTCATAGTTCTCAACGGCTCAATCAAATTTAAACTGAATAACTCTGAAAATTCAACTCTTCTACTTAAAATAATAGTCTTGAACTGAAAATAACTTATATGCCTCACTTCAAACTCTTCACTTGTGAATAGTCGAGACGGCCACACTGATGGAGGCTCTTGCTCGGTTTATTGAGCAGAGTTCTTTGATCTCTTTCGACGACTGACAAGTTTACTACGAGAGGATAATGCCATTTAAGGTATTGAGAAGAAAGAGTATGATTTCTGAAAGAGATGAGCCGTAAATCTCCGAAAAAAGTCGAGAGAGAAATTGAGGTATTGGTTAGAGCTTCGACAACACTTTCGTCGTTAAAAAGAAGAGAATAACAGATTATTGAGGAGTCGACCTATCTTAGTAGGTGTCAACCGATGTTTTAACAGAGAGAAATGTAGTGTCGACCTTTTTTGTAAGGGTCGACCAATTTTATATGCGGGGTCGACCAATCTAAGCAAGTGTCGACCGATGTCGAAATAGAGAGAAATGCAGTGTCGACTTATCTATTAAGGGTCGACCAATTGTGTAATTGGTGTCGACCAAGTTTTGAAGGTGTCGACTGATGTCAAAATACAGAGGAATGAAGTGTCGGTCTATTTTAGTCAGTGTCGACCAATTTTGTAATCGGTGTCGACCGGTGTTTATGGGTGTCGACCGATGTCAAAACAGAGAGCAAGGAGGTAGCTTCAGAGAAGCGAAAGCGGCAATCGTGAAGCTCGAAAACAGTGAGAATAGTTCTAGGGTTTGGAGGTGGCGAGAGAGAGAGCGAGAGAAGCGAGATAGGGGGCGGGCGACGACCGACTGACGAGTGAGAGAGAGAGAGAGAGAGAGAGAGAGAGAGAGAGAGAGGCGAGATTTTTGTAAGAAATGAGTTATGCAGAAATATTTTTAAAATATTTAGGAGAACCGGTGCAGTTCGATTTTGATTCTAGCAAGAGGCATTTCAGGTAGAAAAATATAGCACGTGACAAAAACGTGTTATTTCAACAAAAAATGATACTGTAGGGGGTGAATTGCCCATTATCAATCAATTAATGTTATTTTTGCCCATTATTCGAATTTATGGTGTAAATTGTACTTTTCACCATTAAGTGAATGCCAAATCATACTTTACCCAAATTTATAATTTAATTTTTAAATCTTGATGTGTCGGTCCACTTATTAGTGTAATTATTAAAAATTAATTATAAATCATTAAAATAATGTATTAATTACATAAATGTTACATTAAAGAAGGGTAAAACCTCGAGTTAATATTTGTATATTAGAATTTCCATGTTAAATAGTTTTAATTATAATATAGTTTTAATTGGATTAAAAATTAATATTAAAGATAATAATAATAAAATATATATCATTCCTCTCCAACAATGATCATCCAATCCAATCCAATATAGACTGCAAAATTGTTCTAATGTAATTAATACAATCCCAAACAAAGCAGAATTCAAAACCATTCCATCCACAAAATTCAGCAACATCCCAGTTCAATCCTGATATTGATTGCTAAACTTTATATAAGGTCATTTCTTTAAGAATAAATATTACATCTAGCGTTCTTCCTCTCGTCTCGTACTCTTGCAGGCTTTAATCCCGTTTCTTCGAAGCATTCCCTCGTTCCGGCATGCTACCACCCACTCAATATCGCGTTTCAGATCTCCACTGACAAAACCAATAGGTTATGGAGTCAAAAATAAGTGAGAAAAGTTGATAAAATGTACTAAATCTCGTGTTTGTGTCTAAATTTCTCAGATGTGCTTCTATTTTCTCAATCCACTGGCTGGGTGGCTTCATATTTTCATCTCTCTCTCTCTCATCGATTTGTCTATTTTCTTTCTATTTCGTCTGTTCTCCCCTGCTCTACTACTTTCTCTCTCCTTTTGTTCTTTCTACCATGCATCACTTGGCCAAGAGTGGTTAAAAGGGTAGGTGTAGTAGAGGTTTATCATTTATATGGGCTGTTGAATTTTGAACATTTCAGATTATCTAAGAGCTCTCCCTTGGTTATTTTATAAAACTGACTATCATTTGCGTAGTTAACATGTTTCTTTGAAAATTTGGGCAGAACGACAATATTATGAAGTCAGAAAATACCTGCTTATTTCCCGGACTGCGACCCCAAGAAAGGCGGACAGTCTGCTTACCCATTACGGTTCCGTTCAAACCTTGCATTGCATCCTCTGCATTCTTCCTGGTCATTATGAATAGAGTGAAGTGCAATTTAGCCCGAGCTCAAGGGTAATTTCAAAAAGAGAGAGATTGAGGAGAGGGAATAGAAGAGAGAAAAGATCAGCTGTAAATTACCACTTAAGTCGGGGAAAAAGTGCACTTTACCATTATGAATATTATAATGACAAATATAAACTAATTAAATTATTATTATTAGTTTCTCAAACTACCAAATTCAGACTTTGGCAACTTTCTCCACAGTCCCCGTCCTAAAACAAATTCCTCACTTTCTCAGATACTCAAGCCTAGTTATTTTTGCCAAGTTAACTATGAAACCATAAATTACTGGCAAATTGAGAAGCTAGTCTACAAATATTATCCGAGCTCTGTCAAAGATGAATACCTGCTAGCAAATTGAACAAACCCACATCCTTTTCCAGCAGGTATTTTCACAGAGACAACATCACCGAATGTAGAGAATGGTTGTCTTAAGTCTTCATCACTAACATCAGCGTCAAGTCCTCCAACAAATATCTGAAATAAAAAAAACATGCTTGGGTAAGCTTGTCTGTGTAAAAAAAACCTATGAATGAACAAGAAAGTTGAACTCACAGTTGTTGTATTTGCCTCGCCATCAACTTGTTGTCCTTGAGCTGCAGAACCATTCGATGCATGTCCACCAACCAAAACCAATTCTAAATCAAGAAAGAGGAGAAAAAAACGTGCATGCATGTTCATCTCAAAACATCTAAATGCCTTCTAATCCATGACAAACAACACTCCAACGATCAATATCTCCGTCCATCGATCATAAATTACATAAGAACTAGTAAACTTAATACAAGAACAATGAGGACACCAACCACTTTGCAAACCATACTTCATTTTTTCCTATGAGTCTGAAGTAGAAATAATAGTCCTATTATTTGTCGAAACTATTGAATCATTTCTAACAATAAAGAGTCTGCCACCATCTTCATTAACATGCGTAAAATATAATGCTTTTCATAGTAAAGACCAGTAATGTCACCAAACTATTACCCTTGACAGAACCTATAAAATGTGTTTAAAGAAGAGGATTTAGTTTCAGAGATGGGGAATCCAATTAAATGCAGCTTGTTAGCGAAAATGATGATCAAATTTGCAATTTCTTTCAGACCTTAATTAAGAGATGAACAAGACTGAGAGTGTTAGGACAGAAAGACCTTCACTTCATTTCTCTCATGAGAGACGAACAAGGGGAGGAAATAATATGTTGTTATTAAGGATACTATGGAAATTATAGTAATTAGTCTGAATACAAGTATAAATGGTGGCAGAGGTAATCGAAACAGAGCAGTTTTATTTCTGGAGATTCAAGTTGGGATTGGGAAGGGAGAACAGACCTTTATAATTCTGAAATTCTAGTAAGCAATATCTGTTTTATGAATGAAAATGTAGAATTTGGGTTCAAATTCTTTTTTGATATATTACAAACATTATGGTAGAAGTCCTAACATAAACTGTACTTCGACAACTTGGCAGAATTAGCGACACATGTTAACAAATGTAATATTAAAAAAAGACACCTTTAGAAAACCTTCCGGTCCATATTATCCTTTTCTTGTCTTTTTTTTTTCCAAAGGGAAGGAAATATTAATAACAACAATGAATTGCAATACAAATGAAAGAGAACCTTTGTCAGGAAACGATCAAGTACATAGAAATTTTGGAACAATTTTGAAAGGTAAAGAAAAAGAATAAATAGATCAATGCACGAATGTAGTATCAATAATCTATCTGCCTTTTTGTGTATAAATCTTCCAACACATGCACAAGAAGCAGCTAGTCATAGTTATACTTATTATAAGATTCAAGATGACAAGATATCAGAGCTCATATTTGCACCGAAAAAAAATAAGATAAAGAATAAGCGAAGATAATGAACCACATTCATACCATAGTTTCTACGGCTACGAGAAGTAGATCAATTAAAATGCATACGGAGTACAATTCGACTTTCTGTTTTTTTTTTCTTTTTCTATTGTGTATAAACTTCCAACACTGGCATATAATAAAATAATACTATTCATAGAAATAGTATTGAGTATATTTATTGGCTACGAAAGATCAAAAGTTCACATTCATACCAACATAAATGCAAAATGATTGCTTGTCGTCAACTACATGGTGTTAGAAGTAGAAACAACATTACCTTGCGAGGAATAAATTTGTTGATATCCAGCTGCTTTCTTTGGTGTCGCGACACCAATACGCATTGGCCTACTCGAACAATACATGCCATTCATCTCATCTATAGCCCGAGACCTCTCATTTTCATCACTAAACCTTACAAATCCATAACCTTTCGAGCGGCCCGTATTTGCATCAATCACAACTTTTGCTCCCTTCACAGATGGATATCTACTCGAAAATGTTTCTTGCAACATAGAATCAGTGACATCTGTGGCCAAATCACCAACAAATATAGATAGATCAGAGCTATTGTCTGTCCGCTTATCGTTTGCACTAAATGTAGCCCAGTTTAGACGGAAAGGCTGCTCTGTATTTGGCATCATGGCGCCATTATAATTCTGCAGAACCTTTTCAGCAGTTGCGTGTGAATAAAATTCAATGAATCCATATCCTTCAGACTGTGCAGTTTGCTTATTGCGTATAACCTTAACGGAAAAGACCTGCATATTTTATAAAGCCAACAGAAATACAGAAATGACAGTCCAAACAGACAATGGAAATAATACAAACAAAAAAAAATCTGGTGGTCCGCAACTACTTCGAAGAAGAATTTCTTTACATTCTGTGTACCAAAACTACTTGATCCAAACATATGCAGTTGAAAACCTCATTATTCCATTCTCTCTAAATGCACCAAACAAGGGAAATAGAATAAGAGGAAAGATAAAGAGGGATTGAGAGAGAAAAGGACAAATAGTGGAGAAGAAGAAAGTAAACACCACATAGCAACTGGAGACAACAACAGCGAAGAAAGAACGGGGGTTATATTCTGGCGGGTCATTGCAACATAAAAATTTAAAACGTGTTGACAGCAGATTAAAATGCAACTGCAAATAATGTTCGAAGACTAAACTCCATTGCACGTGAACCCCAGAAATATAAGACAAATGAACCTTAAATCACAACACGAAAAGAGAGAAAGAAGAGACTAAAACTTGTTTCTTAAAGAAACTGAAACACTAAAATTAACTCCTTGTGTGTTTCTCATGGAAAAGACGGTTGTATATCCCAAAAGGCAAAAAAAAGGTAATTAGACTAATAAAGATGCACTCATGATTAACGAATCCTTTTAACTTCAAGTTTTCCTTTGGCATTTCAGGGTTCGGCAGAGACGAGGATAAAGTCATCGCAGCCACAAAGAGCCGGGGGAAGACTAGGAAATTAAAAGTAGATTCGATTCAAATAGAAAGTGAGTAAGCTAGTTTAACAATGTTGCTCTGGTATGATCCGTACGCATAAACGGAACTGGTTTTGAACCAACAAAGCCATCTTATAAGTTACGACTCGATTAACAGATTTCTGCAATTAATGACCACCTGACGTAAAGCCACAGACGTTAAGAGATTTGAAAAGCCTCCACAAGAAACTCCAATTTGATTTTTTGTTCAAACAAATACTCCTCAGTAAAGTCAGACACGAATTGAAAAACTTATGAACCATCTACAGACCCAACGGGCATCGAGAAAACCTATCAAATGAGATCTATAGATAAGCAACGAGAAAAAGGAGAATTCTGAGTGTAAGTTAAGAAGACCTCGCCAGTGTGAGCGAAGCAGCTATGGAGGTAATTCTCATCCATCCAATGATGAAGGTCGCCAACCCAGATCGTCTTAACTTCTTCGGCTGAAGCCTGCTTCTGAACTTGCTGCTTTTGCTGTTGCTGTTGCTGTTGCTGTTGTTGAAGCTGAGCTTGCTGCTGCTGCTGTTGCTGATACGGATAATGCGAATAGCCCATATAAGGCTGCGCATGGTACATCATCATCTGCTGCTGCATCATAGCCATGGCAGCCGCAGGGTACTGCATAGCCATCCATTGCTGCTGATACTGATGCGGCTGCGTCCACTGCTGATGCTGATGCGGCGGCGGATTCAGATCAGCACCGTTGGTCGGCTGCGCCATCGTCTTCTTCCGCTCCCTCTTCCCTTCTCTCTCCACCTCTTCAGACTTCTTGGACAAGGAGAAGGAAGAGAGGCTGCTCCGCGCACAGAGAGAGAGAGAGAGAGAGAGAGAGAGAGAGAGAGAGAGAGATGCAAAAGCCGAAAGGAGTTACACAGCTGTGTTTCGATAGGTTAAAAGGAGAGAGGAGAAGGGATGGCTCTCTAAGGTTGGAGTAGTGGGTGCAAGTGCGACCGTGGAGGCGTGGACCGTGGACTTACCACCGACCCGCGTTCGCTTGTCGTCCGTGTCTCACTGTCTCTCTTGTGGGACCACCGCGGAAGTACTCGTGCTGGATGCGTACGATTACACCAAATGCCACGCTATTTAGTGATGTCAAAGCAGTCTAGTTAGTTTGATTAACTTAAATTACGCAAGTCCAATTCAAAATACCTTAACAAACTCTTGCCTTTTATTTTCACGTTTATTTTTTTATTATACCCTTTAAAAATAATTAATAACGTATTAAATAATAATTAATATATTAAAATTATAATTAATTAATTTATAATATTAATAATTATTCGATAAATATTTTAATAGAATAAAAATAACATAATTTTTTTCATATCATTATATCCTTACAAGTTGTAAAATTGACCTTTGAGCAGCCTATGACCATCAACTTGGACTACGTACCTTTTCAACCCAAACCTTCTCCAATGAGCCTTACTTTAAATTTTTGTTCACGCCTGGGTAGATCCAGAAGAACAATTATGCCAGTTATGCAATTGTTGGCTTAAATACTAGCTTTGAGCCGGTCTGTTAGATAAAGCACGAGGATCAACACTCCGTTTAGAATTACGTCCCAGTCTGAACTAAAGTCGGGAAAGATTAGGCTTGGACAGTATCCCAAAATGAGGTCGAACGATGAGGATGAGGCTGATTACGAGTCATCTTAGATAATAAATCAATATTCCACTCGAGGCAACCTTAGATACATTTATGGTAAAAACGCAAATGTGATATTTACTTCAATAGTTTGAGCTTTTTCGAGTGTCTTCAAACTTCATTGTATGTCTCGACTTACCTCCACAAGCTTGGTAATCTAACTACTTCAAATTAGATTCCTCTGAATTCCAAACTCAAACATATAACAAAATTAAATCTCAATACATTACACTAACCTCGTTCGGATTGATTAAGTCAACTAGATTTTAAATAACATAACTTTAGTTTGTTTTGAAAATAAACACATTGAAGACACTGTGTGCGTACAGTTGTTAAACGATTGTATGTTCGACGGACCAAACAAAAATAACAACATATCACGAAACGATGTCAATTAATCAGCTCACGTACATCAAAGTTCATCAAGTAGGGGGTTAAAAAAAGGAATTAAGTGAATAGAAAATGCAAAGAAGCCGGTCAAAATTTCATCAGGATTGGAAGATATTTATAAATATGTACACCAACCTCTCCTCATTTTACTTCCTGTAATCTTCATGCAGAAAGCTTTGGTATGGCGTCCCTTGTAGTGCCTTCTTCACGTCTTCCCAATTATCGACCTGTTTTGACAGAGATCCCTTGTGAATCTTCACTTGCTGACTCTTCAAATCCCGTCTCGGAACCTTGAGAAAGTCTTGTACTTTCATTATTTTCTGCAATGGAAAAAAATAAAAATAAAAAACAGAACCTTAATCCAATGACTTCCACAAAAAGTACACATGAAAGACATTCCAATTTCTGTCTTCCTCACATTCCGGTTTGTGAAAATATCCTCGTAGTATAAAATTATGTGACGGGTGCTCTTGAAATACTCCAAGGCTTTAATGGTCGTCTCCTCTAGCTGTTTCAAGTCCGAAACCAACAATGTGGCATTTATTTTCGGCTTGTATTTTGCAAGTACTGCAGCCTGGATGAACCATTTTTGCCAGTTAAATTTCTATTTACCGAAAAAAAAAAAAGAGCAAAGCTACTACTTTTGCTCATTTGAGTAGTAAAGATTGTGGAAGATGAAGACCTCATGGGCTGAATGTACGTGAGACTTGTGAGTTCCATTTAACGGCTTATTGTCACGATCGTAAGAATTTGCGAGTACCGAGACCATTTTGCGAAGGAGATTTCTTCGAAAGAGGAAAATGACTGATACACCTCGTTTTCTGAAGTACTTGGCTATTTCTTCATGGTTTTGCATTAGACCCTGCAATTGAGGACACATGCACCAAAAGATTGTTATGCTGCAAACCACACGACTTTTAAATTTCGATAATTACAGACATCCCAAAATCCTCCATATCAATCCATCAATTCATAGAAACAAGCAATTTATTAGGTTTAATATCACTTGTCTAAAATCGATAAAGATGCAGTTTCACAGCAAAAGGCATTCATAGAGAGATTCTTATTCCATAAGAAGTCCCACCAAAATATCAATTAAATTACTGAAAATCTGTACAAATGAAACCAAATCAAATCATTGAACAATAGGACCTCCAACCATGCAGCGGAATTCCCCAAAAATGCTGGCACAGGCTTTGCCCCTATAAACTATCCCTTTTCTACTAGTTTGCTACAAAAGCTTGCCAATAACACGCTACTTGCAAGTAAAATGAATTATGTATTGAAATTTATTTGATGTGTTTTGATCTTTAAGACAACTATCATGTAATAACTCAATTCAAATCAAGCACTTGAGTGGTATTTGAACAATCTGATAAAGGTATACTAAAGAACATTAAAGAACTCCAAAAGTAAAAAAAAAAAAAGAAACTTGCAGAATTCAATTCCATGAGGCTCGATTCTCCCCTACCGTTCACTCACTTCTTTTCCTGCCTTCCTAACAGCCTCCCTCTTACATCAACCCTTCCCCCACTCCAACAGATTTGATTATCCCTTTGTTTAGTTCCTTTCTTACCCTTCCACTCCCCTGCCAGTACCCCCTCCTCCTAGATCTCCTAATGTACGTATACCGTATGACGTATTGGAGGCCTATCACAGTCATATCAGAGTTCTTCAAAACAATAATATAATTAAGATTATCGAGAGATCCGCACCATAATTTATCAATAGTTCCAAATCATAAGTACAACTCACATCTCCGAAATAGTAAACGAAAACCTTCCCTCCTCCTTATAACAATAGCGACTGATTCTAATGCTTGCTCATTTCATTGAGTAAATGACATTGTTGATACTAAGATCCGTATTTTCTTACAGCATCATCTCCTCGATATTAGATTTACCCAACGAATGGCAGCTCGAATTGTTTCTTTTTTCCAAAACTTTGAACCGATATGGTAAATGGGGAAGCTTGAACATAAAAGAGCCAAGTTAATGTGCACACATTCAAAAGTATATACAAGTATCACTCATAGGATAAAGAAAAGAAAAACTTAATAACTCAGATTCAAGACCTTGCAAGAGAAAGCTACAATAATGCTTGTGAACTACAGCGTTCTGTCTAACAAGAGACCAGCCATCCCAATCAATAAACATTGAAGAAATCAACAATGACTATTGGATAAAAGAAAAAAAAGAGAAAAACCTGAAAAGAAAACATTCCTATGAATTGGATTGAAGCAAAAATCGCAACCATATCCTCCTTGATCATAATAGTGTCAAATGTCAAGAGCCACGGAAAGATTCAACTAGTTTATAAAGTATATACTATTCATAAATACCGAAAGCTAAAAATAATGACATATATGCATGAGAAAGCACCAAAATAACAATTTCTTCCCTTGTGTTGAGACTTAAATTTCATTAAACTTTGGAGAGATGATCATTTAGAAAGAAACATACAACATTCTACCCAAATATAGATCAAAGTAGTAAATAAAAAGAGGGAAAGAGGTCAGAAGGAAAGATAGAGCAAGGGAGCTACAAAATTACAGGGCAGAAAAATACCAAAAAGTGAACTCACCTGATTAAGCATCCACTTTAAGCCTACTGCAGCCGTGCACTCGTTTTTTGAAGCACTACTGAACCAGTCTAGATTGTAAATCTTATCCAACGTTTCAACAATAGTTGAAACGTTACTTCTCCTCACTTTAACAGAGAATATCTCTCCGTTTGAACTTATATTAGTATGATTATTCAATAATGTCTCAAACCATCCACTCCCAGATCTCTGCATTGACAAAATTGCAAAATTTCTAACTGGGTTGCACGCACATTCGGCCCTGTTTCGCGCGAGAAAAAAATATTTCATATTAATCATAAAATTAACAGAAAGATAAAATAAGAATAGCTGTTACCTGTTATATGTATGGGGTTTTGGAAAATGCACATAAGGAACTTCAGATGGTTCTATTTGTGGTTTTGTACATGGAATTTGAATGACCTGAACATTCAAAAACCCGGCCATGGAACTAGTCCTGATTTGTTTAAGACAAACTGACCAGATATAAACACCACAGACCAATGAGAACGTCAAGACAATCATCCTCAGAAACAGTGGAGATTTCTTGCGGAAGGTGACAGTGTCCTGCATTTGTTAATTTCGAAGTTAATGATGAAACAATAAAGAGACGAGTTTCAAAGGATTTTTCTGTACAATGGCCGTTATTTGCAAACCCAGCTTCATTCATTTCTTCGCTAGATTATAGAAATGAATGAGCCAAAAGACAAACCATTCTTGACGAAATTTGGGTCTAGCAAATCGTTAATCCCTCAAAACTCATTCCAGCTTCAATGGAGAAGGAAAAGAAATTTGGGTCCGTCAGGCTAAAATGTAATGATCATACAGATTTTTAGTTTCCAATATCAGATCGGTATTTAAACATTTTCCATTGAAAAGGAAAGGATAGAACCAGAGACATTAAATTTAAAAACCAAAAAGAACCAGAGACATTAAATTTAAAAACCAAACATGATTCGAGAAACCCATTTGAAAGTCAGACAAGAATATACATTACAGACTAAAAATGGAGTCGCCTAAAGCTCATCCTCATAGAAAGAGATGCCAAAATACACTGCACACCTTGGTGGATAAACAGAGATCTTCAGTCATGTTTCTGAACCTGAAAAAACAAAAGAATGAAAAAGGCAGTCGGTAGCTGAGAGATTATTCCCTCTCCTTTCTTTCCATCGATATCTTAACCTGTATTGCCCCCCATGAAATAGATTTAACACCGAAAATAGAAAATCCAAACCAGAGAGAAAAAGATATTAGAGAGAGAGATTAAATTGTCATGAGCTTTTTCTCGTGAAGAAACAAAATGATTAGACGCTTCGACCGTTGCAGCGCCTTGGGTTTCGGCTTCTACCCTCAAAGTTACAGAGATTTTTCGGAAGCTAAGCTAACATGGCGCAACTCTGTGATCACTTACATGGCATTGTGTGACAGAAAATTTCAAACCCAACAATCCATTGTTTTACTTTTCGTTCGTGCTTCCACGTTCTCAAACAGAAAGCCCCCATCATTCACAATCATTAAAGTTTTTTGCTTTTTTTTTTCTGTTAAAATAATAAAACCTGATGATCATGTCTTAATTCCAATTTTTGTAAGAAGCGGGGAATTATTGAAGATCTCAAATTTATTGTTGGTTTGAATCTGATTTATTAATTATATGGATTTTGAACATAGATCTTTGTGTGTAAATCAATTTGTTTTACAAGTTCAGCTTAGTGCCTTGAATCTTCTAACGAGGGACAACAATTTAAGTTCACTTTGATGACTTGTTTAATTACCAAACAATTTTAAAAATTTAAAATAGGGTCTTTTTAAAAACTTTACATCTTTACTATTCACAAAAAAAAACTAAAAACTATTCAAAATGTGCAAAAAAATTCATTTTGGCCGGCCTTTGGGTGGACAAACGTGTAGAGGCCGGTCGGTTCAATCGAACCGGCCGGCCTCCATTATTTTTTTGAAAAATAATGTGTGGAGGCCGGCCGGTTCGATTAAACCGGCCGGCCTCTATTATTTTTTTAAAAAATAATGGAGGCCGGCAGGTTTAATTAAACAGGCCGGCCTCCATTTAAATTTTCAGAAAAAAAAAAAAAAAAATTCATGTTTTACTACTTTATTTTCATCATCTCTTCTTTTTTTTTTTTTTTGCATATTCTTAGTCTTTTTATTTTATTTTATTTTCTATCTAATAAATGATTATTTATTTGTTTGACCATTTATTTTCAAAAAATTATAAACTATCAAAATTTCGTAAGTTTTTTTTTATGAATAGTAAAATTTTTGGTTTTAAAAAAAAAAACTAAAGTTATTGGATTATTTGTTTATTTAACCATTTATTTTGAGTCCAACAAAAAGTATTAATTTTTTTAATTTTATTAATGAAAAAACGATAGCTTAGGTGACTCAAAATAAATAAATGGTAATTTTCATAAAAACCCAATAACTTTAGTTTTTTTTTTTAAAACAAAAAATTTTACTATTCATAAAAAAAAAACTTACGAAATTTTGATAGTTTATAATTTTTTGAAAATAAATGGTCAAATAAATAAATAATCATTTATTAGATAGAAAATAAAATAAAATAAAAAGACTAAGAATATGGAAAAAAAAAAAGGAAGAGATGATGAAAATAAAGTAGTAAAACATGAAATTTTTTTTTATTTTTTTTTTCTGAAAATTTAAATGGAGGCCGGCCAGTTTAATTAAACCGGCCGGCCTCCATTATTTTTAAAAAAAATAATAGAGGCCGACCGGTTTAATCGAACCGGCCGACCTCCACACATTATTTTTCAAAAAAATAATGGAGGGCGGCCGGTTCGATTGAACCGGCCGGCCTCTACACGTTTGTCCACCCAAAGGCTGGCCAAAATGGGTTTTTTTTTGCACATTTTGAATAGTTTTTAGTTTTTTTTGGTGAATAGTAAAGATGTAGGGTTTTTTTTTAAAAAAAACCAAACATCTTGGTTTTTTTTTAAAAAGACCCTTTAAAATATTATATTAAGATGATTTAATCATTTATATTTTTTTAAATGACAAAAACGTATTGTTTTTGTTTTTCCCTTCGTAAGTCACGACTTGAATTCTAATTATGTTTGTATCTTAAAACATAGGGATACCTTTACTATAAGGGTGGAAATCGATTATGTTAAAGCCAAAAATCAATTTAGGAACCCAATTGAGATTTTGGTTTGGTTCTTGGTTCTTTTTTTAAAAAATCGAACGAAATCGAATCGAGCTGAATCTATAATATTTATATAATTTTTTAAATTTTATATCAAAACCGGCTAAAAACTAGTCAAAACAAAGAAAATTAACACAAAACTAAGTTTAAACAAAAAAACGAGAACCAAAACCGAACCGAAATTGAATTAAGAAGAACCGAAAATCGATCGAAAACAGAACATCCATTTTCAATTCGGTTTCGGTTTCCTTTATCAAAAATCAAAACGACTCAGTTTAGTTCCAATTTTGCCAAAAATTGAACCGAACCGATTCCACCCTAAATATCTAATTACATTTAAATATACTAAATTTGAAAAGAGAGAAGAATTACAAGATGTTATGCGTTGAATTCATTTTTAATGCTAATAACTTCATTTAACATTTATCATATGAAAGAGAATGAGACGTATCTAATGCTTAGGCTAAAGTCTTTAATTCCTATTTTATAAATATTTAAATATTTGAAAGTTAGTGGTACAGGAAAAATTCTATTGATAAGACACTCAAGATAATTAAATTATTAGTTCTACATATAAATGTGGATAATAAAATTATTAGTTTAATCTATTAGTAATAAACAGTAGTTTATGGGTAAAAAGTATACATTAAGCCCTGAATTCCATGTGTCTAAATATCCAATACTTTATAAATAAAAAATTGACCCGATTAAACCTTAAACTTGAATTCGTCAACAAATAAGCTTGCGCCATTAAAAAAATTGTAAAGTTTGGCGCTAGACATGAGAAACCCGAGCTTAGGATTGTATCGCGTGACGTACAAGGCACAGACAAAGACGGAGAGGAAGAATAAGATGCAGAGGAAGAATGTGTTGTTCTTGCAATGGCATAACACACCTTTGCATCAAGACTAGGCGCATGTTTTAGAGTTTCAAATTCGACCGACAAACTGTGTACAAGTTTGCCGAAATTGTTAGAGAGTTTGAGTTTTTCTTTTTTTGTTAAATTTAAGTAATTTTGGATTCAGTTATAAACTAATTAGCATTATAATATTCTTCCAACTCCTCTTAACCCACTCTCATGTGGTATCGGATTATAGTAGCGTGAAATGTGTAAAATTAAATGTGGAATGCAAAGTTGTCTCAACTTAAGGCTGTTTTCCTTTGGTTTCATTTGGGAGAGCACAAACAAGTGTTTGATAACTGTGACGTTGTTGAAATTTCGCTATTGTGATCTATGATACATTGTGACGGATAGGAGCTATCGAGTGAAAGAAGTTGCAATTTGTTAGAACCATGTTTTGGCATTAGAGGTTGAGTTAGGTAACACGTTAAGTTCGTTGGTTGTAATTAAATTATTGGTAGCGGAATATGTGTTGAAGAATGAATAGGGTGAAGTCTGTCAAAAGAGAGTAAACATGGTTGACAATTATACATAAAAAGAGTTGGAACACCCTTTAAAGATGCATAATAAACTCGCTTTCTGAATAATGAGTTACACACGTCATCAAAACAACATGTAGAGAATGGGCATGTTTCAATAAAATGAGTGGTAAGATAAAATGTAAAAATGTCTAAAAGCGAACTGTTTGTGAGGTTTCATCTATTATAGATATGAATAAGAGGGATTATGATATGAACATTACACATAGTTTCATTTATAGAGCAAGAAACAAAACACGAAAGCGTGACGAATGCAGTGATGGCTTACGCAATTTTTTATTTTTATTTTTTATAATTTAGTTGATTTTGTACATTTATTCAATATGTTTGACAATGTGTTACTTTATAGTATTTGAACATTTCAAATGAGTTCATCTGATCTTTATATCTCCCATTATCCAAGTTTTGGAAATGATTGTTTCACAAATGGCCTTATGTGCTAATAATGTAGCCTTAAGTGTTAATAATGTCAAATAGATGCTAATCTAGTTTCGGCAGCAAGTTCTATTTTCCCATAATGTATATTTGTTTGTAGTATCCATCATTGTTTCATGTTTTACATGTGGTGGTGGATATGTAATGTAGTAAGTGACACAATGATAATAAAGCAAAAGGCAAAGAAAACAAAATCAATTCATTTCATCTCTAGAGTAGTACATATTTCTACAACTTTTCCAACTCTATTATTCTTGCATTACATGAAGTGATCGTACTGGAATTACATATATTGCAAAAATAGTTGTTAGATTTCAGTATGACCCGAATTCTAATTGGGTGACTAGTATTAGGATTCTAATTTAATGTATAAATATATGTTTGAGTCGCAAAACTCATTGTAACTTGATTTTGATATAGTGAATTTCTCTTATGTTTGTGATTTTTTTTCTATCTGAGATTTTCACGTAAATCTTGGTGTCCATTATTTTTTTATTTTTTTTTTCAATTTTTTGTTTGATTTTCAACAATTGATATCAAAGCGAACTATAATATAAATGGTGACATTTTGGTTGAAGAATGGCAAGACATGATATAAGAACACTCAGCTAATGAATTAGCTTTTCCCACAAACTAGGATTATCATTGCCAAACATCTCAAATACCATTCAAGAATTCAGGTGATAACTTTTGTTTGCCCATCAATTTATTTTGGATATTCCATGTAATTTACAAATATGTTGAGCAAACAGTTCAAAACTTTAGAAGTTGAGTAAGAAGTTGCTAATGCCACAAAGTGAGCCAACTTTAATAGGCGAACAACTACTACCAAAATAGTTGTATATCCTCTCGAAGAAGGAAGACCATTTACGAAATCTATGGAAAAATCTTCACAAATCTATTCTGGAATTTCCAATGGTTGTAACAGACTCAAAGGCCTTCTTGTCTCATTTTTTGTTTGTTAGCATATAGGACAAGTTTGCACGAAATGTCAAATTCCATTCTTTAAATTCGGCCATTCAAATTGTGATGCAACTCTCTTAAATGTTCAAAATATACCTAGGTGACCTCTAGTTAAAGATGAATGACGCTCTCATATAATTTCTATACGATGAACAAAATCTTTACTCAAAATAATTCTACCATTATGAACTATAAGTCCACCTTGTACTTTATAATGATGGTAATTCTGAAGATACTGCAGGATTTTTTGATATAATTCCTACAAATCCAATAAGGAATTTGTTGATGTCCGGATCTTGTCCATCAAAGAATAGTTCACTTTAGATAGTGCAGCAAAGTGACAATCCCTATTAGAATCATTTTCAAACCTCTTGTGCATCTGCAACTACATTGTTTCTTCTTGGATTATAAGTAATATCAAAATCATAGCTCAACAATTTAACAACAAACGCTTGCTTTTCAGGGGTCTGAATTACTTGCCTCATCATCTCACCAATACTCTTATGATCTGTTCTTATAGTAAAATGAGTACCTAACAAATATTATTATCATTTCTTCACGGCTTTTGTAATAGCAAACATTTTTCTGATACAAGTGGTACTTTGCTGCATTTTTTGAGACAATTTCTTACTTAAAAAAAACACTGGGTGCTTGTATTGTAATTGTAATAGTTTGAATCTTCAATATTCTATTTTCAATAATATATTGTGAATATTTATTATGGATGATATATGAATAGTTATGGAAGTTGTATTGAAGAAATAGTACAAAATCCTTGAGATTGTTATGAACGAAACTGTTTTGTAAGAACACACTTGATTGTAAATATAATAATTTTTGTTGTTATAATTAGATTATTATAAAATTTAACCGTTTTAAACTAGACATATAGAGTAAAATAATGGCATTGGAATGACAGAATTTAGATGTGTGTAGAAAAAATTATTTACTTTTTAATCTGATAAATACAGTTTACGCTTTATACTGCACTGTTTTAATAAATGACTTTAAACTACGTTTTCGAATGAGAATTTGGAGAAATTTAAGGAAGGAAAAATATTTCCAACCTTTTGTAGTTTGTATCCATGCAATAACATTGGACAACTAATGGAATTATGACACGTGACAGTCAGCATATATTGGGTGTGGTAAATTGTTTGCTTAAGTGATTAATTAAGTATGATTAAAGTTAATTAATTATAATTAATTATGCTAATCATATTGATTGACTTAAAACTAATCAAAATTAAAAAGTTTCGACTAATTAAATTTAAACATAAGTAATTATGGTATTGTTGCAATTTATCATGCAAGATGTTGGGAATTATGTGCCCTAACAAGCAAATGTAATAGAACAGTGATATTATTTAAATTGATTAATATTATGCTTGCATTTGAAGATCATGCTTTATAAAATTCAGAGAAAATTCCTTGGTTATTTGTGCAAATTTTATATTGACAAATATATTGTATATATGAGGGATATAATATAAAGAATAATAACCAAAATAAGTCCATGACTTATATTTGAAGTATGAAATCTTCAAATAAATCATAGTCATAAACTTAGTTTATCTCATTAAGAATGTATAGTTATATCCCAACTATATATGTAGTGACATAAGATAAATAAGTTTTATATAATATGATTATATAGGACTGGACCAATAAAATTATATTATTCTTATAATTTCCATTAAACATAGAATAAATAACTTTATCATAATGATGGTCATATGTGTGTAATCTTAATTCATTGTATTTAACAAATTCCTATTTTATTTTAATTTATTTGGTAAAGTTTTTGTATGAGTTACAATTCATACACCTTGTATATTGGAAATGAATTAAAATAAATAGATGGGAATGCTAATATCGATACAATAAAATCCATTTTATAGGATTCCCTTCTTGTTAGTTGAAAGATCGAATAATTAGCGCGCAAATTCATAAATCGTTATGAATTAATTATTCAATCAAGAACTAATAGTAGTTAAAGATAAAGATGTAATATGAGAGGTTAACGGATTATAAACCTAGCTCTATTACGAATCTAAATGGAGGGTTAGTACATATGTAATGACGATATCAATTGACATTACTTTGAGTAAACATAATCTATAGTTTTAAGAGTGCAACTCTAAGTATTTAGTGGAATTACTTTATAGTTAATAATTACATTAATTGATATAAAGAGTTTATATTAATTAACGAAATTATTGAAGTTTAAAATTATAGGTCCATCGGTCCCTTTGTCGCCTTCTATTATTAGAATAATAAAATAAACAAAAAAAAAGGATTAAATAATTAATCATGGGTTAATTATTTAATACACTCGATAATAAGTTTATTATATTTCATTAGATGAAATTGTTGAATAAATCAATTAATAAACTTATAAGACAAATGACAAAAGTTGTCATAATTAATATGTTTGTTATGTTTCATTAAATAAAATAATTGAATTGTTCAATTAATTAACAAACATAAAGTTGTTTTTGAAAATTTGTTTTAAAAATGGATTTTGCCAAATCATGGTTCCAAGTGTAAGGTCATGATGAGAAATTGTTTTGATTTCCATAACATCTTTTGTTATAAATGTTATTAAGAAATCAATTCTAACTTAATGGTAAATTAAATTTTGTAACGTTTGATTCTTTTAAATGTTATAATGATCGTTACAAAATTCTTGCAATATAAATAGAGGTTAAGACCTCATTTGCTAGAGAGAAGAAAAAAGGATAGTGAGAATCCATTTTGAGAAGCATTTTTTAAGAGTATTTCCGTGGTAGTTTGGAGAATCGTTCTCTATATCCATATAGATTATCTCATGTGTTGAGAATACAATCTATCACATATTGAGTGCGATCTTTTGTTGTTCATCACGCCTACACGTGCTTATTCGAGGTGAGAAGAATTGACAAAGAAGATCGAAGGCTCTTTGATATTAAGGAAGTTTTCTTCAAAGGTATTTTTTTCATTAACTTATTTATTTTATTGCATATAACTATTCATATATCATAAATGATGATCCTATCATTATTGTGAAAAAATTGTTTTTCATAATATTTAAGTTCGTAAGTACAGGTGTTATGAACACCAGTAATTCCGCCGTGCGAGAGAACCTAAATTCCAACAATTGGTATCAGAACATCAATACTTTTATGATATATTAATAATGTGATTTTATGAAAATCAATATATGTGATAATGAGTAGGCTCATGCATTTTTTTTAATATTATATATTTTCAAATGTTGAATGGATGAATTGCATGATGGAAATAATGATCGTAATTTCATGTGGCCGATTTGGGTTAGGATTTTAATTTTAATGTAATTTTTTTTTATAAACCCAATTTGTCTTGGAAATTTTTTTTATGTAATGTTGATGGAGATCAATGATCGGTGAGTTCGTGACTTCGGTGTGCATATTGATTCTATGTCTTATGACATATAAAGATGGAGGCTAAAATAATCATTAGAAGAAGGTGCTCCACCAAGATTTATTTGTTACATGTAATTTTAGAAATACCCAAATCGACCCGGTCATTATTTTCATTTACTTTTGTGTTTGATATAATTTTTTTTAATTAACATGCATTTGCACGTTATATAGAATTTTCATATAGAGCCTACTCATATTTTTATAGTTTTCTCACATTGACATGCATTTTTTAAACTTTATTTTTAATAAATTAGTTTATTAAATTGAATGGTTTTAATTTGATTAAAACTAAAATTATGAATTATTTGAGAAAAGAGAATAGTATGAAATTTTAATTGTTAAAATTTATGCTATTTTATCATTTCTAAATAAATTGTTTATTTAGAATAAATTAATTTTGTAATTAATTTGATTAATTTATTAAAGTTTAATGGAATATGAGATATTCCATAAATCACTATAATTCAAAATAAAAGAGTGGGAGCGGAGAGTTAGGCGTAACTTCCCATGGTCTCCATCGTTGATCAACAACGTGAAATTTGAGTGGGGCTCCGAGACGACTTTGTTATCGTCCTCCCTAAGGAAAGTATTCACTTAAATCAATACCAAGATTGATCTCCTATAGATAAGTTTTATAAAATGTATTTTATGATTGTTCGCCCCTAAGGCGACAATTATAAGTTAAATTTTATGAGACTAAAACGATGGTATACACTCATAAAAATGTGATTAAAAGTGTTACTCACATTTTGACTAAATAAAACGATAGTTAATAAATTTTGAAAATATGAGATATTTTAAAAATAAAATTTATTGATAGATAATATTTTTACCCAAAGGAAAAATATTATGTATCGAGGCTGTAAAAGTATTTGTATTTTATTTAGTGATTTAACATACTCATGCATCATTTTAACATGCCATATGAATTTTTTTTTAAAGCATGATATTAATCTTTATTTGTTTATTCATTACAGCATAATGTCTTCTTTTATGATTAATTTACTCGCGACTAAAAAGTTGACTGGCGATAATTTCGTCAACTGGGAAAAGAACATGAATATGATTCTTGTCCATGACAACCTGAGTTTGTCCTGACCGAGGAGTGTCCTCTGATCCTTGCTGAAAATACAATGAAAGAGGAGAGAGAGCCGTATGAGACATGGAAACGAGTAAATGACAAAGATCGTTGTTACTTACTTGCTTCAATGACTAATGTTCTCAACATAAAGTTTGAGAACACAGAGACTGCTTGTGAGATAATGGAGTCTCTTCAGAACATGTTTGGTCAACCATCTGACTAAGCTCGTCATGAAGCTATCAAGAAAATCATGAATAGCAGGATGTGAGCTGGTACCCCTGTTCGAGAGCATGTGTTGATGATGAGCTGCACAATTCATGAAACTGAGATAAATGGGGCCCATATTGATGATGCTACCTAAGTGGGCATGATTTTAGAAAGCTTAAGCCCACAATTCTTACAATTCAAGAGCAACTACTTTATGAACAAACTGAGTTATGATATGACTCAGTTGCTCAACGAGCTTACGACCTATGAGTCTATTTCTTCTGTTGAGAAAAGAAGAGAGATTAATGTTGTTGAACCCTCTTCTTCTCATTCTTCCCTTAAAAAGCGAAAGAAATTTCAAAAGAAGGTTAAAGGTCAAGGAGCTTTTCAAGCAGGGAATAGGAATGACAACCCCAACAAAAAGAACAAGTCAAATAAAGAGAACAAGAACAGCTTAAGCCAGAAAAAGCCCAAAGGAAAATGTTTCCATTGTGAAGTTGATGGTCATTGGAAGAAAAACTGTAAAAAGTATCTCGATGAGCTAAAACAAAAGAAGACAAGTAAATCTGATTTACTTGTTATTGAATCTTGTTTAGTTGAAAATGATTTATCACCCTGGATGATCGATTCAGGTGCGACTAATCATGTTTGCTGTTCTTTACAGATGCTTAATTCCTATCAAAAGCTAGCTGATGGGGAGTTCACTATGAGAGTGGGCAATGAGACACTTGTTTCAGCTTCAGCAGTGGGAGAAACTAAATTACATTTTCAAAATAAATTTTTATTATTGAATAATGTTTATTTTGTACTGGGGTTTACTAGAAATCTCATTTCAGTTTCTCTCTTATTTGAACAATGTTATTCAATTTCTTTTAATAATAATATTGTTGTTATTTCTAGAAATGGTTTAGATATTTGTTCTTGTTTTATTGAAAATGGACTTTATATGATAAGGCCCACCAATAAAACACTATTGAATACTGAAATGTTTAAAGTGAAATTACCTAAGTCCAAAAAACTTAAAATTTCTCATGACAATAACACATATCTTTGGCACCTTCGTCTAAGTCATATTAATCTAGATAGAATTAATAGACTTGTAAAGGAAGGTCCTTTAAAAAATCTAAATGTTGGATTTCTGCCAGTCTGTGAATCATGTCTAGGGAAAAATGACCCAGAGACATTTTTCTACTAAAGGTCAAATGGCCCAAGAGCCACTTGAGCTCATACATTCAGATGTGTGTGGACCAATGACTACTCGGGCAAGAGGTGGTTATGAGTACTTCATCACTTTTGTTGATGATTACTCAAGATATGGTTATACTTATCTAATTCAATTTAAATCAGAAACTTTTGGAAAGTTTTGTGAGTTTAAAGCTGAAGCTGAAAAACAATTAGGTAAAACAGTCAAGTGTCTTCGATCAGATCGAGGAGGTGAATACCTTGATTATCAATTCAAGGATTACTTGTTAGAACATGAGATTACATCTCAACTAACAACACCTGACACTCCTCAGCAAAATGGTGTTGCTGAGAGGAGAAATAGAACTTTACTTAACATGGTTCGATCCATGATGAGTTACTCTATACTTCCAAAATCTTTTTGGGGATATGCCATTCAGACAACGACTTACATTTTGAATGTGGTCTCATCTAAGTCTACTCCCAAGACACTTTTAGAGTTGTGGAATGGTCACAAACCTAGTTTGAGACACTTTCGCATATGGGGTTGTCCAGCACATGTGTTCTCATCTAAGTCTACTCCCAAGACACCTTTAGAGTTGTGGAATGGTCACAAACCTAGTTTGAGACACTTTCGCATATGGGGCTGTCCAGCACATGTGTTAGTAGGTAAGACTAGAAAATTAGAACCTCGATCTGAGGTTTGCATTTTTGTCGGGTATGCAAAAGGCACGAGGGGAGGTTTGTTTTATAGTTCAAAAGATAACAAAGTAATTGTATCGAAAAGTGCCACGTTTCTTGAACACGACTATATGACAAACTTCAAACCTCAAAGCAAGATTGTCTTAGAAGAGATTCATGATAATGAGATAAGATGTGAAACGACAAAAGTTGTTGTTCCACGTGGTACTCAGGAGACCACTACTTCTGGTCAGATCATCATGCCACCTAGACGTAGCGAGAGGGTAGTACAACTACCAGTTTGATACAGACAGGTGGGTGAAGCACAAGTTGCTGTCACTGATAATGAAAAAGATGATCAATTGTCATTCAGACATGCAATGGAAGACACTGACAAAGAAGCATGGCTTGAAGTTATGAAACTTGAGATGGAATCGATGTATTCCAACTCTGTCTGGAATCTTGTAGATCTGCCTGAAGAGGTAAAACCTGTAGGATGTAAATGGATCTATAAGAGGAAAAGAGGAGTGGACGGAAAGGTGGAGACATTCAAAGCTAGGCTTGTAGCTAAGGGGTATACCCAAAGGGAAGGAATTGACTATGAAGAGACTTTCTCTCCTGTAGCTATGCTTAAGTCCATTCGTATCTTGCTCTCTATTGCCGCTAATTATGATTATGAGATTTGGCAGATGGATGTCAAGACTGCCTTTCTAAATGGTAATCTTGAAGAAACCATTTATATGGAGCAACCAGAGGGTTTTATAGATAAGTATGTAAAGCAAAAGGTTTGCAAGTTAAATAGGTCTATTTATGGACTTAAACAAGCATCCAGGTCATGGTATATAAGATTTGATGTAGCAATCAAATCTTATGGGTTCACGCAGTGCCTTGATGAGTCTTGTGTATACAAGCTCATTAACGACAAGCGTGTGGTCTTCTTAGTTCTATATGTTGATGACATTCTACTTATTGGGAATAATGTAGAATTATTATCAAACATAAAAACATGGTTAGCTAAGCAATTTCAAATGAAAGATTTAAGAAATGCAAGCTACATTCTAGGGATTCGTCTAATAAGAGATCGCAAAAATAGAATGTTAGCTTTGTCTCTGTAATAACCCGGAAAATTTCAGATTTTTAAATTTAATTTTTGAAACTTTTAATTTAATTTCGGTTGAAATTTCGAAAAATATTTTAACGGGAAATATAAGTCATAAAACTCGGAATCTAGTTTAGGGATAACTTTCAAAATTTAAGGTTGAGAATACGAGAGTTTAGCGGAATTTCGGATGGTTAAGGCACGGGGGGAGGGGGGCATTTTTGGTAACTTTTAACGATTTAAATTTATAGTTTTGTTTTAGTTAAAATTTTATTTTATGTATTTATTTATTATTATTATTTTTTTAAAACAACCGAATGGCTTCAAAATGAAGCCATTCGGCTGTTTATCGACCGAGAGAAAAGGAACGAGGGTAAGCGACCGAGAGGGAGAGCGGGAACCGGGAGGTGGCGTCGACGATCAGCTGCCGTGAGTGGAAAGCCGGCGCGCAGGGTACTCCGGCGAACTGTGGCTAGCTGGTGGCTGAATTTTTTGGGCCAGAAATTTGACCGAGAACACAGGTAACCTTCCCCTGTTTATCTTCGGTTTTGAGACCGATTGTAGTCGGTATGCTCTGAGCAAGATTTCCGAGGTTCGAGTGTGTAACAAGGACGTCTGGAAGGGGGCCTCAACCGTGTTTAATGGTTGATTTGGCCGAGTGCTCGGGTTGAGAGGAAAATCCCAAAAATTTTGTTGACTGTGGGGTTCGGATTTTGAGTCTGAAATCACGGGTTTTGCTCTTATTATGCTTAGTTGGTTGGAATGTGGATGTTTAGTAAAGAGACTTGTAGAAATCGGGTGGATGACGGAATTTGGTTTATTCTGTGTAAAAATAGATTCAGTTTTTAACTATTTTGGCCTGGTTTCGGCTAATCATTTTAAATTCTGTTATTGTGGGATAAATTAGGTTGTTAGAGGGACGTATGGCCGCTGGAATCGTTCGATTCCGATATCCGACGCGAAAGTTATGTGCGTCGGAAGTTTATGTCGGATTTTGGTCCAAGTCAAATTAGTGAGTGTTTTTCGTGGAATTTCGACGTGTAATAGTGGCATGTTTGTTTTTGGTGCGTAAAGGTAAATTGAGTGAGTTTTGGTTGAAGAAAAACAAAGGTTGGAATTTTATAAGAAAATAGCAGATTCGGTTTTTGGCGTTTCTCGCCTGTCTGCGGCTTACCGTTTTAAAATCTGTTTTAGTATGTTGAACTAGGTTCCTAAGGGGACGTTTAGCCACTTGAATCGCTCGATTTCGTTAACGGAGGCAAAAGTTATGCGCGTCCGAACTTTGGGCTGGTTTTCGGCCAAACCAAACCAATGAGCCGTTTTAGTTGGAATTTCATGGGTGTATTTAAGGAAGGTTATTTTTAGCTATTTGGTAGATTTTAAGATAAATATTGATGAGTGGTGTTTTTTGTGTTTTAGGTTGAGACACTTTTTGGCAAAGCTGTGCATCGAGCGAGGTTAGAACGCCAGGTAAGTAGTGCATGCATGCGTTTTGCCCAAGTAGGTCTACACCGTAGAACTTTAGGGTTTGTGTGATTGATTGTGGTTTGCGTGCGTATTGTTTGGCATGCATCATATTTTAAAAACGTGAACGAAAATGATTTTGAGCATGTTTTGAGTATGTGGTGAGACGTGTGGCGGTGGTACCGCGGATTCCGCTAGTGTGCGGGCCGGTGCGTCACCAGTCGCAGATTCCACTTGAGGGGTGGGTCGGCTGGGCCGTCATGCGGCGTGAATGTGTTGACGGTGAGGATATGGGCAGTGGTACCGCGGATCCTACTAGTGTGTGGATCGGTGCAACACCAGTCGCGGATCCTACTCGAGGGGTGGGCCGGTTGGGCTGTCGCAAAACGTGTGTGTGTGGCAACTGTGGCCTCGTGCTGGGGAGGCTGGAACGGGGGCGACGTGTCAGGGTGTAGAGTGGCGCGAGGTACACCCTTACCCTGATGTGGTTGCCGTGTGGTGATGCATGTGTGTAGCTTGTGGGCCTCGTTGCTGGGGAGTCCGGGACGGTGGCGACATGTCAGGATGTAGGGTGGCGTGAGGTTCCCCTTACCCTGATGCGACTGCACTACGCGTCACAGATGTGACAACATGAGCGTGAGTGTAGAGACTGCATGTGATATGATTGCATTGTCGGCTTTTACTTTCATATCGCATTACTTACTGAGCGTTAGAATTATGTTGTGTGTTCTGTGGTATAGGTGCTGACGATACTGCTGGTGAGCCTCGAGAGCCTAGTCCAAAGGCATAGGATGGTTGGCGGCGTGCGACCGTAGCACCGGATGGCGGATTTTTGTTAGGGCGACCCGACCCGTGGAGATGGTAGGTTGTGGCCTGGTTGGTTTGAGGGTTTTTCCTTCTTTTGTGGTGATTATGTACAGTCGATGAGATGAGTTGTATATGTGTCAGTGTATAGGTGTATATGGAGTGCGTGTGATTTTGGCGACGTACGCATATATTTTACATGTTAGAGTATAGTATTGCTCTATATTATGAACTTTCTTAATTTGTATTTGTTGGATTTTCGTTGTCTTCATGCTCTGATTTGGTTATGGCGATTTCTCTAGATGATGGATAGATAGATACTGTTAGTTTTGGTGAACTGCGTGCAGGATTTTTAAATTTTTGGGATAGCCAGTTTTTAGGCGTTACTCTGCCGAAATTTCGGGAGAGGGGTTGGGAGTCGAGGGGGTATGGAATGGGTTAAGATGTGAACAGTGAACGCTAGAGAAGTGTAGATGAGCGTGGGAGTGCGGCGTGATCGCAGGTGCGCGAGGCACGCGGCCCTGCGGGTGCTCACGGGTCGTGCGGCGCCGGGTGAGAGCGTGCGCGCGGGCGTGCTGTACAGCGGCAGGGTGCGTGGGGCACGCGGCGCTGTGAGTGTGCGCGAGACACAGTGACGTTGAGTTGGCACGTGCGGCACCGCGAGGGTGCGCGCGGGGTGTCGAAGTGGGGACGTGAGTGCGCGGTACCGGATTGTGTAGTTCGAGGGGTGCGTTGGATTCTTTCCTAAGATTCCAAGTCTTACTGTTTTATATTAAACTGTTTTATATGGTTTCTTTTCCGCTGCGTAGATTTTATTTTGAGGACTTCGTGTTCCCTCTCCGGGACGCGAGTTGTTTTCGAATCGAGTCGAAAATTTTTCATACTCACAAATGTTCTTTTGAAAATGATTTGAAAATGAAAGGGGTATTAAATTGAGTAAGTGATGCCAAGTGTTGGTGTGTGTAGTGTGTAGATGTACTGTAGCGCACCTAGAACGCAGGGTTTTCTCGGGGTGTTACAGTCTCAGGCGTTGTACATTGACAAAATAGTTGTCAAATATTCAATGCAAAACTCCAAGAAGGGTTATTTACCTTCTAGACATGGAGTTATTCTTTCTAAAAGGATGTGCCCTGACACACCTCAAAAGATGGAAGATATGAGACGCTACCCCTATGCATCAGCTGTTGGAAGCTTGATGTATGTCATGTTATGCACGAGGCCCGACATATGTTATGCAGTAAGGATAGTCAGCCGATTCCAATCAAATCCAAGATTAGATCATTGGATAGCAGTCAAACATATTCTCAAGTATCTACGGAGAACAAGAAACTACATGCTTGTATATTCTGATATGAATTTGATTCCTATTTAATATGCGGATTCTGATTTTCAAAGCGATACAGACGATCAAAAGTTGATATCTAGATCGATCTTCACTCTTGGGGGTAGAGCAATAGTTTGGAGAAGCGTAAAACAGGGTGGTGTTTCAGATTCTACTATGGAAGCAGAATATATTGCTGCTTGTGAAGCATTAAGAAGTTGTGCGGCTTAGAAAATTCTTTACTGATTTGGAAGTAATTCCAAATATGAATTTGCAATTGACTTTGTATTGTGACAATAGTGGTGCAGTGAAAAATTCTAAAGAACCTAGAAGTCACAAGCGAACAAAGCATATAGAGAGAAAATATCATGTGACAAGAGATATCGTGCAGCGTAGAGACGTGACTATTCTGAAAATTTCATCAGCTGACAATCTTGCTGATCCCTTCACCAAGACATTACCTAAAAATTGTTTTGAAAAACATCTGGAGGGCTTAGGGATTAGAGACATGTCTCATTTGCTTTAGGGCAAGTAGAAGTTTGTTGGGAATTATGTGACCTAACAAGCAAATGTAATAGAACAGTTATATTATTTAAATTGATTAATATTGTGCTTGCATTTGAAGATCATGCTTTATAAAATTCAGAGAAAATTCCTTGGTTATTTGTGCAAACTTTATATTGACAAATATATTATATATATGAGGGATATAATATAAAGAATAATAACTAAAATAAATCCATGACTTATATTTGAAGTATAAAATCTTCAAAAAAATCATAGTCATAAACTTAGTTTATCTCATTAAGAATGTATAGTTATATTCCAACTATATATGTAGTGACATAAGATAAATAAGTTTTATATAATATGATTATATAAGACTTGATCAAATAAAATTATATTGTTCTTATAATTTCTGTTAAACATAGAACAAATAACTTTATCATAATGATGGTCATATGTGTGTAATATTAATTCATTGTATTTAACAAACTCCTATTTTATTTTAATTTATTCTTTAATTTACTTGGTAAAGTTTTTGTTTGAGTTACAATTCATACACCTTGTATATTGGAAATGAATTAAAATAAATAGATGGGAATGCTAATATCGATACAATAAAATCCATTTTATAGGATTCCCTTCTTGTTAGTTGAAAGATCGAATAATTAGCGCGCAAATTCATAAATCGTTATGAATTAATTATTCAATCAAAGACTAATAGTAGTTAAGAATAAAGATGTAATATGAGAGGTTAACAAATTATAAATCTAGCTCTATTACGAATCTAAATGGAGAGTTAGTACATATGTAATGACTATATCAATGGATATTATTTTGAGTAAACATAATCTATAGTTTTAAGAGTGCAACTCTAAGTATTTAGTAGAATTACTTTAGAGTTAATAATTACATTAATTGATATAAAGAGTTTATATTAATTAACGAAATTATTGGAGTTTAAAATTATAGATCCATCGGTCCCTTTGTCGTTTTCTATTATTAGAATAATAAAATAAACAAAAAAAATGATTAAATAATTAATCATGGGTTAATTATTTAATACACTCGATAATAAGTTTATTATATTTCATTAAATGAAATTGTTGAATAAATCAATTAATAAACTTATAAGACAAATAACAAAAGTTGTCATAATTAATATGTTTATTATGTTTCATTAAATAAAATAATTGAATTGTTCAATTAATTAACAAACATAAAGTTGTTTTTGAAAATTTGTTTTAAAAATGGATTTTGCCAAATCATAGTGTCAAGTGTAAGGCCATGATGAGAAGTTGTTTTCATTTCCATAACATCTTTTATTATAAATGTTATTAAGAAACCAATTCTAACTTAATGGTAAATTAAATTTTGTAACGTTTGATTCTTTTAAATGTTATAATGATCGTTACAAAATTCTTGCAATATAAATAGAGGTTAAGACCTCATTTGCAAGAAAGAAGAAAAAAGGAGAGTGAGAATCCATTTTGAGAAGCATTTTTTAAGAGCATTTTCGTGGTGATTTGGAGAATCGTTCTCTATATCCATATAAATTATCTCATGTGTTGAGAATACAATCTATCACATATTGAGTGCGATCTTTTGTTGTTCATCACGCCGACACATGCTTATTCGAGGTGAAAAAGATTGACAAAGAATATCGAATACTCTTTGATATTAAGGAAGTTTTCTTCAAAGATAATTTTTTTCATTAACTTATTTATTTTATTGCATATAACTATTCATATATCATAAATGATGATCCTATCATTATTGTGAAAAATTATTTTTCATAATATTTAAGTTACGTACATATAGGTGTTATGAATACCAGTAATTCTGCCGTGCGAGGGAACCTAAATTCCAACACAAGAAGGGATAAAATAGTACTTAAACATAGACAAAAAAGATATAATGGTAAATATACTCCAAGATCTTTCTAGAAAATGGTAGAAAAAGTTGAAAATAGCTATTTTTGTGCAAAGTATTCAGCTCAAGAGAAAATGAGAAAGAAAAGAGAAAAAATAGAATAAAAAAGAGAATTTTGAATTTATTTTTCAAAGAAAAATTACTCAACTTGGTTCGACGATTTTATAGGATTAAAAATTAATTTATTAGGTGAAAATTTTGTAGAAAATGAAGAACTTTCCATAGGTAAATAAATTCTATATTTTGAAAAATGATTTAACTTTTATTACGTTGTTTAGATAAAAATATATTTAAATCATGTTCTTAAAATGGTAATTGTGGATTGAATTGATTAAATGAACGTTGTTTTGACCATTTTGACTGATTTTTGATTGATTTTTCCTTCATAAATTTATGTTGTGTTTTCAGCTTCAATTTCAGCTTTTGACTATTTGAGGGTGTTTTGAGCTCTGCGATTCACCATCTTCTTTGTTGCCGGTGAGTGTTTTTTTCTCTCTTTGTTTCCGCTGTACTTTCATCGAGGTAATAGTGCTATATTCTTCGTTCTTTTTCCGCCAGATTCAGGATCGAAGTCCCTTTCGCTGGTTCTAGCACACAATGAAGTTAGAAATCCATTTCGCATTGGAAATGATATATCCAACCTTCAATTTCTTCTCAAAATGACAGCTAAGGTATGAAATGATATATCCAACCTTTTCTTGTATACAACCTTTGCTTGAAAATGAGGAAAGTTAGGTCTGTAAGTGCTGCTTCTGAAATTTCAAAGATCTTGATTCCTGGTTCTTTTTTTTTTGGGCTTTGAAATCTCTTCCATGGCCGATATTGAAATTTGGGCCGCACCACTTTACCAGTTATGTCTGACGTTGTAAAATAAGTGACAATGTTTTCATGGACTGACCTGTTTTTGGATGAACACAAAATGGTGCCCTTCAACAGATGATTCAACGACATAATCAAAATAGGCACACAAGCAGCGATGAAAGACATCAAGGATGGGGGCTGCAAAATTGGTAAATATATGGTACCGACCTCCATGTCCAGCCTTGGGTGGGTAAGGGGGAAAACTATTTCCTCTACACACCTTCGAATTCCTAGTCTATTCAAACTGCCATAATGGTTTATAAGATTAACGAGCTTCGGTATATTAATTACCTTTAGCATGTAGTACTTCAATGCTTGATCGATATTGTCGAACTTAATATATTTTAATGATTAAATTTATGATTCATGTGCAGTTTTAGCCACTGTTTCTCTGCTGTGTTTTTCTTCAGGTTCCTTTGTCGCACTATTTACTGACATTCCCGTATGCTCACTCCCACCCGTTCGATTGTTGTCGTCTTCCTACGAAGTCGTATAAGTTCTGTGGCAGTGCATCGGCCTCGCAACTGGATTTCATCTACGAGCTTTACAAAATCAGGTATGCAATCTTCTTTTACTCTCTATAAAGATTTAAAGATGGAAGCTTGATTTTGATCAGAGAAGATGATTTGTAAAACTCGATAGATGATTGAAAAACGTTTTCTGGTTGTGAAATTTTGATTGGTGAGTCTTTCAATCATTCTATTATTTTTAAAGAGTGAGCCCGAACTGAAGACATTTTATGGCGGATGATTCTCTCTCAATTCGATTTGATGAGTAACTTGTATGATCCATCCATCTCTAGGAGCACTCGGAACGCAGCCGTAAGGTTTGCTTAGAGTTTTTTCGCAGCATTGGACATAGGGAGTTTGATTACAATTTTATGAAATATTGAGCTGCCCTTCCCACATAAGAACAGCTGGGTTATTATGCAGTCATTCTTTTAGACATATTAGAATTTTGGGACAGATAATCTAAATCAAAATTGATGAAGTATGTGTTTGTGCTCTTCTAGATAGGAAGGATTTAGCTGTGAAGATCTTAAAGCCATATGAAGATGTCATGAAGTAGTTTGTTTTAGAAATAGAAATCATGACTGCTTTGTATCACAATAACATTATTTCCCTTCTGGGATCATTTTGTTTTGAAGACGACAATCTCTTGCTGGTTTATGATTTTTTTATCGAGTCTTGAAGAGAACTTCCATGGTCATTTAAAGACTATTTTTGTTCTTTAAATCCAAAAATAAGAAGGATTCAATTGCATTTTGTTGGAGGGAAAGTTTTAAGATCGATGTCGATATGACGGAGGATTCCAACACTCAACTTGATTCACATAGATGTAAGTGTATTGTTATTTGATGATTTTGAACTATAGGTGATGCGTATTCCTTTTTCTCTTCATGTCTACAGAGCTTTCACACAACCGCATACAGTCACTTGAGCTATCATGTCTGTGATATTGACACTCTTTGATTATGTTGAGTTGTGAGCCTCATTTAAGTATGAGATATTTTGGTTATATTTAGTCAGTTATTCTATAACCTTAAATCGTCTACTATATAAAGACGTATTTAAACTATCGAAGTGAGTCTGAGAGTGTGAAGTAAAAATCATTGTAAGTCATTTTTATTTTTAATTAAATTTGTCAGCGGCCAGTGAACGTAGTTCTCACAATGACAGTGAATCACAATAAATCTCTGTGTGTTTTTCTTTTCGTTTTTGATCATTTGTTACAGGTAGATTATGACATCTAATCTTAACAACTGGTATCAGAGTTTCAAGTTGAAGCGATTTCGAAAATCAGGATTTGACTTTTTGAAGATATCGAACAAAAATATTCGAGTTTGCAATTTCTGAGGAAATGTGTAATTTTGGAAAAGAAAATAAGAAAACAAAAAAAAAAAAGAATAATTCTTGTGCTTGCGGGAAAATTAGAAAAAAAAAAAAGATTTTGTTTTCGGTTACTGTTCTTGATAGCAAGAATAAAAGTTGTCTTCTTCATTACGAAAAGGAACAGAAAAAAGATGATTTTTTTTTTGTCTTCTTCGCTGCAAAGAACAAAGAGAAGAAACAAAGAGGGGTGCTTTGCCACTGACCGAAGAAGAAGCCCTTGTTGCCGTCTGACCGCGAAGCAGAAAACCAGAAACATGTCTTAGCCACGACCGCTGACCTCCTCTGTCGTTGTCGACACGAAGAAGAAAAAAGATCGACATTCGATCTCTGTCATCATTCTCAATGATTGTCGAACCGTCTTGCCTTTCAGCCATCGCCGATTTGATTGTGTTTCTTTGTTTCTTCAAGGACAAATAAAGACAAAAATATCTATTTTTGTTTTGGATTATTCATATTTGAGAAGTTGTTTTGTGGAATTTTTGAGATTCAAATTTTGATATTGGGTGATCGGAAATATTTAGGCAAAGTTATAGATTCAGAAAATTTTGCAGGATTTACTCTGATTTTAAAAAGGTGTGATTTGGATATTTTATTCTGAAAATAATTTTGGGATACAAATTTGGTTTTCAGATTATTATTGGGGCAAATTTATTCAGAATATTTTTTGGGTAAAATTCTATTATGGGCATTGTTCCTTGATACGATGACAATACGCGATATTGGAAAATTCAATGTGACAGATTTTGCGTGCTGAAGAATGCAAATTGAGAATTACTTGTACGGAAAAAAAACTTCATCTTCCCTTAGGTGCAAAACCAGAGAATATGGAAGACGGTGAATAGAATCTCCTTGATTGACAGGTTTTGGGAGTCGTCTGATTGACGCTAGCCAAAAGCGTTGCTCACAACGTGACGAAGGAGAAGACCACCGCGAGTCTGATGAAAGCTATGTCTGATATGTACGAGAAACCCTTCGTGAATAACAAGGTATTTCTAATGAAGAAACTTTTTAATCTGAAGATGATTGATGGTACTTCTGTTGTATGACATTTGAATGAATTTAATACTATTGTCAATCAATTGCTATCTGTGGATATTGATTTTGGGGATGAGGTTCGTGCCCTAATTTTGTTAGCGTCTCTACTAAATAGTTGGGAGCCTATGAGGGTAGCAGTTAGTAACTCACTTGGAAGCCCAAAATTGGTATTCACCGATGTGAGGGATTGTATTCTTGCCGAGTGGGTTCGTAAGATTGATTCTGGTGAAACATCAAAAGTTCAACCCTGAACGTTGAAAACAGAGGTAGAAATAATGAAATAAACTCTAACCGGGGTAGGGGTAGATCCAAGTCAAAGAATGGAAGGGGTCAGTTCAAGTTTCAGCGAACACTTGAGTGCTGGAATTGTGGCAAGTAGAGCCACATGAAGAAGGATTGCAGAGCACCGAAGAAGAACGGAAATGACAAAAGTGATTGAGCAAATGCGGTAACAGAAAACATCACTGACGTGTTATTTCTTTCGGTTGACAGTCCAATAGACTCGTGGGTCTTGGACTCGAAAGCATCTTTTCACATCACCGCACACAAAGAATTAATGAAAAATTATATGGCTGGAAACTATGGAAAGGTCTACCTTGCAGACAGTGAGCCATTTGATATTGTGTGCATCGGGGACATCAAACCGAAGATGGCAAACAAGTCTGTTTGGAAGATTAGTAAAGTAAGACATGTGCCAGGGTTGATGTGTAATCTAATTTCAGTTGCACAACTTGATAATGAAGGTCACAATGTCAGTTTTGGAAATAGTGATTGGAAGGTCACTCTAGGAGCGATGGTTGTCGCTCGAGGTCACAAAACAAGAACCCTATACATGACTTCTACATGCCGAGACACAATTGCTGTTGTTGATAGTTCAAAAAACACAGAGTTGTGGCATTGCAAGTTGGGCCATATGAGTGAGAAAGAAATGAAGCTTCTTGTTAAGAATTGTCAAATTCCAGAGTTGAAGTCTGTTGAGCATAAGCTATGTGAAAGCTACATTTTTGGAAAACAGAAATGTGTCAGCTTTCTAAAGGTTGGGAAGGAGCTGAAGAAAGAAAGACTGGAATTGGTACACACCGACATGTGGGGACCCGCATCCGTTTATTCTCTTAGTGGATCATACTACTACGTGACGTTCATAGATGATTCAACAAGAAAAGTATGAGTTTACTTTATGAACAACAAATATGATGTATTTAATATTTTCAGTAAGTGGAAGGCCTTAGTTGAGAATGAAACGATTCTGAAGGTGAAATGTTTGAGGTCCGACAATGGAGGCGAGTATATCGATGCGGATTTCAAAGAGTTTTGTGCTGTGAATAAGATCAAGATGGAAAAGACTATTCCTCGAATATCTCAAGAGAATGAAGTAGCTGAAATGATGAATAATGAACGTGCAATGAGCATGAGATTGCACGCTGAGGTGCTTAAATGTTTTTGGCCAAATGCAGTCAACACTGCAACCTATTTGATCAATAGAGGACCTTCCGTACCTTTAGATTTCAAACTTCCAAAAGAACCTTGGAGTGGTAAAAAGATAAACTTTTCTTTTCTAAAATTGTTTGGTTGCTTATCATATATACATATTGATGATTCTGATAGAAGCAAGATTGATCTGAAATCTAAGAAATGTTTTATTAGTTATGGTGATGCCGAGTTTGGTTATCATTTTTGGGATAATCAAAATCTAAAGATTATTCACAGCAGGAACGTCATCTTCAATGAACAAATCCTTTACAAAGATGTTGTTGGCAAGACCTTTGACAGTGGAAGTTCTGTATTGAAAGAGTCTAATGTGTTCAACTTGAAAGATTTTTCAACTGATAATGCTCCGACCGTCAAAGAAGATCAGAGTGTTGTTGAAGAAAAAGTTGATGAGAATGTGACTCCAGAGGTAAATCTGCAAACGTCAATTGCAGAACTGAGAAGATCATCCAGAATCAGCAAACTAGTCCATAGATGGTCTCTGTCTCTTAATTACATCCTGCTGACCGACAGAGTCGAACCGAGATCTTATGAGGAAGCATCACAGTCTGATGATTCGATTAAGTGGTAGATAGCCATGAAAGATGAGATGGACTCGTTGAAGTCAAATCAAATTTGGCAATTGGCTGAGTTGCCGAAAGGTAAGAAAACGCTACACAATAAATGAGTTTACCGGATTAAAGAAGAATATGATGGGAGCAAGCGGTACAAGGTTAGATTGGTTTTCAAATATTTCCAACAGAAAGAAGGTATTGACTACAATGAGATCTTCCCACCAGTGGTGAAGTTGACAACGATCAGAACTGTCTTGCGTTTGGTTGTGAAAGAAAACCTTCATATTTAGCAGATGGACGTGAAAACTGCTTTTCTTCACTACGATTTAGATGAAGAGATATACATGCGACAACCACAAAATTTCGAGATAAACTATAAAGAGAAGCTTATGTGTAAGCTTCAGAAGAGTTTGTATGAGTTGAAACATGCTCAAAGGCAATGGTACAGGAGTTTGATAGCTTCGTGAAGAGTAACAATTTTGTGAGATGTGAAGCTGATCACTGCTGCTACATCAAAAGGTTTGATAATTCCTACATTATTCTGCTTCTTTACGTTAATAATATGTTGATTGCAAGAGCAAGCTTGCATAAGATTGACAGGCTGAAGAAGAAATTATCTAAAGAGTTTGCAATGAAGGATTTGGGTGCTGCAAAACAAATCCTTGGAATGAGTATCTTCAGAGATAAGGAGGTTCTCAAACTCTCACAAAAAGAGTACGTGAAGAACGTTCTTTAGCAGATTCAAGATGCATGATGCTAAGCCAGTCACTATACCATTGGTTAGTCATTTCAGACTATCCAATGATCAATCGCCCTCGACTAATGAAGAGAAGGACTATATGGCTACTGTTTCATATGCCTCTGTTGTTGGTAGTCTTATGTACGCGATAGTTTGCATACGACCAGACATGGCACATGTAGTGGGAGTTGTCAGCAGGTTTATGAGTAATCTAGGAAAGAAACATTGGGAAGCCGTAAAGTGGATCTTGCGATACCTGAAGGGTAGTTCGGATTTTGCTAAAATCCAATTTGGGCTTGGATGGATACGTTGATGCTGATAACAGTGGTGATATTGACAGTAGTAAGAGCAGAACTGGTTATGTCTACACTTTAGGTGGCACAACAATCAGTTGGGTCTCGAGGCTTCAAGATGTGGTCGCTCTTTCTAGTTGCGAAGCAGAGTATATTGCAGTGACAAAAACCGCGAAGGAGATAATGCGGTTGTAGTCTTTCTTACACGATTTACGCCAAAACTACGATGAGAGTGTATTGTATTGTGACAGCCAAAGTGTCATTCATTTGGCAAAAAATCTGGTTTATCATGGCAAGACAAAGCATATACAGATGTATTATCATTTCATCAGATCCGCCTTAGAAGATGAAGTGTTGGCGCTTGAGAAGATACTAGAGAGTCGAAATCTAGCTAATATGTTAACGAAAACTGTGACGAATGAAAAGCTGAAGTTGTGTGTAACTTCAGTCGAATTTTTTGGATAAGATATGAGAATAAAACTGCTACAGATGGAGAAATGATGAGATTAGTCTCCAAGTGAGAGATTGTTGAGTTGTGGAGCCTAATTTAAGTTTGAGAGTATTTTGGTCATATTTACTATGTTATTCTGTAATCCTAAAATGTTTACTATATAAAGACGTATTTAGGCTATCGGAGTGAGTCTGAGAGTATGAGGCAAAAACTATTATAACTCATTTTTGTTCTTAGTGAAATCTGTCAGCTGTTAGTGGACGTAATTCTAACAACGAGAGCGAACCACTATAAATCTTTGTGTATTTTTTTTTTTTGTTTTTGATCATTCGTTATAGGTGGATTAAGGCGTATAATCAACATTATAAAGAGTGACAACTCACGCTTAAGAGTGTAACAAATTATTTCGTATTTTATAGTGTTTTTTTTTGTCTTAAAGGTTTCTTACATTTTATTACTGCTATTAGATTTTGGATTTGTTAAATTTGGCATATACATTACATTGATATTGTTGGGATTTTAAGTTTGTAACTTCAATCTCCATTAATGATGCAATAATAGTCATGTGATCTCGGGTGGAATATGTTTAGTATTAATTTTTATGGAAGTAGGTTTGAGTAATAATATTTTTTGAAGTCATTTGGTCTCGTAATACTTTATGTATGAAAGTAAAGGTTGATGAATGGTGCTATCTTTTAACTCATATGTGACAGTGACACAACAAGAAATTTCACATACTTGATGTGCATGTCTTTGTTGATTTTACCAAGACAGAGTTTACGATTTTAATCTTGTGCATATAATCAAAATTTTGAAAATTTTTACTTCAAGGTTTTATTTTACATTATTTTTTTATTTTAATTAGTTTATATTTCAATTCGAATTATACTAAAAATTTTCCGTAAATTTAACGCTTACTTGCAAGACACGTAGGGTCTAAAATAATTGGTATCTTTTTACTATTTTTTAATTTTATTTAATGTAGTAATAAGAGTGAACATCCAATAAAGCTGTGTCTTTCTGACTCTTCTCTCGTTTTCTCCGATCATCTTCATTTCGTCTTCCTCCGATGGATTCTAGCTCTAACGAAGTAGCGGTGGAATTCCCTAACCTCTTCCGCCTATTTGAAAACGGCACCATCGAGCGTCTTAAACCCAGTGAACGCGTCCCTCCTTCCACCAATCCCACCACCGGCGTGCAGTCCAAAGACGTCGTCATCTCATCCGACACCGGTGTCTCCGCCCGTATTTTTCTCCCTAAACTTTCCTACCAGACTCAGAAGCTTCCCCTTGTTATTTACTTCCATGGCGGCGCTTTTTGCATGGGGTCCCCTTTCTCCCCTTTCTACAATCACCATGTCTCCTCCCTCGCCGCCGAAGCCAACGTAATCACGGTGTCCGTTGACTACAGGCTTGCTCCGGAACATCTTTTGCCGACAGCTTATGAAGATTCTTGGTCGGCGCTTCAGTGGGTGGCGACGCACTCCGCAGGCGGCGGCCCGGAGAATTGGCTGATCAATCACGCGGATTTTGAACGGGTTTTTTTGATGGGTGATAGCGCCGGCGCCAACTTCGCCTACAGCGTGGCGAGTCTGGCCGGATCTTGCGAAAATGAGCTGGAGGGTTTGAAGATTGAGGGAATGATTCTGGTCCATCCATATTTCTTGAGCGCGGCTCCAGATAAGCTGATCGAAATTCTGTACCCATCCTCCGGCGGACTAGACAACCCGAGACTGTACCCGAAATCGAACCCCAATCTCTCGAAGCTGGCGAGCTCTAGGGTGAAGGTTTTCATCGCAGAAAAGGACAGATTGAAGGAGAGAGGGATGGCTTTCTACGAAACTCTGCGAGAAAGTGGATGGAAAGGGGAGATTGAAATTGTGGAGACGGAGGGGGAGGGTCATGTCTTCCATCTGTTCCGTCCCAACTCAGACAAAGCCCTCGATCTGCTCAAACAGTTCGCATCTTTCGTCAACCACCCTTAGATTAACATTCTTTCTCTTTCCTTGGCACTTTCTGGGTAATGGTAATCTTTAAAAATAAAAGTATCTTTTTCTGGGCGGCCAAACAGGGTTACCTGTCCGATCAATGAACGCTTCTCTTCCCAACGCCTGCTTTAGCAGAATTACAACGTCATCTTCTTATTTTCTGCAATGATCCAGCTGAATTGTTTTGTTAATCATATTTGCAATTTAAGAGAAGAAACAATAATCACAGCACTGAAGAAAGTAATCGAATGGGTTAATTCTATTCTGGGTTCACCACCGTCCGCACGTAAGAGTATAGAGCACGGACGCATCAAATTCAAGTATGGACGCATTAATGGCGGCAATCACTCTTTTAAGTGGTGAACAGCAACACCATGCGGTCCACACCTTGCACCACAGCCGGTCAATCAATTATGTCCCTTTTTCTCAGTGATAACTTCTCTATCTGCCCTAGGAGTATCTTTTATATTATTTGTATAAAAACTCACTAATAATATGCAAATTACAGTATGACTTAAGATTTAATAACATTATCAAGTGTTTCTTAAGGCACGAGTTGTTTTTATAAAAGGAAATGAGTACAAATAAGTGTATTTTTTGGTTGCTTGATGTTGTATTGTCTTTTTCCCTTGTTATAATTTTAGGTTTATGTACAAATTTCGATGAACTTCATAGAGAAAAACGACGAATGCTGAAATGTTATGTCTATTTAGTTTTTGCTCGTCTTTATCCAGATTATAAGATTCTCTTTGAATTTATAGGATTCTTTTGAGGGTTTCGACAGCCGAAACTGAAAGTGATAGGAGAGACTAGGGTTTCTAAGAAGCTCTTAGTGAACGGAAACCGGATAGGAGTGGGCACGAGCCAGTTTGGTCCGGTCCCGAGCCCAGACCAAAAACGGCCTGTGTTTTTGGAAGAATTTTCTCGAGGACCACAACCAGTCTTATGAAGGATCGGAACCAGACCAAAATTTTGGTTCGGTCCTTGTTCTTCTCAACTTTTTTTTTGTTTAAATAATAAATTTTCACATCAAACAATCTTTTTACGTAAAAATGATCTATCTAAATAAAAATTCATATACATTAAACATATAATTAATAAACTAAAAATTTAAATTCAAGTATCAAACATACAAATAAAAGTCTATATTTAACTATCAAACATTAAAATGAAATCTAAAAAACTAAATTCAACATCTAAAATTAATTCAACTATCAAACATTAAAATAAAAATTAAGAAACTAAATTCAACCTCTAAAATTAATTTAATTACTTTAAAACTTAAAAGCAAAATCTAAATAGTAAATCCAACTAAATAGTCAATTTAATTCCAACAACTTTGCAATTAATTCAAAGCTATTACAGATAAATATTAAAATGAAGTCAATTATTGAAAATAATCATATTAATTATCAAGTTATCGATATTTTATCTTTTATTTCTAGAAAATTAACATGCATAAATTAAGATCAATTTTCTAATCAACATATAAACATAAAACATGGCAATTTGCCTCAAGTTTATCATCAGGTTCATATGCTTCACTTCCAGACTAAACAGAAAACAAAAATTTCTCTAATTTACACAATTAACACATACAGCGAGGAGTGAGGATAGAGGCAAGCCGAAGACAGAGGACGAGAGAGGCAGGGCGAGGCGACCAGGTGAGCCTATTCCAAAGACAGAGCCGAGCACGAATTCGAAGACAGAGCCAAGCACGAATCAGAGCAGGGAGCATGAAGAATGAGAATCAGAGAAGTCGAGCAGGGATTACGGAGATGGGAGAACGGAGCATGGAAGTCGCCGAGTCGGGAGTTGGGGGAACATGAGTTAGGAGTCGCAGCTCGCAAGTTGGGTTCGGGGGTCGGTTGTTTGAGATTCTAGAAGAGTGGAAGTGAATTTAAGTGAAAAGTCGAGAGAAGAAGAGTTTTTTTTAACTTTCGGTTCAATCCCCATTTTTTGAGAATTTATTGTTGGTTTTCGTGGTCCCTACGCATGACGGAATTCACTATTATTCATAATAATAGTGACATGCGTTACCCACGTGATTTTAAAACTATTTTAAAATTACAAAAAACATGAATTTTGATCGTTAGTTTAAAAGAAAAATATTTTTAAGAAATATGTATTTTTCAAAATATAAACAATTTACATTGAGAAAAATTATTAGATTTAGATTCTGTAGTAATAAAGAAAAATGCCTATTGTAGAAAGCTTTTACTCAGTTACTCCCGTCTGATCTTAACAGATTTAACTCAGGATTAAGTGTTTTTCCCGAACACTTTGAAACCGTCTAGTCTTCTCTGAAGATCTTTACACTTGAATTTCCTGACATGTGGACGTTCAGCTTACAAGAATAACACGCTCTTATATTTGTGGAGAGACATGTTCTTAACACATGAGACGTCTCTCTTCGATTTTAAAAAACATTTTTCTAAAATCGAATACGGGAAATGTCACATTTTTTTTTTCTCAAAGGGATTAGATCTATCTTTTCTCTTTTTTGTCTTCCCTTTTAGTTTTCAACTGTCCAATTACTTTTAACAATTTTATAGATCTATTATAAAATAAATTTTCAGATTTATTTTAATAAAAATTAATTTTTAAAAAATAAATCTAATCTAATCTAATTTAATTTGATTAGCAGTTGATTTATCTAATAAACCAATTTATCGATTAATCGTATAATCTAAAAACAGTTTTTTGAAAACAATTTTCAAGATAATCTCATCTTATGAGATTCTTCAGATATATTAATAAACAAACTATAAATCAATCGTAGATCAAATATAATCTGATCAGATTTTTCAAATCTACTTATATTTAAATTTTAAAAATCTGATTTGATAGTTTGTTGAATAATCATCTTCAATTTAAATTTGAAGATCAAATATCTTCCGATGAGATTTTTCAAATTTAATTTAAATCTCTTTAAAACAATCTCATTTAATGAGATATTTTATTTTGAATTCAAAATACAAAAACTATTTATATATTTTAAATCATAATATATCCATTTGAGTGTTTATAATTGATTAATCATTTATATATTTATTTTTATAACATAGAAATTAAATAGTGATATAAGATAACAGAGGGACCGATGGACCTATAGTTTTAAGCTCCAATAATATTTGTTAATTAATATAAACTCTTTATATAAAATAACACAATTATTAATTCTAGAGTAATTCCACTAAATACCTAGAGTTGCACTCTTAGAATTATAGAGTATATTTACTTAAAGTAATGTCAATTTATATAGTCATTATATATGTATTAATCCTCCATTAAGATTCATAATAGAGATAGGTATAAAATCCGTTAACTTTTCATATTACATCTTTATTCTTGACTATCATTAGTTTTTAATTGAATAATTAATTCTTAACATTTATGAATTGCGCGCTAATTATTCAATTTCAGAACTAACAAACAAAGGAATCTTGTATTATAGATTTCATTATATCAATGTTAGCATTGCCAACTACTCATTTAATTTATTCTTAAAATATAAGGTTTATATAATGTAATTCATACAGAATTTTACCAAGTAAATCAAATAATAAATTGAAATGAAATAGGAGTCTACTAAATACAATGAATTAAAATCATACATATATGACCATCGTTACGATAAAATTAATTATTTTTTATTTAATAAATATTATAATAATAATATTATTTCATGTGGTTCAGTTCTATATAATCATATTATATAAAATACAAATCACTCTTCGTTAATATTTTTAACAATTATGCCACAGACCGACGACTGGATCAAAAATTAGTGAGAAACTGGATCAAAAATTAGTGAGAAATTATGTTTTAGACTGAAGACCAGACCGTAATCATGCGATGTGATACTGAAACTGGTGGTCGGATCTAATTTTCAGTTCGCGGTCAGGTCCCGTCCCCTTAAAACTGGAAACAGGAGGCTGATATCTTGAAGATGGAGGTGGAGAATTTGAACGTGATTGAAGAAAATGACCAGCATTAAAGTCTTTTGTCCTTGGAAGATGCAGAAATGGCGATAAGACTCAGAGAAGAAACAGGAAACTCCATTAATATTCCACCCATAAAAAACTCTCTCTCTTTCTCTCTCTCTCTCTCTCTCTCTCTCTCTCTGTGTAAACCTACCTCTCCACAAAATTTATGCAAAATAAAAACACAAGGGAAAGGGTAGAAGGGGAAGGAGAAAACGAGGAGGTGTACACAGACGTGGATCCCAATCCTCTTCAGCATTAACTTTCTCACAGACTCCGTCTGCTATCGTAGATGTTTCCAGATTTTCCCTTTCTGCAACCTCTCAAAACTCCAATCTTGGTCAATCTTTCCAGAGAAAATGAGTATTTTGTTGGGGTTTCACATGTTTTGGTCCGAGTTCCTCACAGAAAACAGGAAATCGAAGAACCTTCCCTCTGCCTTTCTTTCTCTCTCCTGTGTCTTTCTTTCTCTTCACCCAATTCCATTATTTCCTTCTCACCCACCTCTTTCCCTTCTTCCTCGATCCTCCTCCTCCATCTGTTGATTTTTCTCTTCTGTATCTCTCTTTTCCTCCCTTGATTCCCGCTTTCCTGGTCTTTATCTCCGTTAGGAGAAAAGACAGTGTGCATAGTTTATTAATGAGCAAAGTTGACTTCACCCCTGATTGCGTTGGCGTTATTTGATGTCTAATTTTTTTTTGTCCAATCAAATATAAATAATTTACAATTTAATTTTTATCGTTTAATTTTCGTAATTTTTTTAATTTAAAAATTTTAAAAAAAAAATTTAATTTATTTAAAATTTTTATTAGATATTTATGAGATTATGATGAGGTAATTTAAAATTTTTTTATATTTGACAAAATTTATCTGATTTATTAAAATTATTTTATAAATGAATTAATTAAAATTATAATAAATAGTAAATGATTAAAATATTATAAAAATTTCCAAATTATTATTTTATAATATAACGTGGCAAAAAAGTTTCAAATGGGCTAAGATTTTTTGTTTATTGTTTTATTTTACTCTCCTCTTATATTCTCTCATGTTCGTACACTTATACTCTTTTTTTTTTCTTTCTATCATCTTCCCTTCTGTTTGTAGACTTATCCCTTCTTTTTCTTTCTATCTTTTAAATGTGGTACGAAAAACCTCGTATTCTTTACTTTTTTATTCATTTTTCAAATAATAATAATTTTTTTTCTTTATATACAATATTATGTTGTACTTGATAATTTAAAATATTTAACTATATAATAAATATCAATTTCATATATATATTTGTATCATATATTTTTTCTTAATAACAATGCATATAGTATCAATTTAACTAACTAATTGACAATAGAATTATAAATATTGTGCATTTAAAAATATATTATATTTATATACTTGTCAAATGTCACGTATATTTTCTCTAAATATATTAATATTATATATATTAAGATAATGTAATTGTAATAGTAATTTCATTTAGTGACAGTGATTGTGTTAAAATATAATGTAATTGTAATAGTAATTTCATTTAGTAATAGTAATTGTATTAAATATATTAATACGCACACACTTACGTGCAAATTGCTATTGCTACTCCTCAAGGCCAACTCATTAGTCCCGTTAAACTAATTCGACTCAGATCGTCTAACTCGTGTATCGACTTGATTTGAAATTTTTATTTTTGGCTGACTTGTAAGACAAGTTTGTTAGTTAAAAATTTGTTAGATTTGACTTATTTTTGTTAATTCTGATTAATATATATATATATATATATATATATTGCTCTATAACAGTTCACCGGTTCTGCTTTAACTGTTCAATGCCGCCATATGGAACCACAAAATTATTCATGGGGCTGAACCACTTGTGTTAACTCTGCCCTCTTGTCTCCACCGCCTCCGCCCCTTCGCATTTAAAGAACTTACCGTCCGCAGATTGGTTAATGTGTTTAAAGTTGTGGGTGCAATGAACCATGCATTTGAAAAGGGGTAAAAAAGTGAGAAAAGGACTGTAAATTTATGATATTTTAAGCCATCAAATGAAGAGAGGGCCCTACTGGCTACTGGACCACCCTTCTCCCTTCTTCCACATTCATTCAATCACATACGTCGCCTTTAATGAGCCCTGGAAAAGTTGAAATTTCCCGAGGCTAATGTTGTCCTCAGTTACCTCGTTGTCAATGCCCACAGCCACCCGTTGCACTGGTTCTGTCAGCCCGACTTTCAGTGGAGACCAGCTGTTAAGATCTTGGATTGTGAAGGCCGAATAGGTTGTGGAGTTGGGATATCTAAATTATTGTTGGGTTGGATTACGAATGATTACAGGTTTGGATATTTAATTCATTCACGCAAACCCAGAGGAAACCCGCTCAAGTCTTTTGCTTCTGATTCTCGGCAATGGCTTCCAATACCAGTGAGATTGCTCTAGATCTGTTCCCTGTCCTAAAAGTTTACAAAGATGGTCGCGTCGAAAGAATACTTGGCACCGCTACTGTCCCCGCATCTGTTCATCCCGAATCTGGGGTTGAATCCAAGGACGTCGTTATCTCCCCGGAAACTGGCTTATCGGCTCGGCTCTACCGACCGAAATCCACTGGCGCAGTCGCCGGGAATCTTCCTCTCCTGGTTTACTTTCACGGGGGAGGGTTCTGCATTGAATCGGCTTTCTCTCCCTCCTATCACAGTCACCTCAACGCTTTAGTAGCCGAAGCCAACGTTGTCGTCGTTTCGGTAGATTACAGGCTAGCTCCGGAGCACCACATTCCGGTGGCCTATGAAGATTCATGGACGGCGCTCAAATGGGTGGCGGAGAACAGCTCGGAAGAGTGGATAAACAATCTCGCGGACCGGAACCGTCTCTATCTCGCCGGCGACAGCGCCGGAGCCAATATAGCACACCACATGGCCTTACGAATCGGCAACGAAGGTCTGATCGGAACCAAACTTAGAGGAATCGTTCTAGTTCATCCTTATTTCTGGGGGAAAGAGCCGGTTGGAAACGAAGCAAAAGCTGACCCCAAGGAATTAGCCCTGGCTGAAAACCTATGGCGCTTGGCTCACCCGGCAACGAGCGGATTTGACGACCCACTCATAAACCCGGCATTCGAACCAGAATTGGAGAGGTTGGCGTGCGAGAAAGTGCTGGTCTGCGTGGCGGAGAAAGATTTGCTCAAGGATAGAGGATGGTATTACAGTGAGACGCTGAAGAAGAGGGGTTGGGGAGGAAAAGTGGAAGTGATGGAAGCTAAAGAAGAACCCCATGTTTTCCATATATGGAATCCAACCAGCGAGAATGCGGGGAAGATGATTAGGGAGATTTCCACATTCCTTAATCAGGTCTATTTAAGTCTGATTTGATTCCGGTTTTTTTCTTCATATTTGGTCCTATTTCTCTCCACTTACATCATCGTCTTTTCATGCTTGCTACTCCAGCCAAATCCAAATAATATGAATTGTGTCTGCCTAATCCTTCCGCGTTCAACAAGAGTATTACATTTAATAAATCAGAATATTTTAATTTATGTTAAAGTTTAATTTATTCCTTAAAAAAAGATTAACTATCATGCTTCGAAAACCTGATCGGGTTGTCGACCCTAAAATAAAAGTCAAGGGTCCAAAACAATGAGTTAATGGGTCCAACAAAACTAAATTTAAAATAAGTCTCTGTATCAAAGTTGGCATACCACTATCAACGCCCAATAAGTTCAAGTTCAAGGTTCAAGAGTCCAAAATTCAAATAATAAACAAAATTATAAATTTTATTCGCAGCGCCGCAGACGAACAGCGAGAGTTTCGCGCTGTCTCCGATTTCGTTTGCAGTGCGCAAACACATCGGACTCCATCCACGAGTCCAGCATTTCCAAGGTCAGAAAACGAGCATTGAAACCTCAACTAGAAAATCCATTCTTCATCAAAAAATCCAACGCGAAACAGAGTGGTTAAAATTCAGATTTTCATACCTCAATCCCGACGATTTCTCCAACCCCCTGGAACTCCGTTCAACCCCGGAGACCTCAACACCTTCCTCCACCAAACTTACGCCGAAAACAGTTCGATTAGCTTCCTTCCAACAGAGAAGATTTTTCCATTAAGTTCACAAATTTTTTAGGCAAAGTCAACAACATAGAGGAGGAAGGAGTGCGACTTACCAATCCCGATCACCGGCGTTTTCAACCGGCAATAAGGCCGCCACAGTCTCGCCTGAGAAAGTTTGAATGCTCCTACTAAGAAATCAAAAATCCCAGCTCCAATTTGCGTCGCGAACAGTCGGGAGGGAGAGAGATACCGCCACAAGAGAATAGAGAGAGTCACTGTCATATGGACATAGATAAGTGTTAAATAAAATCAATATGGAGTAATGCCAAGAAAGTTGTTATGATTACGTTGATTTATCGGGCGATGGAAAAATTGATATGCTGTGATTGGATCAGAACACAAGGTTTCAGTTATGATACGTAAAAATGTGATACGTGTTCGCAAAAATAGATTTAAAAGACTAATTTGCTAGGGCTCTTTCCCTATGTTTTGTAGGGGTTTAGATACCCCACATTGCTTATATGGCAGCCATTTTAAAGTATAGAAAGTTGAATCCTAGCATTTGCAATTTCACCTCATTCCTTTTGGTGTTAACTCGATTGTGTTTGTTCAAGCTAGGTATAATCTTTGTGTGGTCAAGCGTTTCTCCTATTGCAGTCTTTCTTATCCTTCTTCTAAGGAGATGAATTCATTCATGGTATGACTCCACAAACTCTCAAACAACTGATTTTGAGTGCTTCTCTTTCAAAGAGTAGCCATCAAAGTTAAAAGTTACGGCCAAGGGGCTTTTCAAACTAACTCGCAACTTTTCATTTATATCTTTCTCGTCTCTCCGATTTTGGCTACCAAATTTTTAGGTAATATTCTTCATTGATAGCTTTTTAAGCTATTCAAAAATGCATCAAAAGTCATCTATTTGGCTTATTTTTATCCATCCCGAATTCAACTTTGTAAACTGCCCAACTCTTCGACAATCTTTACCATTTTAGTTATAACTTCTTATGTCTTTGGCTTTTGCTTTTGAAGATTTTAGAGTTCATTCTAAACATCTAGATGCCATAGGAGATGAAAATCTGTTTGGAAATTTGTTAGTTAGATTTATTTTTATTGCATTTAAAATTTGCCTCAGACCCTTGAAAAACAGAATTTGTTGCAGTAATTGCAATTTTTCCATATTGATTGCACATCAAAAATTCATATTTCCAGGACCCAATCTCAAGGAGGATCCCAAAATTTGCGAAAAGCACAAACTACTCTAGGAATTTTCTTCCAACAAACTCTAAAAAACAAAACAAAAATTTACTTAAAGTAAAAATATCAGAATCTCGCTACGTGGGACACAAAAACCAAGAATTTGACTGATTAAACCAAAAAAAAAACACGTAGCCAAACGCCAAGGAAATAAAATAATTAGAGTTAACACGAAATAAATTGACCTCAAATAACGTAAAAAATTTATTTAAAAAAATAAATGATAGAAAAATACCAGATATTACAATCAATGCTCCAAATGCTACAAGATCTATGATCTACGTCTTAAGAAGAGAATTATTAGTAGAGACGTGAAGTTTAATGGAGAAGATTTTTCAAATTAGAGTGACGAAGATAAAAAGATATATAAATTCTTTCTTTTCTTTAATGAAAATGAGCAAAGAAATGAAGTTCAAGACTCCACTGCACTTTTAAGATCGCTAACAATATTAGAATCACCTTCTTCATCATCTTTCGATAGAAGTTCAAGTAAAAGAGAATCTCATATGAGACGTTTTCAAGATCTTTATGCGGTAATACAAAATTTAAGTGAAAATCTAATTTTTTTTTCTGTCCTTTTGTCGATTATTAGCCCTTAGTATTTTTAGAATCCATGTAAGATAAAAAAAATTAAAGATTGCCATGGATGAGCAAATTGCATCATTTGAGAAAAAGAGAACGTGGGAGCTAACAACTATTCATGAAGTTTAAAAGTTCATCGATGAGAAGTGGGTCTTCACAAAAAAAAAGAACGCAAAAAAAAAAAAAAGAAGCAGAGAAGTACAAAGCAAGGATGGTGGCAAAAGGAAAAAGTAACCATCCAAGTATCAGCTATAAGTATTTGCTCTTGTTGCTCGCATAAAATCTATCTGACTAATTATTTCATTAGAGATTCAAATGAGGTGGAACATTTATCAAATGAATGTCAGATCGACATTCTTAAATGGAGTTTTCTAAGAAGAAATCTACATAGAACAAATTTAAGGGTATGTCATCAACGACTATGGCGACAAAGTATTGAAGTACTGAAGGAAGCTCCAAAAGGTTAGAATAGTCAAATTGTATGTACTGAAGCAAGCTACAAAAGCTTAGAATAGTCGAATTGAAAAAGTACTTCCTCAAAAATGAATTTATCAAATGCTCATATGAGTACTCTTTCAGCTAAGGTGTATAAAAATAGAGATCTTATTTTTTTTTACTTATATGTTAACAACTTAATTTTTATGAGAAATAATCCAAGTATGTACGAAAAATTCAATCAAGCAATGGACCAAGGAGTTTGAGATGACGAATGTTGCTTTATTGTTGTATTATCTTGGTATGGAGATCAATCAAAGACATGATGATATTTTCATATCTCAAAAAGATTTTGCTATAGAAATTATAAAAAAGTTTCAAGATAGAGAATTTTCAGTCTGTGAATACTCTCATGGTATGTAGAGTAAAATTATCGAAAAATGATAAATGAGAGAAAGTTAATTATACAACTTTCAAGAGTGTTGTTGGAATTTTAAGATATTTAACTTGCACAAAATCAAATATTCTTTTTTTGGAGTTGAACTGGGTAGTCGATCCATTAAGTCATCTCCCATTACTTATTTCAAAGCAGCAAAACAAATTTTTAATATATTAAAGGTACAATTGACTTTGACTTTCTTTATTTATTTTCTGATGAATTTAAACTTATAGAAAATAGTAATAGAGATTTTGGTGGAGATATGATTATGAAAAGAGCACAATAAGTTTTTCCTTTTACATGGATGCTACAACTTTTACTTGAAGTTTGAATAAACAACAAATAGTGATACTATCCGCTTGTTAAATTAAATTACGTTGTTGCTATATCTTGTGTATGTCATGTCATATAATCAAGAAAACGCTATAGAGATTTTTGTTGATAGTAAATCATCTATTGCATTGGCAAAGAATTATGTGTTTCATAATAGAAGGAAGCATATAGATGCGAGTTATCATTTTGTTTGTACCTACATTTCAAAAAGTGATGTATCTGAAGACTAATGATCAAGTTGTTGATATTTGTTAATGTAATGACCCTTTTTCTCAGTAAGATATTGCCCGCTCTGGGAATTGAGTCGTAGCTCAATATCCTCCTCTCACGGATTTGTTTGCCGATGACTTTCCAATCGGTCACCCAAAATGGTACTGCTCTCACCGGAGCATTTTTAACTTCGGAATTCTTATGAGATCCGTTGTCAATTGTGCTCCAAAATGCGTCTTACTATCTAGAAAGAGTTTTCTTGCATATGTTTTATTCCATATACCTCTCCAAGCGATGTGGGGGTTGTGACGACCCCCTTTCTACAACCCGGGATTTGCCTATACTCTAGTTTGAAATTCGCCTACACTCGGTTTACGTCCCGAGGTTTTTCTCGCAGTCGTCCTCATACGTACACATTTGGGTCATCACAATCACCCCCCTTCTAGAGACTAGGCTAGGCTTTTTATATCAAAAGGAGAATTAGAAGGTAAATTTGTGCCGACAAACTATGAAGGAAAAGTTAAGATTACAAAGCTATTGAGTACTCTAGAGAAACCACTCCCTAACGAATATCCCTATCTTGGAATATAGGTAAAAAAATAAGAGTTCACCTTTTTCAAGAGCAAAGAGTTAGTGAACCTCTTGTGTATAAAGATATTGTTAGTTCCATACCGACTTAAGAAGAGAAGGGAATGACATCCCCACTGATAAAAGAGAATTTTGTTAAGCACATTGATTGGACATATCTTCTAATTAAGGATCCATTCGTTATTAATGCACCTAAGCTGCAACCAACAAAATTTTTTAGAGATGAGGACACAAATTTGTTTGTTAAAAGTTTTGACCTAGTCCCAAAGTGGGGAAGTTATATGGTTAGGATTGTGAGGTTTGTGAAAATCGAGATTTGGATTGACTATAAACTCCGAGTTGGTGTGAAATATAAATGGGAACCATCCCCAAAATTTGATCGAGCCCTTAGCTGAATTTTATTAACAATAAATTTGTCCTCTATATAGGTACTACCATTAGAGGGTCTAGAGGGTCAACGCCCAATAGCCATAAAGGACTTGCGGTACTAAGAACATTATCTAACCAATATCGAGGGTTTGTAATCAAGGGGGTGAAATACAACAACTCTCATGGATGACAGGGCCACAAACTGCTCGCATGGCTAATTCACATCTGGGAGCAGGGAGAAGAAGACCGCATAGATCCAGCCAATCTATTGGATTTGAGGTCAAATCCTCTCTCACCCGGAGAGGATGATACACTTCCAAGGCCCATTAATCAAGTACAATATAAGGCTCAAGTTTCAATTAATTTTTACGCTGACAAGTACAGTATTTTTGTAGGTGAAGGCCTACTGGATTGCTTGGACTAGAAAGCAAACTCTCAAGACATGGGCAAGCCAACCAACATACTTACATGGGAGGTCAAAGAATGGTCAACTCAAGTCAAAGAAAGGTCAACTCACTTCAAATGGGACTTTGTCTTATCGATAACAACAACTATGTGTAATTTTCTGTTTTTGCATTTGAATTTGGCAAACAGTGGCATTTCTTGTTATTTTATCTATAATTACATGCATACATTAGATTGTGTGATTAAGTTAGATGAATATTAGGTTTGTGACGGTCAAAAGTGTGACATAGGGGTTTGAAGATTAAAAAAAAAGGCAACCAAGAGACTCGACCCAAAAGAAGCAAGCGTGCGCACCCACAAGAACTTATCGAGCCCAATCCAATCCAAATAGGAGCGCCACCTTATCTTTAAATTTTCAAATTTAAAGAGTCATCAGCTGAATGCTATTTTTATAGGATTGAAGATCGGTCTTGTTGAAGAGGAAGTCATTCTCACTGTTGATTGAAGATAGAAGCTACAACACATGCACGACCGAGATCGTTCCTTGAGTGAAATTACCTAAACCACTTTAGGATTTTACTTAAGCTTCATTCATTGAACATTGTATTCAGATTGCTTTTGATTAATGAGAACAAATAGACCATTTTCTTCTAGTCTCAGATCATCATTATCATCAATTAAGGTTAGTCCTCAGATTATTCACCAATTCAAGTGGAGATTGTGTCTCCAATTGTTGTCAAGCTGTAGTTACTTGGTAACTCTTAATCCTTAACTTCTCTTCTTCCTTTCTGAGACCTTAGATATAGGAGAAAAGTTGAGCCAACTAAACCTTGTGCCGTTGAAATTTTTTTTGGAAAATTATATCTACCCGAAAGTGCTAAAGTTGCTCTTGGGTTGGTTACAGGCTCATTGTTTGAATTTTATTTTAACGTGAAATTTTCAGGGTTTATTCATCTTTCATCAATTAACAACCCATCTAAATTTTATTTTCTTGAAACTCAATTTAAAAACTTTTGGATTGCTTAATTAGAAGTGCTCTCGGATTGAGCGGAGAACACCTCCTTATAGTATTTTCTTGCATAACCTTTGTTTTGCAAACCCAAAAGATTATCATTTCTTCATGAGTAATCTTCCCCTTTTGTCATCGCACGCATGCAGCCATGCAACGACGTGTTTCTTCTTTGTTTTTGTTGCGAAAAGTATTGCAGACGCAAGTAAACGTGTCGCACAAGTAATATAGTATGTAAATACGAGTTGATCCCACGAACACTATTGTTACTAATTATCAAACAAATTAATTCCAATTTACTGTGAATAATGATTTTAGTAGATATTTGGTTTAAATGTAAAATAAACAATGACAATTAATTAAATAACAGAAATTTAAATGATTTTTAGAAATATTATAGAAAATATCTAAGGTTTCCGATTTCACCTAAATTAATTCTATTTAGTAACCCTAATCCAAAGATATTTCTATGTGTTGATGGTAATTTCACTAATTTATTTATCAATCTCTCTCGAGTAATTACAAACTTATTCAATTGACGGATTATTACCTCTCGGTTTTTAACCTTAAGAATTAATTGAATACTTTAAGGACAAGAAATTAAAGTCCCACATAAACGCCCTAGCTATCTCTAGTCTAAAATCATTTTTTATAGCAAATTATTCCATGCACGATTATTTATCTCTTCTCGGTCTCAAAATAATCTTACGAACATGTTATTGTTGATCAAGCAATCGCAGGCATTAAGAACAAAATAATTTACCCAACACAATATCGAAACAGAAAATCAACAAATTGAATTAAAGGAAAAACTAATCAGTCATAATTTGGCTACATCGTAGCCCCATAAAATAAATATAGTTCATGCTAGAATAAAGTAAAACAGAAGGAGAAATAAAGATACTCATAGTTTCAGGAAAAAAAAGGAGAAAGAAAAAAAAAACTCAGTTCGTCAATCCGAAATGTCTTTCCGATCCTCTCACTCCGATCCAGTCTCTGCCTTTTTGCCTCCAAAACGAACTGAATGAATGAATGACTGAATTCATCCCTGCCTCCTGGCCTGTAAGTTAAATTGTAACCCTAATTCAAAGTGAAGCCCACGGCCCACAATCGACGGTTGAGATTAAAACGATGAAAATTTCCAAACGACCTTTAGATTTTTAATTATATTTTATTTGAACATTTGCACCAAAAATATTAAATTTCTTCAAACACTTGAGAATATCTTATCGAATCAAGTATAAAAAGTATGAATAAGTGTGTAAAATACACAGTTATCACACTCCCAAACTTGAACGAGAACTTGTCCTCAAGCGAACAAAATTAAACACAATTAAAACAAACATATAACCTCAATCACATTTAAAATGCTCAATATAATATAATGGTAAAACAATCTAATCAAAGTTTTTTTTTTTTGTAATTCATCTTAGCTTGAAAAATTTATACTAAAACTACCAAGATTAACTTTTTGTGAAAGAAATAACTCATATTAGCGCATTGACAATTGCTTACTTAGAAATCATCGTGTGTGTGTGTTCATTCTCATTTTCCTCTAACTGTTGGGTCAACTAATGTAGCTACAGGAAAAGACTGCATTCACATCTCACTTTGGATCGCTCCATTCACTCTAATCGTTCAACGGCTTTGCCCACCATCCAACTAGTAGCTAATATCAGTAAATCAAAAAAAGAGTCATTAGGTCTTTTAAAAGCTTGTAATGAAAGGCTGGGCTAAAGGGTAGAAGTTTTATGGATTCAAGTGAATATTCAGAGCACAACTCATCCTTCCTTATTTTACCCACTCGAAATTTTCTTCGAATTACTCACCTCACTCACTGATCAAACTCACTCAAACTTTCTTTTAATCTCTCACCCCCAAACTTATCTCGTTCAATATCATCCAAATTTTCTCTTTTGTCATTATTACAAAATATAATCAATACAAACATATGCAAATATAAAATCAAACTTGAAATTTTTTGCTCACTTGTTGCCTTTTTTTTTTTTTTTTTTTTGCATTTGCTTTTTTTTTCCTTTTTTTTCTGCATTTGCATTTGCTTTTTTTTTTTTTTTCAATCGAAATATCCTAATACTAAGCTAATCGAATAAATAAAACTAACAATAACATAAAAATAAATTGACAGATGACAAAAGAGTTTTTATGCATCTTTACCACTACTTTTTCTTATTCTCCTCTAGATCCTTTAATATCCTCGTGCTCATTAGATAAAGTATGAGAGTATATATGTGGCTAGGTTGACATAGATAAAATTGAACGGTAAATAATATGCTCAAAAAGGTGACTAAGGGTGTCATTAAATAACACAATAGGGTAGGTCAAGAAAGCTATGATGGCCTAAGTCATTCTCTTGTTTATGAAAAAACCTCAATTCGCATTCGTGGATGGTGGGCAAAACCAAGAAAATTTTTTATCTCACTAGCACTCGTAATCATTATATTTGAATAGAGCTACATTCGCTTACCGTGTTTACGCTCTTTCACTCCCTTACTGTGTTTGGGCTTCAATATATGTAGATTACATGAGTATGACACAAACAGATTAAGTTAAAAAAGAATGAAAATGTGCGCAGGATTTTGATTTTAACTTCGTAAGTTCAAGTCAATACAAACTAACACAGGTCAATCTTTTACTCAGAATATAAACTAACACAGGTCAATCTTTTACTTAGAATTTTTCTAAAAGGTAAAATATTAATTTATTCAAAATTTAAACCATTGACACCTCAACCAAGATTTTAGATTGCAAGACCAACAAAATATAGTACAATAATAAGATAAGATAAAATTACCCCCCAAACTTAAAATAAGCATTGCCCTCAATGAAAAAAATTTGAATAGCGAGGGTAAAGTAGCGTACCTCATGATATCCCGGATTAATCGTTGGTTGGATTTCGTCGGAGGAGCAGTCGGAGTTGCGGGCGAAGGACGAACTGAAGATTTCTTTCTCTTATCTTTACTTTTATTTTTATCTTTTTATTTTTATTTATTTTACTTTTTTATTAGATAAATAATCTGAAACTTAAAATAGCAAAACACGTTAAATATACCAACTTAATAATAAAAAACTAATAAAACCATCAAAATAAATTAATGGGTTACCTCCCACCAAAAACTTGTTTTGACGTCATCAGCTTGATGGTTGACGAACTTTACGAGTCAGGTGTAAGACGAGCGGCCATTTCATCACTCGCAGTAATGCCACTGAAATATGGTTTCACTCGTTGACCGTTAACCTTGAATATTCCAATATTCGATCCACGTAACTCTACAGCACCATGAGAAAAAACTTTAACTATTGTAAATGAGCCTGACCATCGTGATTTTAGTTTACCCGGAAAGAGCTTCAAATACGAATTAAATAGTAACACTTGTTGACCCAGCGTTAGCTCTTTTTTAATGATGTGTTTGTCATGTCATACTTTAGTTTTCTCTTTGTAGATCTTGGAATTTTCATAAGCATTGATACGCAATTCATCGAGTTCATTTATCTAGAGAAAACATGTATGGCCGGCGGCTGTTAAGTCAAAATTTAATCTCTTCATTGCCTACCAAGCGCGTTGCTCTAATTTGACAGGTAGGTGACAAGCGTTTCCGAAAACAATCCGATAAGGTGACATTCCTAAAGGTGTTTTGAAAGCGGTGCGGTACGCCCATAGTGCATCATCCAATTCGCGCACCCAATCTTTACGTGAAGTACTTACTGTCTTTTCGAGGATGAGTTTAATTTCGCGATTAGAAATTTCAGCTTGACCATTCAATTGAGGGCGATAACCTAATGCTCTACGATGCTTAACACCATATTTTAAAAGTAGCCGCTCAAATTGCTTATTACAGAAGTGTGTGCCCTCGTCACTAATGATGGCTCGCGGTGCGCCGAAACGGGTGAAGATGTTCTTTTGCAAAAATTTCAACACCACTGCCGTCACTAGTTGATGTTGCTATTGCTTCGACCTATTTCGAGATGTAGTCCACAGCAAGAAGAATGTATTTGTTGTTGAACGATGATGGATATGAGCTCATAAAATCAATTCCCCATGTATCGAAGAGTTCAATTTCAAGAATGTTTGTTAGAGGTATTTCATTATGGCGGGAGATATTATCCGTACATTGACATCTATCACATGCCATGACAAATGAATGTGCATCCTTAAATAAGGTTGGCCAGTAAAAACCGCATTGAAGCACTTTTGCTGCCGTTCAGTTTCCTCCAAAGTGACCACCACATTCCAGAGTGTGGCAGTGCTTCAATACAGATATCATCTCATCTTCAGAAATGCATCGCCTGATTACCTGATCAGCACAATGGCGATATAAAATTGGCTCTTCCCAATAATATCGTTTTACATCAGAGAGGAATTTCTTCTTTTGGTGATGTGATAGTTCGGATGGCATGATTTGACAGACGAGAAAATTCACATAGTCAGCATACCATGGCACCTTAGAAATCGCAAAGAGTTTTTCATCTAGGAATTTGTCATCTATCGGCTCGTTGTTGTCATTCACATGAGTTTGATTCTCTAAACATGATAGATGGTCTGCCACCAAGTTTTCTGTTCCTTTCTTATCCTTTATTTCAATGTCGAACTCTTGTAATAACAGCACCCAACGAATGAGTTGAGGTTTATCATCCTTCTTTTCCATAAGATACTTTATTGCTGAGTGGTCAGTGAAAACAATTACCTTTTTTCCAATGACGTAAGACCTAAATTTATCGAATGCGAAAACAACAACAAATAATTCTTTTTCAGTGGTTGCATAGTTGAGTTGAGCGTCGTTAAGAGTGCGACTCGCATAGTAAATTGTTCGAAAGACTTTATCTTTCCTTTGACCTAAGACAGCTCCTACAGCAAAATCACTAGTATCACTCATAATTTCAAACGGTAATTCCCAATCAGGCACAACTATGATTGGTGCCGTTACTAGCTTTTCTTTTAAAACATTAAACGCATTTAAACATTCAGCAGTAAATACAAAAGAGGTGCCTTTTTTAAGCACATTGCATAGTGGTTTTGCGGTCTTAGAGAAGTCGTTTATAAACCGTCAATAGAAGCCATCATGTCCAAGAAAACTTCGAATTCTTTTGATCGTGGTGGGTGGTGGTAGTTTCTCGATTGCACTTATCTTTGCTCGGTCTACCTCGATACCTTGTGTCGAAATCCGATGACCAAGCACAATACCCTCATTTACCATAAAGTGACATTTTTTCCAGTTTAGCACCAAGTTCGTCTCGACACACCTTGCTAACTCTTTGCATAGATTTTTCAAACAAATATCGAAGGATGACCCAAACACCGAAAAGTCATCCATGAATACTTTAATGAACTGTTCTACCATGTCTGAGAAAATTGGCATCATATATCGTTGGAAGGTAGCCGGTGCATTGCTTAAACCAAAGGGGATCTAACGAAAGGCAAACGTGCCATATGGGCATGTAAATGTTGTCTTTTCTTGATCTTCTAGGGCAATGACAATTTGGTTGTACCCAGAATAGCTGTCAAGGAAACAATAATAAGTGTGTCCGGAAAGCCTATCAAGCATTTGGTCGATGAACGGCAAGAAAAAGTGATCCTTGCGAGTAACTTTGTTTGGCTCTCTGTAGTCCATGCAAATTCTCCATCAAGTGACAGTTCGAGAAGGTATGTGTTCATTATTGTCATTTTTAATTACTGTCATTCCACTCTTCTTTGGCACACATTGCACTGGATTCAGCCATGAACTATTTGAGATTGGGTAAATAACCCCCGCGTCTAACCACTTTAAAACTTCTTTTCCCACTACCTCCTTCATTGCCGGGTTTAGCCATCGTTGGTGTTCAACTGATGGTCGATGATTATCTTCCATTAAAATTTGGTGCACACAAAATGATGAACTAATTCCTTTAATGTCTAATAAGGTCCATCCAATAGGAACTTTGTAGGTTCGAAGTACACGTAGTAGCTTTTCTTCTTCCGTTTTGGATAATTCAGCTGAAATAATAACCGGAAGAGTTTTGTTTTCTCCAATGTACGCATATCGAAGGTGTGATGGTAACGGCTTTAGTTCCAGAGTGGGTGGGCTTTCAATTGATGGTAAGATTCGTAAAGGCAACTCCCCCAAACTTTCAAAATACTTCCTTCGGTTTGGTTCAAATGAAGTCATCCATGTCACATAATCTTGTTTGTCTGATTCATTCGTAGGAGAATACTCTTGGTTTAGTAGATAAGATTCAAGAGAATCACGTGGTTGGAGTGACACTTCCATTATTTCGGCGTTGACATCTTCCACACGAAACACATCGTTGCTCGTCGTGGGGCACTTCATAGCATTGGATACGTTAAATGTTACTTCTTTGTCTTGTACCCTCAATTTGAGTTCTCCTATTTGAACATTGATTAGCGCTCCTCCTGTTGCTAAGAAAGGTCGGCCTAGAATGATGGAAATGTCACGATCTTCTTCCATATCAAGGACTACAAAATCAGCAGCGAAAATGAATTTATCAACTTTGACTAGGACATCCTCAATCACATCACGCAGATGTTTGATACTCCGATCAACCATTTGTAAAATTACTCGCGTGGGCTTTGCTTCACCAAGACAGAGCTTCTGGAATATGAACAATGGCATTAAGTTGATGCTAGCGCCTAAATCGCATAACGCTCGCTCAAAAATTAAATCCTCAATTGCGCATGGAACGGTAAAACTTTCTGGGTCTTTCAATTTTTGTGGAAGATTGCGTTGGATAATTGCACTGCATTCCTCAGTTAAAGCAATCGTGCCACATTCTTCTATCTTGCGCTTGTGAGTTAAGATTTCCTTCAGGAATTTAGCGTAGGTAGACATTTGTTTGAGCGCTTCAGCGAATGAGATGTTGATGTGTAATTGTTTGAATACTTTTAGAAATTTTACGAATTGCTTGTCTGCCTTGACATTCTTTAGACACTGAGGGAAAGGGACTCGTGGTATTTCTTTAATCGAATCTTGTGGAGGAACTTTATAAGGTTTATGTCCTTCAGTTTCCATTTGAGGCGTGGATGATGAGGGGTCTTTCGTGTCATGTCCAACAACCTTTTTATTTTCTTGACCGGAGTTATCATTCAATGCACCACTCTTAAGACTGATGACATTGCGTTGATCTTTTGGGTTTACTTCTGTTGAACTTGGCAGTGCACCCTGAGGTCTCTCATTGAGTACGTTAGCGATCTGACCCAATTGAGTATCCAAACTTTGTATTTGAGCTGATTGATTTTGTAATGTGGTTCGCGTCTCTGCCATAAATTTGTTAGTGTGTTCACCCATTTTCGCAATTAAATCTTCTAAATTGGGTTTTCTTTCTTGGAAAGGTGGAGCTTGCTTAGAGGATTGCAACATTTGTAAAGCATTGTTCTGATTCTTCCATGCGAAGTTTGGATGATTATTTCGCGGTCTCGTGTAGTAGTTATTTGAATTTTGAAAGTTCGGTCGATTGTAGTTCCCCACGAAGTGAGCTTGCTCGGACGAGTTACTTGCCATTTGGTTTCCTTCTTGGCATTTCTCACTTGCATGTGGTACTTGACACCATTGGCACGATCTTATTGGAGAATAGATTGAATTTACTAGAGCTTGGTTATTCTGCAGTTGTTTGGTAAGAGATGCAATTTGAATGGTTAACGCCTTTACTGCATCCATCTCAGGAGTGCTCGGTTGTTTTTTTAAGATCTGGCGCTCAACCAAACATTGATCGTTATTTAATGCTAACTCTTCCAATAGAGTGAATGCTTTTATTTCGGTCTTTTGAAGGAGTGAACCACTGGCAGCTGCATTAACTAGAGTTCTTGTGTAAGCGGATAAGCCAATAAAAAATGTCTGGATTTGCATCCACCTTGGCAAGCCGTGTTGTGGACATTTTCGTAATAATTCTTTAAAACGGGCCCAGGATTTGTATAACGTCTCGCCATCGAGTTGACTAAAGTTGACTATGTCATTACGATATTTAGCAGTTTTTTCCAAGGGAAAAAATTTTGATAGGAATTTTTGACATAGTTCTTCCCAAGTTGTTATGTAATTAGCCAGTAAGAAATTTAACCAATTTTTTGCACGGTCTCTTAATGAAAAAGGAAATAATCTTAATCTAACAACATCATCTGAAATATTATGAAATTTAAAAGTGTCACATACCTCCATAAAGTTGGCAATGTGATCATTTAGGTTTTCAGATGGCAAGCCACTAAATTGCGACTGTTGAATCATATGAATAGTTCCCATCTTGATCTCAAAATTATGGCCTGTAATTGCCGGTTTACGAATCGTAGATTGGACACCGGCCACTGATGACATCACATAATCGAGCAGCGTCCGTGTTTCAGCTTCATCAATTCGGTCAAGATCCATGATTGCTTTCCTTGTTTCCTTTCGATTTTTTTGACAGATACGTTCAATTTCTAGATCGATTGGAAGGAAGTTGGCAGTACCTAGTTTTTGCATACATCTAAAATAATAATAATAATAAATAAAAACAAAAATAAAATAGAAATAAATTCAAATATAAACTAGAATTATTTAATTTAATAATAGGAAAAATTAGTTCCCGACAACGGCGCCAAAAACTTGTTGCGAAAAATACTGCAGACGCAAGTAAATGTATTGCACAAGTAATATAGTATGTAAATACGAGTTGATCCCACGAACACTATTGTTACTAATTATCAAACAAATTAATTCCAATTTACTATGAATAATGATTTTAGTAGATATTTGATTTAAATATAAAATAAACAATGACAATTAATTAAATAACAAAAATTTAAATGATTTTTAGAAATATTATAGAAAAGATCTAAAGTTTCCGATTTCATCTAAATTAATTCTATTTAGTAACCCTAATCCAAGTTATCAAAGATATTTCTATGTATTGATGGTAATTTCACTAATTTATTTATCAATCTCTCTCGAGTAATTACAAACTTATTCAATTGACGGATTATTACCTCTCGGTTTTCTAATCCTAAGGATTAATTGAATACTTTAAGAACAAGAAATTAAAGTACCACATAACGCCTTAGCTATCTCTAGTCTAAGATCCTTTTTTTATAGTAAATTATTCAGTGCACGATTATTTATCTGCTCTTGGTCTCAAAATAATTTTACAAATATGTTATTGTTGACAGGCAATTGCAAGCATTAAGAACAAAATAATTTACTCAACACAATATCGAAACAGAAAATCAACAAATAGAATTAAAGGAAAAACTAAACAATCATAATTTGGCTACATTGTAGCCTCAGAAAATAAATATAGTTCATGCTAGAATAAAGTAAAACAAAAGGAGAAATAAAGATAATCATAGTTTCAGAAAAAAAAAAAGGAGAAAGAAAAAAAAACTCGGTTTGTCAATCCGAAGTTGTCTTTCCGATCCTCTCACTCCGATCTAGTCTCTGCCTTTTTGCCTCCAAAATGAACTGAATGAATGAATGACTGAAGCCATCCCTGCCTCCTGGCCTCTAGGTAATAACCCTAATTCAGAGTAAAGCTCGCGGCACACAATCGACGGTTGAGATTAAAACGATGAAAATTCCCAAAACGACCTTCAGATTTTTAATTACATTTTATCTACACACTTACACCAAAAACATTAAATTTCTTCAAACACTTGAGAATATCTTATCGAATCAAGTATAAAAAGTATGAATAAGTGTGTAAAATACACATTTATCAGTCTTCAGCTATGCAACTCTTTATTTAAATGTAAACTACTAAATATTTTAGTAAAAATATAAATTAAACTAAGTTATATAAGTTGATTTAAGGAGAACAAACTCTTTTTTCAATGTTATTGATCTCCTTGGGTTGTTTCCACAATAACGCATGTCTCCTATGAAATGAATATAGTGGTTGATTAGATTCTTGGATCTTGATTAGATTCTTGGATCTTGATCTTGTAATTGACATCTTCTTTATTTTCAGCATACTTCGGGCTATATTGGGAATGATTCAATTTTTTCTTTTAACAATATTGTTTTGTGAAGGAGATCTTATAATGGTTATATATCGCCAAATGACAATTTTTCACAGATCTCATTAAACCCATTAAATGTAAATTCACGTCCTTTATCTGATTTGAAAACTTTAATGGAATACTCATTTTTCCTATCAACATATGTTTTTACCAAACGAGAACAACTTAATCGGCCCACATACATCAACATGAACAAGTTGAAGTGGTTTATTTATTTTTGATGTCGTCTTCTTTGGAAAATTATTTCAAAATTATTGGCCAACAAGACAGCATTTGCGGTTTGCTTGGTCAATGGATGACTGTCAACATATATTTTTACCAAATGAGAACAACTTAATCAGCCCACGTACATCAACATGAACAAGTTGAAGCGGTTTATTTGCTCTTGATGTTGTCTTCTTTGGAAAATTATTTCGAAATTATTGGCCAACAAGACACCATTTGCATAGCTGGTTTGGTTGGTCAATGGCCGACAAACACTTTAACATTTTTTTCCTGATCTAATAGTTTCAAGCCATAGAAATATAGATGGTGCAAAAAAACTCCCTAAAAAAAATTGAAAGCAAAAACTCAAGGAATAAAAAGATATAGCAAGAATGGAGGAGGTTGTCGAAGATTTAAATTCACACCTTTTGGTCTAGAACTAGGCCGATTTGAGAAGATGATATCTCAGGCAATATATGTTGACTTGACGTGAATTTTGGATAGGCGCTTCCCCAAGAGGTGAAGAATAGACCGTCAGAAGTGATGCCAAAAACTCGGATGAACGAACAAGTTACAATCGGAACACCACTAGTTGGTTTGAGTGGTCACTACAGTCATGACCTTAAACTCTTATCGCTTGTGAAAAGGAAACACTCTAACTTGGGTAATTAGAGCTTTTTTTTTTTTACAACTTTACTAATAAAATCACCTCCAAATGAAGAAGGTGAAAAAGTTGCAATATTAGGAAAACTTAATCACACTCATAAAGATCAAGTTTAATTTTATACACAACACAATTGGTTGATAACAAACTGAAAGCAATGTGTTGTTATAAGAAAAGTTTTCCAAACACGAAATAAAGTTTCTTTGATTCAACTTGGCTGCCAAAAACCAGCCCTAAAAGAAGTTTATTAATTTCTAAGATTAGGGTTACAAATATGATGATGGATCATAATAAACCAAGTAAATAAAATGACCTACACTCGATTATCCTAAGCAAACCGTAACACAAGACCTATCGCATATAGTTCAATCCCAATTTTGACAAACCATTAACCAACATTGAAATTAATCAAGTTGTCACAACTTTCGATCTTCTTCAAGTTTGGCTCCCACATCAATACATGTTCTTGTACTTCTCTGTCAATTGGAGTTGTTGCTTCCCACAAGCTTTCATGGAACTTATCTTAGCAAAATAAAGAGAGATAAAATGATTTACTAGTCGCCACGCTTGTGACACAATGATAGGTCTCTGTGGCACATTAGACTCCAACAATCGTGAGCATAGCATTTGTGTTGTTGATAATTGTAACATTAAAGACTTGATTGATCATTTTGTCTTGAGTGACTTTTTCTATCGCACTCTATATGAAATAGTTTTTCTCTTCATTGTCGAGATTTTGCTGACCTTGACCTATTCCTCTACCTTGTCCACATCTATGTCCATATCCTATTCCTCGTTTGCTTCTCCCGTTTTCATTCTCTTTTTCCTTCATTGAAAGCTAGGTGGCTAGAACTTGCTCTATTAGCTCCTTTTTCTTGTTGATTCTCTCTTCATAAGCTTGTAAAGGACTAATTAGTTGGTCAAGCGTTATGGTAGTTAAATATTTGAATTCATCGATAGCTACAACCACATAATCAAAGTTTGAATGCAATGAGGGAAGAACATTTTCATTGGCACTAACATCTTCCATTATTTCTTCATATCTCTTCATTTGGTTTATGATGGCCAAAACTCACGAAAAGAAATTCACTATGAACTTGGAGGATTTGAAGACGTACCTCTTTTAGTATATCAATTTCTTGCCAAGAATTTTGTAGAATCTTCCAAGCTTACTTGGTGGTTGTCGCTTTTAATACTCTCTCGAACATGACTTCTTTCAAACATTGATTGATAAGGGTAAAAACTTGTTGATCTCTCTTACATTTTTTTTGGCAAGTCTTTCTTTGGTTAGGAGTCATTGGGGAATCATCATAAGTCTCTACATAGCCTCTATCTACAATTTTTCACGCGTCTTGCAAGCCGAGTAAAACCCTCACGTGAATGCACCAATTCTCTTAATTGGCTTTGGTAATTTGGGAAACTAAATGAAAATGTAGAAAATGACATTTGTACCAAATAAAAAACATAGGGCTCTAATACCAATTTGTCGGAATGAGGAAGAGAGATTTTAGAAAAGGAAAAGTAAAGTGGATGGGAGAGAATTTGAGAGAAACTTTTTCTTCTAACCAAAATCATATTAAAAACATACATTAACTGTAGCGCTCTGAAAACTTTCTGGTTTCCGCTTCGCTATGACACCATACTGAAACGATCCAACTCTCCCTCTTATCAAAATTATATCCAAAACTAAGTGATTTGAAAATGTTTTATAAAGACTTACGCAGCGGAAACAAATTAAAAGCGTTTTAAAAAAAGATGGATGATATAACCTGTGGTGCCCTGAGTTATCCAAACCCGGAACTGACACTCAACTACGTACTCGCACTAAAAATATTTGTTGAGAAATGTTCAAATTTATTCATCGTCTTAAGACGAAGTTGTTTAAAACATTTAAACCCTTTGCAGCAGAAAACAACACTTCTGTGAATATCTCATTATAAAAAAAAAAAAAAAAAAAAAACCAGATTTCAAGTTTTAAAACAAAAAAGGGTCCCGGTTGACCTCTATAAGCTTCGGTCGACATTTGACCCACTATGCACACAAGGGTCGACACCTATGTACATAGGTTGGCCCTTCGTTTGCCTCTGTTAGCATCGGTCGATCCTTGCGGTCGACACCTCCATGTTCATTTCACTAATCGGTCGACACCTGTATGCACAGGTCGACACCATAATCTTCTCTGATTGCATCAGTCGAATCTTGTGGTCGACACTTTTACCATTTTTACACTAACCGGTAGACATCTACACACAGGTCGACACATAGTTTGATTCTGTCCTTGTAGGTCGACCCTCGCGGTCGACATTCATCTAGTTTGGTCAACAACTACGCATATAGGTCGACACTTTATACCAGTATCCTTAAATAAAATTTCAAACTCAAGAAAAGAAAACAAACAACGCAACATTCCAATCATTTAAAACCAAAAAACCTAGATTTTCAAACCATAATCTCCCAAAATTACTTCAAAATATGACTATATATCAACACGACTAGTAGCGTTTAAAATTCATCCATACATCAAAAATCTATACACGAGTCCTATACAACATGACATGGACTCCTCCAAAATGAATATTCAAAAACTCACCATACCCAAAACACTATCCATGGGTCGGGTCGCCCTAACACAGTTCACCAAGCCAATGCCCTGATCATGCGCTGCCAACTGCCTACTCGCCATGACTGGGCTCTCAGAACTCACTTGCTGTACCCTCAACACCTACACTACAGAACACAAAACATAAGTTTAATGCTCAGTAAGTAGTGCAATATGAAGTGTAAAACGATTAATGCATTCCTATGACATGCAGTCTCTACTTTCTCACACATGTTGCTGTTTTCTCTCATCATTCGTACGATCCTCCTACAGAGTTAGGAAACAAATCAGTCTTCCCAAGTTGATTATCTTACTGCGTCGAAGGGTGAATCACTTCCTTTGAGGCCATGTCATACAACCGCACCAGGTAGTTAGCCTTTACGCCACACTGCCCCTGACACGTCACCACCGTCCCAGCTCAACCAGCGATGGGGCCCAAAAACTGCACACAGATCTCGTATCAACAATCCTACTACAGAGTTGGGAAGCGGATCAGGTTTCCCAAGTCGATTCTCTCTCTGCGTCGAAGGACGAATCACTTCCTTCGAGGTCGCGTAACCGTTATCCTCATCGTTCACATTCGTACTTAAAACAATACTCAAACTCATTTTCGTTACACTTTTCAAAACACGATGCATGACTAAAACTAAACATGCAAAACATACCACACATACAAATCATCCCTACCGTCCTATGGTGTAGGCCCGTAAGGGCAACACATATACAAACACTACTTACTTGACCTCTTGAGCTTCTGTAGTCTAACACTCAGGCTTAACCTATCACATAACCAATTCACATTGAATTTCATTCCAAAACTTATCATGCGTACTAAAATTACAACTATTGACTCAATCCATCAAAATTCGACCAAAACGGCTCACTAACCTGCCTCGACCAAAAATCAACCTAACTTCAAATGCACATAATTTTTTCTACGGTTATCGAAATCACTCGATTCCAGCGGCTAAACACTCCTCAAAGAACCTATTTCAACATACTAAAAGGGTTCCTTAAAAAAACATTTATAACTAGGGTGAAAACTCAAAAACGGTTTTGTTTTAGGGCATAAAATCCTACATCCTTGGTTTTTCAACAAAACTCTCTCAGTTCCTCACCAATCTATCACATTCTAATCTATTAAGAATAATCTAACCAAAATTGGAGGTTTCAAATTCAGAAAACCCAAATTACACAGAGCACCCTCTCAGTTTTCTCTCAATTATCGGGCATTCACTGTCCAAGGGTTAGACATTCACAAATTCATCCCTAAACCTCTCAAATTCTATAACAAAATTGACAGAAACCGAACCTAGTTTGAATTCTACACCGTCGGTCATCGGAACTGAAAAGGGCAGAGAACTCACCGACTGTTTTTGCCGACTCTCTGCGTGGGAAGGAAACTAGTGGAAAGCTCGTTCACTGGCGAGGAGAAGGCCGAAAAATCGGCGTGAAACCATCACCAGAAGAGGGACTTTCGTCGGAGGCAGAGCGCGTCTTTATGCTTCGCTCTTAGGCGTTGTCCGAAGAACAGAATGAGTGGCTTCCACGAGAAGCCACTCTTCTGTTAATAGATATTTTTTATAAAACAAATTACCAATACATCTTTATGCTTTAATCCTTTGAAAAATTCCGTCAATTCACATCCTTTCGTCTTTAAAATTTAGAAATTCTCTTCAGAATTCATTTCTAACTTTTCTCTAATTAATTAGTCTGTTAAAATCTCTCACGGAACTTATGCGGGACCTTAACTAGCCTAGAAAAATTTTCAGGTTACTACATCTGCTATTGTAGGTTTCTTACTGATCTCCTTAATTGACCAACTTTAGGTGAAAGATTGCTTCTCTTCCACCTTAATGATTTTCTTGTTAGTCTCCGGGCCCTTGAGCGAAATCTGCTAGGGGTTATCATTCAACTTTAACAACCATTTAAACAATTGAATCCAATGAGTTGAGAGGATATAATTCAACTATATTACTAATCTCTCGATTTAATCCTCGAGGAAACCTAGCGATCACTTGCTCTTTTGGTTCATACCAATCTCCTCTAATTCTTAGCATTTCGAACTTAGTAAGTTGTTCCTCTACCGACTGTCCTTTTTGCATTAGACTTTGCATTTGTAGAAAAAAGATCTTGTCGATAGTGGCTTAGTATGAACCTTTTCTTCATTAATTACTTCATTTGTCGCCATGTGGTAACTGGACCTTCATGGTTTTGCCACCTTTGGGTCTTCAAATTCTCTCACCATAAAGATGCATAGTCGGTTAGCATGACTCCTACCAGTTGTATCATGGTACGATCCATATATCCATAATATTCAAAAATCTTTTCAACTATGTCTATCCAGTCCAAGTACATGTCTCCGTTGCAAGTCCATTGAACAGAGGTATTGTTAGCCTGACATGTCTAAAATCATCACTGCCCCTTCGTCAATGTGGAATGAATTCCTCTCTTCCATCCATCCGTTCTTCATCTTGAGAGTCTTGATCTTGAAACCTATTCTTTGGGGGTTCTACGTCATTTTGTTGCATTGGCTCATGGAAACCCGATCCGATTCTCCTCCTTGGCAAAGGCTCTGGAAATTCTTATTCATATCTTCTTTTCGAAAAGGGTGATCTAAAACTCACATCATTCCTCTCCCTAGATAATGGTCTTTGTAAATTGTTGTGATATTCATCAGGCTTATCTCGATCATCAAGTCGTTCCAAAATTTGTTTCATCATTTGACTGAGGTCATCAATTTGACCTTGTAAACTTGATTCTCCTACTTGAAGATTCTTAGATTGGGGAGTATCCATATCACGAGTTTGTTCAAAGGTGGAGTTATACTTAAGTCCTCTTCGGGTTGTCATAGATAAAGTACTACTTAACTACTAAGTGTTAGAAAATGACGCCTTTAATGGAGTGCTAAAATTTAGAGGTTTAATTTTCAGTTTTTGTATTAATTGACTTATTAAAACCGAACAAAAAATAACTTGAATTTTGAAGCACTACTTAATTCCTAAACTTTCAAAGGAATAAATCAAAGGAAAATTTCAAACAAGATAATCAAATTGGTTTTGACCTAAAATTTAGGAATCTCCTCGATTTAATCTTTTTTTTTTTAATTAATGAGTGAACTATTGATGATGCTAGGTTTTAGGGGTTTAATTCATGAAGTTTATTAGCAAATTACTTAAACGGAAACTAAGAAACAAAAGAGCTACAATGTAGGAATCTTAATTATGCTAAAAGGGTGCACTAACTTAGCAATTCTGTAATATAAGATAATTTCAATTGTAAAAATGTTAAATTAATCACAATAATTGGTTTAATAGAACTTAAACAACCCGTTGTAAATCAAACCGATTAGCATCACACTTTAGATTAGCCGATTAGATTTAACTTTGTCAATCAATTTAAACGGAGTATCTATTAAATTTAAATATACCCAAAAGACCCAATCCGTGCTCAATCTCTTAATAATGGTTAATCAATCCGTGCAATACAATGTATTAATCGATTTATCAAAAAAATAGCTTAAGGTATAAATACCATCCTCGACTCAACCCGTAGTTTCGATTGCAATTGATGTTAATAGGTCAAAATAATGAATATTTCGATGCACAAATAAAATAAAAACAAGGCAAGGGAAGCAAACCTGAGCTCTGATTCCAAATGATAACTTTTTGGATCTGCAAAAAAAGGTTATGCAAGAAAAAACCACAAGGAAGTGTTCTTGGCTCAATCCGAGAGCACCTCTAATTAAGCAATCCAAAATTATTTAAATTGAATTCCAAGTGAAATGAAATTTAGATGGATTGTTAATCGATGAAAGATGAATAGACTCTGAAAATTTCACGTCAAAATAGAATTCAAACAAAGAGCTTATGCAACAAATATCCGTAATCGGCCTGAAAGTAACTTTAGCACTTTCAATTGGATGTAATTTTTCAAAGAAAATTACAACGACACAAGGCTTGGTTGGCTTAACTTTTCTCCCTTATCTAAAGTCTTAGAAAGGAAGAAGAGAAGTTAAGGATTAAGAGTTACCAAGTAACCACGGCATGGTAACAATTGGTGACACAAACTCCACTCAAATTGATGAACAATTCGAGTACTAACCTTAGTTGATGATGACGATGATCTGAGGCTAGAAGAAAAGGCTCCACTTGTTCTCATTAATCAAAAGCAATCTGAATACAATGTTCAATGAATGACACTTAAGTAAAATCCTAAGGTAGTTTAGGTAATTTCACTCAAGGAACGATCTCAGTCGTTGTGTCGTAGCTTCTATCTTCAATCAATAGTGGAAATGACTTCTTTTCAACAAGTCCGATCTTCAATCCCATAAAAATAGCATTCAGCTGCTGGCTCTTTAAAATTGAAAATTTAAGGATAAGGTGGAGCTCCTATTTGGATTGGATTGAGCTTGATATGTCCTTGTGCACGCGCACACTTGCTTTTTGTGGGCCGAGTCTCTTGGTTGCTTTTTTTTAATCTTCAAATTCTTGTGTGTCACACAGTTGACCACCACTAACCTAATATTCATCTAACTTAACCACACAATATAATGCGCATATGATTATAGATAAAATAACAAGAAAGACCACTGTTTGCCAAATTCAAATGCAAAAACAGAAAATAGTTGCTATCGAGAAGACAAATTCTCGTTTGAATTTGAGTTGACCCTTTTTTGACTTGAGTTGACTCTTCTTTGACCACCCATGTAAGCATGTTAGTTGACTTGCCCATATCTTGCAAGCTTGTTTTTCAGTCCAAACAATCCAGTAAGTCTTCACCTGCAAAAATAGTGCACTTTTCAACATAAAAATTAATTGAAACTTGGTTCTTAGAAGTGTATCAATTAATGGGCTTTGGAAGTGTATCAAAAAGCAACCCACACATGTGCGTGCCTTCAATCGAAGGGGTTTCTAATTAGAGTTTTAAAAAGCTTTCTTAATTATAGTTTTAAAAAGTTTTGTTAATTATAATTTTAGAAAACTTTTCTAATTATACTTTTAGAAAACTTTCCTAATTATAGTTTTAGTAAGGTTTGCTATTTATAGTTTTAGTAAGGTTTCCTAATTATAGTTTTAGTAAAGTTTCTTAATTGTTGTTTTAGTAAGGAGACGTGTTATTTAAGCATGTTTATGTAATGATATTCAGCAGTGGAATTTGAATTATTATTATTGAACCTTATGTTCTCAAAACCTCAAAGTCTCAATCGCCTATAGTTATCTTGAGTGTTTGTTCTTCAAAAAACGTTTTCCAACATTTTGAATTTGTTGAAAAACCCTTACTATTGCTTCTTTCTACACTATCTTAGTTGATAGTAGACATCCTCACAAAGTCACAAAAACTCTCAACATACAGATTTTGGGATTGCTTCTTAATTGGAAGTAGTCACACCCAAGAGGCACCATCTTATCATTTTCTTAGGCCAACTTCGGTGTTTCATCCATAACTTTATGAATTCCGCATATTTTTCCCTCAAATTTCTAAAGATTGTTTTCAAAGTATTGTGTTAAATTATCGCGAATTTTGGAGTTACTTTTCACGTGAATATTCTGCTTCCAATCTGGTGAACTTTCGGTGATTATCCATTAGATATTCAAGAGGGATCTAGTGCTTGTGCTAAAATACAAGTTGTCATACTTGAATCTTGTAAATAGGTGTCTAAGAAGAAGATTGTGGAACAAAATACCTCAAGAAACATGAAGTAGAAGAAAATCAATTGCTTACCATTTGAGAGCTTTTGAAAGCATTGACTATGTATATGTCCTGATCAAGAGAAGTAGAAAATTGATAATAAAAGCAAAAAGTACATCTTTATTGGCTATGATCAAAGCTTGAAAGACAATAAGCTTTACGAACCAAGTCTTGAAATTTGATGAAGAAGATTTTTGAGGTTGGAGTGATGACTTGACAAAAAGATATATGAATTCTTTCATTTTTCTTGTGAAAATAAACAAAGTAGAGAAGTTCAAAAGCCCATGACACCTCCAAGTTCACCAACAATATTAAACACATCTTCTTCCACCAGAAGCTTAAGTGAAAGATGTATGAGACGTCTTGAAGATCTTTATGAGGTAACAAAATTTAAGTGAAGAGCTAATTCATTTTGTCACTTTATCGATTGTTAGCCATTAATATTTGAATAATCTATGAAAAATGAAAAATGGAGATTTTCCACGGATGAGGAGATTGCATCAATTTAAAAAAATGAGACATGAGAGCTAGCACCAATCTAGAATGTCAAAAGCCCATTGATGTGAAGTGAATCTTCAAATAAAAGAAGAATGTAAAAGGAGATTTTCTAACAATATTTCTAGTGTTCATTTTGTAGGTAGGGATGAGGGAAAGAGTAATTAGTGCACCATTTACAACCATATAGCATCCATTTATATTATGGATTTATTCAAGGTGAAACATAAGTGGAGAATCAAGTACAAGTTTAGAAAATTAGTGAAGAATTCCAAACTTTTCTTGGAAGTATTTGGTGTATTTTACATTCTTAAAAATCTCAAATTAAAAAATATTTTTCATAAAGAGTGTAGCCGAGATCTCAAGCTTTTCAGAATGAGTGGAATCTAAAAATAGGATATCATTTGCTATGTCAAATGATATCATTTGCTTCGTTTCTTCCAAAGAAGCTCATTCTCTTACTCAAGCTTGAAGACAAAATCTAGTCCGATTAGGCTTTGAAGTTCAATCTAACATATCAAGACTTCATTCAAGACTTAAGTTTTATTTATTTTATCTAAGTTATTTATTTTATAGTTAATTTTAATGTCCCGTGATTAGGGGTATCATAGTTTGAGTAAGGTTATAATAATAATTGTTCTTTTCCTAGTAAGGTTAGAAGTCTTAATTTTGGATAATTTATTTATTTATTTCATCTTAGAGATTTTTCTAAAACACAATCAATATTTTTGAGGAATCAATTTACAGAGCTTTTAGTCTCTCTTTCTTTGGTCTTTGAGAGCAAAAACCCACAAATCACCTAGTTGTTTGTATTCAAAGTTTTGTCTTCCGATTTCTAAATATTTGTGAGAGTTAGCCTATTAATCTTTTTTTGCAATTTTTTCGTTTTTTTTTTTGTGGAGTAAATTCATCGTAAAGTTGTAGAATCTCACAAATTATCAAGTTGGAGAGCTTTCTTTGTTGAAAGATAGCCTTATAAAGTTGAAAGTTGTAATTTTTTAACAACTTTCTGACCAACCTATGCCATTTTAGCCATATCTAGGTTTCCTGCAAATTTACCTACGACAATTTTGAGGGTTATTTCATTGTTCATTCCCTCAAATTATGTCAAAAATTCGTGTTAAAATTTGTCTATTAGAGTTATCTTGATCGATATTGAAAGTTTCTTAAAGTTTGCAAAACACCAAACTACAGTCATTTCCAATACTTCTAAACCTACTATTAGCGCGGCAGATTGACATTCTTAAATTGACTTTTTGAATAAAAAATCTACATAGAACAACATCAAGAATATGTTATCAAGGGCTATGAAGACAAAATATTGAAGTTGAAGAAAATTGTATGGCCTAAAAAGCAAGCTTTAAGAGTTTAGAATAGTCGAGTTGACAAGTACTTACTCAAAAATAGGTTTGTCAAATGCCTATATGTGTTCTTTCTATGCTAAGGTGTGTAAAAATAAAGATGTATTATATGTTTGATTATATGTTAATGATTTAATCTTTACGTAGAATAATATAAGTATGCACGAAGAATTTAAGCAAGCAAAGACCAAAGAATTTGAGATGATAAATATTGGTTTATGTTCTACTATCTTCTCACGAAGATCAATCAAAGAGACGATAGCATTTTCAAATCTCAATAAGACTTTGCTAAAAAAAAAAAACTAAAAAAAAGTTCAAGATGGACAATTGTCAACTCGTGAATACTCTAATGACATATGAAGTAAAATTATTGAACAATGAGGAAGAAAAGAAAGTTGATCATTATTGGAAGTTTGAAGTATTTAACTCGTACAACACCATATATTCTGTTTGGAATTGGACTGGTTAGTTAATTTATGAAATCACCAACCATGACACATTTTTAGGCGTCAAAATGGTTTATTTGATATATCAACAGTACAATTGATATTTGGAAGCTTTATTCATTTTCTAATGAATTTAAACTTGTCGAATATAGTGATAGTGATTGGGATGGAAATATGGATGATTGAAAGAGCACAATATGTTTTTTTTACTACAATTTTTATATGGAGTTTGAAGAAACAACAAATAGTGACATTATCCACTTGTAAAGCTGAGTATATTTTTGCTACATTTTGTTGATGTCATATGGTTGAGAAAACTGTTGAAAGAGTTACAAATGTCACAAGAAGAAATTATAAAGATTTTTATCGACGATAAATCAATTATTGACAAAGAATCGTGCGTCTTGTAAAGAAGCAAGCATAAATCAGTTATTGAAAAAGAATCATGCATTTCATAAAAAAGCAAGCATATAGGTACGAAGTATCATTTTGTTCATGAATGCATTGAAAAAAGTGAAATTTGTGAAATTGATGATCAAGTTATTGATACTTTTATGAAGTTTCTAAAATTTGACACTTTCAGCAAGCTAAAGATGATACGTGGAGTTATAAGAAAATAAGTTTAAACGAAGATGTTGAAAATATTAACTTATATTATTTGGTTAGTGTATCTTTAGTAAAGTATATTAGTTAATCTATGTTTTAAATTTCATGTATTTGTAAAGAGTCACTTAGAGAGTTGAAATCCATGCATACGCAAGTACATTGGTTCAAACTTAAGTGTTTTCTTCGGTGTTAGTACACATATTAAATTGAATAATTAGTTCTTGTAATGTTTTATAATAAGATATGAGTTTATTTATTTTGTATCAACCAAATAGTCAAATAAAAAAAAGTTTATTTTAACTTCTTTCGTCTCTACTTTATTTTTATTTTTCAAAATCTACGGCAATCATTCCAACAGCCCGAGAGCAAAAAAAGCGAAACATAAAGAGTAAAATTGAAAAAAAAAAAAATCGTGAATGTGTGCTATTCACATGGGATGCCTGACGAGAATCTTAACTTTAACAACTAAATTGCTCGACGTGTTAGAAAAATTAAGTTAAATTTCAAGATATAAATTAACAAAAAAGAGTAGAATTCAATTTACACTCTACCCAAAAAAGAAAAAAACTGAAAGTATGTTTATTATGTCTTTTATGCAAGTTTTTTCTATATCAAGTTTATATATTTTAAGTATGTGCGGAAGAAGTTTAGTCACTAAATATCTTACCAACGGGAAGAGTGATGAGTTTGTTGCATCTTCTCTTGTTTAGGTTCTTAAAACTACCAATGGTTCTATAAAATTTTTTGAGTTTTTTTATTAATTATTACTAAGTTTTTTGAGTTTTTTTTATTAAGACTAACAATGGTTCATATTTTTTAACAATAATTTCAACTCTTATTCTGGGTTGCTTATGTATGTTCAAATGATTAAATTTGTTGAACGAAAGAAAGAAAGTCCAAATCAAGCATAAAATGAATCCGCACGCGACAACAAACTTTTAGGTCTCTTTTGAGAAAGAGATATGCTAGTTTAGTCTAATTTTAACATTTGAAACGACTAAAAAAATAGAATTTAAGATATCAACTGGCGAAACTTGCGCAATGAATGATTACTCTATTTATAAAGATCATTTCGTTATTATGTCATCGATGAATTTGAAGAGGATTCCCGCTTATGTACAATAATAGGTCATACTTTATTAAATAGATGGAAGTTCATTAATTTTTAAAGTATTGAATTTAGGGTACTTTGAAGTTTGCTTGTTTAACTTAAAATTTAATTTCTTTGTTTTTTAACTAAATGAATTTCAAATCATAAATTAGTTCAATTTAAGGCTTTGATTTTCTTTTTAAAAAAATAAACCTTGAAATTTGTACTTGAAACAAAATCAACTTCAACCCAATTTTTTCTATTTGATTCGGATTCCATTTTCGTTTTAGATTTTTTTGGTTTGGAGTTGGTATAGACTCGCTTTTTGGTCAGTTTGAATCGATTTTTGTCGTGTCGGTTCCTACTTTTTATAATTTTTCAAATTAAAATTAATAATATATGTACGATGATTCCGTGCAAAAATAAACAAGATATAATTTGTTTGCGATTTCAAAGTTTGAGAATCAATTTGTTTAAGATATAAATTCAATGAATCTCAAATTTGAAAATTCATTTTGTTCAAAAAATATTAAGCACTTAAATTGAAGGGATCTCTAAAACTTAAAATTAATTTGTATTTTATCTTTGAATTTACCATCAAAATAACTTGTATGGTTAATATATGAACTCTCTACGTAATCATACAATATGAATATTGATTTAATTTTGCTTCTCCAATTAAACCAACCAATAAAATAAATAATTTTGACTAAGCTTTCAAAATTAACTGACATGAAAAGTATTTATTATCCAATTAAAAAAGCAAATTAGAAAATAAATTACTTTCCCGCCTACAAATTAAACTATAATCAAATGGCTAAGTGAATAATAAATTAAATATTCTCATATTATCCATTGATCATATTTTCGAGTTACATTTATTCTTTTAAAATAATAATTAGCGTGTCTAATAATTATTATAATAATTATATTTTAATCGTATAAATTATTATTTGACAAATCAGTAATTATTATATTAATTTTTTCATTATGCTATTAAATATGTTATATTTGCTGTTGGTGATGGTCAAAACATTAGCGAATAAATATAAATTTATTTAATTAGTTTATTTTTAAATAATTTATGGGTTTTAAATAAACTACGACTAGGATTAAAAATAATTATAAATAAAATTAAAAAAAACAATTATCAGATTAATGCCTTTTTATTAATATCCACCTCCCCCGCTAGCTCTCCCATCTTTTTATCAAATCCTGATCACCATCGCCAACCTCCTTCTCTCTCAGATCTCCTTCGGCTGAGAGATGGAGAATTGTACAAGAGTTGCTGAAATTGAGACGTCGAGCACAGGAGAAAATTCCTGTGGTAGGATAATTGTTGCGCCGATCGGGGCTTTATCGTCACCTTCCTCCCTTGCAGCGCTTGGAAATTGTGCTACGTTCTTGGATTTTCCGGTTGAAGCGGTTTCTCGGGAGAATTTAGAGAATGCGGCCAGTAGCTCTGCGGGAAGCCCCTGTTCAAGCTTTTGTAGTGACCTGGTTATAGTTTCCTGCTGCTCCAGCAACCAATCCAACGAGTTCTTGAAGGATAGTTTTGAATTCTTAGATCCGGAAGTAAATTTCAAATTTATTGGCCAAACCTGTATTCGCTTCGTATTTCCTTCAATTATTTGTATGTGTCTCTTGCTTGATTGCCGAGAAAACAGAGAGGAAATCTAAAGAAAAGAAGAAGCTATCAACGTCCTTTTCGAGAAATAAAAAATTCAAAAATTTTAGCTCAATTTATTGAGAAGAAACAGAGATTCTGCAGAGTTCATTTATTTGGTCTGCGCAAACGATTTCTATAGCCTAAAGGTCTGCACCACATTTATTAACCTTTTTTCTCATTCTATTTCATGTTATTGCAGCGGAAGTGTTCTGAAAATTTGGACACCAATCTCGCCGAATTCAGGTTCAATTATATCATTTATGCTTTTCAATTTTACATTTAACATCGATTCCATTCGACTCTCCTTCGCTTTTCTCACTTAAGGATCCCCCTACATGTCCGTTGCTCAGAAGAGAGAATACTCCAACCAGCGAGCTTCGTCCGGCCAGGAAACTTCTAAAGACTGATTACCGGCGGAGTTTTCCGACAGTGAAGATGCCTTCGAGAGCTGAGATCGAAGACTTCTTCGCAGAAGCAGAGAAGCTCGAGCAGAAGCGATTTGGCGAAAAGTAAGAACCACTCGCCGTACCTTGGCCATTGCCATTATTGAATCCTAACTAGCTAATCCTTTTCTTTTCCCTTTCCGTTTCTTCCAAAAAGGTACAATTTCGACATCGTGAAAGGCATACCCTTGAAAGGCCGATACCAGTGGATTCCTTTGAAGCCATGAAAATCAAGCACAAGCATCTAGCCCTAGCCCCTAGCCTGCACGCAATTGCAATTTTTTTTTTCCAGAATGGGTAGTTTTTCTTCTCATTTATTCCAATGTTGTTACAGCCTTTTCTCTGTGTCTGTGCAAGAAGTCGAGCTTTCGTACAGATATTATGGTTTCAAAGAGAAGCTTCTGCCACTGGAAATCAGAGAAATTTCCTCTTCTTCTGCTGAATCTTCAATTTACTACTTCCGTTTGTAGGTCTCAATCTGATGAGGGTACACATTACTCTTTGATTTTGTTTAGTTTTCTTACATACACATAAAAAGTGGATTTTGTCCTGAAGCATATCTGGCTGTTTCTATAGTTACTTTTTCCTGCCTGCTTTCTTGTTGGTTTGCTGCTGCTGCTACTTTATCCTCTCCTCATTCCTTGCATAATTCTTGTGACAATCTCGAATATTCTCCACATTCAGACCATTTTGTTTCCATGAGATCTGAAACAACAGCATATGATTATCTCATGGTCTGACTCATGTGATCCCGCCAATTGAAAGTGATAATCCGCTGTTGTTGTTTCATCTAATAATTTAGTATTCGGAGAGTGTCAATAAACACCTTCACTCTTTTTCTTCTGCATTTGGGTTTACCAAATATGAAAAGGACCAAATCTGACTTGCCCATGTTACTAAAGCCGCTTACATAGACACCCAGAGGCACAGCCTGGCCATATTTTAATGCTTGATTCAGAATCTGAGAAGCTTTCGAGTTTACCTTGGTGAATATGACATATAATAAATTGGTTTCTCTCCATCTGTCTCTGCTTGAAAAGAACAGGAAAACACTAGATGAGCAATGCAGGTGGACACATGGACATTGAGATTGAATACCACCAGCAGAGGTCCAAAAATGGTGGCATAGTGGGAGGGTGCTGTCCAGGAAAAAAGTTAGAAAAAAGGGTTCATTGAATACAGACATTATTTAAAAACTTACAGATGGAGCCTTTTGCATATGTAGAGAGAGAGAGAGAGAGAGAGAGAGAGAGAGAGAGAGAGAATGTTTGGTTTATTAGTGGAACGGAAGAAATGAATGAATACATATTTGTTTCCACTTTCCAATAATGATTCCAAGCTTAGCTTCCATCTTCTGTATTATTTTTGGATAAAATGGATGAAAGACTCCAAACCCATATCCATTCATTGAGAGGTGGAGAAAGTAACATGCAAAGACTCGTATGTGTACACGTGAATTAAACTAAGTTTTTTAATATCCTTTTAACCCTTATTTCTCTTAGGACAAATTGTAATTTAAACTTAAACATCAAGATCATTATAAATAAGATTTTAAATTATTTTTTGAATAAATTGAACATATATCTTTCAATCACCAGTAATTTAGACTTTATCATAAATTTATCCGTCAAATTCAACACTTAGTAACATACTTTAACTTAATGAGATATTTTTACTTGATTTTAACACTTTTAGACTATTTTTAATCTGAATTTGAATTTTAAATATTTCATATGTAATAATTTTGAACTCCTTTAATCGTGTGATAGAGTTCAGAAATCATTTGAGGGATTGGAGATTGGGTTAAACATTTATAGAAAACATTGTATTCACATGCTGAGTTTAATGGATAAATTGATTACAAAATTTAAATTGTTGTAGGCATGATCTGTCCCGAAAAATAATCTGAGGGTTAATAATTTGTAAATGACCCAAACGTTAATATCAAAATTAAATTTTACCCTTTTTTTTGTAAACAAAAAATAAGAATTCAAAACAGAGAAATGGAGCAAGAATAACTGTTTTATTCAACCAACATCTGCTGTTTTATAGGACTTTAAACAAAAATAAACTAATAGAAAAATATGTGCAAACTGACTCCTCAAACTGGGGAACATGCTCCATGAAACTGTGAAGCCCCAATACAACATACTTGGACTCAGTCCAAAACAGATAAAAACAAATCTGCAGAAATTAAAAAAACCAACCATCGCTCCCTTAAACTGAAGAGTTTTAAACTTCAGTTTAGCTGTGTTGTTATTTTCTTCAAGTAGACGCCTTTATAGTGCAAATTTCTCATATTTTGGAAAGGAAGAAATCTGAGTGGTTTAGTGAATATATCAGCAAGCTGCTTTTTACTGGGACAATACTTCAAATCCATTGTTCCATCATTGCTGAGATCCCTTGAGAAATAAAATTTTACATTAATATGTTTGCTCCTTCCATGCAGAGCGGGATTTTTGGAGAGTTCTATGGTGGAATTGTTGTCACAAAACATTGCTCTTGCTCCTTTTTTATTAAACTGTAGTTCTTCAAGGGTTTTCTTCAACCAAATAGCTTGACAAGCACAAGCCATTGAAGCGAAAAAATTCACTTAAGTAGTTGGTAAAGTAATAATTGGTTGCTTCGTAGATCACCATGAAATAGCCCCTGTACAGAGTATAAAAACATAGTCAGTGTGCTTCTTTTACCATCTTGATCTCCGGAATAATCGCTATCGATAAATCCAATCATCTGATTGTGTATCTTTCTCATGGAATATCTCAAAATCATTAGTTCCTTACAAGTAACGTAAGATTCTTTTAACAGCTAATAGATGGAACTTTGTTGGTTATTCCATATATCTGCTTATTAGACTTACATAGTGCATAATGTCTGGTCTTGTTGCAGTTAAACACATGAGATTGCCAACAATTTGCTTATAAGATGTTTTGTCGAACTTTGCATCTCTATGATTTTTGTGCAACTTCAATCCAAACTCTTGTTGGAGTATTTTCAGAATTGTAATCCTTCATTTAAAACTTATGTAAATTTTCTTGTACATATTTGATGGCCTATGTCCTTGCAAGACAAATGTTATGCGCACAAAACCCACAAGGAGGTGTTCTCGGCTAAACCCGAGAGCACCTATAATTTTCACAAATCAAAAGAATATTAAATGACGTTCACTTTAAACGAAATTTGGAGGTGATATTGCTTGATGGATGAGAAATATAACCTGCAAATTTCACATTAAAAATAAACACACAAAAGAAGTTATGTAAAGAGACTCGTAACGGCTTAAAAAGACAACTTTTAGCACCTTCGGGTAAATGCAATCTTCCAAAGAAAATCACAACAGCATAAGGGTTTATTTGCTCAACTTTTCTCTCCTATCTAAGGTCTTAAATAGGAAGATGAGAAGATGAGGATAAGTGTCACCAAGTAACCAAGGACTTGGCAACAATCGGAGGCGCAACTCCGCTCGGATGAAGATCAATCTGAGGACTAACCTTAAATGATGATGATGGTGTTCCAAGGCTAGATGAAATAGGTCTACTTGTTCTCATTAATCAAAGCAATCTTTATACAATGTTCAATGAATGATGCTTAAGTAAAATCTTAAGGTGGTTTAGGTAATTTCACACAATGAGCGATCTCGGTTGTGCATGTGTTGTAGCACATATTTTCAATCAAAGGTGGAGATGGCTTCCTCTACAACAAAAACCAATTTTAATCCCGTGAAAATAGCATTAAGCTGATGGCTCTTCAAATTTGAACGTTTAAGGATAGAATTAGCGCTCTTTTTTTTTATTGGATTGGGCTTGAAATGTTTTTGTGCGCGGGCTTTGATCATGCTTGATTGCATGAGCCTATTTGAGCAACCTCATTCTTTGTTTATGGTTGAAGATGTGCGCCCCTTTTCTTAAGTAGAATGAGCCCTCAAGTGCTGTGGATCCTCCCTTCAGTTTGCAAATTTGATTAGCCTTCATTCGTAAATAGATTGAGCTTAGTATTTCCATGTGCGCGCACTTGTTTCTTGTGAGCATATTCTCTTGGTTGTTCTTTAGCCTTCAAGCCTTAGCATTCAAGCCCCTGTGTGTCCACCTTGGCCACCCTAACTTAGCATTCATCTAACCTAACTGCACAATTTAATACATGCATGCAATTTTTAAATGAAAAAGGCCAATGTTTGCCATTCAAATGCAAAAATAAAAAATTACACATAGTTGCTACCATGAAGACAAATTTTCGTTCGAATTTGAGTTGACCATTCTTTGACCTCCAATGTAAGCATGTTGGTTGGTTGATTTGTCCATGTCTTAAGAGGTTGTCTTCCAGTCCAAACAATCCAGTAGGCCATCTCCTATAAAAACAGTGCAATAGTCAATAAATAGATTAGTTAGGTTTTTATCTCTAGCTTGTGAGCGTGTAAGTGGCCACCTAGGTGTATCAATATTTCTTTTGGGAAATAAACATTCTTTCAGCAAATTGCACTACTTCTATGCCAAGAAAATAACGCATCATACCAAAATCATATATTTTAAATTCATACATCATAGATTTTTAAAATTTTTCAAACATGGGACAATCGCTCCCTGTGTAAATAAGATCAACATATAAACACACAATGAGAATATTTGTTCCATCTCCAAATTTCACAAATAATGTGTTCATATGGACATTTCCCTCTATCAAAAAATAAGTTTTAATGCAATTATACTAAGTTCGTGAGGCTTGTTTCATTCCAAATAAAGTTTTTTTTCAATCTACAGACTTTATGCTCATTTTCAATTTTGATATAATCAAGTGAGTGACCAACAAATACCTTTTCTTCTAAGTTTCCATGTAAGAACGCTGAATTGACATCAATTTGAAAGATAGGCCATGAATTTTGTGTTGCCCATGCACTAATAAATCTAATTGTGTCATATTTTGCGACTGCAGCAAAATCTTCACTATAATCAACTTCATACTTTTGCCTGTATACTTTAGCCACTAATCGTGTCTTATTCTTGTCAACCTCGCCATTTTCTTTTAATTTTGTTTTGAAAACCCACTTTACACTAATAATTTTGTGACCTTTCAGAAGATCATATAACTCTCAAGTATCATTTTTTTCAATTGCTTCAATTTCATCATCCATTGTCTTTCGCCATTTTAAGTACTTGAAACCAATTTGAAAGGATGTTAAATCACAATCTCCAAAGAAAGTAAAATAAGTCATTAGACCATCAGTTCGCTCAATCTCAGTTACCTCATAATCTGTCATCCATGGCGGCCTTTTTCAAAGACAAGGAGCACAAGTTTCAGTTGTTGCATCTATAATTTCTGTTATTGGCGAGGTTTCTGCATCTATTGAAGCTTCATTTTGAGAATTTTTAAGAGTAGAAGCCGCTGGAATTTCTTGTTGTTGTACATCAGTTTCATCATCAACAATAATTGGAGCAATTGCTGCCATTTCCAATAACAGGTGCTTTTCTAGTCAAAAATAACATCTCCACTCGTCCAATCTTTCTAGTTAGTGGATTGAACAATTTAAGTGCTTTGGAGTTTTCACAAATGCCGAGGAAGACATTATTCACCCTTATCATCGAGCTTCTTTCTTTTCACATCTAATATACATGCATAAGCAATGCACCCAAAAAATTTAAAATGATCTACCGTTGGTTTTCTTCCGCTCCATGCCTCCACTGATGTCATGTTTTTAGAAAGTAGGGCTTCGATTCAATGTGTATGCTCCAATATATTGCTTCAGGCTCAAAATTCTTTGTAATTCTTCCTCTTGTCAACAAGCATCTCACCATGTTAAAAATGGTTCTATTTTTCCGTCTCCCACACACCATTAGATATAGACTTTATTGGCCCACAAATAGAAGAATGAACCAACTCTAACGCATTTTTGCCTCTCCATGATTTTTTTTAAGAGAATCGAGTACGATGTTGTTTTCCAACAACACATTCTTCGTAAATTTGAGAAGGAATTCAAATAAGTATAGCGAAGTTGTCATGGCCACGAAGGGTTCAAACATTGTGAAAAAATCAATCTTAAGAGAAAACAACCTATTTGAACTCATTTTGAGCATTTAAACTCCAAGAGATAACATTTTCACTTAAAATATAATCAATTATAATTTGGATATATTAATAGTAATCTAATTTTAAGATAATCTTAAATTGGGGGCCTATGATGATTGATGAGACCCGCAAACAGAGCTTATCCTTCAAAACTGGATCGGATGCGCTGGATCTGACGTGGCCATCTCTCCTCCTGCTCGAAGAGTCAATCATCTGCTCATCGCCATCGTCATCGTAGCGCGGGAGCGAAGCAGGTTTCTCGGCCACGCAATCTTTAATTCTTCAAGAATTACTGGTTCGCTCATCTTTTACGGTTCTTCGAGCTTGAGAACCGAGATGTTTGGTGGAAGTGTGTATTGGGGGAGGAAGAACGCTGACAGCCGTGGAGGCATTGTTGTTCTTTTTGCTTGGGCTTCCCTTCAGGATCGGCACTTGAGCAACTATGTGGATTTGTATTCGTCGCTCGGTTGGAATTCCCTCGTTTGCCGAGCTGATTTTCTCAATGCGTCAGTTTCCTTCTTTCACTTTAGCCTTTCTTTGGTTAGAACGTCAGGTGTCGTCAGTTTATTCTTCTCAATCATTACTTTTTTGGTCTACTTTTACTTCCCTGCTTGTAAAGAAACTCAATAATTTTGCCTGATTTTGGCGAAGCTAAATGGTTGTATTGAAGAGGGCTTTTCGAAGTTTCTTTGTTCCTCGTGTGCCACCGTGTTTGCTTTTAACATCAAATTTAATTGTTGTTCCTCTCTCGAAAACTTGCAGATACTATCCTGACAGGGCTACGTCGTTAGCTTTTATCCTTCTTAATGAGCTTGTTGAGGTAAGTGATTCCATGTCATTATTTCAACTTGTGGATCTCTAGTCCATCCTCGGGGGCTACAGTTGTCTTGACTCTCGCTGCCCATGTTGATTCAATCTTACTCTACTATACTTTATTTGAACTTTCATGTCTATGGAATTCCTATTGAAACACATTTTTCAATTCACTCAAAAACCTAAGGATTTATTTTGTATGTACATGTGAAAATGTTAATTAATTTTGATGCTTAGCCATCTGTTTTTTGTTTGTCTTTTCAGGAGTTAAGGCAGAGGCCCCGTCCGCTAGTTTTTGTAACATTTTCTGCTGCTTCAAAGGCTTGTATGTACAAGGTTTTTCAGGTTGATTTCAATTCAGTTTTGATTTCGGGTTAATAATCTCATTGATTATATAGTTTTTGATTTACTCCATTGTTTTTAGATACTCGAGGGAACATGTGAAGATCAGCTCTACATGGTATAAATCGACTAAATCTTAAGCTGGTTATTTGTTATTATTGTTTTGCACATAAAATAGTTTGCTTTTTTTCTGATTTTATTCCCTCCCGCAACTTCTCTTGAATGAAGAATGAATATCGCATTGTCAAAATTTGCATTTCCGGACACATCTACGATTCTAGTCCAGTTGAGTTTACCAGTGACCTGGGTGCACGCTTTTCTCTCCACCCAGCTATTTTAAAAATGGTTGGATCTTCCAAACTTGTTTCCTGGATTGCAAAAGGTGTTGCTTCTAGTCTCGATACGTTATATGTTACCAGACTTGATTTGCAACAGTCTGAATATTGGAAAACTCTTAACTCCTCTGTGGTGAGTTTTTGAACTTGCCCTCAGTAACTTTATACTCATTTCCATTTCAATGAACATAAATTTATTTTAGTGTTCTGTTTTATTTTCATAGAGTTTTGGTGCTCCATTTCTCTTTTTATGCTCTGAGAAGGATAGCCTTGCACCATATCACATTATTCGAAGTTTCAATCAACGAATTCAAGAACTTGGTGCGGATGCTGAGGTTGTGGAATTCAGTTCATCCCCACATGTCGGTTCGTCTCAAACCTTTGCTATTTTTATTTTTTAAATTTGATGTTATGTGGTTATTAGAAACTGTGCAAACATGCTTAAATGTATGGCTTAGCCATGGCGTCTGTTCTCTATTCCCTCGTTTAGGGTTATGAGGGTGATTGGCTATTTAATTGTTCAGTGATGCTAATCTTTTTGCTGTAATTAAGAAGCAACTGTTATGAGTTGACTGTAAAATTTGCATAATCAGATCGGAACTTCATGCAATCAATTTTTAAATGGACAATTAGAGTACTTGTTTTTTAGGGGTGGGAGGCAATTGACAGTTAAGAAGGTTATTTGGCCAAGAAAGTAAAAGCTCAATTTTCTGGGTCGGTAAATGAAGTGTGGCATGAATGTTGGAGCTAATAAAAGTTGTTTAACTTTTTATTTGGTTTCAGGTCATTATAAGACTTATCCTATTCAGTATAAAGCCGCCGTGAGTTGTTTGCTTGAAAAGGCTGCTTTCGTCTATTCAGAAAGAATCTCTCAACTCAAGGGAAAAATCCACGATGAGATGTCAGAGCTGATATGTGACCTTCAAAATGCTGCCGTTAACTCGAATCAGAGCCTCGCAAGGGTTGCCCTGGGGCCTGGTGATCACTTTTTCTTGCCAAGTTCCGAAGAGTCCAAAAATGATGAAAACTCTCCATCCTTCAAACACGAGCCGAAAGAAAGATCAAACTACGTTTCCTGTTTGAGTCCTCCAGGCATCAGTGCACACAGCGTACTTGGCGAAATACTCTTTGACGTTTGTGTTCCAAAAAATGTCGAAGGATGGGACATCAAATTTTGTGGCTCTTTAAATGGGCAGCCACTTGCTTCTGCTCACAGGCGTTCCCCTAAACGCAACATTAAAGGCATTAAAGGCGTTCGACGATCGAGATTATAGCACATCTTGTAGGTAGCTTATTTTTTGTTTTTTGAATGCCCGATTGATGTAGCTTCCAAAATCGGTGCTTGGCAAAGAGTTTAATCGATCGATATGTAGAGTACACAGGTAATCGTCTCTGAACCAGAAGGTGAAAGTTGGATAAATTGTGGAAGAGGAATAGTATCATCTGTCCACTGTAAGTAGATGTCTTATAGCCATAATAATAAGCATATAAATGAATAAAAGGCATGTTATAGGAGGCGTGAGTTGAAAAACAATGGTGAATGTTATTTTAGTGTGTCCTAATATGGGAAATGACACATTTTCCTTTATCCTCTTCTTTGGGTCAAAGAAATCGATCGTAGACAAATGAAACAAATAAATCGAAGGTTTTCCAGCATGTAACTTTTATAGCTCTTGGACGTTTAATGGCGTTGCATTCTGCTTTCCTAGGCTCAAAGAACAGGTAATACTCATAAAAAGTACATCTCATTCTATTGTCAACCAGCCCTGATCCCGCAACCTGACGCATACTATCAGACTTCATTCTCCAGATAATCTACTAGACTATCCACGAGCCCAAAATGACTGGAAACTACCTAAACCTTATGTTATCGATCTTCCCAAAACAGATTACTCCCTTCTCTATGTTATTCCCAACATAACTGAGATGACAGCCAGCCCACTTGATAAGCTCAATCAGTGTAACGAGTTGGTTCGGTTAACTTTAACTCATGAATCGACTCAAATTGAAAATTTTTTAAATGGCTTCGTTAAGCTCGGCTCATTAAAATTGTTAAACTTGACTTGTTTATTTCTTTAGATTCAATGAACCAAATTTTTTAAAACTTAATTCGACTTGGCTTGATCAATTTATTTGTCATGCTAATTGCAAATAATTTATAATTAGATAGATGTAAACTTAATTAGTATGTGTATCATTTGTGATTACGTAACTATCAAATATTTGTAATAATATTTATATGATATTTTTTTATTAAATCATCTAAAATATTTTTTTCAAAATACATGTGATTTTATATATTAACAAAAAATATTTTGTTGACTAAACCTATCTATTATATTTTAACATTATAATAATAAATAATTATTATAATTTTAATATTTTAAATTTTTTTAAAATACATTACATTTATATAAATTAAAATAATTTATGTACATTTAGTTTGTTAAATTCGTTTAGCCAGCTTGACTCGACTCGTTTAACATTAGCTCATGAGCCAAGTCTAGTTTTTTTTTTTTTTTTGCAAGCTAGTTAAACTTAACTCTTGAATTCGTTAAGCTCGACTCGTTTAACTTACTAGGCTCGGTAAACTAAATTTTCTTCGGCTTTGTCAAGATTATTTGACATCCCTAAAAAGAACCAGCAAGATAAATTCACTTTTTAATACTAATCTCATCCACATTCACATAACTCATAGCATAGCTAGTGCAGCTAACTATTTCATTAATAAGAACCACGAATAAAAGCTGCCAACAGTAAGACTATATTCGAAATCATATCCATGTTCTCTACCTACAAAAGACAATCCTTGCCGGGGAGTAAGTGATTATTTAGTGAGAAGTTACATGTATTGATATTTAGTGAGGTTCTAACTCAGTCTTTAGCAAATGTTGGAGAAAATACAGATAATCTGTCTCAATTATCAGTGCTATTAGTACAAACAGGATGTAAAGGTTTTCTATGTAGGGAAACTAACAATGATTTTTGGTTCTGGTGATCCTTCATTTTCATACAGTCCTCGCCTTTCCGTTTCTTTGCGCATGTCACTGATTCAATAGGTACTAGCTTCCCATCAACTTGGTTCGAGAATACAAATGTCACCTGAAAAAATATTAAGTACAATTACATATTACTTTCGATGACAAGGAAATCATTGCAAAAATTAATGTCCACAGTCAGATGGGAAAAGGTAACACAATTGGGAATATCATCTATTCCACTTGTTGATGTATGATCTAAATTGTAATTCTTTTTCAAAATCAAAATACTTATTTGCATTCCCACAGCTGAGTACGTCATAAATCAACTACAGAGACTTTGTTACTTTTGGACAGTTCATCATGCCACTACTGAAATCTAAATGTCTCAATTTAAGTACTACAGGAGAGATGAAGGACTTGACGTGTGTTAAGATACGCCGGACCAAACTTTGTATCTGTAATCATAAAAGGAGAATGATTATATTATTTTTCTTTTTATTACTAAGACGTTATTTGTTTTACTAAGGCTGGATATCTTCCCCACAAAAATAAGACGTTAAACATAACCACCACAACAAAATAATACAAAGAGCAGGAGAAATTTTCATGTTGAGGAAAATATGTTAAAGGCGGGTTCAAGCTAGCAAATATCTAAAATATGTTTCAGTATATTACTCTGCAAACATTTGTTAGAGTAAATATCTAGATCATAAACAATCTTTAACAAATAAAAATGTTAAATATTTTGGCCGAAATAACAAGTAATTCTCTTAAAGAGCATGGTGAGCAAGACAGTTTGATTAATGACACACCTCATCACCTGCAGATTCTTGGAGAATAGCATCAGGTACTGAAGTAGAGCAAAAATGATGTCCCCAGCTAGATAAATCTTCTTCCAGCGGTGTCCCTACCTGAACAATTTATATTAAAAGTATATATGATCTAGATCCTACAAAATTTATAAGTCCTTGCAGCTAGTAGTTCAATCGGTCCACCTGTTTTTCTGAGCTTTTCAACTTATGTAAGCATCCTGCAAGTTCTGCAAATCCCCCAATGTCAGAGGACTCTTGGTTAGATTGATAAGTTTTGTTCATTATTTGGTCTTTGTCTGTGTCCTCAACCATATCATTGTGATTCTGGCAACGGACGCAATTCATATTTTCATGGATTTCAGACCTGCAACATTCGAAGTGAATAAATAAGGAGTCTAACAGAAAGTATTCTATATGAATGGAAACAATGAATAATAACAAAAAACTAAACTCCTCGTTTGTATTTATAATGATAATGTCGTTTTTATGAAAGGTAAACATATAAAAGCCTTGAAGAATCAATGTTGCATAATGCTAGAATATCAACGAAGCATAGTAAAGCAAAAGTGATTACCTCACAGTATCGGGAAACGAAAATAGATCACGTAGATCTTCTATGGAAAGAAAATTCATCTGAGATTGAAGGATAGTGAGCAAACAAAAGCAATGAAACATGAACTAAGAGAATATACTTACTTGGTTAGTAGAACTCTTTGACTGATCTGCTTGAATAACTTTTTGGAGCCCTTCTTTTGACATCTGACGCTGGTACACCTGTATGAGCTAAGTTACATCATCCAACATGAATATAAAAGAAAGATAACAGATATCCAAACTCAAGCAATTAAAAGAAACTACTTTTTCACTTCAAACTCCAAATTTTCTGAGTAAACTCCAATTTCCCTTATTTCTCCTATTTTATTCTTCTCCCCACCATGCTGTAACTTACTCCTAAATAATACCCAATTCAAATTCAGTATAACTACCCAATATACAAATTGGAACTTATTGATTCTGTCTTCTCCTGATTGTTGCTGCCACGTCCACCTTACTGGTGACTATCAAATGACAACATAGACAATTACAAATACAGAGTTAAGAGTGACATCAACTCAATTATAGTTTCGAACCTTTTCTTCAATTGTTCCAGTGCTCAAAAATCGGTAAATGTAAACTCTCTTCTTTTGTCCATCTCTCCAGACTCTTGCTGCTGCCTACTTGGAGTCACCATGAAGACAAATGAAAAGTTGCACTGGTAGCTCAGAAACATACTAGAACTCGTTGAGTTTAATTAGTGCAGTTTGACCATCGCTTACTTGTTTATCATTGGCAGGATTCCAGTCTGGATCAAACAATACTAGTCTATTCCCACCAATCAAATTTAAGCCGCAGCCACCAGCCTTACTGCTTAGGAGAAAAACAAACTCATCCTGCAAACTTTTTTGGCATGTAAACTAGTTTCGATCTTCACAAGAAAATACAGGACCACAAAAGGCAGTGAAGAAAATAGAAACAAAAGAAGAGAAGTACTGAGAAGACGTATACCTTTGCTGAGTCGTTAAAACTATTGACCAACTTTTGCCGTTTACTGATAGATGTGGTCCCATCAAGCCTCAAGAAAGGATATCTCCTTTCACGACATAATTGAGCAAATAAATCCAGTGTCTGATAGATCATAGAGAAAACTGATTAGTATTTACAAGGGCAAAGTCTTAGGCCTTGTACTAAATTAAAACTCGATAATATATGATTCTTCTATTTTTATGTGATTCTTTTTTAAATTTCTGATTTAAAAAATGGGAATTATGGGGTACATTTGACAACGTTGATGGAAATATGAAGTAAACTGATAAGAGAGGAATTGGCTAATATTACAATATTACTACAGGTTAATCAGAATAAATTTTAATTACTTATTAAGCAAGAAAAGTCATTGTGTTCTTCAAGTAATATTGTCGGAAAAGAAACAGTATATCCAAGCTGAAAAACTGATTATTGTGAACATTGATTTAAAGAGAAAAAAGAAAAATAATTAGAAATTACTAAATAGATCATCAGGATAAAAGAAATGTGTACCAAACTTGTAAAAAGTAAACTAAACTAATTGACTAGATGTCACATACATCCTGAAGAAATCATTGAGACGTAACATTCATCTGCAAAGAGTTCTTGGAACACATAGCAACTAAAAGAGAGGCTAAATTACAGGAAAAATAATAATAAGGCAAGGGGAAGCTGGCCATTTGGGAAAAAGAGGATGAATTTTAGTCAAGGATAGATAACCATATGAAACTATAGCCTCCTGAATTACAGACCACATTCCATTTGATCCTTATGTGGCGTCTCTGATTGAATTATGAAAAACATGCATTCTCCATGAGGAGAGAATTCTTCTTCCTCATCAATACAGAAAGATCTTAAATAGATGCAAATGTAGAAAAATCTGTTTGCATTCCATCTGACCATCTATATTAAACAAAATCACTTCAAAATTACCTGAGTGTAGTTTGAGACGAGGACAATTCTATCATTCGTTCTTTCACGTAAATGTGCAAGCAATCGAGCTAAGACATGCATTTTTCCTGACAGCTCAACCCATAACCCATCTCCCCCAGTCCATGTACCAGATCTAACATGACAAGACAAACAAATGTGAGAATGCAACTTTCTACACCCACTTGAGAACACAATAGCAACTTCAATATTAAATTTTGTTTCTAAAGTGCTTGCCTTCCAGAGATCATTTCTGAAGGGAAAAAGCGCATACAGTCCTCAAACCCTGAAGTTCCAGGACTCCCACTTTTTATTGTATCATATATGAGCTACAAGAAACCAAATCCTCCGTAAGAAATAGAAGAAACATAAACTTGAAATTTGTGCACGGGACTGAATTCTATGTTTTTCAACTTCCTGGTTAATCTTTCATACGATATCTTTTTTTAGATCTAATATCTTTTATATGGGATGATTGTATTTTACAATATTATTCAGTTTTCAATTGTTTAAAATTTTGTAGCCAGGAAGAAATTCCATGATTTTTTAGGATATTTATGTACCATATAATATTTTGTGAGGCAAAGTTAGATATTTGGAGACGGTAAGATTCATTTGCCTAATTATACATTAATCTTTCTTTTTTGATATTTTTTGGATTAGATATAGCTGTGAAGGATAAAGTGTTCTTGCTTTCTTTTGGCGGTTTTCCCTCTTTTCAACTACTTTTTTCTTACTTAAAGAAACTATATGAAAACATAGAGTTGTCGTATGTTTCTAGCATAAAAGATTTTTCAGCATGGACCATTGTTGCAACCAACAATCTTTCTTTTGATAAAGAACAAAAAACAATGAATAATGGCTCTGGTGGATTATTTTTCCTGTTGATATCACACACAATTAGCATCTATGACTAATTGCAGAAAATGTTCTTGGCCTTTTTCCTATTTGGGTCTTCATCTCGGAAGTAATCCCCTTTTTTTGTTGTAAAAAAAACGTCTTGATGGTTAAAAAAAAGGGAGATGGCAGACTTACTTTAATTCACGTTGTGCATGATAGTATCCCAATCTACTATCTCTTTCTCTTCAAAATTCTGGGAAGGTTGCTAAGATGTCGAACAAAATGTTTAGATACTTTCTCTAGAAAGGAAATGATGAAAGGTCAAGTCCTTGTCTAATTTGCTAGGAGCTTGTTAATAATCCTAAATTCCAAGGTTGCCTCGGGATTGGTAATCTTCATGCTAGGAACAATATTTTGTTGAGAAAATGATTGTAAAATTTTCCTTTGGAGACTTGACTCCTTGTCTGGTGCATAAATTAAGAACAAGTATGGCCTCATGACTTTTGGCTTGGCTACTTATCCAGCTAATTGTGTTTCATTTTGTAATCCTTATAAGCAAATTTCTCTGTGTTTCATTGTTCAAGATTGCTTGGTTTTGGAAATATAGGTGTATTGAGGATGCTCCTTTCTGTGCTCATTTCCTAGCATTGATTGCTTGTCTTATAATAAAAATTTAGATATTGTCTCTCTTTTCAATATAGATAATGCTCACAATTTTTCACATTTTTTCTTCCGACGAGAGATGAGCATCTCTGAGCTTATTAAGTTTTCTAATCTTCATGCGGCTATTTCTTTTTTCTCGCCAAAAATTAATATTGCCAACACCAAAAGATGGCTTTTGACCTGTCAACAAACTTTTCTTTCAAATTTTTTTTCCCTAATCTTACTTTTGCGTCTGACAAAAGATTTAATCTCTCAAAAGGTTCATTCATCTCTTTCTCATTCCTTCTCTTAAATAGAGGATTCTATACAAACTAAATTATAAAATAACTAAATTAATGCACTAATTATATACAATTAGTACACAATTCTGCCATAAGTTATGGCATAATTTCTGCTTCTTCCATTGCCATTGTTTCCATTGACATCCCCCCTCAAATTGATGCTAGATGGTTGACAAGCATAAATTTGTCTACAAGAATCTGATGTCGTTTGTGAGAAAGCACCTTCGTAAAGACATCGGTTGTTTGGAGATGAGTATTGACATGTGGAAGAGAAATAACATGATTGTCATATGCATCACGGATAGAATGACAATCTACTTCGATGTGTTTAGTACGCTTATGAAAGACAGGATTAGCAACAATTCGAATCACACTAGTATTATTTGCATGAAGCGGAGTTTGCTCAATTTGTGAAAACTCATGTTCTCCCAATAGTCCACGCAACCAAATAATTTCAGAACACGCAGAGGACATAGTTCGGTACTCAGATTCAGTAGAAGATTTTGACACCCGATTTTGTTTCTTGTTTTTCCAAGAAATAAGAGACAAACTAAGAAACATGCACCAACCAATAATCGAACATCTAGTATCAGAACATCCAACCCAATCAGCATCGCTACATGCAATAAGACAAAGAGGAGAAGTTGCTACAAAGAACAGGCCCCGAACAAAAGTGCCTTGCAAATAGCGAATAATTCGTCGAACAGTTGCTAGGTGAAGATGCGTAAGTGCTTGCATAAATTGACTAACTTATTGAACAACAAAAGAGATATCACAGCAAGTAATAGCAAGGTAGTTTAGACTGCCAATAAGTTGTCTATATAGGAAGGGATTAGATAGAGGATTGCCTTCATCGTGACGATATTTGACATTCTTCTCCGAAGGAAAATCAACTAAACGTCCATTTTGAAGACCAACTAAAGCAATTAGGTCTTGAGTATATTTGTGTTAATGTAGTGTACTTCCGGTCCTACGAAATATTGCAAGGAACCAAGATCTTTCGTATGAAAAGAATTATGAAGACTGTCTTGAAGTTGAGCAATTAATTCAAATCAGTTCCAGTAATAACAATGTCATCAACATAGACCAAGAGTATCGCAGTTCCTTTAGTTGTCTTGCAAAGAAACAAAGAACTCAGTAAGTGTGGACTGAAATTTGTCAGACCAAGCACGTAGTGCCTGTTTCAAACCATAAAGTGAGCGCCTTAGTTCGCGAACATCTTATGAAGGTGTAGATAATAATCCTAGTGGAGTCATATAAATTTCTTCTTTAAGATCCCCATGTAAGAATGTAGTCTTAGCGTCCATCTGTCGTAATGACCATCTTTTAGAAGCAACAATAGCCAAAATAAGCCGCACTGTTGTCATTTTTGCTAGAAGTGCAAATGCCTACACATAATTTATACCAATTCTTGCCTATTACCAAGTGTCACCAATCGTGCTTTATGTCTGTCAAGTGATTCATGATATTATAGTTTAATAAAATACACCCATTTGCAACCAATGTGTTTGACATCACTAGGACAAGAAACAATGTCCCAGGTATGATTTTCCTGCATCGCTCTAAGTTCTCCTTGCATAGCGTTGATCCAACATACATGTTTAGTTACTTGTGAATAAGTAGTCGACACTGCAATATTAGGTAAAGTTGCAGAGAAACTATACCTGATTTCTAGTTGCTTTCTGAGTTTTGTCGTAACCCGTGAAGGCACACCGTCCTGATTGAGCTATAAGTTTATGGCATTCATGAGGTGGCAAGTGGACGATGAAAATACAACCAAATGTGTGGAGCATTTGATAATCAAGATGCACACCAAAAAAGATTATAATAAGGAGAATCAAAATGCAATTGTTGTGCTGATGGATGATTAATTAAATATGTTGCAGTAGCAAAGCTTCTATCCAAAATTTAGACGATAATGAAGATTTTGAAAGTAATGTTCGAACTATATCTAACAAATGACAATTTTTACGTTCAGCCATCCCATTCTGTTGAGACAATAAGAACATGATCGTTGTGATATAATGCCTATTGCAAAAAATCTAGAAAATCATATGACGTATATTATGTTCTGAGCAGAAGAGACACAAATAAGAAATGAACAGAAACAAAAAGAAGAAGTCAATTTCTAGTGTACAAAAATATTCTAAAACGAAATGACCAGGGCAAAATTGAAAATTTTTGCACACTATGATGGCTCAGACACCATGATAAAAGATTAATCTCCCAAAAGGTTCATTCATCTCTTTCTCATTTCTTCTCTTAAATGGAGGATTCTCTAAAAACTATATTAGGTAATAACTAAATTAATACACTAATTATATACAATTACTACACAATTTCTGCCATAAGTTGTGGCATAATTTCTACCATTGCCATTGTTTCCAATGACAGCATATAATATGAATTTCTCCTTTTTAAAATTTTTTTTTTTTTTGAAGAAATAAGTCCTCATCCAAATCCAAATTTTTTTGCTTGAATTCTTATACAGGAAAAGTTGTATGTTATGATCGAATTTAGAAGAGAAATCATTTTTTGGCTCTTTTCCTACATTGTTGCTCTTTTTATAAGGAGCACGAGGAAACTAATACTAACATTATGCTTAATTGTTAGCTTATTAGAAGCAATTCCTTTCTTTTTTCAATAGAACTATAGGGATACACCAGCACATTTAAAGTTTTTTCTTGAGATCTTTAACACGGGTGAACGATCTAAGAATCGATAGTGTGTGATAGCACCTAATCTTTAACAAGAAGAGCTAAAGGAATTTCTCATAGAAGAAAAAAACATTACAGACTCCTCAAGATACTAGAGGCTCGTACTCCCCTTTCTTTCTTTATACCATATTTTTCTTACCCTAATTACTCCACACAACCTTGATTATATTCTTACTTCTTTCCTACCCCATCAGCCTTCCAATTCCTTTGCAGCATCGTTGAAGGATGTATTTGCTGGTCCCCAATCTCTCTCTGCCAACTGTACCTTCCTTTTTCTTTCTTGAATAAACTTTCCAAATCAGGGGCTTGTCAGAGTGTTCACTATGGGGTATATAGCTTCGTCAAAGTATTGTTATCTTCGATAATAAAGAATCAAATACAAATCTTTGATAAAATATTAATTTCACTATTACTAAATAGACTTTTTTTAGAATTTATCTTTTTAATATTGCCCTCACTAATGGGAAAGAAATTGATTTAGATTGAGGGTTTTCTTCTTGAGAATAGTTTTCCCTTCTCTTCTTTGTTTTTCTTATTTATTAGTATGTTTTATTTCTTATTTAAAAAATAAATTAATTAATTAAAAGAAAGGTATTTGTATTTTCAACCTGGGAACAAATTTGGAGTCAACATAGAAAAGTTGGAGTCAAAGTAGCATGACTTGAAAGGAAAACACCATAGAAGTGAAAAGATATGTCAATAAATAAAATTTTTGTAAATTAATATGTACCTTTGGATGGTTACACAACTTTTTAAGGGCTGTTATGTACGCCAAAATCTTAGATTGCTTTATTTCTTCATTAATTACCCGTTTAACCTGTATTATAGCAACAAAAAATCGATTCTGTTATGTCAGAGTCTCCCAAGTAAAAAGCAAGAGATTTTACAATAAAAGTATGGTGCTATTTTGGAAGGGCTACTGACGTTTTTTGTCTGAATAAAATGCTTGTACAAGTCTGATTGGAGAGGAGACAACCTGCAACAAACTACTTCAACTATCTGCACAGAACAAAAGTTAAAGTTGACAGTATAAAAGGAGAGAGAGAGAGACAGAGAGAGAGAGAGAGAGAGAGCAGTGTTCGATTCCAAGAACACAACAGAGAAAAGATGGAAACAAAGCAGACTAAGGATGCCTAAACATTGTTGATGTTGATAGTAACAGCAAATGATTAGATTACGATGAAGAGAACTCAAAAGAAAATACAAAAAGTTTCACGAGTTCAAGATTGCAAGAAAACAAGACAATGTAACGTTGAAAGAAAATCTTACGTACTGAATAGAAGATGGTTTCAAGCCAAATGGTATATTTTCAGCAAAGAAGTAATTTCAAGCAGAAACTTGGCGTGTAGTTCAAAATTAAAACTCATTTACAAATAATAAATTGCAAAATACCTTTGGTGGCAAGTGGTTTGATAAGAGTGCATTCGTCCTTCGCAAAATAAACTGCAAGAGTTTTTTCAAAATACAAAACAGAAATTAATAATTTTTTTTAAGCTGAAGTTATATTGAACTTCAAATACCAGCTTGTAAACAAAACCTTTGCAGATAAAATTATCCTTCATTCTCTTTCATTTATGTGTTGTATTGATTTATAAAAGAACTAGAAATGTAAATAAAGAAACTAAACTAATTCAATCTCTCTAATTATGATTTCCTACTTCTAAACAAAATCAAATCTCCTTTAATTAACAAAATAGCAATCTTAATATTTACACTTTTAAACACTCATCTTCAAATGTGATCACAAATATCAATCATGTCCAACTTCTTACAAAGATATTTCACCTAACTTCCATTTAGAGCTTTTGTTGGTAAATCTCCAATTATGTCTTCGGACTTCACATGCCCTTTAGAAATTTTATTTTCTTATACTTTTTCACGAAGTAACAATCGATTTCAATATGCTTAATGTGCTCATGAAACACAGAATTCGGGCAATATGAAAAGTAGCTTGGTTATCACACTATAATTTTGCTAGTAATGAATTCTTGAGGTCAATTTCTTCCAACAGTTGAAGTATCCACATAGTTTCACAAGCATCTTGAACTATAGCTCCGTATTCAGATTCTACACTAGATTGGGACATGGCCTTTTACTTTTTATTTTTCCATACTCCTACTGAGCAACAAACCAAGGTGGTTGCTCTACGTACATTTCCTCTTAAAGATCACCATGTAAGAAAATGTTGAAATTCCTTGAAGTTATGATATTTAATGTACTTAGAAAGTAAGAGATTTCTAAGGAAATTATTCCTTAATTATAATTTTTTTTTCTCTATATAGTTATTTTCTATATATTGTAAGTTAATTATCATTATTCAATGTGAAAATATACAATGAGAAATTTTTTCGTTAATTTTTTCATAGTATTAGAGCACGGGTGTAATAGTTAGACTCTAAATTCAAAATTTGAATTATCAAATCAATTCAGAAATCAGAAACTTAATCTAATATTTGAATTCAAAATCCCTAAGATATCGATTTTCTGTGAATTTAGCCTGAAAATAGTCCTAAAACACCAAATCATCATAGGGCATTTCTGGCAATCCAATTGGGCATTGGATTTCCAGCTCTGCAATCCAAGCTAAAATCTGATTTTGAGAAACAACCATCAATGAATCTTGCCTGGAAATCGTCCAGAAACAAAGGTCGTTTGGATATAACAGCTTGAAAAATTCGAGCTGAACTCGGATTTCTCGAAGGAGCAAGAGGCGAACCTCTCCTATAAATAGAGGCGTTCGGTGGAAGAAGAAACTCACACCACAACTCTTTCTTTCTCGAGTTCAGAGAAACTCTTACCTTTCCAGTCACTGGCGACGAAACTCCGAGGAAACAACTACTCCAAAGACGAGCTTCTCGGCGAACTCTCTCTAGTGCGCCAAACAAACCACCCATCGGGTTAAGTTCCCTCGATCTGCGTTTCTCTCCCTTTTGCTTTGTCTTCATTTTCTTGCACTATCACACTCTCTCTCTGACCCTATTCGTAGCTCGAGAGAACAACGAAGAAGAAGAAGGAAAGGGGGTTGGTTTTATTAAAACAAAAACCAATTTATTTTAAGGAGGACCAGTCAAACCAAACCGGCCTAGTTGAACCAAATTGGTCCAACCGAATCGAATTCGGTCCAACTGAATCGGACCCGACCCAAATTTCATCGCAAATTATACCAAACTGATCTAAGATTTTACCGGTAAAGAATTTCTACCTAAATCGTTATGAAATAGATTTATCAAAGTAGGAAATTAATATCCAAAATTTTGTTTATGTAAGAAGATTTTGAAAATCATCTTAATCGATCTAATCCAACCCGATCCGACCTAAGAATATACGTAAGAAAATTATGCCCTAATTATTTTAAATGTTGGATTTATTTAAATAAGAATTTAATACCGAGTATTTATTCAGACTGAAAATTATTGGAATATTGGAAAATCCTTATAAACCTCAACTGCTCGAAATCTAAGTAAGTGAAAATATCATTTTTAATGTTTTGGCTATAACCCTACATCACAAAAATTTATATTATTTTCTTATAACCGATTTCTTACACGTTACTGATATTTTAGTACATATGTTTAGACATTGACTTAAAATAGTATAAAAATAAAATTGTTAGGACATATTGTATACATATGAAAATGATGGAATTGATGAAAAATACGTGATAGCAAAAGCCTGAATGACAATGAGATGGTGAGCTTGAATATATGATTACAATGGTACTGACGTGATAACAAAAATCTGAACGACAATGAGATAGTGACGTTGATCAAAAGTAAGATGACAAAAACCTAAACGACAATGACATAGCTAAATGTTAAATTTTGACACTTGCATGTATTATCACTTACTAAGTTTTCTCATAGTTTATATTTTGTGATATAGGCGAGTTCTTGTCTAAGAAAGAAATGTATGTGATCGAAAACCCTCCATAGCCAAGCGAGCATACAGTAGAAGAAGAAAACGTTTTTGGAAAGAAATTGAATTAATGTCTTTCAAAAGTATTTAAGATTTTTTTAAATTATGTTGAATTTTATTAAATAAAGTCTTATGAATTATTTTGAATTCTGCATTTATTTCAAGTTTCCTACAAAGTTATTTAATTATGAAAATTTTGACGAAACTTTCGCGCATTTAAGGTTTCAATTATTATTTAAAAAGATTATCAATATTATAAAATTAAGGTTTTTAACGCTTGAATCAATTTACGAAATTTTACGAATTTTCAAATTAAGATTTCAAATTGAGAAAATCAAATTAGAGATTTTAAAATTGGGCGTTACAACGGGTCTCCCCCTTAGACCATACTCTTGTCGCGCCCATTGCCAAGACTATCGTGGCTACCGATCACAACAATTCTACTGTTGACAACATTTCATATTGCCTCAGCTTAAATTCGGTTTTCAATCTGAATTCGAGAATGTCGGGTAGTTCAGAGTCATCATCTCTAATTTTACAAATCATAAACTCAATAGATAATTTTCTACAATAGTCACAATCTATAAAGATGTTCATTTGTGGCAAAGGAAAAGAAATACCGAAAAGGTGTCGATCCCAACGAAGGAAGATTCGGAATTCAACAAGTGGAAGGTTGATAATCACCTCATTATTTCCGGGCTCATAAACTAGATGACAGTCGACATTGGAGGAAATTTCCTTCTTGATGAGACTGCTCAAGATCTCGAGGAAGCCGTCAAAGAAACATACTCCAATTCTGATAACACATCAGAATCCTCGCTACATGACCTATAGCAAGGCGATCTCACTGTAACCCAACACTTCAATACCCTCGTACGTTATTGACAACAACTTGATATATTTGAAAGCCATCGGTGGACCTTCAGCAATAACAGCGTTCTATGCATGCAAATCATGGAACAGATGTGAACAAGACTGTGGACCACAGGATTTTGGATATGGGAACCTATCCCAAGCCGTCTATCGTGTAGAACGGGCTTGAATCAGATTGAACAGCTCAGTTCGGTTCAGTCTCACAGTTTTGAGCTGGTTCTGCTCACAAGAAGTCTTCTTGTACTTGAAAAAGGTGTTCCCACATTTATTAATCAAAAAAAGTGAAAAAAAATTTTGGGTGACATATGCCAACTTGCAAAAACACATTATCCGTTTATCAATTAGTGTCTTATTCTCCATCAAAACCTTTCACATTTATTCACAATGATATTTAGGAGCCCCTAAAGTTTCAAACATAAAGGGAGCCCGTTGGTTGGTGACATTTATTGATGATCACTCTTGTATCACTTGAGTTTTTCTTATGAAAGAAAAATCGCATGTTGGAAGAATATCCTGTACTTATGGTCCAAACATAATTCAATACCAAAATCCAACTTCTTAAATCCAATAATGCTAAGAAACACTTCAATCTCTAATGAGTAATTGAAATTTTACTTTTATTATTTATATGTTTTATATATTTATTTCAGTCAAAGTTAATTTTTCGTCTTTTATAGTTAGCCCTAATTTTTTCTATTATTGTATTTCGAAAAAATAATTTATGATCATTATTGAATGAATGTAATGTGTTGCTATTTTTCCAACTTTAATTCTCGCTGGCTTCCCCTCCCCTTTCTCTTCTTCTAGACTATAGTTCTTCTTTCCTTTCGTCTATTCTTCTCATTTTTCAGTTATATTTCTTCTTCTAGCTCTGCTGCCTGCATCAAATTGATTTCAAAGCAAGTTTTATCGTTTTCTCAAATAATTTTACTGTTCATCGCACTGTTACTATTCATCAGTGACACTGTTCATTGAACGCCACTGTTTATCTCCAGTTACTGTTCATTGCGCAGTTATTGTTCATTGTGCTGTTCACCAGCGTTTTTGTTCATCTTCGAAAATTTGAAGCTTTTCTGGCTTTGTTCTATTTCCTACTCTCCAACGCGAAAGGAGGCAAATTTGACCCAATCTACACCTCTAGCTCCGTTATCAAAGCTAAGTGCTTTCTTGGTGAATTATTTGCTGTGAATTTTAGTACAATTTATTTGACCGATATGAGGAGAAGGAGTGATGCTCAAAATAATCAAAATCGAGAGGCTAATTTGCAAAGAACTTCCATGGGCCACTTTGATAATGTAAAACCTTATAATATTTCATTGCCTATTTTTAGTAGTCAATCAGATGGTTGTGATGTTTTCGATTGGTTAGAAAAGGTAGAGATATTGTTCGAATGTTATGATTATTCAGACAGAAGAAAAATCCATCTAGCCGTTTGAAGTTTCAATGAGTATGCTAATTTGTAGTGGTACAAACTTACGAGAAATAAAAGATTAAATCACAAGAGCGCAACTCGTACATGGGAGTTAATGAAATACCAAATGAAAAAAGAGTTTGCCCCGAGACATTACGAGCATGAGCATAGCTTTCGGCAATTTGTATGGTCACCAAACACATTGAAGCCACCACCTGCTTTAGCACATGTACGTAATGAAGTTGTTGAAAAGTCCTCAGATAGAAAAGATAAAACGGATAAATTGTGTCATGAAATTCAACAAGAACTTAAAAGGCTTTCCGAGATATTCAAGGGGTTCAATGAAACTAAGGGCAATGAAAAGAAAACTCATGTTGACTCTTGTGAACTAATACTTGACGATCAAGTAAAGTTGTCGGAAGATGCTTTTGTAGAGCCTACACCACCAAATAGCTCTTATGATTCCTTGGGAGAATACGCTTATGTGGAGGAACAAGCCCTTACAAAAGATGAGGAAGAGATCTTATATGAAAAAAGAGATGTTTTACTAGAAGAAGAAATCATCTATCCTCACGAGAGTCCTCTACTCGAGATTGATGGACAAAAAAATGAAGAAGAAGATATTTAGCTAGAAGAAGAAGAAGTCTTTTAAGGAAGAATACTTAGATAGTGAAATTGTCTCTTTGAAGGCAAGCATGAAAAAAGAAATATGACATGAAGAAGTTGGTAAAACAACTTATATTATAACAAGCTTAAGAGCAAAAGAGGTATTAAATCGATCCCTACTAAAAGAAATAGAAAGAACGTCTAATTAAGGTACCAAATCTTGAGCTTGTTGATTCGCTAAGTGTTTTGAAAAGGGAACCGTTTTATATTAACAGCATGAGGCAAAACTCAATGATATCCCTAGAAGTTGTCTTATTCATAAATGTTTTGACCTTAAGTGATGGAAATTTTAATCCTTCTTGCAAACGAAATGAAGTTAAATTTTCAGACCACACATGTAACACCCAAAATTTTGTACGTTTTGCCCCTGAAATATTTTGTGTAGTACTTAGATCTTATGTAAAGTGTTTTTGGTGAATAATTAGATACATGTTATGATTTAACTCGATTAATTTTGATAGAAAAAAATAAGTTAAAGCATTAGTAAAAAATTAAAGAAATTGAGAAGAAAAATCACTCAAGTATTAAAAGGATTATGTGACAAGTTTGACAAAGTAAAACTTTCCAATTGTAGTGTGTTTAGCATTGAAGATAGAAGAGCCAAGAAGGTGTATGACAAACTACAAGGTTCAAGTGGGAAAACTACATGAATTTGGTTTAAAGGTCAAAATGATAATTAGCAAAAGAAAAAGGCAACTTGCTTTATAATAATGGTTTAACCCTCTCATTTCTCCCACGATTTTTGCTGCTGATTTTCCTCCATTGCAGCTCTCCATTTTCACGCTCTACCTTCATTTTGGTTGTGGATTGAAGGTGAGTTTGGTTTTTAGTTATAAGTTACGCAATTTTTAGTGTTTATGAGTGATAAACTTTAAGTTTTTAAAGCTTTGTTGGAGTTTGTTTCAAAACCCTAAAACCTGCAAATATCTCCCTCAAATTTGGTTATTTGATGAGTCAAAAGTGTTTAAATGACATTCAAAGGATTAGGTTTGGATTGTATCAGATATTAGTGCATGAGTTTGCAAAAAGGAGAAAATTGTTTTGAAGATTTCGAAAACAAAACAGATTCTGTTTTTTGTGATATTCGGCAAAGTTATTGGTTTTCTTTTGGTAAATGGCTTGCACCATTAGAGAGTAAACTCTTAGAGAAGTCAATAGCAATTGGAATTACTTGATTCCGAGTTATATTGATAAAGTTATGGTCATTTGAAATTGGATGAAACTTTGAAGTGATTTCCGAAAACTTAACTAAGGCAGTTCGGTTTGCTTACTATTCTGCTATTTTTGGTGAGTGGTTTTCTTAAATTAATTCCACCATCTTAAAGTAGACACTTTAAGGTTTCCAAAACATGTTGAGTCGTTGAATTCGAATAAAAATTGAGTATGATACGCTCAATTGACTTTAGCCTATATTTAATGTAAATTCGAGAATTTTGACTTTGTTTAAGTTTCTAAATTGGATATTTTGTTAGGTTATTTGAGATTGATAAGAATAAAGCAAACAGACTCCAAGTTTAATTGCGAAGGACCCGAGATAAGTCTTCGTGATTTGCTTGGCTGATTTGGCCTGCACCACAAGAAATTCTGTTTTCGAGGATCTAATGATTTAAATTGTTTTAGTATAAATTAGATGGGTAGTTAGGTTGTTTAAGTTATAGAATGTCTTTTATTTTTTCATTGATTGTTTTCTATGTTTTTATAAGTTTATGCATTATGAACTGTCCATGCATCACGTTTTTTTCAAAATGGCATGAAAACGAGTTTCTGTACATGTCTTATGAAAAGAAATGAACTGATGAAAAGAAATGAATGCACTTAATCCTGGTCATGTCGGGGTGGGGTTCAGATATGGCTGTCTCGTAGGTGGAGCATGTTTTCCCCCCGGTAGATGGAGAAGGCTGTCTAACCGCTTAATGTGTCTTCTCTATCTGGTGAGAGTAAACCCCCGATGACATCCCGCTACGTAACGAAATGAAATGAAATAACTTCATGTTTTATGAACTGCATAGGCACGGCATTCATTTACATTTACGTTGACTTATTGAGCCTTTAGCTCATAGATGTCTCTATGGTATAGGTGATTTAGAAGAATGTGAGGATGTTTTACCTCAACCTGACGAGTCACGTCGTTGAAAAAGGATGGCCGTGGAAGGCCGTTTGTGGCTGTCTGAGCGCATTTTGACCCGTGGGCAATGTACATATGTTTGAGGGTATGGTTAAGTGCATAGATTTTGGAATGTAAGGTTTAAGAATTGTAAAATGTTTTGAAAATATTTTAAACGTTTCGATAGAAGAAAATTAGGGGTTTAGTTTAATTTGAAAGTTTTACGTTTTAACATATGCTGGAATTACTTAGGAGTTTAATGTCCTTGTTGGAATGGTTTGAAATATAGATTTCGGATTAAGAAAATTTAAAGGTTATGCTGCTCGTTTTTATAAACAAAACGTGAATTTGGAATTAGGTATGCTGTAGGTGTCCGTTAGAAGGTTTACGATAGGTATGGTTGTTTTTAGAAAATTTCAGTTAAGTTTTCTGGAAGTCAAGTGTTGACCAAAATCCCTATTTTATTGTTTTTAACACTCGTAATGAAGTTTATTTTTATACTAAGATTCCACGCAAGAATTGTTTTCCGCTGTAAACGGTTTAATATTTATACACGATGTTGTTTTAAAGCTATGAAAAAAAAAAACAAAAAATTTTACGAGATTTTTAGGAATAGTGTCTAGGGACGTTACAACACAACTACTTACTTTGAATAGAAAATGTTTTTCAAGACTAAGCACAAGTTATTTTATTGATTAATCATATTTTGACCTCTCTAATGGTCCTAATACCTTCAAAGAACCTCTATCTTATGTTTTCAAGGATTTCTTTGAAAAACTCCTCCCTAGGACTGATGACTCATTAATGATAGTAAGTTGGAACAATAATTATTCTTATGATCTAGAAATAACATAAGGGTATAGAGCTCCTACCACCCTTGATGATCATAATATTTTTTCTTATTTCGAAAAAAAGAAAGACAAACTAGGCACCCCCTTGCAACTCCAAACATCTAATGTTGTAGCGTGTAGGTACTCTCATACCAACTTGGAAAGATTCTCACTCCAGATCTCCGATTACACAAGTTTATGGACGTCGAAAGAAGATTGCTCAGTCGCTTAACTTATGGTTAGGAGATTGATTAGCTTGTTATCTGGTGGTTCTGTCAACTTGACTGAGTAATTCTTCTACTCCGGGAGAATTGATGAAGACATCTTTGACATTTTATTTTTATTATTTACATATTTTATTTATTTATTTCAGTTAAAGTTAATTTCTTGTCTTTTAAGGTTAGCCCTGACTTTTCTTATTTAATTTCTATTATTGTATCTTGGAAAAATAATTTATGATGATTATTGAATGAATGCAATGTATTGCTATTTTTCCAACTCTAATTCTCTCTAGCTTCCCCTCTCATTTCTTTTCTTCTCGACTATAGTTCTCCTTCCCTTTCGTCTATTTTTCTGCTTTTTCAAATATATTTCTTATTCTAATTTCGCTACCTGCATATTACCTCTGGAATTGTTCAGCTAACCTATTGCATCAATACCCCTTAACAAAATAGTTGTCTCATAAAGGAAAAATCGTCACTTGTTGGAAGTAACAAGATCTCTTATGTTCTCTATGAATGTTCCAAAGTATTTGTGGAGGGAACCCCTCCTTACATTAGCATATCTTATCAATAAAATATCTTTTTGTGGTTGGAAGTAACAAGATCTCTTATGTTCTCTATGAATGTTCCAAAGTATTTGTGGAGGGAACCCCTCCTTACATTAGCATATCTTATCAATAAAATATCTTTTTGTGTAGTCAAATTCCAAACTCCTCATCAAGTGTTATTAATTTTTTTCCTCATGCTCAAGTTCTCTCTTTAGATCCTGCGCTCAGAACAATTGGGCGTTCTACCTGTGTCTATATCCATCCACAGAATAGGAGTAAACTTGACCCAAAAGCAATCAAGTGTATATTCACTGGATACTCCACAAATAAAAAAGGGTACAAGTATTACTGTCCTACAACCAGAAAAACTATTGAAACTATGAATATCACTTTTTGTGAACAAAGTCCATATTTCTTTAAGTCCAAAATTCAGGGGAAAAACCAAGTACAATTCAGGTTTGGGAGTGGGATTCTCTAGTACCAGAAACACCATCACATGTCCTCAGTTTTGAGTCCAACTCAAGCAAATCAACCACAATTATTTTTTATCCAAAAACCAAAATTCCAACAAAACTAGCAACTAAGAAAATTCAAGTATGTCCTAGGGGGAGAAAAAGGACCTAGCACATCTTGCACCAGTCCAAAAATCTGATTCGAACCAAATGACGACTAAATCAAACACAAGAAGAGAAAGAGAGTCACAATAAGATGGACAAGAGGAAAAATAGATGATAGAAGACATAGATCTCCCTATTGCTCTAAGAAAAGGTACTCGAACTTGCACTTAACATCCTATCTAGAAATTTGTCTCCTATACAGGTTTCTCTCAAACATATCAAACATTTATCTCGAAGGTAGATGAAGTTCAGATTTTCACAAGTATTCAAGAAGCCTTGCAACATCCTGGATGAAGGCAGACTGTTCAAGAAAATATCAAGGTCTTAAAAAAGAATGACACTTGAATCATTACCAAACTCTCTCCAGTAAAGAAAGTTGTTAGCTGCAAATAGATCTTCTCGATAAAGTATAAAGCAGATGGGAGCCGAGTTTTAAAGATCGACTGGTAGCAAGAGACTTCACTCAGTCATATGATGTGGATTATCAAGGAACGTTTGCATTTGTGGCAAAACTCAATATAGTACAAATCCCAGTCACACTATCAGCAAACTTGGACTGACCTCTACATCAGCTTGACATCAAGAATGTCTTCTTAAATGGAGATCTGAAAGAGGAAGTGTATATGGTGATACCATCAGGTGTTCGAATTAATCATAACAATTACAAAGTATACAAATTATTAAAGTCATCTTATAGACTGAAACAATCTACTCGTGCATGGTTTGGAAAATTCTCACAGTCAATAAAGAGATAGAGATTTATCAATGTCAAGCAGATCATACACTCTTTATAAAGCATACTCTGAGAAAGAATATTGTTATCTTGATTGTTTATGTCGATGACATAATCTTGACTGAAGACAATGAGGAAAAATAATTAAGATAAAGAGATATATGTTAAAGAAATTTGAAGTAAATGATCTTGTTCCTTTGAAGTATTTTCTTTGGTATAGAAATAGTTCGTTCAAATAAAAGAATCTTCATCTCTCAGGGGAAATATGCATTAGATCTACTAAGAAAAACTGGTATGCTGAGATGTAAGCCCGCAAACACACGTATAGATTCAAATAAGAAATTAAGATGAAAAAATGCAAGAGTCCATACAGATAAAGGAAGATACCAATGTCTAGTGAAAAGATTTATCTATCTATCTCATACTCGACCTAACATAGGTTTTGCAGTGGGTGTTGTCCGTCAGTTTACATATCAGCCAATGAAAGAACATGGAAGCAGTGTATAGGATCCTCATATACTTAAAGATGACTCCCATGAGGGGATTACTCTTCAAAAAGAGTGAAGCTCGAGATATTATTGCGTACTCTAATGCAGACGGGGCTAGAAACCAAAAAGATAAAAGGTCAACCATCGGATTTTATTCATTCATATGGGGCAACCTCATCACATAGATAAGCAAAAAACAATCGATGGTTTTTCGAAGCATTTTTTATGCCGAACTCAAGGCATTAGCTTCTACAATATGTGAAGAAATTTGAAGGAGAATAATTATGGAGTTGGGGATAAATTATGAGAAATGTATAAAACTCAAGTGTGACAATCAGTCTGTCATATGTATAGCAAAAGACCCAGTACATCATGATAAGACGAATCATGCAGAAATATATTGACACTTCATAACTGAAAAAATTGAGAACTCTGAAGTTCAACTACAATACACCCCAACTAAAGTCAGCAGACATATTGACCAAAGCTTTGATAGGTCCTCACTTTCAAAAACTATGTAACAAGTTGAGTTTGCACAATATATACAACCCAACTTGAGAGGAAGTGTTGAAATCCCTACAAGTTAGAAGATTTAATATATTAGAAAAGTAAGAGATTTCTAAGTAAATTATTCCCTAATTAGATTACTTTATTTTTTTCTCTGTATAGTTATTTTCTATATATTGTCAATTAATTATTATTATTCAATAAAAAAATATACAAGGAGAAATTTTTCCTTTAATTTCTTCAGAAAGCGTTCTTGATATCTAACTGATATAAGAACCAATTATAAGTTGCTACCATGGAGATAATAACCAAGCAAAAGTCAATAAAGCAATGGAGAGAATAATCTACCCCAAAAGTTTGAAAATATTCTTTAGCAACAAGACGAGCTTTTAGCTTATTTAATGATTCATCAGAATTCGTCTTAGCTGCAAATCTCATTTGCATCCAATAGTGTTCTTCCCTGCTGGTAAGTTTACCAAATTTCAAGTACTACTTGCATCTAAAAAATTTATTTCTTCAACCATAACACTTCGCCAGCCAAGAAAAAATAAAGTTTCATTAATGATTTTGGGAATAGAGATAGAATTAATAGATACAAAAAAGGAAGATAAAATTGAAAGTGGACCATAAAATATATAAGTGATAAAATATGACTACTTAGAATCTAATAGGCTTCTTTTGTGTTTAGCTACAATTGGCATTAAAAGCTTAATAATAAAGCTCTAACATTGTAAGTCCCATGAAAGGTGAGAGATATAGATCCTTCTCATGTAATTAGTATGAAAGGGGTAGACTGACAAAATGGTGAAAATAATTATAGTCTATTAAAGGAAGTTGAAGAGTATGTACAAGGTGTGGAGAGGACAGAGGGATTCATTTAAGTTATTGGGAGCTCTAGATGTCAAAATACACTCCTAGAATCTGATTGAAGCGAGAGAAATAATACATCCAGATGCTACTAATAAAGTCACAATTAATCATTCTTCACGAACATTGCAGAATGAGCAACAAAACGAAGAGGGAGCCGCAAAGTGATTCCTCTTCTGCATATGATCATGCAGCTTTTTCTTAGTAAAGATCCAGGCAAAAACTTGAATTTTGGACGAAACTCATTTCTTTCAAACAAAGTTAAAAAAGAGGAATTCATGGAAGAAGCAAAAATGAGGCCAAAGAAGGATATGGGGGGAAAGTTTCTTAAAAGATCATTCAGTTCTGTTCTGGTGTGGACAATACTCAGTTCTTGGAAAGAAAGAAAAGATAACCTTGCGAAGATTGGAAAGCTCCATTAACTCTTGGATATTCATCTCTTTTCTAAAAGTAAGATGCAAAGGGTTATGAACTTTATCTATATTGAAAAGAGAGAGGCAATAGAGTAATACTTATTACGAGATAACTATAATGCTTGGAAAAAAATCACAAAAAGGAGCATCCCCAATCCACCTATCTACCCAATCAAACCAAGCCTTAAATTTCCACCTTAAAAATAATGTCATTCTGAGAAAATGAAGAACAAAGAGAAATATCCTTCCAAAGATTGCGAAAAGAGACACAAATAGTGGGATTAGTCACCTAAGCAAAAGTTGTGATATCACATTTGCTTTTAATCAATGCATGCCAGTCTCCAAAGGAAAACACTATAGCCATTGTCAAATAAGGCTTTGTTTGTAACCTAAAAATTACTAATCCCAAGGCCCCCATGCAATTTGGGAGTGGCAACAACCTCCCTTCTAATCCAATGGGGCTTGGACTCTCCATCATTTCCTTATCGAAAAAAATCTCTAACTATTTTGTTCAACAACTTAGCAACTTTACTCTGGAGTTTGAAAAGAGAGATAGTGAGTAGGAATTTTGTCGAGCATTGCAAAAAGTATATGTTCTAACCTACTAGCCAAGATTTTGAAACAAACTTTACAATCTCTCTGACATGACTACATATGAAAGTTAAAATTTATCTTTTGTTTTATTTGGATCAATCCACTTTGTGCAAATATATAAATTAGAAAAAAGAAAAGATCACCTTATTGACTTTAGCACTCAATTCTGCGGTTCGTTCAACTCCGAGACTTTTCTCTTCTTCAGTGGCAGTAGGTTCTCTTCCACATATAATAGGTGCCTTTAACAATTGTTAATATGACAGCAGAAGGGAAGTATCAGTAGTGACAGAAAGGGAAGAGCATAAAAAGAATTATAAGCATTTACTCTTTTCTTGGGGAAGATATTCCATAATAACACTCATCACAAAGCATAGATATTTTATGAAAAAAAAAAAAAAAAAAGCCACCCATGTGTTTGAACAAATGGCCAGAACATAAAAACTTATCCGCAACTAGATGATGAAACATGAATCTATCTATGCTAGTTTATTAATAGATAACAAACAAAAAGTCAAACAATGAACCAATCTTGAAAAAAAATATGCTTTTGGAGATTGTGTAATGCTTACTCTAAAACTATTTTTTTATTTTAGGAATAGTGTTTTATGCAGAAACATTAGAATCCTAGTAGCAAAATCAGTAGATACTTCCAAGCATTTCAGAACCTTCCCCGTTTTTTAGTTCTTTTGAATTGAAAAGAAGTAGCAAAGTCATGGTCATTACTTATCCACTTTGAAATTAATTTGGCAAACTCCTCATTCTTCCGAATTTACAGTTATTTCATCAACATACATAAATTTCATTTCTTATAACGAAAATAAATCTAAAAGTGCCAAAGATTATTGATATATTCTCAACTACTATTAAACAAAATACCGTTAAGTTGAGCAGAGTTGTCTCACAAGGTTTTTTTTCATAGAAAACATTGTACTATTAAGTGCGAATTAGACAAGGGGAGGATAAGAAATACACTATCTTTCAAGGTAAATGAAATTCACCGTCTTACAAGGTAAAGAAAGCATGTATAATACAAAGATATTCTCACCAATGATTCGCAGTAATGAAACTCAAAGTTTTACTCGTTGTTCAGTGGGTAATTCCATATTTATCATGCAAAATTAATCTCAGTTCCTGAGAGATTTATAGCCACAAGATTTTGTAAATTTTTGTTTTGGTTATTGGATTTATTTTATTTATAAAACAGAAACAAAAAATATTTATAAGAAAGAAAATACAAAATAAGAATGAGAGACTGTCGACAAAAGGGAGTTTAGTCCTTTCCAAGAGCTTGACAACTGAATAATAATAAAAAAAAAAATGAAAAAATCATTGACACAAAGATGATAGGAAGCCTCCATGTATTTTCCAAAATTAAAATTTTGAATGGAAGCTTCACTACAGAATAAATAATTTCCAGACAGAATGAAGCTCTTTATATGTTCCACATATATCAAAAGGAATATAAATGACAGACACAGGAAAATTACCGTTGCAATTAGTTTCAAGAATAAAATTTCTCACTTCAAGAGTCTAATATAATTCAGCTCACCTCGTAATATCGACGAAAATATGTAACATCACCCAAGATTCCTGGATTAGTAAAGTTAACCATGGAGAAGAACTCTTCTAGGTCATTCTGCAAAGGTACTTATATGACAACGTAACATTAACTGAACATAAAAAAAAAACTTGGGAATAAAAAATGAAGCACCAAAAACTACCTGCATGGGTGTTCCTGACAACAAAATCCGACGCTTGCATGACAACAATGCTAATGCCTGAAAAAGAGAGGCTATTACCAATTATAGGAGAAACCCAATTTGTTGTGAAAATTAGAATATTTTCACATTATACCCGATTCGTCAAAGTCTGGTCATTCTTTAGGCGGTGAGCCTCATCGCATATGAGTAAATCACATGCTTCTGTATCACTGAATTTCGATGAATGCATCCGGAATGTCTCATATGAAACAATTAGCACCTAAAAAAATTCACATCAAGTGTATATTCGATGATCTTGCCAAACGGAAATGAGAAATGAACCTGTATAGAACTGCGAGGGTTTATGAAGTTTTCAATGCCTGAGACGACATCACTTCTGGCGCTTTCACACAGAGCAATTAGCTGTACTCTCTCTCCAATCCACTTCTTTATTTCAGCCTCCCAGTTGCTTACCAGACTGGTTGGAGTGACTATGATGGCTTTTTTAACCATTGGCTTCCCATCAAGCCCTTGGCGAAGAAGCGTGTATAGTATTGAGATTGACTGCAATGTCTTTCCCAAGCTGAAAAAAAGTTACGACAACCCAAACGTTATATGGCAAGAAATGAACTTAAATGTCTTTCCATCAAGAAAGATGAGAATTAAAGAGTTGACATGTCTGCGTGTATTCCGAGAGAGAGAGAGAGAGAGAGAGAGAGAGAGAGAGAGAGAGAGAGAGACCCCATATCATCAGCTAGAATGCATCCGAATATATTTTCATCTTTGTGTAGTCCTGAAACACAGTCAAACATGAACTGCACCCCTTCTCTGCAATGAATAAAAATGACATGCTTGTCTGATAAATTACATGAGTCACAAATTGGCATATCACTCAACGTGCATCATTTCACAAATAGTGATAAGCTCATTTTTTAACACTAAATACATAGAGGTGAAGAGGAGGAAGCAGTGCAATTTAGGATTAAATGTTGCTTCGTTTTATATTCTACTCATTGAAATAAACAAAAAAGGCAAAAATTTGGGTTTACATGTTCATTTGATATGATATAGTCAAAATCTTCAATGTTACCTTTGATGGGGGCGTAGATAACAAACTAGCAAAGAATCCACAGATATTGGTTCCACATTAGAGGCAGTTATCTCAGATTCTTCAGGTTGCCATAAGATCAAAGGATCAATCCCAGCTGGTAGAGTTGCACTTTCCTCCTCCAAATCTTTTTCAACATCATTTGCTAACTTCAGCTGATTTGTAATTGCAACCGAAACTGGCCTGGAGGAGCCCCATGGTATAAACCTTTTCCTTGCCCACAGGCGTCGCGTAAGCTGGTTGTTTTTTTCATCATACCCATTAGAACATGGAGGTTTGAATGGTTTTCGACAACCTTCTGCACCTTCCGTTACTGAGAGAACTCTTGGAAGGAGTGATTGCCTTGTGACAACGAGGTTGCCTCTGATAGAAAATGAAAATATTGGTGAAGCATTAACAAGTAGAACATTAGAATTTTCATGGAAAAATTGAAGCCCTACAAGTATAAATTTATCATTGAAAATGTTGTAGAAAATAGATTATGAAAGTTTCACAAAAATTATGTCATTTGGCTCGAAAACTTTTTGTAAGGACGAAACTTGTATCAAATTTAGAGAAGAAAATCAAATCTTGCGCTTCTCATAATTGGCAATGCATTGAGTAACTGGAAAATATAATATAACGAGAACATTTACTTGGATAGTGTTAAGTAGCAAACAAGATGTGTTGCGTACTTTGAAAATAAAAGGTAAGGAGAATTTTGAAAAATGTTAAACGTAAATACAAAACAAGATATAGGGATGCAAATCGGGAAGTGGGTGTCATCCCAACATGTGGGCATGACGGAAAACACTGTCAACATTTCAATGTCAGAACTATCGAAATTTGTTTCTTCCTTTTTATGTACTCAGTGGAAGAAAACTCAAAAAGGTCAGTACAAATACAATCTACTTTCTTACATTTGATGTATTGGGATCGAAAATTAAGCTTAATTAGAAATCACGGGAAATTAATTAAAGACAAAATGGCAGTCAAGATGGAAACAAGGTCCAATGAAGTCATTGAAACCTGGGGGATTAGAAATTAAACCAACACGTGCACACTTTCACTGGGTAGAGTGACAGTTTTTCCGAAAATAACTAAAGAAAACTCAAGCAAAAGCTTAAGAAGATTTAAAGTTTTAAGTTGAATAGATTCTCCGTGAATGAAAAATCTCAATCTAAAAAAAATTGAGGTAATGTTAAGCCAGCATTTGTTGAGATAGGTCGAGTATCCCTAACTCTGTTTACAGAGGATGATAACACGCAAAAGAGTAATAGCAACTTGTTCACAAATCCCAGGTTAACTAGAGATACCTCAATAGAGCATCCACATTCTTGGATTTTCTGTCCTGGTCAGATTGGGGGGAGAGGCTGATCGATTCTTCGTTTTCACTGTCTTCGTCTCCGAAGCCTTCATCCCCACCGCTGGATTGATCTTCGGTAGTAGAATCGCCGGCAGATGAAATAGAGAGCGCCTCCTCATCCTCTTCCATTGAAAGATTTGGATAATAGCGTTCGCATTTGGAGCTCGGGCATCTGTAACAATGGAGGGAGAGACTTGGTATACAATAAATTCGAACTATCTCATTTTGGCGCTATGGCGGCCCTTTCCTACAAGTGAAGAATGAACCCACTACTTGTAAATGATTTTTTGTCTTTTCTTTTCCTACTCATTTTAAATAGTAATGTTATAATTAACCCGTGTAATTAACATTATAAATTGCAAAATAATTAAAATAAAAAATAATAATATTATATTTATTTTCTTAATATATCATAATATCAAAATTATTTTTTAAATTATTAATAATTTATCATAATATAGGTTCAAAATTCAAATATCTACCATAATAAAAAAGATAAGAAAATTATCATTATGAATTTTAAACTATTAGAGTTCAAATTCTTAAACCTTAAATTATAAATTTTAACAACTCAAACCTTAAGCTATTGAAAAACTAACAAAATAAATTTTGACGGACGTCATATCTCCGTCTGTTCTCAAATTTTGCCGTAGAACAGACGGACTGTTAACAACACAGTCTGTCTGATCTCAAATTTTGTCATAGAACGGACGCACTGTTGAAAACACAGTGCGTCCATTCTCGAATTTTGCCGTCGAACGGACGCACTGTTGAAAACACAGTCCGTTCGTTATAAAACGAACGGACTCTATAGTACCGTCCGTCTGTTCTACAAATTATGGCTAGAGCAGACGGTCAAGACCCTCTAAGAGTGAGTCCATTCTGTCGATTATATCAGAACTCTAAACTCATTTTCCACATAAAATTATCTGCAGCTCACGATTTCCGCTCGACCCATTGCCATTTTTTTGCAGAAAATCGACCGAAATTTACTTCATGTTAGGTTACATTATCGATTATGAATAATGTAGTTAATGTGTGAAATTCGAAAGTTTCACAAAGAGGACGGTCACCACCTTCAGAGAGTGCGTCCAATCTCTGTGAATTTCACCAAGCGGACGGTAACCACCCTCAGAGGGTGTGTCCGATCTCTTTATTTTTAGAGAGCGGAAGGTGGTGACTCTTTGACAGTGCGTCCGATTGCCAATTTGCAGAGGATCACAACCCTCCGATAGTGCGTCCGATTTATCTGTTTGCACAGAGAATGGAAAGTCACCACCCTCCGACAGTGCGGCCTATCTTTAAATTTGCTAATACCATTTTTTGTCTTTTCGATCTTGCAGATTATCGTCATAAATGGCTGATAGATTGGTTGATGCAAATGAACCTGCAAACATAGAGTGGTATTCGAAGGAGCACCCTCCCATATACAGTAATATTCAAGCATTCGATCACTTAGATGGTGATGGAGAAATAGAGGTGCATTCAATATCGCAAACCCTAGACGATGAGCTTCAATCACTGTTGAGGTCGGATGATGATGAGACGTAAAGTGTACAAGTAAGGGAAGATAATTCAGATGATTTTGCTTTGGGTAGACAATATAGTTCTTTACAGGCCATTCAAGACGAAATACGAGATTATGCTTTGAAAAATAGATTTGATATCAAATTCGTTAAAAGTGAGAGGACGAGACTCACTGCAGAGTGTCAAGGAGGATGTGATTGGTGACTGCATGCTTCAGTCATGCAAAATCAGTTGACATTCCAAATAACGTCTTACATTAGAGATCACAGTTGTGCAAGGACAATTGATAATAGACACGCTTCGGCAAATTGGTTGGCAGTACAATATTCAGATAGGTTCAAAAGTCAACCGGATTGGGAAATTCCTTCTATTATCGAGACGGTGAGAAAGGAACATAGAGTGAACAATACGGCCAGTATTGCCAGAAGAGCAAGAAGCGAAGCAAAAAAAATCAATTATGGAAGGGGAGAACAACAATTCAAGCTACTCCTTGCATACTCAGAAGAAATATTGAGATCAAATTCGGGGAGCAAAGTGAAAATATATGGTTACGTGGTGGGTGAAGGGCGAGATAGGAAGATGATATTCGAAAGATTGTACATATGTATGGCTCCTTCCAAGACAGGTTTGTTACAGCGGGGCAGACCTATTATTTGTTTAAATGGATGTCATCTCAAGGGTTCCTGCCCCGGCCAATTACTCACCGCTGTCAGTATTGATGACAACAATGACATATATCCTATTGTCGTAGCCAATGTGGAGTCAGGATGTAAGGACTTGTGAAAATATTTTTTGGAGTTATTGCAAGACGATCTAGGCACTAACGATGAACGAGTATGGACAGTTGTGTCTGATCGACAAAATGTATGTAGTATTATTATTATTTTTATTCGGGCATTGTAAATATATATTGTTTTATACTGAGTTTGTTTTTTTTTTAAATTGCAGGGGTTGTCAACTGCTGTGGAGGATACGTTTGTTTTAGTCGAACACCGCTTCTGCCTTCAGCATATGTATGCAAACTTCAAAGGACGATTTCAAGGCAAAGCATATAGAGATGCGATATGGACTGTAGTAAGGGCAACCACGAGTGAATATTTTGAGATAGCAATGAAAAAAGTTTATGACCTAGACAAGGATGCCAACGCATGGCTTCGACGAGTACCGATATCTCATTGGGCTACTCATGCGTTTTCTCCAATTCCCAAGTGTGGTTGAGCCTGAATAATTTGTGCGAGTCTTTCAATGCAGCTATATTGCCGGCCTGGGACAAACCGATTCTGACTATGTTCGAGATTATTCGAAAGAACTTGATAACTCACATTGTAAAAAAAATACGACAAGATGTTCAAGTTAACTGATGTCATGTGTCCTAAGATTAGAAAACAGCTGGACAAGTTGAAAGAAGCAGCTAAAAAAAATTAGAGTGTTGATGTAGCGGAAGATGCACGCTTTGAGGTCAGCAACGGCAACAAACAATATGCTGTTGACATTAATGTAGGCGAGTGCAAATGTCGGAGGTGGGAGATTATTGGAATCTCATGTGTTCATGTCATTCCATAATTTCATGAGATGACCGCTGGAACAGTTTGTACATCGATGCTATCACCGTGCTACATATTTGGCGATGTATTCAAACTTCATTTGACCCATTAATGGCCAACGAATGTGGCTAGAACCCAATGATCGGACCACAATCGTTCTGCCCCAGAGAAGGTGCCAACTTGGTAGGCCAAAAAAGAAAAGAGTACGCGATGTCGATGAGCCGTCTATTTTGAGAGTTTCTAAGAAGAAAGCAATGATGTTGTGTAGTAAATGTCGGTGTCAAGGGCATAACAAATGCACATGTACTGAAATGAGATTGACTTCAGACGCGGTCACTTCGCACGACACATTTATGAGTTTCTAAACATTTGACAGGACGTAGGTATATTTTTTACCCATTGTTCTCATAAACAAACTGTCATTATTATATGTTCTAATATAATTGTCATTTCGTGCAGGAATCTACAACACGAAGCCATGGAAAAGACTGTTGAACTACCAGGCAATGACCATGAGATTATGGAACATTTTTATTTTATGCAGTAATAAATATTATAGTTTATAATGTAAAACGATACACAATCATTGTATTTTATAATTGAAATTGTACTTGTAATTTATGGACATATTACTTTGAAGAATTGTAATTGCAATTTATGCTCATGGTAATCTATGAAATTGCTTGGTTATTTAAATATGTAAGAACTCTGTGCTACTAGTTATAGAGGCTCATGGTACAAAGAAATATAATATGAAAAAATTAAAAATTTGGGCAGAGTTTCTTTTGTTTTTTGAATCCTCCAAAACTAGTATGAACCTGCATATTCAATGACTCAAACAATTACAGAATTTTGCATCAAAACTAAAGTACATCAAATAAAGTGCATCAAAAGAAAGTACATCAAAATACATTATCTAACTGAAGTATATCAAAATAATCTACTACACTTGTACATTATCAAACTAATGTACATCAAATTCAAAAACAAAATCTACTACGTTTGTACGTCCTCTTCACATGTTGTCCATCATCTCCTATGTGTACGCAACGAAAATTATATTAGCAAATAAAAATTATAATGAAAATAATAAAATAGTTTGCCATGTACCTGCGTCATCGCCCACCATCGTCCTCATCAGCACCTTCCATAGGTTAGCTGTCATCATCATCGCTCTCCATAGGCTGGCCGTCGTCCTCATCGCCCCTCGTTGGTTGGCTCGCTTCGTCATCGCCCCCCATCCAATCCAGGATGATTTGTCTCGTACTACTCTGGTAGTCGAATATATATCTCTGGTAGTCATCATTTATTTGAGGGAGTCAACCACCTCCGTCAACTTCTACTCGACCCGAAGGATTCTGTCTGAGAGAAGATCTATGTCCGACCTTCTAGTCCCCAAGAGCGATGTGATCGTAGGAGCCTCTCTATGAAAGTCATCCTGGGGGGCTTCCTCATCTATCTTGGACGTCTATATCCCGTCTGTTTCAACGAGTCTCATCCTAACCAAATGAATCCGGCCAAAAACCTCACTGGCTCGTTGTGATTTCATCTGCTCTCTAGGAGGTAACAGAATACCAAAATGCTTGATGATTTTCATTATCAACACAGCATAAGGCAGGTTGTTGTTTCGTGTCCGCCTGATCTCACACATATGACTTAAAATCAGAAAGCCGAAGTCGAACATCCTGCCACTGTACAACTTTTCCATCACGTAGAGATCCATAAAGTTAACGAAATCTCTATGTCCATGCCGCGGTAAAAGGGTGTGCGACACCAAGTTGTGAATTACGCGAGCTTTTGCGTTCAAATCTTTAGCTGCCAGCTTAAGAGACCCCACAATATTAGAGTTCCGATTAATTAGCCTTAAAAACTCTGTTCCCTCGGCTGTTCCCATAAAAGGACAGTTCCGGACTGCTTGGTAGTATCTATCAGCCTCTTCACCGGTAAAACTAATCAACTGATCGACCGTTTCCGGAGTAATGACAAATTTCATACCCAATATGTATGTCTTTACAGTTCCTGACCTTCCGGAAAAGCTCATGTTGTCGTAGAATAGGCAAACAATACGGTCACAGCTATCACCCCGCAAATCCAACACGCCTTGGAGGCCGATACTATCGAACATCTCCTGTATGCCCAAAGATTCTCAACCTCTAAAATCCACATACTTGGAAAGCGTAACCGATTGGGGCAATAAATCTAACTGGTACTGCTTATCACAAGCTTGGCTGCGAAATTCAGTAGACCAAAACTCCGGCTGGTTTGACCGTGGCAGCCTCACTACTGGCTGGTTTGACGGTCCGGCTTGTGAAGACGTCGGTCCCCGATGTTCCGACGGTCCACCCTTTCGCTTAACATATGACCTCTCAGTCATTTCAGTATATGTCTATTCGAATAATCTGCAAAGATCGAAAAGAAAAAAAAATAGTATTAGAAAATTTAAAGACAGGACGCATTGTTGGAGGGTGGTGACCATCCGTTTACTATGCAAACAGATAGATCGAACGCACTGTCGGAGGGTGGTGACTCTCCGCAATCAGGCAATTGGGCGCACTGTCAGAGGGTCACCACCCTTCGCTCTCTGAAAATAAAGAGATCGGACGCACCCTCTGAGGGTGGTGACCATCCGCTCAGTGAAATTCATAGAGATCGGACGCACTCTCTGAGGGTGATGACAGTTCTCTTTGTGAAACTTTCGGATTTCACACATTAACTACCTAAAAATCAAACTAAACTATTCATAATCGATAATCTAACTTAACCTGAAATAAATTTCAGTCGATTTTCTGCAAAAAAATAGCGAGGGGTTGAGAGGAAATCATGAGTCGCCGATTATTTTTTGCGAAAAATGAATTTAAGATTCTGATATAATTGATGGAACAGACGAATGCTTAGAAGGTCCTGACCGTCCGTTCTATAATAGATGGACTGTGTTTTCAACAATGTTTTCGTTCAACGGTAATATTTGAGAACGGACGAACTGTGTTTTCAATAGTACGTCTGTTCTACAATAAAATTTGAGAACGGACAGACTATGTTGTCAACAGTCCGTCCGTTCGACGGCAAAATTCGAGAACGGACAGAAATAAGACGTGTATCAAAGTTTATTTTATTAATTTTTCAATAGGTTAAACTTTAATCGTTAAAATTTATACTTTAAGGTTTAATAATTTGAACTCCAATAATTTAAGATTCATAATCATAATTTCTCAAAAAATAACTTAAATAAAAAAAAAAATTGGTCAGAATAAATATTAAAAAAATATAAATAATTAATTATTCTGTACTCGGACTTCATCTTACTTTTAATATTTTTAATTGGCTGAGGCCAACTAAAGGGCTTCAATGGCTTCATCACAAAGCAAGCGTCAAATCGACGCCACACGTTGCAATATTTTCCCGTTAAATAACCCCGAAAAAGTTTCATTTTCAGATCATAGGAGGAAGGTGGCAGAATTTCGTTCCAGGCGTTTCTATCAAATCTCGAATTCTGATTCCCCCCGTCGAAGCTGTTTCTCCCGCGCTTGATTCCGTTCTCTATGGGAACCATTCAGAGTCGAGAGGACCTCGATTTTACTGACTCTGATGAGTACGAGACTGACGAAGGAGAGGTCAGGAAAGAGGAGGATGAGGATCGCGATACCGTTACAGCCGAAGCAAAGCCTCAAAACTCTTCTGGAACCAAATTTAAAGATACGTCCCCTGCTCTTGATGATGTCGACGCCAAGCTTAGAGCTCTCAAGCTCAAATATGGATCCTCTCCCTCTACAAATCCCAACTCGAAGAACGCTGTAAAGCTCTATCTTCACATCGGTGGGAACACGCCCAAAGCTAAGTGGATTGTTTCCGAGAAACTCATTTCTTACGCGTTTGTCAAGACCGCTAGAGTGGATAGAGTTTATGGCGGTGGCGGAGAGGACGACGAAGACGAAGATTACGATGACGATCGATCAGATGGTGCAGGCCAATCGTGTTGGGTGCTTAAGGTTGGGTCTAAAGTCAGAGTTAAAGTTTCTACAGAGATGCAGTTGAAGATGTTCGGGGAACAGCGGCGTATTGATTTCGTTAGCAATGGCGTCTGGGCGTTGAAGTTTGTTACTGATGAACAATATCGAAAATTTGTGACGGAATTTCAGGACTGCTTGTTTGAGAACGTGTATGGGCTTAAAGGCACAGACGAGAACAAACTGAAGGTTTATGGTAAAGAGTTTATCGGTTGGGTGAAACCTGAAGCGGCAGACGATTCCATGTGGGAAGACGCAGATGATGGATTAGGAAAGAGTCTTCAACCTTGGAGGCAGGACTTGATGGAGGAGTTTGAGGAGGCCGCAAATGGAGGAGTACAAAGCTTGGCGCTAGGGGCATTAGACAATAGCTTTTTGGTGAACGATTCTGGTGTTCAGGTCTACAAGAATTTCAGCCATGGGATTCACGGAAAGGGAGTTTGTGTCAAATTCGACAGTGGAAAATCTGTTATTGGTTCGAAATCAACTCCAAAAAAGGCTCTTCTTATGAGGGCAGAAACAAATATGCTTCTCATGAGTCCATTGAAAGAGGGAAAGCCCCATTCAACAGGGCTCGAACAGCTTGACATCGAGACGGGGAAGATCGTTTCACAATGGAAGTTTGGAAAAGATGGGACTGAAATTGCGATGAGGGATATCACGAATGACAACAAAGGAGCACAATTAGACCCTTCGGAGTCAACATTTTTGGGACTGGATGACAATAGACTTTGCCAGTGGGATATGCGAGATCGAAGAGGAGTAGTACAGGATATTGCCACTGCTAACTCGCCTGTCTTGCATTGGAGCCAGGGGCATCAGTTTTCAAGAGGGACAAACTTTCAGTGCTTTGCCACTGCCGGTGATGGATCCATTGTCGTTGGTTCTCTGGATGGGAAGATCCGGCTCTATTCAAAGGCCTCGATGAGGCAAGCTAAGACTGCATTTCCAGGCCTTGGGTCACCGATTACACAAGTTGATGTCAGTTACGATGGGAAGTGGGTGTTGGGGACGACAGACACGTACTTGGTCCTCATTTGCACCTTATTCACTGATAAAGATGGAAAGACGAAGACTGGATTCAGTGGTCGGATGGGAAACAAGATACCAGCTCCGAGATTGCTTAAGCTCACTCCTCTTGATTCACATTTGGCCGGGACGGACAATAAAATCCATGGTGGCCATTTTTCATGGGTATGGAGTTGCAAACTTTCTTTATATTTTTATCAATTGATTATGTGGGATTTATTGGTAATTTAACACAATTTCCCCTGTTTTGTATCAATGACCTTAAAACTTGCTTGTTTCAAATTGGGTGGCGTTGCAGGTAACTGAAAACGGAAAGCAAGAGCGGCATTTGGTGGCGACAGTGGGGAAGTTCAGCGTGATATGGGATTTCCAGCGTGTGAAGAACAGCGGGCATGAATGCTACCGGAATCAGCCAGGGCTAAAGAGCTGTTACTGTTACAAGATTGTTTTGAAGGAGGAGTCAATTATTCAGAGTCGGTTCATGCATGACAAATTTGCCGTCTCAGATTCCCCAGAAGCCCCCTTGGTGGTTGCTACTCCATTGAAAGTCAGCTCCATCAGCCTTCCCAGCAAGCGATGAATCCCGACAACACAGCTGCTGCTGCTGCTGCTTCTTCAATCACGTGTGTGGCCTGTAATTATTATTTGCCTTTCTTTTGCTTGATACCTGTATTTGACGTCAGCTTTTTCTGCTTGTGTATAGCTTGAATTCATTTACCTGCTTCACACGATACATATCTTCAATCGTTAAAGTGCAATATTATCCTTGCAAGTCACAAATAGAGGTTTTTGACACCATCATTTCCATGTACAAGTAGAACCACTGTTTTTTTAAGTTGAATGACTAACATTCGTTCACGCTCAAGTACAAACGCATTTTGTACAAATCCTTTTCTTTTTTCCTTTTTCTTTCAACAAATCAGTTTAAATATAATCAATCTAGTAAGGGCAGGCCAAACACAACCAAATTCATGTTGGACCAAAAGAAAATTCTTAATTTAAAAATACATATATATTTTTTGAGACTCTAAAACCTATGCAACAACATCTGTTTCTAAATCTAGTATGTCTTTTTTCCAATCATAAAAAAATGCATGAAATCAAATGTTTTTAGAAACCTGTTTAATTGGAATATGAACAGATTAAAAAAGTACATTCAAAAAATCAATGACTGGTATTTTTTCTCACAAAATGAAAACCGCAAATCTTTTACAAAGTGAAGAGCGAAAAACACCAAATGCCAAATTCAAAACATAGTTCGTCACCTATTTCTTAAAAGGAGGGGCTATTCTCCAAATTAAGAAGTAAATCCACAGATACAGCTATGCACTAATATCCTATCATTTGTACAATGCAAAAGGATATCAAAAACAGATGCGCTTTAATATTGTCACCCACCTTTATCCCCATCGAAGCAGGGGGTATTGAATTTGAGAAATCGAAAACCCCATCAGATTGGCATAAGCTTCATCTGGCGCTAGATCAAACCAAATGTTGAAGATGTCTCAACTTAGCCAGCATCATATGTGAAGGCAAACCAAAAGAAAAGAAAACAAAAGAATCCTCTAGTGAGAAGATCTTTCAACTAATCATCATCCTCTGAATCTGAAAAAAATTAGAGAGGGAAGTGCTTCAAAAGAGATAATAGCAATGCATATGGGGTTCATTATAGTAGGAGCAATTTCTAAAAATAAACATAAATCAAAGTGGAGAAAGAAGTGAAACTTCATTTTTAAGACAACATAATCCATGTGTTGCATACACCGCTTCCTAGTCGAAAGCTTCTTCGTGGATAAGTTTATAATAAAAGACTTTCAATATTGAAAAAAAATTGTCAAATACGGAACAGAACTTTAATGTTTACACCAAAAGAATAATTTATATACATCACAGGCGATAAGAGTTTTCATGTCTTTTTCATACTGTAAATGTTTGGGGTGCCCTAATAGCCATCGGAAGATCAATTTTCAAAAGAATCCTTCACACGCTTCTAAGGCGGTAAGAGTTTTTTTTCATGTCCTTTTCATACTTAAAATATTTGGCGTGATCTGATAGAAGCACTAGAAAATCAACTGTAAACTATGTGGGGAGGAAGTGGTTTGAAGTACATATATGACACATTAAGACCCTGTTGGAAGCTGACTATTTTGACATTCAAAATAATGTTCTGTAAAATCTGCAAATAAAAAGGAGCCTTACTAACCAGATCTTATATCTTCTCCAACCTTTCCTCTATTTTGCAGTTGTCTTCTAATCATTGAGCAAATAAGTATCCACCAATATATGTGGAACACGAGTAGAGTCAGCAACATCGTGTTGAAAACGTAATACAATAATCTGGGATAGGGCTCAGATAACCTCAAGAATTCACCAATTTCATAGCTGAAAAACAGAAACACCATCATCAGATAAGTACAAAAAAAACAAAAAACAAAAGCCAAATCTAGTCTTTATCAGTCAAACCTTGATGCCTTAATGACCCAAAAGGGAAAGAAAATAAGCCGTAATATGAGCCAAGAAATAGCAAATAATCCAAAACACACACTAGCTCCAAGCTCCCTCTCAGAATATTTAAACACCTTGGCAGCTTCCATGAACACATCGCTTGCATCATGAAGGGCAAGAATAATTGATCCAATCCGTAAAAACCTGTAAATTAGAATAGCCATCTGTGTGAAATGTTTTAGTTATAAATGATTGGAAAATGGTTTTCAATCATTACATGCCAAATTTCCATCATTACTATCACTCAATTTCAAACAAAGACTTTTCATTATCACAACATTAATGTTTGTATGAGAACAATAAACTAAAAAAAGATTTGACAAGATTCCATAAAATTACATGCATAAACAATAAGTAATACAGGCAGTTTGCAACTAGCGGGACTACACATAAACCATGGGGATTAGTTACAGTTTCAATTTCACTACTCTCAAGGCAGTGAAATCTGCATAGTTAACTAAGAATTATCCACTGAAAGATGATTACCAATTTCATTTTGCTTACACAGAAGATGATTAGTCATTAGGAGATTATTCCCAATATTCTAAATAAATGTTGCCATCTTTATAAACATATATATAATACAAGGATAAGTAATTTAATCTACACAAGGCTGAAGGTAATTCGTTGTCAATACTTGAAATAATAAGAGAAGGTATATCATTTGGATTTCACATAACATTTCATTGAATTATACTTCTAGTCCAATGACAAGATGAGAAAAGAACTAATAACACCTGAAGTTACAAATATAGCTTTGATAATCTGATTAATTTATTTCACAGGGCTTGAAAATATTACCTTGTCATGTACGAGTATCCAATCAAGAGTACAGTAATTATGTGATGAGACATCATTACGGAGAAATCCTTCCTACGAGTCTCCCAGGTGAGTAGAGCAGCAATACTGTAAATATAAAACCCACATTGGCACATGTAGAACGTTATAAGGGAAAATCTGCAAAGAGAAGTGGTATGCATCAGTTTGTAATCTTTGTAACTCAAATTGAATATAAATATTTGCAGTTTCCTATTTTATATGTTACTTAGAAGATTAAATTTTAAATCATATTGCAACAGGTATTTCTTGAAAAGGACAGCCACTCACTCATAATGGCTCTTACACACGACTGAAGAAAATTGAATTGAAGCAAATTCTGGCCAAAGCATTCAAACATCTAAATTACTCACTTCAATTCCTGATTTGGCCATCCTCTAAAGTACTCTTTTGTATCTCTGAACCATGGCTCTTGATAGGTAATTTTGAGAATGAATACTTCAACTGTAGCATAGTACATGAGCTTCCACATAGATTCTGAGCATTTTACAACCTTTGACCTAGTAGCCTCATCAAGTTTCGTGAGAGTAGGTTCATTACATAATAACCAGATAAACAACCTCTGCAAAAAGATATATTCAAACTCCTTCATTGTTCTAGTCAACAAAACTACCTTATTTATGCAAATTGCAAACTACTTTTGATGCTTCCATTAGTACTAAAAGAAATTTATTTTCTCACAGGGGCAGATAAACCCCGCAGCATCAATGAAATTAAGAGAGAATATCATATATAAATATATATCACAAGGAAAAACCTCATGAGGTTGCCGTAATATTCTCATATACACCATATCTAGTTGACTGACAAATGCATTGAACAAATCCAACACATCCTTTAACAATGTGCAAAAGGTTAGTGGGTAGGCAATAGATGGAATAGATAAAATAGGAGAAGATGCATTCAAAAAAACTTTTAAGCACTGAAGGGAACACACTATTTTAGTCTTTTCTCAATCATGAAAAGGAATGCAGGATGTTTTATATTTACAAAGACATAAATTCAAGATAAATGATACATCAAATTGCATCTTTATGGTTACATAACACTCATCCTTTTTCCATCATAATCATATTAGCTCCTAAGAATAGATTTCAATGACCTAAGAACCCAATAACTGGCAGAAAAGGCTACTCATTTCGTGCCATAATTTTTCTACCTTCCATCTTCATTCACACTTGTACATGCACACATGTACAAAATGAATCTTCCAAAATGCTATTCCTGTAACGGAAAGCATATAAAATGATAACTATGCATTTTAACAGTTTTTTTTTGTTAGGATCCCCACAGTATCTATTAAAATGAATTCGTTTAATCTAAAGACCGATCAGTCGGCAAAGGTATTTGCATAAAAAATAAGAAATTGAGGAATGTATAAGGGACATTCATATCACGCCACAACATTCTTCTACTATCCATATTCATTCAAAAATAAACGATGAATATGAACCTGTTTGAATGCTACATGTGGAATAAAAAAACATTTAAAAAAAGGATAAGGATAAGAAACTAGTGAATTTGCGGCCTACATGCGCTTAGTCTATAATATTCTGCTTCTATATCCCATCCAGATCAATGATAAAAACAAAATATATTTTGTATCCGCCAAACATGTGAGGTACGAATGCCACAGCACTTAGATCAGTCAATTACGATGAATTTCACCAGGTTTGACCATAAAGTTCAGCTATTTTCTTCCCTATAAATAGCTAGGAATTCTTCAAGAACATTTTGTTACTTCAAAAGATTATCCGGACAAGTGACTTGCAAGAATGACAAGAATCCGTGATACATATTTGCAGATAAGAAAAAGAAAGAAAATGAGAAAGAAAGAAATGCGACAAAGAACACCGATCAGCTCAAATAGACGTAAAAGAAACAAACAACTTCACAATTACAAGTAGTCGCCTGAATGTAATGGAAAGAAATAACGACGAGAAAGAGACAAATACTTACACGAAAGACAAATCTGTCAAACAAGAACCTCGCAACCACGAAGCCTATGGCGAAGTAAACCGCGACATGAAAATGCCAAGCGCTCGGCTCGACATTTCGAGTCAAAATCGTGTCCATGAGACGATTTCAGAACTGAGCATCAATTCGACCAACCAAGCCTTGAAGTATTCGGTTGAATAACAAAAAAAAAAAAAAATCAACCACCAGAGAGCGATAACCGCATGCAGATTGCAGCCGGGGTACCGCAAAGATGTAAGAAAATGCGCTAGTTTTCACGGCGAGCGAAGATGATGAGCGATTGAGAGAGAGTTACGGCGGAGGTGGGAGAGGAGAGAGGGAGGTCGAAGGTAGAGATCCCGTATCAACAGAGAGGAAGTGTGTTTATTGAAGTGATTTATTTTCATTCCCAGCTTTCCTTTTCATTGTGCCTCCTGCCTTCTGCTAAGCAGACTCAGAATGTGGGGGTCTCTGGATGACACGTGCCAATATTCAGTATAATTATATTTTTAATTTCGTTAATTAACTTCTATTAGAATGTCCGTTCAAAAGCCCTTGTGCCTTCTTCTTCCCAAACTTCTTTCACAGAAGTCCCAAGCCAAGCAGACTGCGATGATGGGTTGGACTGCAATCATTACAATGGCTAATCTCCATGCCATTACCTGTCACGACCCGGGAGGGGCTAATGTAATAAGTATAATGTAATAAGTATAATAACCATAATCCTGTGGCGAATCCGGCGAGTAAAACATGGCATTACCTGAATCATCGTGAAGGTTTGAACCAGAAGATCTCACCTGCAAAAACAAAATGTTCTGATTCGATTCTGGGTTCGTCTATATCGACGGCAGAAATATAAATAACAATTACTGCAATTTACAGTAGTTCATTCTTGATCAGAAATTCATGTCAGTTGAAACAGATTCATCAATCGGAAGTTTTCTTACCACATTGGCATCTTTGGCGAGTCTAGAGCCGACAACGCCGTTGCAATTCTCGTCTTGATCGAACCAACCAACCTCGAAAGTCAGAATTTTTGTAAGCATCATCTCTCCAACCCAAGCGAAATTGTAATGCCGGCTACGAGAATACTGCTAATCCCAGAAAGCACAGTGAGCAAGTTTGCATCTTCTCTTAGATCTCTTGGTGGCTCGATGAAAAAGACACAGAGATCATCCATCCCATAGCGAATGCGTACGCCTGTTGAACTGCGCCAAACAGTACTGCGCTTACGCAGCCCATACTCGCTTGCTTTTACTCCTGGCCTATTCAAGGCCAGCAATCGCCGAAACTACGGGACTGGAGGTTCCCGTCGAAGCTCTTGGGACTTGGCCGAAGAAGTCTGCGAAGAAGAAGGTATCAACGCTTTTCTTCGTGCCATGCACATGTTCCTTTATGTCATAGTATAAGGTGTAAATTGAGTAAATTAACAGATCAACAATTCACTTGTAAACCAGGGGTGGCTGGCTCCCGCTCAGCCCGCTACAGTACCAGGCCAAGACTGATTAGATCTTAGTAGACGAGTCGGGTCGAGCCTAACTCTAGGCTCTCGAGCCTGCCACGGACCGAGCCAAACGAGCCGGCCCGTTGGCCGGCTCGTTTGGCTAGATAAGTCGGCTAACGAGCCCACCCCGCGGCTACCTGCCCCCTCTGTCTGTCTTCGTCTTCTTCATTCTTTCGGGAAGAGTCTTTCAAGTTCCGACTTCCTTATCCCTCTTTGTTCTTGATTCTTCCACGGTTCCACTTCCACCTGAGCTTGAGGCTCTTGAAATGAGTGTGGCAACGCAAGAATTCAAGTAGAGTAGTGGACACGTCGATAGAGGAGAGCTCGAATCTCTCTCCATTAGCAGCAAAAATCAAACTCCCCATTCTCTCTGCTCGCTCCATTCTGATAGCCACGATTTTAGAACTGTGGCTTAAAACCATAGGCTTCATCCTCATCCTCGCATACTTAAACAGGAAGACAAACGTCACTCCGTAGTCCAGACTCTCTCTCTTTCAACAACTGAAGCAGTGAAGCTCTACGTCTCTACCTTCGTTCCTCCAGCTTAGCTTCCGCGGCGTCTTAGAAGTGAGAGTGGGAATGGGGTGGAAGTGTGGAACTGAACGATGGTCTCTCTCTCACCATTGAATCTGCTTCCCCCAACCCCAGTTGCTCTCTCTCTCTCCATGTATCCCATCCCCCACCCCAATGCTCTCTCTCAGTGAAGCTCTACGTCTCTACCTTCGTTTCCTCCAGCTTAGCTTCCGTGGCGTCTTAGAAGTGAGAGTGGGAATGGGGTGCAAGTGTGGAACTCAACGATGGTCTCTCACCGTTGAATCTGCTTCCCCCAACTCCAGTTGCTCCCCCCCTCCCTCTCTTTTTGCAGGTTCGTTGGCGACATTTTTGATTAGGCACAAAAGGTGAAAAATAAATTAATTACATTTTTTTTAAATTATCATTTGATGTCTATTTGTATTATTTATTATTTATGAAGTTCACGTAATGCTATTGATTATATAGAGGTAACATCTCATTTTATTGATAAATCTTGACAATTAAATAAAAAGTTTCAAGATTTCGTAATTATTAACATCATCATTCGAAGTAGATTTATTATAACAATATTATAAAAATATTTTATTAAAATTAGAATTTTTAGGATAACTCTTGATAATGATAGTGCTAATGATGTTGTTATTTCTCAATTAAAATTTTTTTTACAATTAGATATTACTCGTAATTCTCTTTTTCACACGATATGTATGTGTCATATTTTAAATTTGGTTGTTAAAGATGGTATGTTATATATTTCACCTAATGTTGAATTAATTAGTTCTGTAATTTCTTATATTATTTGGTGTAATTCGAGACAATAAGAATATAATTATTTTTGTATATTTGTCCAACTTAAAACAAGAAAATTAAAAACCGATATAGATAATATGTGTAATTCAACTTATTTGATGTTGTAAAATGTCAGGTCATAATAACAAGTTATTTGTGATTTTATTAATTATAAGATGCAAAGTATTAACCTTGACAAATCAAGTTGTGATATTGCTAATATATTTTTTAATTTTTAAATTTTTTTTTATTATGGTACAAATCAATGTTGTGATATTTATTATCTCATTTCTAATTTTATTCTTGCTATTTTGTAGATTTAACATGTAATTTTGTAAAATATCGACAAATAGATGTATTTAGTAATATTTTTAATAAGATAGAAACAAAATTTTAAAAATATTAGCATAAAATTTCTCTTATTTTTTATTATGTATCATCATGAATCTTAGATTTAAATTAAAAAGAATATATTTTATGCTCAATAGAATTTCTGCAAATTTATGTACTCAACCTTTAATTATTAGTGATAACATAACAATTTATATTTCTTATGAAACAAAATATTTCAATGTTAATTGTTATTATTCATTATCTACACGTACCGATAGTTATTATAGTAGTAGTAGTAATGGTAGTTAGAGTAGTTTTAGTAAACAATATAGTATTGATGATATATAAAGTTAATTATAAACTAAAGATTATTTTATTTCTTCTAGAAATAAAATCAGTATTTATTTTGAAGTTTTTTATCAATTTTTTTGAAATGATAATTTTGATATTTTAGATTGGTGGAAAAAATATTCTACCACATATCCATTTTTTTCTATAATGGCACGTGATCTACTAACACCTCATGTTTTTACTGTAGAATCGGAATATGCTTTTAGTGCAAGTAGACGTGTTTATGATGAACAAATAGAAAGACTTGCACTGGACCTTGTGGATGTACTCGTTTACATAAAAAATTTAACCGACGTCATGACTAGAAATCAACAGTGAGAGGATAAAATTTTTTAAAGGTTTACGAATTTGGATGTTGAAGACTATAGATTTTTTTATTGAATTTTTTTTGTAATTTGAAGTAATATTTTTTTTCAAATTTATAACTTTGTAATTTTTATTAAATTTATTTTGTAATTGAAGCATATGTCAAAATATATTTCATGATATTTATGTGATATTTATTATTTGATAATTTTAAATAATTTTTTATTAATACATTCAATTTTATATACTTTGTTTTAATATTTTTAAATTAAATGAGTAAGTATCATTGGCATATTATTATTAATGTTCATTATAATTTTAAATGAAAATTTTTAAAAAATTTATATTAACATAAGTTGAAAATATTTATATATGCTCGACTCATTAAGCTCGGCTCATTAGGCTCGTTGAACCAACTTGGCTCGTTAGGCTCGTTTAACTCGTGGCTTGCGAGTTGGCTCGGGTTGAAATCTTTCTCACACTGGTTAGTTAACCTTAGTACGCTCGTCTCGTTAGACTCGACTCATTTAACTCGTTAGTCTCGATGAGGCAGGATACTTTTGACTCGGCTTGGCTCAGATCACTCGATAGTCATGTCTATTGCAAACATCTCATTTTTTAGGGGCAATTTAATATTTATAAATAGAGAAAAATAGAGAGCTTAGTTTATCTTAATTTGACGAGGAGTTTTTCACTCAAAATCTGTATTCTATTATTATTTTTTCTCAATTCCATTCGTTATGATTTTTTTGCAAAACAAGTGAGAGTGTCAAATCTCACCTCGTTTAAGAGTGAAAATTAATAACAATTTATAAATCGAGTTTACTTTCTTAGTCAATACAATGTGTCTCGGACATAACTCAAGAATAAAATTGTGCAAATCACCTGCGTAAACCTAACTTAGTCCTTTAATCTTAGTCCTTTAATCAGAAGTGGCGGGTTTGGGTGAAAACACGTCCTGTGCAAGAGGCCCTCCCAGTAAGGCTTTAAGCTTTTAGTTTAGAAATTTCGCCCTTAGCTCTGCCATGCTGTATCCATCGGCTGCTAGCTCGTTCTGACATTCTCTTCTCTACCTCTGCCAGGAATCTTTCTCTTACGTTCAAAATTTTAAAAATAACACAGAAAATTTAGATAAAAGAATTAAAAATTCAAAGAAGTTGTCCATGTTCTCGCAAAAAAACAACAGATTGGGAGAATTTAAACTAGTTTTCCACGCAATTCGCAACTCATATCGAAGATTCTATTTATTTGATGCAAGCTACATCTTACAAGAGAGAAGTGAATGCAGTTGATGATTCATCTACTCAACTATGACATATGTGGCTTGGACACATGAACAATAATAATATGCAGAAGCTTCATCAAAAATAGATAATTACTGGTATGAAGTCTACACAGCTGGAGATATGCACTCATTGTTTTGCTGGTAAACAACACATGGTTTCTTTTAAAACATTGCCTTTGTCTAGAAGACCTAATATGTTAAATTTGGTGCATGCTAATATTTGTTATATGGACACAACGAGTCTTAGTGGTACTCGTTATTATGTTACCTTTATTGATAATCATTTCAGGAAGGTGTGGACTTATGCTTTGAAAATTAAAGATCAAACTTTAACTTTCTTTAAAATTTTCAACACGTTAGTTGAGAGAGAAACTGACAAGATGTTGAAATGTGTCTGCTATGATAATAGTGGTAAATATAGAGGGCCATTTGAAGAGTACTATAGAACTCATGAGATCAAGTTTAAGAAAACAAAGCCAAAAATGCTCCAGCACAGTGGAGTTGGAGAGAGGACGAATCACACGATTAATAACATGATTCATTGTATGCTCTCTCATTCAGAGATGCTAAAATTCTTGGGGGGAGGAACTGAGATTGGCAATTGATTTGGTAAATTTTTCGCCTTAGTTCTTTTAAATCATGATATACCTCAGAAGGTGTGGTTAGGATAAAATGTTCATATGGACACTTAAAAGTTTTTGGTTACAAGGCATTTGTGCATATCCCTAGAGATGAAAGATCTAAATTTTACAGTAAAACGAGACAATATATTTTCATTGGGTACAACCATGAGGAGTTGGGATACAAATTTTAGGATCCGGTCAGTAAGAAAGTTATCAAAGTAGAGATGCAGTCTTTTCGGAAGATTAAACTATGATAGATTTTAATAAAACAGAGAAATCAAAGTCTAGCAATGAAGAGCAAGATAACTCAAGCATGGTTCATCCACCTATGGTGCCTATTAATGATAACAGAGATGGACAAACAAATGATCCTTTTCCAGCTGATAATAAACCAGTTGGCAGTGAGTGTATGTTTCTCACTGAAGGGGAGCACCAAAGACTTATCAGAAGATTTCGTCGCATGAGAAAAAAAAGAGTAGTTGTGTACAATGCAAGATGAGATGAAGTCCTTGCATGAGAACAACACTTTATGACTTAGTAAAACTACTTAATGAAAAAAGAATTTTGAAAAACAATGAGTTTTCAGATTAAAGTCAGAAGAAAATATCTTACAACCAAGATATAAAGCAATGTTGGTTGTGAAAGGTTTGAGTCAGACAAAATGACTTGACTTTGATGAGATTTCTCGTCTGTTGTAAAGATGAGTTCAATCCGAGTTATTTTGGGACATGCCACTAATTTTGACTTACAGGTAGAACAACTTGATGTAAAGACAATTTTCTTTCATGGAGATTTAGAGAAGTATATTTATGTGGAGTAGCCCGAAAGCTTTAGACCTAAAAGGAAAGAAAATCTTTTATGCAGGTTGAGAAAGAGTTTATACGGGCTTAAACAGAGCGAAGAAATTGATGCAAAAAGTTCAACGCTTTTATGGAGGTGAATGGGTAAAATAAGACTACTTTCGACCATTGTTTTTATAAAGAAATTCTCTGATAGTGAGATTCTCTTTATATATGTTAATGATATGTTGATTGTTGGACATAATACTACTAAGATAGATAAGTTAAAAAAAGAGCTTAGCAAATCTTTTGCTATTAAGGATTTAGGTCTGGTTAAATAGATTCTTAACATGAAGATTATTCGTGACAAAAAGAAGAACAAATTGTGGTTATATTAGGAGAGATACATAGAGAAAGTTCTTGAGAGTTTTAACATGAGCAGTGCGAAGCCTGTTGTGTTTCCACTTGCAGGTTATTTTAAGTTCAACACTAAACAATGTACTACAAGTGAGAATGAAAAAGAAGAGATGAAGAAAGTGTCTTATGCATCCGCAATGAGTAGTTTAATGTATGTCATAGTGTGTACAAGACAAGATATATCTTATGCAGTTAGTGTTGTTAGTCATTTTCCTTATATATTTCAAGTATCTTAGAAGTATTTCCAAGGTGTGTTTGTGCTTTGAAAATAGTAAGTTTGTGTTGGATAGTTTCATAGATGTAAATATAATTGGTGACATGGACTCAAGGAAGTCTACATTACCTTATATGATTACTTTTGCAGGGAACTGTTTCATGGTAATGTAAACTACATGATTGTGTTGCTTTGTCAACTACAAAGGTTGAGTATGCTCCAATTACATAAATTTGTAAGGAAGTCTTGTGGATGAAAAAGTTTCTACAAGAATTGAGCCATGAACAAGATAAATTTGTTTTATATTGTGACACCAGAGTGTAATTTATCTTAGCAAGAACTCCACTTTTCACTCACGTACGGATCATACTGATACGAGTTATCATTGGATTTGTGAAGTATTGGAAACGAAGATGCTAGCTTAAAAAGATTCATACTAATGAGAATGGATTTGACAAGATGACGAAAACTTTGCCGAAAAAGAAGCTTAAGATTCGTATGCAGAAAGCGAGCATGGCAGAGCCCGATATCTGAGCCTAGGGGGAGAATTGTTGGGCTTGACCTATATTTGGATTGAGACTATAAAAGATTTTTTGGTCTCAAGAAACTCTAGAATGATAGCAAGAAAGAAATAAGAGAGAAGAAAAAGAAAAATGGATTCTCGAATTTTTCAAGAGCAGCTGGAAGAGAATTTTTTTTATCAAGATTCCACCGTTGGATCGTCTTGAAATTTTGACAGTGGGTTCACAACATAGAGAGGTACATTCTGAATAGTGAAGATTGTATTTAGTGCTTGTAAGATTGTCGGGTAAGGTAAAAATGAAACTACAGTTTTGTACCCTATATTTAACATCTCTTACTTTTAGTTATATTTCAAGATTATTGATATTGTTGTATGTCTCTAATTTGATGATATGGAGAGAACTTGTCCTCATTTTTTGTGATATAGTAGAAGGCTTGATTAAGCAGCTTACGGGTCCCATGATTTTTTACTCTTTATTTTGAGGTTTTTTTCACGCTAAAAATTATGTTGCGAATCTCGTTAATTTTTGGGTGATTTATTATCACTTATTGCAATTTGTTAATTTGTTTTGCATATTTGATGACACAAAAAGAGAAACAATGGATTTTATTCTGCAGTGTATTTTCGTTGTTGAGAGTTGATA
>CM039521.1:17775202-17803531 GCA_022433055.1 Begonia peltatifolia
TATCTAATTTATTTAAAATATCATGAATACCAAATTATTGAGCTACAGTAGCTCCACCATCACTACTAGAAATAACATCCGAAGAAGAACGTGAACGACTAATATTAAAATATTTAAATTCATAAAAAGAATATGAACTAACAGTTCCACGTGTTATTTGATCATTAGAAAGTAAATGAATAATATATAAATTAGTAGAAATTCTATTAATCATGAGATATACTTCTTTTAATTTATATTTAGGATCTATTATGCATGCATTACAAAGTTTTGTAGGTTCATTGATCAGGGATTAACAGAAGAACTTTCTAAGTTTCCAAAAATGGAAGATCCAGATGAAGAAATTGAATTTCAATTATTTGTGGAAACATATCAATTGGTGGAACCATTGAGAAAAGAAAGAGATACTGTATATCAAACACTCACATATTCTTCTGGGAGATATAGGGTTAGTGTCAATCAATAAGTTGAAACAACTTCGTAAGTATATTTTCGATATAGAAATCGAAAGGATCCAGAAGTCATTTTTTTATTTATTATTTTCTTTTTTAAATATGAAGAACGTTGCCAATATTTTTAAAATTTTGTTACAATTTTATTAATTATATATCTAAATTTATTTATTTGTTGATATAGTACAAAATTACCTCTTAAGTTTATAAAAATTGGGAGAACAAGATAATAAATGAAATAATAAATTTTGAATATTCATTATAACATTATAAAATAATTTTAAAAAATCAAGAAATATATTAATTACGTCATAACTAGATTTATTAATATTAATAATTTGTGTTTTCTTATTAATAAAATTATAAATATCTTGTCAATATGCCATAACATTTGTTAACATTAAATAAGTTTAAATCTACATATTATTTTTTTAAATTTCTTAGTTTAAGTTGGATAACTTTGTAAAAATCTCTATATTATTGTTGTATTGAATTAGATTCAATAATATAAAATATTGCGAATCTAATTAATTTAATATAAGACGAAATATAGGTAATACCATCTTTAATAATTAAATTCAAAATATGACATACATATTTCACATGAAATAGAAAATTGTGAATAGTATTTAATTAAAAATAATTTTTAAAATACGAAATAACAATATTGTTAAGAGTAACATTTTCAAGAGTTATACTAAATATTTTATCTATAATAGAATATTTTTACAATATTTCTACAATAAATATATAAATAGTAATACCAGTGTGAAAATATTTACTTCTAGAAATACGTTTAAAATTAGAAATAACATATTATTACATATATTTTTTAAATTCATCATTATCAGTTAACAATAAAGACAACTCGTATTGTGTCACAAATTTTATTATTTCTTCTCAAGCTGGCTCGTCGAGCTCGATTCTTAATGGACTCACGAGCTTAGAACGCTGGGCTCGACCCATCGCCCGAGCCTAAGCCAGAGCTCAATCTGCTACGCGCTAACTTGTCGGTTTAACATCTTTAAAAATAAATTCACGCAATCAAAGCTCGAGTCCTCAAGGATGTTAAAGAGATCCCTATAGCTTGACCAAGCATTCTTGAGCAGGTTCTAATCTTCAACTATGCCCCACCAACAATAAAAAAATTACACCATCAACATTCAACGACTGCAAATAACTACGCTCCTCTCTAGCTGGCAGAAGTTGTTTATAAATCCTGTCAGATCAAAGAGTAAACCAATTTTAGTAGAAACATTCTTGAGGGGAAAGAACGATGGGAGGACACTGAGCTCTCTTCCACGTGCAGAAATCATGAGAGTGCAGCAGATTTTACTTTCCCCATCAACTGAAACCAATTTCGAATTATTTAATTCGTTTGGAGAAAATGCTGCCGTTCCTTTGATGGTTAGGATGATAATAAAATAAATAAACAATGAGATCTTAACTACTAATAAATATATATTTTCCACGACTTAAACCAGAGGCAGTTGACCGTGATCGAAACTAATCTCCAAACCAAGTAGCTTTTACTCATCAATCACCTGTGTTTGTCTGTTGGGAGTGAACGCACCCATTTCTTCCATCTCCTCGTATCTTTTGGGACCTAGTTATGTCCCTGATTAAATCTTCCGACGTCGGTTACCTAACTTTCTTCTAGCTATTGTTTCTTTTTCCCTTGTTTTCTTATCCCAGAAAAAGGGGGAAAATTATAGTCAAAATCAAAACCCAGGGAGGTTTGCTAATGGGTATATCTGCAAATCATAGGGGCTCGAGAGCTGGGACGAATCAGGACGGTTTGCCCGTACAAAATGAGATTCTTCCGACGGCGACGCAGAAGAAATGGACTAATCTGACGCCTGTAGTCGTAGCCCTTGTTGTTTTTGCAGAAATTGCCTTTCTGGGTCGCCTCGACTTGGCTAAAAACAGTGCCTTGGTCGATTCCTGGGCCGACCTGTTCTATCAGTCACCTTCGTCGCGGGAGGCGTTGTTGGGAGTTGATGATTTTAATTCTGGATCTATTGTTCGCAATGAGATTGTGGAATTTGAGAGCTGCGAGGATTGGTTAAAGAAAGAAGACGCTGTTGTGTATTCAAGGGATTTTGGAAAAGAACCCATCTTTGTTTCTGGTGGTGAGAAGGTACTTTCGATTTCATTTTCTCTCTTTTTTATTTTTGAAGTATTACTACTTCATTTGCGAAGAAAGAATCCCTGTTTTGTGTCTACAGTTTCTGTTTTCCAAGTAGCTGGGGTTTGGTTTAGTATGATCATTGTATGTTAACATCTAACTAGTCAAAAGTTGGCGTCAGTTTGCTGTTTTTCAAGGCGAGTTCTATCCGATGTGGTTGTTATAATTGGTAGCCTTAGAATTTGGTTTCTGCAACATCAGGAAAGAGTGATTGTTCAAGGGTAAGTTCTTGAATTTGTTAATTCTTCATCAACGTAATGTTGTAATAGTTCTTCTTAATGATTTTGTTTTTCTATTAAAGGGACTTGTAGACTTGTTTCTTTTATACGTCCTTTTGTTCTTGTTTTTTTGGGTCTATCATTACTTCTGATTTGAATACCATCTACACTTGTTTCCTTACAGATATATTTTTTCTTCTCTGTGTAACTTTTCTGGTTGCGGTGACACTTTCAGATTATATTTTTACGAAAAAAACTGAGTTTACTTTGTTCCAGTTTGTATTATTAATTTAACTTTTTTGCTCATGTTAGGAGTGGAGATCTTGTGCAGTGGGATGTGAATTTGGATCAAATCCTAGTAAGAAGCCTGATGCTGCATTTGGTTTATATGGTGGACCAAATGGTATACTCCGTTCCATGGAATCGGCCCAGTACTATGCAGAGAACAATATTGCAATCGCACGACGGTGGGTAAGCACAAGATTGTATAAGGATTTATTTCATTTTAGAATATAAGTTAATTTTTGGAAAAGATTAATAATGTTTTAGTTAGTGATAAATAAAACAAAGGATTATGTTCGTTTGCTAGTGTTGCAAAATTCATATGCTTGGTGGTTGAGATGTTTTTTTTAATTGTAAGTGGAGTGGAACTCGTCAGGAAAAAGAAGGATAGAGGAGCAATGTAATAATTATCTTTTCTCTTGTTTATTGTTTCTTATCCTCTTGAAGATATGTGTGAAGGTCTGATTATGGGAAGAACAAGCCCTTGGCTTTGTTTTATCAACTCTCAGAGAGATGTTTTCCGCCCCTTAAATGCGAGAAAAAACTTATTTTTGACTCAATATTTTCTGTAGGAAAGGTTATAGTATTATAATGACCACGAGTCTCTCGTCAGATGTTCCCGTTGGATATTTTTCGTGGGCGGAGTATGATATCATGGCACCAGTACAACCAAAGACTCAGACATCTCTTGCAGCTGCTTTTATTTCAAATTGCGGTGCTCGTAACTTTCGGTTGGAAGCTCTGGAGGCTCTTGAAAAATTCAAAATCAATATTGATTCTTATGGTGGTTGCCACAGGAATCGTGACGGAAGAGGTTTGCGAATTTTCATGATTATTCAGATGACGTCAACTATTATATTAGTCCTTTTCTCTGTTAAATTACACTTTTTTGGTGCATCCTATTTTTTTACTCTGACAATTATTGATGAGATTATCATCTATTTGAGTTTTAGTTATTTTATCTATGTTTCATTTATTTTTTTATCAACTTTTCATCTTCTAGTATTTTTCATATTTTAAGGTTGACTTTGATTTATTAGTTGGTTTTCTATTTAATGATTAACATTGTAACTTTGATGGTCAGGAGATGAAGATTATTGATTGATTTGCAAATTGTTGCTATTTTCCAACCCATTTTCTCTCTCTAAAGTGTCACCTTTTTCTCCTCTCTTTACTTTCTCCATTCTCAGTTATATTTCTTCTCTCTTCTCGGGCATATTCTTCCCCTCTTTCTTCTTTTCCAGCTATATTCCTTTCTTCCGTCTCCGTTACTGCGTCAAATTTGGTACCAGAGCCGGTTTATTGTTTTCTCAAACAATAAACTCTCGGTCTTATTCTGCTTCTCTCATATCCATGACGGGCTTCTCCTTCGGATCTTCCTCTTTTCCTCTTAATCTACGTATCCCTGACCATCCCTCTGACCACTTCTTCGCCGTCGACTCGATCCTCCACACTCTTCTTCTAGTTCTGCGACTCCAGTTCTGGTACCTCTAGCTCTTTTGTTCTGTCACCTTCATGCTCTCCCAAACTCGACGAACCCACACTCGTATCGCCACCATTTCCCTATCATTGCAACAAGACCCAAAGCTGTTGCAAATCTTGGGTTTGGAGGTTTCGCTGAATATTATCTTCAATAGTCATATGGCTTATTGTTAGGACTTACATAATCACGGTTTCGCTGAATTGCTGGTTTTGGGTTGACGATTCGCTGATGAGTGTTTGGTCTCTGGGGGTTGCGTTCTTTGCTGATACAGAATGGCAGTCAGTTTTCAGTTCCGTTGCCGAGATCGACCTCGGATCTCTTGGGTGGAAGCTAGTTATCCTATTTTGCTGGACGACAACCAATAAAGGTTTGCTACTGGATGTTAGTTGTTGGATGCCTTTGTTGCTGAATTTGAACTAGCAACCTAGGGGTTACTATTAAGTTGCTGGATTTATTGGCTGCTTGGATTTCTTTGCAGTTAGGGTGCTGAATCTTCAATGGCGTATTGTCATCAGCATTATTTTCATCGAGGCATATTTTCATCCAGTCTGAGTTGACTACTATTCGCGAGGCAAATAGAAACCAAGAGAATAGGTTAAACAATCTGGAACAAATTCCTCATCCCTCGGATATAGACGATTCCGTAATATTCCATAATAGACCTCAACATCATCGGCAAGATACTCGATGACACTTGAGACGTGACTGTAGAGTTAAAGATTATGGTCGAGAGAGTAGTCAAAATCGCTATCATCGAGAATCTCATTCTCCTAATTACCATAATGAACAACTTTTTAGGAATATCAAGCTAGATGTGCTTACTTTTGATAGTTGTTTAGATTTTCTTATCTTTACTCAATGGGTAAAAGACATGGATCGTTTTTTGCTTGATATGGAATGCCAGAAAACCGAAAATTCAATTTGTCAGCTTAAAATTAGTTGGCACTGCCCAACTATTTTAGGAGATTATCGAGGATCTCCTTGAAAGACATTATGCGTCTACTGTTGGAAGTTGGGATGAAATGAAGCGGCGACTTCAAAAGAAGTATTTACCATAATTCTACTAGGGCAATCTGTAAGAATGATGGAATGTCTTTGCCCAGGGCAACCGACCAGTCACCAAGTATGTTAACCAATTCGATAAATTTCGAATGAGAATCAAGGTGTTGAAGATGAGGCTATGACTTTGGGCAGATTTTGACCGGGTTTAAAAGATGATCTTAAACGGGAATTTATTCTTTGAGGTGTTAACACTCTAGATCATGTATGTTCCTTAGTTCGAGATTATGAACTAGTTACGAAAATGCCTTATGACAAACGAAGTGACAATAGACATCCATCAGTCCCGACTTTTGTTACTCCTCCGTCTCTCTTAGGACCTCCTTCGTCTAATACCCATACCCTTTTGGTGAGAGAAAACAAAGGAAAAAGTGTGGACAACTCGCAAAGTTTGTCGTGCTTGCAATGCTTCAATTGTAAGGGTTTTGGTCACATTTGCTCTAATAGTCCTATTCGAAACCTAGTATTGCAAGAGTGTGAAAATGCAATTGGGGATATAAGTGAAGAACAAGTATATGAACCTAACTTTGAAGAGTTTGAAGATTTGAATAATGATAACTTTGTAAGTTATATCCAATTCATTTCCCTGCCATCTCTCTCCAATTCACCTCGACTTGTGAGATGTACATTGACCTAACCCAAAGACGATGAAGATTGACGTCGTCATTCGATTTTTAATACATATATCAAAATGTTTCAAAATCATTGTAGATTGTGGTAGCTGTATTAATGCAGTATCTGTAACTACTATATTCCGTCTCGGGTTGAATTCAGTTCTTCATCCTCAACCTTACAATGTCTCGTGGATTGACACTTCTTCCGTATTAGTGAAAGAGTGTTGTTTGGTTCCCACTAGTTCTTTGAATTCAAAGAACAACTCTGGTGTGATGTCATTCCTATGGATGTCAGCCATGTTATCCTCGGTCAGTCTTGTTTATTTGATTTGGATGTCACTATCCACGTTCAATCAAATTCTTGCTTTTTTGTTTTACAGGAAAAGAAAATTTATCTTTAATTCTTTGTCCCTAAACTGAAAATCTTTGGAGACCCCTCAAACGAAGAAAATTGTTGAACGTGATAGATTAAATGTTATTACTCTTACGAAATTTGAGTGTTCGCTTAAAAGCGAATCTGTGTCTATGTCGGCTGAAAATTTTTCTCAACATCGTCATGATTTGCATGTAGAGATCAATAAATAAATAGAACTAAGTAAAACATTATATAAATTAAGAGCTGATTCACACAAACAATATTGAATTTAATATTGGAGACTATGTTATGGTTCGAATTTGCTCGAAGCAGCGTTCATCCAGATCAAGTTCTGAATTGCAAGCTCGTAGTGTTAGTCCTTTTAAAATTTTAAAGCAAATTGACCCAAATGCATATGTCGTTAATCTTCTATCTCATTTTGGTTATCATCCTATTTTTAATGTTGAAGACTTGACTGCTTATAAATGTCAATTTTAAACCAACTATTGATCCTTTTTTACCTCTCTATCTATTGATTTTGATTCTATATATGGCAACTCTGTTTCTCAACATTTTCTGTCACAATACATAAGAATAAAATTCATATTATTTTAGACGAACATATATTGTATTTACTAATGAAAATAAGGTTCAGTATTACCTAGTTCGTTAGTTGAGTCGACCCGATAGTGATTGTACGTGAATTTTTAGAGGGACACTTAAATCAAGACCTATTGGAGCTATTTTGGAGTCATCAAGATATTTCCTTGCTGGTTCCAGAATAATTTGGAAAGATTCTCGAGGTAGGCCTCTGATCACACGGGTTTATGGATGTTGAAAGAAGGGTACTCAGCTTCTCAGCTTATGGTTGGAAGTTTGATTCGCTTGCTACCTCATGGTTCTATCAACTTGACTAGGTCAAGTTTCTCAATCTCCGGAAGAGTTGATGAGGACATCATCTATTAAATTCTAGTTATTTTATTTATGTTTCATTTATTTTGATTAATTTTTCATCTTCTAGTACTTTTTATATTCTTAAGATTAACTTTGATTTATTAGTTGTTATTTTATTTAAGGATTAACATTGTAACTTGGATGGTCAGAAGATGAGATTATTGATTCATTTGCAAATTGTTATTATTTTTCAACTCCTTTTCTCTCTCTAGAGGTTCTCTTTTTTCTCCTCTCTTCACTTTTTCCCTTCCTAATTATATTTCTCCTCCCTTCTCAGGCATAATCTTCCCCTCTTTTTTCCTGCCCAATTATATTTTTTTCTTCCATCTCCGCCGCTGTAGCATCATTTATTAGTTCCTTAAAACCCCTTCTTTTGAAACATATTACCTACCCAAACTTTTAGCATACGGCCTACTGCAGCATTTAAGTCTTGATTTTGTCTCTAGAAGTGCTTGAGTAATTCACGGGTTTTGTTTTTTTATGTTCTCTTGAGTGCTCTGAACAACATATGCAATCAATTAGAAGCATGATTTTCTTTTGAATCCTAGCATTGTGTAGACAATGTGAGGTTATGCTAGGATCTCATTTTGTTGAAAACCATGAGGACTGAGAAAATATGTACAATATATAGTTAAATCTCAATTAGGACTATCTTCGTATATAAGGAAGAGATACCATTCAATATCTTCGGCTCCATTATAATCTAATAGACCCATTGAAAAACTGATTAATTGGACAAGAATACGATAAAGAGTCATTCTATGTGTCAATTCCATCAAAAAGGAAATTTATGGTGAGAAATTATTTATTAGCTTAGCCAGCGGTTGGGGAGAATGTAGTCATTTAGTCATTTTATAGCAATCTCTGCAAACAAGGGGTCACTACAGTATCTCCTACAGGTATAGCGCTAGCTAAGCTTGTAATTATTATAGCTCCCCCAAAGCTTATCTGAACGCAAAAGTAGCAAGGATCCTGTAAAAATGACTAGCTTCTGTCAACTGAACTAAGTTTGTATCCTGAACTCATTTGAATTTGATCATTTGTCCATTTTAATATATTTAAAGCGGGGATAGATGATATTTGTCTTATTTTCGTAGTTTTCTGATGGAGTTTCTTTCAATATGTGTTGGCAGTGAATAAGGTGGAGGCTCTGAAGCGATATAAATTTAGCCTGGCATTCGAGAACTCCAATGAAGAGGATTATGTCACTGAAAAATTTTTCCAATCTCTTGTAGCAGGTACTAAGGCTACTTATCATTCGCTTTTCTATGTACTCCAACTACTAAACATTTTTAAGCGATTTAAGGAATTTTATTTTGTAGAGACGATTAATTCAGTTTGATATGGTCTTGCCAAAAAAGAATCTGAAATAATCTTGAGCACTAATCAGCGTAGCTTTGGAAAAAAATCAGCATATGGCTTCTCAGCACATATTAAATAATATGTCAATTTTCGCTAAAAAAGGTAAATTGTCATCCGCTTTCTGTAGGAACAATTCCGGTGGTGGTTGGGGCTCCAAATATAGAAGATTTTGCTCCTTCTCCGGGTTCAATTTTACATATAAAGGAGCCTTCAGATGTTGAGCCGGTTGCAAAAGCCATGAAATATCTTTCAGAAAATCCAGATGTATATAACCAGTCATTGAAGTAAGAACAGCCGATTTTCTACATTCTATTCTCTCGCTTTCGACATCATTTCTTTTTTTTTTTTTTATATATATTTCTTGGGTGTTTCATCCATAGATGGAAATATGAAGGTCCATCTGATTCATTCAAGGCCCTAGTGGATATGGCAGCAGTTCATTCATCATGCCGGCTTTGCATTCACTTGGCGACATCCATTCGGGATAAAGAAGAAAAGATGCCTGGCTTTAAGAAACGTCCTTGCAAGTGTACGAGAGGCTCACAGACCGTGTACCATTTATATGTCAGAGAAAGAGGGAGGTTTGATTTTGAGTCAATTTTCTTAAGGTATCTCACCTACTCACTCTCCCTTCGTTGAAGAATTATACAAATGTTTAGAAACTCAGATTTGAGATTTGTTGGATAGGTCGGGAAATTTAACATTGGCGGCTCTTGAGTCGGCGGTGCTCGAAAAGTTCAGTTCTAAAAAGCATATTCCGATATGGAAGGAGGAAAGACCTGAAAGCATAAGAGGTGGGGATGAACTGAAAGTGTATAGAATATATCCTCTTGGGTTGACTCAAAGACAGGCATTGTATAGCTTCAGACTAAAAGAGGATTCTGATCTGAGAAATCAAGTGGAGAGTCATCCCTGTGCAAAGCTTGAAGTCATCTTTGTTTAGACTCTTAACGTTGAGCAACAGAGTTCACGAGAATATTTGCAGGCTGTGGGCTCTTTATTTGGAGTGGTGTCTTTTGTTGTGATAGAGGGAAGAGCCCTTTTAACTGAGCTTGATATAGATGCTTTACACATGGAAATCAACATCTTTTGGTGGAGGAGATGAGAAATGAGAGAAAATCTCTGTATTCTTCTTCTTTGAACTCGATTCTGACTTGAGTACTGAATATGTTTGGTTAATGCTCTATTAGAATTGAATGAAACAGAACTCAAGTCCAAGCTTATATACAACAGATAGCTAAGTAGGCGTGGACCGTATAACCTGTTTTGTTTGTTTGACTCGCAGATCAGAGCTCGTGAGTCAGTTTGATAGACTTAAGCATAATGTAAGTGTCCAATTCATGCAGTTCTCTATCCCATCAAGTATTTAGTACAAGTAAAATCCTTGACACTGAGAATGATCATTGGCACAATAAAATGAATAGAGTACAATTATTGACACTGAGAAGATGCAATATTTGGAAACAATGAAGAAATGGTTTCAAGCACATAATTATGGAATCTCCTTCCAAAATTTGGACTCCAATACTAATCAACCATTCGACATCAACCCACTTCTGATATTGATTTTCCTTCTGCAGCCATGAAGTTTCTCATTTTTCATATCCATATAAACTCTTACCTGCAGACTCAAAAGCGTTGTGATCTTTACATGTGAAGAAGCCACTCGGAAGAGATTGGAATCCTATCGACAAATTAAGGGGAATGAGAAGAGCTGGTTTCAAGCAGAAAGCTTCTACTACAATGAGATCTTGAAGTACTAGAAGACGAAGCGAGGCACCTTATATCTCCACTATGCATTTTACCTCTACTAGTTCTCTCTCTTCCTTCCACATGCTCATAGTCTTCATCGTCCATTATGTCGATAAACCCACTTTGCATTGGATCTGAACTATCGTACAAAAGCCGAATGACCTGCTTAATTGATGGCCTGTCCTTTCCTTCTTGATGTGTACACCATTTTACTATCGAAACAACTGCATGAAGCTGTTTCAAGTCGAAGGAATCCTTGATTCTCAGATCCACTAGATCGGGTAGAGTTGTTTCTGATTGCATGTAAATGTGTGACCATTCTACCAAACTTTTGCCGTCTAGTATAGCTAGTCTTCCGGTGACTATCTCCAAGAGTAGAACACCATAGCTGTATACATCACTTTTCTGGGTAAGTTCTTGAGTGACAACATACTCGGGATCAACATAACCTGAAAATTGACAATCAGTTTAGTTCATTGATGAGGGAATATTTGCTGTTTATGTTGTTGAAAAATTATTATTCCAACCAGGTGTTCCCTGGACATCAGTATTTACTGGTTCAAAGAAAACAGAACCATCTTTTGAAGCATGAGCAAGGCCAAAATCTGCAACCTGAAAATTATATGAAAGGCATAAGATAACTTTTTCAGCGCAGTATCAAGAGCTTGGAATTTAAATTTTTTAGAAGTTTTGACTTCAGTTGGCCGTTTGGTTTGTTTAGTCGTGGGCCACATTCCATTAATACATTTTGTTTCCATGTTTCTGGACAAATTCAACGACCAAAATGTTCTACTGGGATGAAATTTAGGACAAAAACAGACAGTTGGAGTAAGCAACTAGTACCTACCTTGGCAACAAAATATTCATCAAGTAAGATGTTACTGGACTTGATGTCTCTATGGCACAGAGGAGGATCGCAATAAAAATGCAGGTACTCCTGCAAAGGACAGAATCTGTCAAAGCCTTCACTAAACTTTAAGATGGTAGAAAAAGAATATCTGCTAGAACTGTGAAGAACGATTATAAACATTTACCAGAGCATTGGCCACGTCTATGGCGATTTGTATTCTCGTCTGCCAACTTAATGGACTTTTACTGATCGCTGCACATGAATTACATCAAACTTAACTGTGCAGAAGAATATGCACGTAAGATACCAAGAAATACGTTAAAAGAGAATATATTGCAATGTAACCAAATGACTCAAGCCGTTGTAAAAGCCAATTTTCCAAAGAGTTTTTAGCTTATTATTTTTGGCTTCCCAACCAAAGGCATGGTGAAGAAGACTCGTGATAGACACGTGGAAAGTCCACTGCCAAGGAATCTGTTATTATTACTCCTACGAGAATCGTAAATCTTAAGAATGAATTCCATTTTTGCGGAATTAGATGATAAGTCCCATTCTCATTACTCAGAGTTTGTCAGGCGACAACAAATAATACAAAATGCAAAGTAAACATTCCAGGTACACCACCAACTCTGATTGCAATCCCCAACCAAAGATGATGCAGTTTACCAAAAAAACAAATCTTGATTAAAAATAAATTGAAGCATACAGTGAAGATGATCAGTCAAGCTTCCATTTGCCATGTACTCATAAATGAGAAACCTGTCATGAAAAAAGGTGCTTTATTGTCTCCATTATGTGGTCAATACTACTCACAGAGAAAAGCATGACTACCTTACCTCTCGTGTTTTCCGATGGAAAAGCCTCTTAGAGCAACAAGGTGACGATGATGTAATCTAGCAAGAAGCTCTATCTCTCTATAGAAGTCATTTTCCCCCTGCCCCAACACTTTGTTTATCCTCTTCACTGCTGCCACTAAACCATCCTCAAACCGAGCCTTGTATGTAGTCCCAAATCCTCCACGTCCAATTTCACTTCTAAAATCATCTGTAGCTTTCTTTATGTCCTTGTAGCTGAACTTTTGAAACATAAAACTACCTGCAAGAAAAGTGAAATTCAGAAAATCGCATCAAATCACATCAACAAAGAAAAAAATTATAATTTTTGTTCTCTATATGAATAAAAAAAATCACAACTCTACCAGAGAGGTCACACTTACCTTCTCGAATTTTTTGGACACTCCGAGGAACAGAGAAGGTTTTTAACGATGTGAAATCTGCATTCTCAGAATCATCTAATTGTCTGCTTTTCCTACGTACCAGCACTATCAAGACCAGCAGCATCAGAACAGAAAAGGCTGTAACTGCAATGCCGATGCCTGGGACTAGAGTCAGGTGGTAGGAATGGTGCTTCTGGGAAATGGGTATGCCTAACAATTGTTGGCTTGGGGTTGCAGCATCAAAAGGACTTGGAGAAACGTCTGGGGTCACCAAATTTGGGGACGGCTCTGGAAGTAGAATCAGGATTGCATCAAACTTTTAGCTAAAACCAAGTGCCACCATTACTTGACATAAGACACTAAAATAGAGTGCATTAAACGAGTAAGATAACATTTTTAAAATCTTCTGTACCTAAGCAAGCTATTCAAGTAAAGTTTTGTTTATGATTCAGTTTTCTTTGGATCAAATCATTCTTTTCTATTTAGTTTTGCTCCTTTCCACGTCAACAGTGATGAAGTAAACTCTTCTCCAAACAACACATACCTGTATGCATGTTTAGCCCTTGAACTCCAAAGAAACAGTTGGCAAACTCAGCAGCTGAATCAGGATCCACTTGACTAACAAGTGACACAAACGTGGCATCACGACATGTATTCAATGTTATGTTATCATCAATTCCAACAATATGACGAAGGAAAACCATGGAAGAATTTATACACATTCTACACTTGGTGCCTTCGGACAATGGCATTTTGCAATTTTCAATAACATCCGGAAAATCTGCAGATTGCAGCATTTGCGTGACAGTTGTTCGTCCCTTGCACTCGTAGTTGACTGAAATCTTCGTTCCAAATCCACAAAATGCTGTAGCGTTTCGTGGAACTCCATATAGCACCATGGTGTGCAAAATAGACTCAAGGCAGGATTCAGAAAAATCAGAAGGAACCCCAAGATTGTTTGTTTCATTTGCATAATGAGCAACAGCAACTGCAATAATGGCATTAATATAGCGACAGCACTTTCCTCTGTCACCATTATTTTTGCACATAGAGGCCACTAGAGTAAAATTTGATGGAATCAAATCCAAAGGGCAGCCTGCAAAGTTTCAGTAGAAATAATTATGATGAGGAGAGATGGCAGAATGAAAACCCAACATTATTCGAAACACCAGCCTTGGCCAAAAAGGGCAAAAAAAAAAAAAGGAAAAAAAAGAAAAAACGTTGTATATGAACATATATCACTTTTTGTGTAGCATCTCCAGTTTAATTGATTAATTGAGCTGAAGACATGAGAAAATCAATGATGGATAGAGAGCGCTTTCGCCAGACTATTATCTCAAATTGTGAGAGGCTTATTCGCAAGCACTGAAGTGCTAGACCTGGAAGAATGCTCAATTCAAGGTCTGAGATTCAAATTTCTGAAGGCAAAAAAATCTTTTGAGTTGGACCGAGATGGAAATACCCGACTTGTGCAGGAAAATTTTTTACAATGCACAGAGTCTAGTGACAATTTTTCGAGTAGTCGTAACTGGACAATCATAGATACAAAGAGCGAGCTTAAGTGCAAGCAAATCTAGCAAAAACCATGCATATCAATGGCGGTCATAATCCACAGACCGGGAGAAAAGTACATATTATTATCATATATGCCCTATGATATGCATGCGAGCAGGAGACTAAGGATCTAAAACCCAAATCATCACCATTTATATTCGTTATAATAAGGTCAAAATCATCGCTACAGAGAAAATCCCATTACCAGTTAAAAGGAAAACGAACAGATGAAGAGCAGTTTTTTTTTTTCCAACTTTGAAACAAAGAGCATAAACCAAGAGAAAAAAAAGAGGAGTAATAGAGAAAAGCAGAACCAACCCGCCATTATCTGAGGTAGCAGCATTGCAAGAAATAAAATGAAACCCAGCAGAAATGAAGTTCCAAAGAACTCCATGGTCAAGCCGTTGCGAGGTTTGGGGATGGAGCCGTTTCTTATTTGATCAACATAGCGAGGGAGAGCAGGAGGGAGCAAATGTGAAGACGGTTCTTGACTAATAAGAAGTAAAATGGCCCACCATGAACAGTGATCGACATTCTCAAACCATTTTCTTAAAAAATGCTACTTTAATGGAGTCAAGCAGGAGCCGTACACCATAGTCAAGTACCCACTGACGATAAACAAACTATTTAATTCAGCATCGTTCATCTTCTTCCAAAAAAGTCCACAATTAGGTATTACAGAAGAATATTATCTTAGGCTGTAAAGATTGAAGAATATGAGTCTAATGAATTCATGGCGGGAATTAAATCCTAGTTTCTCTCTCGATTGACTGTTGGAGATAGAAGCACAATAATTGAGAAAGTGGAATATTTTAGCAGTCCATGAATTGAGGGAAGATCTTACAAACACAGGGAAGATCTCGTTGTGTTTTTTTTTTATTCTCTATCTGCAGTTTGGTGAACCGTCTTCACATTCTGGCAATTTTAAGATAATTCAGAAAATTCTAGATTTACCCAACAAATTTTAGAATGTTTTTTTTAAAAAAAAAGATTAAAATTAATAACTATAATAGGAGTGACAGGAAAGATCATATTCTGAAACAATAATAAGTATTATTAATTTTCTCTCAGCTTGTGGGCCCTTCTCAACTATTCCCACCACATGCTTTGCCTGCTAATTCATCAACATCTATTGATTTTGCACTTTCATTTTTCATTAAATTTTTATTATTAAAATTTTTAAAATAGAAATTACACGTCACTTAAAATAAATTTGGTTCCAAAGTATAGTTTACTCGTAGTTTTGAAAATGCTGTAGCGGTTCTTGTCATGTTATAATTTCAAATATTATCTTAAATAGTTTTAAATTTTTTTTTTTTATATTTTTGAAAAGATTAACCAAGCATTTATAGAATGATATTCGACACGTGGCCAAGAAATTAAATGTTCAATTCGTTGTACCTGACAAATTTATCAACTTTTGTTACCATAAAGGTTTATTTGTTGACAAAGTTAAAGCTTGTTGATCAGGTCAAAAACTATATTACAGTTTATCTTTTTAAAATTTGTTGAATCATATTGGAACCAGAGGCTGCTAAAAGTGAGATTGCAATCCGACGTTAAGGGCGGATGAATATAAGCACGGAGCTCAATATTGGATACATACCAATTATAATAATAAAGTTTTAAAATTTTTTATTAATAATAATTCATTATATTATTTTAAAATATAGAAGTTTTCTAGAAGTAACTAATGAGTAGGTCAACTTGACTCTGAGACTGAAAAAAATCTAATGAATCTAAGTAGTACCAAAAAAAATTTTCAACTCATATTACAACAAGAGTCATGAGTTATGTCACTCACTGGAGGTAGATTTAGACAAAAATATCAAGTCGAATGATTTGATCTTCAAAGAAAATCCGTTCGTTCAGTTCAAGGCACAGATGATAGTGGAAGTCTTAATTTACTTTGAGCACTAGCCCACACAAGATGAAGGATAATGTGCCCCATATCAAATCATTCTTGATTTAAAATTTTGTATAAAACATGTAAGTTCATGCACCTAATATGATACCTATGTCTGTCCCTTGAAAAAAGATTGTGGGTAAATATATTAGGAATAACTCTTGTCTGAATATTGAAATCTTTAGCCATAGGTTTGAAATAATAACCAACTTCAGGGTCTTTCAATATTTTTATAAGAAATCTAACCCTCTAGAGGTACTAACAAATTCTAGATGCTTAGTCAAATTCCGGATGCTTGAGATGCTTCAAGAAGTTTCCATCTCTTGCTTAGGAACAGGATGCCATTTAAGGAGGAAGATATTTATAAGGTAAAATTTCCGAACCAAAATGGCAAGAAACGATGAAAAAGTGCTAGAGAACGAAAGAGAAATCAAGAGGAACAATGCAGATTAGGGTTTAACCTACACTAGAACTCATATATTCGATGCAGCAGTCGACACTTGATTAAAAGGTGTTGACTGGTCAAGTGCAAAAAGAGATTTTTAATTTTTCAGCGCACTTGAGGCGTCGATCGAGTTCATCATGTGTCGACACTTAAGTGAAAAAAAAAAAACTTTCCTGAGGGCAAGAGGTGTTGACCGGGTTCTTTATGGGTTGACACTTGAATATAATAAGTGTTTTCCAGAGAACTCGAGATGCCGACTGCACCCTGCACAAGTCGAAACTTACGCAAAATTAGGATTTTTGGTACTCCTTCCTAAGAAAAATTTAATTTTGATCAAATTTAGTCAACCCCAATCTTATTCTAATGCTAGATTTGGTAAATATATCGACTAGTTTATCAACATAATTAATGAACTCAAGAGATGCATCTCCTTTTTGCCTGTGATCTCAAGTGAAATGATAACAAATTTTGACGTGCTTGATGCAGGAGTGCTAAGATTTTTTGGAAATGTTGATAGCACTAGTGTTATCATACTTAATAGAAATCTTCTCATATAATTGATTATAATTCTCTCAAGTTTTCTTCATTCAAAATATTTAAGCACAACAACTCTTAGCGGCAATGTATTCACTCTTAGCTGTAGAGAAAGCCACAAAATTTTGTTTCTTAAAAAACCATGTTACGAGAGATTCTCTAAGGAATTGACAAGTTGCACTCGTGCTCTTCACATGCGCAAGACTACCAATAAAATCTCACATATTCTGTGTGGCACCCACATCTTCTGTAGGGAATTTGTGTGAACTTGACTCTGATATTAATGAATTTCTGTCACGACCTAGAGACAGATCTAATAAAAACGCCGGGTCAGATGATTGATCCACTGAGAGGACCTGATCTCCCAGTTCAAGGCCTTGTTCACAATGAAAGACTAGAACACAATTTGAAAATCATAACCCGAACGAGATAGATGTAGGTTCACATGGTAATTATAAAAATAATAATGCGATAAATAAATTAACAGTGTAACAAGTTCAAACATTCAACATCACTTAAATAATTTTATACAGATCCAAATAGAGTTAAGTCCTCCCCAAAAAATTAAATAAATTCTCAAACAAAAGAAATAGATAAATTGGGGAACCACCACCGAGCTCTAGCTACTGGCGGATTTAGTCCGTACTTGGGAAGGAATGAGTTGTTAGGGTAAAGAACTAACTCAATAGAAAATATATACTAAATGCAATTCATGTAAAATTTGGTTTTACCTATCATCTTAAAACCATGAGTTTAATATTGTGCAAATATTTTACAATCATTTAAAGAATCTCTTTCCATTATTTCAAAAAATTGAACTCCGTGAGTTATTGATGAGGTGTTGATAAAAATTTTATTGTATATATAGACAACTATATCAAAATAAGTCTTTATAGTAATTTAAGTCTAAAATTATCCTTACAGAAAAAGAAAAGTCACTCAAGGACTCCTCTAGCATGCCAATAGAGAAAGACTGCGATCCGAAAATATTGTTGGGAATATTGTGCCCAAGAAGCAAATGTTATGAATATTTTTTACTGTAATTAATGAATAACTTTTATAATTAATTTTTATATTTACATTATTTGATGTCCTTTATAAATTCAAAGAAAAATACTTGATTATTTGTGCAATTTTAAATTTACTTATATATTGATATATGTGGGATTAAATTTAAAAAGAAATAATCACATTAGTCATGACTTATATTTCAAGTATAGTATCTTCAAATTAATAAAGTCATAAATACAGTTCACTTCGTTGAGAACGTATAGTCATATCCCGACTATATATGTAGTAACATAAAGTGATTGTATTTTATATAATATGATTATATAGGACTGGACCAGATGAAATTATATCGTTCTTATAATATCCGTTAAATAAAGAACAATTAATTTTATCATAATGATGGTCATATATGTATGATCTTAATTCATTGTATTTAGTAGACTCCTATTTTATTTCAATCTATTATTTGATTTACTCGGTAAAGTTATGTATGAGTTACATTACATAAACCTTGTATTTTGGGAATAAATTAAATAAGTAGTTGTGAATGCTAACATTATATCATTGATATAATGAAATCTATAATACAAGATTCCCTTATTTGTTAGTTCAGGGATTGAATAATTAGCACGTAATTCATAAATATTATGAATTACTTATTCAATTAAAAACTAATGGTAGTCAAGGATAAAAATGTAATATGAGAGGTTAATGGATTTTACACCTAGCTCTATTACGAATCTTAATGAAGGATTAATACATATGTAATGACTATATCAATGGACATTACTTTGAGTAAATATACTTTATAGTTCTAAGAGTACAACTCTAGGTATTTAGTGAAATTACTCTAGAGTTAATAATTGTGTTATTTAATATAAAAAGTTTATATTAATCAACAAATATTATTAGAACTTAGTACTATAGGTCTATCGGTCCCTCTGTCATCTTATATCACTATTTAATTTCTATGTTATAAGAATATATATAAATGATTAATTATGATTAATAATTTATAAACACTTAAATGAATATATTATTATTCAAAATATATAAATAGTTTTTATCTTTTGAATTCAAAATAAAATATCTCATTAGATGACATTGTTTTAAAGGGATTTAAATTAAATTTGAAGAATCTCATCGGATGAGATTTGATCTTCAAATTTAAATTGAAATTGATTATTCAACAAACTATCAAATCAGATTTTTGAAATTTGAATATAAGTAAATCTAAAAAATCTAATTAGATTATATTTGATCTAAGATTGATTTATAGTTTGTTGATTATTTAAAAGTAAATCTGAAGAATCCCATAAGATGAGATTATCTGTTTTTAGATTATACAATTAATCGATAAATTATTTTATTAGATAAATCAACTGATAATCAAATTAGATTTGATTGTATAAGATTTATTTTTTAAAAATTAGTTTTTATTAAAATAAATCTGAAAATTTATTTTATAATAGATTTATAAAATTGTCTAATGTGATCGAACAGTAGAAGACTTAAATGGAAGACAAAAGGAGAAAAATATAGACCTAATCCCTTTGAGAGAAAAGGTGTGACATTTCCTGTATTCGGTTTTAGGAAAACGTTTTCTAAAATCGAATAGAGACGTCTCATGTGTTGAAAATACGTCTCTACACAAATATAAGAGTGTGTTATTTTTGTAAGCTGGACGCCCACACGTCAGGAAATTCAAGTGTAAAGATATTTAGAGAAGACTCGACGGTTTCAAAGTGTTCAGGAAAAACACTTGATCCTGAGTTAAGGCTGTTAAGATCATATGGGAGTACCTGAGTAAAAACGTTTCTACAAGAGGTATTTTTCTTTATTATTACAGAATCTAAATCTAATAATTTTTCTCAATGTAAATTGTTTACATTTTGAAAAATACATATTTCTCAAAAATATTTTTTTTTAGACTAATGATTAAAATTCATGGTTTTTGTGACTTTAAAAAAGTTTTAAAATCACATGGGTAACGCGTGTCACTATTATTATGAATAATAGTGAATTCCGCCATGACCACGAAAACCAACAGATCTAGCAACACCTCATGGGCTAGAAATAAATGAAAGTAGTGGCGATTCTAAGATCCAACAACGCCATCCTAGTTAAGACACTACCTATAAATCGTTATAAACAGATATACTCTGATCAGAGTAGGGATTCAAAACCCAAAGAGTAAGTCGTTACCACCCTATTACCCATTTTTGTAACATAAAAAAAAACATCTTCACGCGACAAAATATGTGTCGGGATAGCCTAGTGATGTTTTCAAACCAAAATCGTCCAAAGCATTAAGAAAATTGATTTTCCAATATATATATAACAACAATAAATGAAATACCACGCAATAATGGTAAACGTGCAAAACATACTTACATATACGTAAAAACTGTCGTGCTAGCTACCAGGCTTTGTTTGGTTTTCATAGATAACAATCCATTAAAATAGGTTTTTTGAAAACTATTCAAAGCAATGCAAAAAACATAAAATCCATACCTCTATGACAATTGCTCTTCTTACAGATAGGAGCGACAACCTCTAATATTGGCTCATAATCCACAAAGTTGTCCGAGCTAAAACAAATCAAAGTGATGAGTGTCTATTTTAAACGGTAGGGAATACTTAGATGAGCCCTATACTTGGGGCTAGAAATCCATACTAAAAGTAACTACAAATGGCCGCGAACTTCATTGAGGCACAAATACTTTATTATGTGGCGTTTATACTCAGTAGGGGTCGACCCTTGGTTAGCTCTATCTGAGCATGGGTGTACTTGACTAGTCAATCCTTTAAGGCATGGGTGGACACCTTTGGCAAAGGTCGACTCTTGTTTTTCTTGGGGGTCGCATGGATCGATCGTACCGGTTCACCCTTCAAGGAAGGGTCCACACATTTTCCAAAGAGTTGACTCTTGTTGCTCTCGGGTTTTGGTAGGGGTTGATCAAACCAGTCGACCCTTCAAGGTGTCGACCGACCTCCCAATAGGTCAACACCTGATTGCATTTGTTCCAACTAGGGGTCGACTTTTGTCCAACAAGTGTTGACTGCTGTAACGATTTCTAGGGAAGAAAAATAGCAAAACTCACATCCCTTCGCCATTTCTCGAATCTAATCAACCATACAGCTTATATAAATATTAAATCTACTCACATAATCTAAAAATAACTCAAGCATTCAAGTTCCAAACTCAAATCCAAATTTAGCAAAAATCCTAAATTTCAAACTCAAAAACAAAGGAAAGAAACCAACTAACTCTCAAAATTCCTTCACAAAGGTTGGAAATCATAGTCCTGCGAATACGATTTTGGCCTCAGAAATTGCCGGGTCGCACTTCCAAAACTCTCTCCCTCTTTCTCATTTGGCGGCCATATGAAGGAAACGACGAGGGTTTTCCTTCCCTCATTCTTAAAATATTCTTTTATTTCATTTATTTAATTTAATATAAATATAATTTATGTTAAATAAAAAATTTATTAAATTCTCATTCTTTGAAACTCCTAATGTTATCCAAATTAGTCAACTTTATTCTCGCCAATTTTAACCAGATAGTAACTTTTTTAAATTTAACGATATGACTAATTGATCAAAAAATTCAACGTGGTCACGACACAATAAAATGAGTCAAACCATGACATGTTGACCATCAACAAGACGAAACATTAACACACACAATTAATTCAATATAAAACTAGTGGTTTTACAATTAATGTCTTTCCTAGTAGGGGTGTACGTGGTCCGGTCTGGTCCAGTTTTGAGAAAAATTAGTACTATACTAATAATATTCAGTTTTCAATTTCCAAGACTGGTACCATCAAAATGTTTTTTAAGGATCGGACTAAAACCGGACCAGAAATTTAGTTTCGGTTCTGGTCCAGTTCTGGTTTTTCCATAAAAAATATTTTTTTAATAATAAAATCTAAATTTTTAAAAAAATTCTTATATATATATATATATATATATATTTGCCTATTTTTAGTGTTTAAATGAGTGTTATTAGCATAAAAAAGATCTATAATATCTATTATTCAACCTTTAACACAACAAAAATTCATAATATCTATTATCTAACTATAAAATAAAAATAATTATTCGTAAAGTAAATTAGTGAAATTATAATGACATTCATTGTCCAACCATTATATTACAAAATATCGACTATTGTGCTACAAACTTGCAAAAATGAAAAAATACAACACGTCATTACTAAAAGATGCAAAATAGAAACAACAAAAAAATTTCTACCAGAGAGAAAAACAGTGACAATTTCCTAAACTAACATTCTGAAGAGCTACACATAACAACCAACCAATTTTGCATTCTTAAATCAGAACAAAATGAAGATGACCATACTAACATTATTGGCTAAGCTTTTCATAACAGAAACATGAGAAACGGAAACCGGATATCATCACAGAACAAGAGCAAAAACATCTTGGAAATGAAACAGAATAGCAACATGCTTGACAATAAACACTAACAGAACAGAATAAAAACATTCATTAAAATGATATACTAGTGTGTGAAACACAATTGATGACAGACACTTAAAATAGAACAGAAAAAAATGAGCGAAAGACAACACCAGAAAAAGTCAACAAAAACAGACAAAGTAAGCTGCAGAAAACAGCAAACCTGAAAATGCAGCAAACTTTCAAACAGAACAGAATTTTGCAAACCAAAATCAACTTCTAAACATGGACATTAAACTAAAACAACCTGGGACAATTTGGACACTAAATGAGCAGCAAAGTTACTGAAAAACTCAGAAAACCAAAACAGAAAAGTTGCAGAAAAAAATTGTAAAAATTTTCTCAAAAATCAGAACAGATTTTCAAGCAATTTTAACTCCTAAATATGTGACACTCTAAACAAAAATATGTTGGGACTTAACAGACACTAAACACTAACAGAACAGAATAAAAACATCCATTAAAATGATATACTAGTGTGTGAAACACAATTGATGACAGACACTTAAAATAGAACAGAAAAAAATGAGGGAAAGACAACACCAGAAAAAGTCAACAAAAACAGACAAGTAAGCTGCAGAAAACAGCAAACCTAAAAATGCAGCAAACTTTCAAACAGAACAGAATTTTGCAAACCAAAATCAACTTCTAAACATGAACATTAAACTAAAACAACCTGGGACAATTTGGACACTAAATGAGCAGCAAAGTTACTGAAAAACTCAGAAAACCAGAACAGAAAAGTTGCAGAAAAAAATTGCAAAAATTTTCTCAAAAATCAGAACAGATTTTCAAGTAATTTTAACTCCTAAATATGTGACACTCTAAACAAAAATATGTTGGGACTTAACAGAACAGACACTAAACAACAGGAAAAAGAACAATAAAAACCTGCTGCAAAAATTCAAACAATGACAGAAAATAGAACAGAATTTTTTTTTCAAAAATTATCCTAAAACTTCTAACAGCTCAGTCATCAATATGACAGAAATTCAACAGAAAACTAATCCTAAGCATGAGACTCTACTAAGCAGAAACAAACTATCACATGCTGGACTAAATATGGACAGAAAATAGGAAATAAGACTCCAACAAAACACACAAAACAACATGATAAAAACAAAATCGATAATAGCAGATTATCGTTAATAGTAGATTAACCAGGAAATATCGTTAATAGTAGATTAATCAGGAAATAAAATATAGAATCGGAAAGAGCAAAGACTAAAGAGCTTATCTTCGAGCTTCGTTTTTCACAAGCTCAAAAAGGAAAAGCCGAAAAGGGCATCGAAGAGAGTGCCCAAAGGTAGAGTTCAAATCGAGAGGCGCCTGTCGAAGTCGAGGTCTCAGGAACTCAGCGGCGCCGGCGAGAGAGAAGAGGAGTCTGTCGTCGGCGAGAGAAGAGAAGAGACGTTTGTCATCGAAGAGAGTGACTGGTTGACTGCAGGCGGCAAGTGCGGGCGAAAGGCGAATAGGGTTTGTTTTTTAGCAGAAAACCAGAAACGATCAACTGAAGATTTCAGTTTAGTGGTCCAGTTCGGGTTTAATGGTTTTGTATCATTAAACCCGAAAACTAAACCGAAAACTTCGGTTCTCCTAAAAACAAACCGAAATTCCTTTACTTAAAGTGTAAAACCGCCTAGAACTGGACCAAATACCTCGGTTCTGATCCGGTTCTTCGGTCTGACTCGGTTTTGTACACCCCTATTTCCTGTAGCCAAAAATGGTTTACGGATAATAATCCAAATTTCTCTATCTACTTAATAATCAAGAATAACAAATCAATCGGAAAAATAAACTTATTCACATTGGCGAGAACATCTTTGGTCTTTCCCTATAGATGAGTTAATGATCAATCAAGTAATTGAAGTGTGACTGTAGTAGGTGTGTTTCTTCAATTCTCAACTTTTTCATTATAAATATGGGCATTAAGTTTATAGTGGCCCCAAGATCGCATAATGCTTTTCCAAAACAATTGCTCTTTATAGTGCGTGGAGTATGAAGCTGCTAGGATCGTTAAATTTAGATGGTAACTTATTCTACAATGTATAACTGTTTTCTTTTCTACTAGCCACCATTTTATACTTGCCATGTCTTCTCGTTTTAGATAAATTATCTTTCATGAATTTGGTTTAGCTCGATGGTAGCTCCAAGGCCTCCATGAGTGGAGTATTGATATCAAGCTACTTAACAAAAGTTTTATGAACTGCTTATCTTTATGTTGCCTGCAACGTAGAAGATCGATCATTTTGATTTTTTACGAGTGTTTGTTGTGGAATTGACGCAACATCGAGATTTACAGCAATGTTTTTCGAGATAAATGAATTTTTTCCAACCATTGTTTCCTCCTAAACTTCTGTACGCTTCTTCTTTGTATCATTCTGTTTCTCCACTATTTCCACTTTTCTTCCATTTCTCATGATAATTGATTTACAATGTTCTTTTCCATCTCTTCTTGGAACTTTGGTATCAGTTGGTAAAGTTCTTGAAAGTAGATTATTTAATGCCTGGACAAGCTGTCCAACTTGATTCTCAAGATTTTGAAGTGAAATTTCTTGATTCTAGATAACAATTTTGTTCTTGACTATGTATTCTCTTAATAGCTACTCCATAGATGGTTGTTGCTCAATCCGAAGCTGCCTAATTTGATGTAGTATCATCGGCTGCGGAAAAGTTTGAGTTTGTTGAGAAAATCTAGGAAGGTGGGAATTTGCATATCAGTTCTGAGGCGTATTAGTATTAGAAGTTCCGGTCCGAGAGTTTCATTGGAAATTAGGATGCTGCCTTTAACTGGGGTTATATGAATTTGGAAATGGGTTGTTGTTTCATTTGCTGCCTTTATTCTGGATTTAATGGACATTGCTCATATCTGTGTGCTTCTCCACAAAATGCACCAGAGATAGTTATTGCTTTTTGCTCAAATGTCATGCTCATTGACTTGATTGCAGTGGTGAGGAATGAAACTTTGAGCTATTTAGGCAATCATTGTAACTCATGAAATATAGTAACACATCTATTTTAATTTAATCTCTCGAACGACAACTGATAATATTATTAGTCATCCTCTCCAAAATTTCATAAGTTTCGGTGTAAGTCTTTGATAAAATAGTTCCATTAGCTTAACCATCTAAAGTTGCTCAATCTTGACCATTTAATACGTTGTAAAATGTTTATTAGTTAATCAATTGAGAAATTTGATGGTTCAGACATTGCCTCAATATTTACTTGAATCTCTTTCATGCCTCGCAAATAGATTCATCGTGTTGTTGTCGAAAGCTCGTGAACATTTTTAATTGATGAAAAATACTTGATAAGGAATTTCTATGCGAAGTCGGCCCATGTATCCACTAAATTAGATGGTAATGAAATTAGTCTCCAAAATTTTAAATTGACGTAAAACAATGTTGATTTAAGGTGAAAATTGGTTGGATAATATAAATTAAATAATTAAAACGGAGCACTTGCAAAAAATCGAGTGAGGGAAACATGGTTTATATTCGATTTTTTTTTTTTAAGAAATTTACTACAAATTCTATAAAGATGCTGCAGCGGAACTTTTTAAATAACATAGATTAATCGTTTTCAAGTTTGCTAGAATCGCTTGATTAATTCATAAAATATTTTTTCACCCTTATGATATATAAATATCATATAAAATTTATTAAAGTACAATTTTAAATTGGTGATCTGGTTCAAATAAAAAGATATATAATTATTTAAAATTAACTACTTAACATATATGAAATTAACATTCTCACACGATATCATATCGATCTTAATTTCTATTTATCACTAAATATTTATCCATGTTTTTTTATTAAACAAAATAGTCATAGAAACGTATTGAATTATCTAAACTTATTTATGCAACAAATCCTAACAAAGAGTATATAAATTCACGTGATAAGATACTATCTCTTCTCGGACACTCAATATTTAGCCATTGAAGGAAGAAAATATAATCATATTAATTATAAATATCATTACATAGAAAAAGAAAATAATCTTCTCTTAAATGCTATACTACTCCTTGTTACAGCAATTTCTGCCACTAAATTGTTACTTTGAGAAATATGGAATAAACAGATTTGGCGTTGACTCCCTCTACTGGTTAAAACATGACAAATCGTACTCCAATCGTGCTCTGAATCTTTCCTGATGTATTTTGCTCATTTTCTGGCCTTGTTAAGTCTACTTGCTTAAAGGATCTTCATTTTTTCTTTGCAAAGGAAGCAGAGAAAGTTGCATTTTTCCAAACAAATTTTTTGTCAAAGGTGGTTTCTGGGTTTAGGCAGGGGTTGATACATCTCTTGTTACTTTAAATTGGTAAGAAGCATTTTAAACCCTGGTTACAAATGTTTTTAAAAATAAACCTTAAACTATGTTAAATTTAACAAAACAAACTCTAATAGCAAACCGATCACTGTTTGTTATTGAGACGGATGACCGTTATAAAATCAACAGTCGTCCATTCTATCTAGTACCACGTGACATGTTAGCATTGGGGATAGAGGCCTCCGAGTCACTTGCAGTGCACGTGGCTCAAGAACATGCGGCTGGTCTTTTTTGAACGGCCAATCGTTCTAAAGACCAACCGACCGTTGTCGGGACATTGACTCCTAGCCTTAGCATCAAGGAATAGAATGGTTTGCTGGTTTTCTGCAAACGGTCGACCATTATAGAGAACATTCAACCATTGTCTGAACGTTGACCCCACGCTACATCATCAGGGATGAGAACGGTTGGTTGATTATCAGAGAACGACTTACTATTTCGACGAACGGACGGCCATTGTCGGGGCATTGAGCCCCCGTTCTGAAGATTAGGGCAGATAACGATGGGCCATCACCCCGACAAGGGTCGACTGTTCCACAAAGTATATAAGGGAACAACCACATAGTAAGTTTTAAAAGCTGAAAACTTCGAAAACCTCTCGGACTTCACGAAATTTTTTGCCAAAATCTTACCATTTCACGCTCCACCTTCTCGCAATTGTTTCCTTCGATTTTCGACCAAAAAATCTCACAAATACAAGCCTAAAACTTCCAAATCCCTAAATCCCCAAAAAGCCCTCCAAATGTCTCAGAGAATTGCTATTAAATGAGGTCGGCCACAAAATAGCCTGACGGAATGTAGAGAACCGTCAGTAGCCCAAGGAGGTTCGGCACTAGTGTTGCGGTCTGAGTTTTTGTCTCTTGAATTTTGCAATCAAGATTGTCAAGTGTAGTTTGAGCTCGATCAGGTACACTGCTCGGTGATACAATCGAACACTGTCAACTTTAAAGGTTAGAAGTCTTTAGAGATCCATGAGATATTCAACAGAATCTGCTTTCACATGGTCTACGATGTGCATGACGATACATACAATTGAATAGTTCGCTTATTTTATGCAAATTTGAGTTTTTTCAGGAGGTCGAGAATGGTAAAGACGTACATATTGAGTACAGAGATTCTGCTAACTCCAGAGATGGTGATTCACCTGATTCGGTTTGCCGGAGAAGAGGCGGAGAGATAATAACATGTCTGCCGGGATTGTCCTTTTTTCAGATCGGCCGAGCGACTTTGAGGGGCGAACTATTCAATTGTATGTATCGTCATGCACATCGT
>CM039521.1:17808531-17825444 GCA_022433055.1 Begonia peltatifolia
TTAAGTGATACAATCAAAGCTTTTTCTATTCTTTTATTAACTGATTTATGTATAGGCTTTCATTCGCCCCATAGTTGGGAACTAATGATTGGATCTGTTTACAAAGATTTTGGATTTGCTCATAATGATCAAATTATATCCGGTCTTGTTTCTACTTTTCCAGTCATTCTAGATACAATTTTAAAATATTGGATCTTCCGTTATTTAAATCGTGTATCTCCGTCACTTGTAGTGATTTATCATTCAATAAATGACTAAAAAATGATCCACTGATCCCATTTTCAGGTTTGTTACTTTGTACATAAGTAAAACATTAATAATTTTACTTATTTCTTCTACCCATCCAGGAGAATTCTTCCTAAATTCTAGTCAAATTCTTTCAGTAAATAGCAGAATCAGGGATAGGGAACTATCCTAGCAATCTACCTAATTTTATTGTAGAAATTTTCGGGATCAATGATTGGACCATGCAAACTAGAAATACCTTTTCTTGGATAAAGGCAGAGATTACTCGATCCATTTTCCTATCATGAGACTAATCGAAAGAAAAATTTGATGTGGTTGAACATTAAATTTATTTAAAAAATTCAAGTCAACACAAAATAATATAATATCGAATAATGCAAAAAATTTACTCGAAGTATAATCAATATAAAAATAGCAAATGCTACAATTTTTATGTCAACCATTTGCATCGCTTTTTAAAATATTATTTTGAAACGTGTTCTTATACAAAATGACGTATTTATTTTTATGGTTCGTTAGTTTTTATATTATCTATGTATTTTCTCTGTATATGTTTTAATATGCGCATGAACATTTAAATTTATTGATCATCTTGATTATGTGAACCAAGTTTGATGGACTCATGTGGGGGTCTTCTTTTCATTATGTATATTAACCATTGAAGAATGTGTTTGTTTGTTGTTAACTGGAGTATGAGATAACTGAATATGTTTTGTCCTTTGGTGCAAAACTCTAACCCTGATCAAGGTCTTTCATGGCTTTTGCAATCGCCCAATATTGTCGATGTTTATGTTTATGACATTTTGTGTACAAAGTCTATGAGTGATTTCATTTTTATTGAGATTTTATTGTTTAATAGTAGATGCCTATTTTACGAATGTACAACATTATAATAGAAGATTTCGACGCTTACCCTATTGTTTTTTTTCTACTAAGTTTTTATAAACATTTTTATACATTTCATGTTGATATATTATTTTAAAAATAATTATACTAATTATAAAAATATATCTCCTTTTGAGTTTAGTCGATTCATGATAAACAACTCATCCCTTACTGGTTTAAGTCAAGGAGATCGCTAGTTGCTGACGTAAGTGTAGATTTAAAGTTCATTTTCCTAAATTTAATACTTTTTTAGAGTTTTATTTTAATAAGATTGGGATACTTTTAGATATTTATTTTGATCACACTTTGTTTTCTTTTATTTTCGCACAATTATAAAACTTCTATTATTTATATTATTTGATATCTTCGTTGAACTTAGTTACCCAACTATTGTAAGCTTTGTTTTTCAATCAATTTATAAGACTTCTGATGCACTATTAAATATTTAAAGTTAATAGTCAGGTAATTGAGATCGTTCCTAGTTATGTCTCAAGTCCATCGCAAGGCGTGAAATGATAATTGCTTTGTTCACGTGTGACTTTATTTATGAATCTAACTTAGATGTTAAAGAAATGAGTAAGATTTATATTATGGTGGCAAATAATTCCAAATATTATAATAATGTCATGAATAGTTTACATCATCATCGAGCTCCTAATCCAGAGGAATATAGCTTCATAAAAAATATAAAAATATTATATGACTGAATGCATTATCCTTAGCATTATGGATTTATTCATGTATTGTGTTTGACTCCTACGTAGCACTCCACTAACAACCGAGAAGACAAGCACTCTTTAGAGTCCAAATAATACTAAACGATTGAAACTATTCCTCATCTTCTTGTGTTAAACCTAGCAAATGGAACAACCATGGTATGACAAGTGTAGTTTTATCGCGGGTGATTCGAGTAATTTATCGATTCCTTATCATAATTCTTGATTTGAATAAGCCATCTTATATATAGACGTTTTATACGCTAGTTTTTCTCCGATTCTATACGCTAGTTTTTCTTCGATTCTCAGATAGGAGAAGTAGGAGGAGAGAGAGAGAGAGAGAGAGAGAGAGAGAGAGAATATTTTAAGTTCTTAAAATATGCTTGTGATGGAATGATTTAATGAGGGAAATATTCATGGGGTCAACAATTCAAAGTTTAGACCACCAAAAAAGGGATCTACATCTTAGAGTTTCCACTTAGGAAAGCAAACTCAATTATTTGAGAGAGGGAGAGATTAGGGTTTTATAAAGAACAGACCAACATGCATAATACAAGTAACAGATCTTAGGCCATATCCAACTAGGCTTTTGCCTTCTTTACACTCTTTCCTATGGCTTGGTCCTAAAAGTGGGTCTGTAGTTGTTATTGAAAACACCTCATCCTTTCACCACTATGACCACAGTGCATTGAAAAAGCTTTCCTACCCTTTCTAGTACATTCAATTTCATTCTCATCTCTCTATTATAGGACTTCATCTATTTAAGAGTCGTGGCTACAGAGCCAACGCCTAAATACGAAGATCTTCGATTAGAACTAATCAATAGTTTGGTTTTACGCTGCGGTGCAGATCTCTTGGGTCCAAATAAAATGTAATGTGGCTTTGTCTATGTCACGCAAAAGAGATGATATGCCTAGCTAGCTAAGGTTCCGTAATTGTTTTTTTATAGAATAATAGATTTTTCGATAGTTTCTTTCACACATCTGCTATTATTTTTTTTTATTTAACAAGAGTACAAAAGTTATGATTTTCTATTAAGTGTAGAAGTGAGTAAGATAAGAAAGAAAGTCCACATGCATTCTAAATGATGGATTAGCTGATTAATTTACGACAAAAATATATTTGCTGATAATAAAAAAATTAAGTTACAAACAAAATTCGAAGTATCTACTATAAATCACTTTGAAAATTAGGTTCTAAATTGTATTTTATTCTTTCTAAAAATAACAAGTTTATAATTTCGTATATTAAAAACTTAAATATTATGAATATCCATTTTTTCTGTAGAATGTAAATTCAATAAGAAAAGATATGGTCCCTTGTGTAATTTTTAATAAATATATGAATTACACCTCCAGTGTTATGGAGTTGTCCTGGGTGTCACGGGATGACCCTCGAATAGTTTCATTGCAAAACAATAATCAATTATGCTAAAAAGTTTATTCTGTTTGAAATTAAAAAATAAAAATGTTATTATGTCCGAGGGAAGCGAAGCACGTGTGCAGTGGCGGGGAAACAAATGTCGGGTTGACTGGGGACACCTGAGTTGCACTCAGGCGTGGGCTGTGGACCGCTCTGTCCACCCCCCACGCGTGTGCTGTTCATCCTCTCCCATTAATTATTTGCTCCATTAAACGTTATCAATATTTCATTTTTTAATGATGTCATAATTTTCTAAATAACAATTATTTAAAAATAATTTACCGTTTTATTTATTACATTTACTTCATATAAAACAAATATTAGCCAAATCGACACATAATTTGGGAATTTCTTTATTTTACAATATTATCTGTCATTCCTTTTCTTAATTATAAAATTTAAATAATAAACAAAATGAAAAATAATAATAAAGTAAATCAAGCGTTTCAAACAAAATGCTTCTAAATGGTGGAGTGAAGGGACACTGGCGAGGCAGCCGAAGTGGGGTCCACTGTCCAGTTGAGGAAGGGACCCACAGTTTGATGATGATATCCAATCCAATCCGGACCCCGCACATCATGTTGACCTTTGACCTTTGACTGTCCTCTTTCTGTTTCACACTAATTACCAGACAAATCTTACCTAATCCTTACAAAATCATCCTTCTTTCTCATTTCACTCCCTCCTCTTCTTTCTATTCCTATTTCCTCCCCCTTTCTCTTCCATATTTTGCAATCAATCCCTGCCTAATAGGAAGACGAGGACCGAACAACCAATAGAAGAAATGAAAGGTCCGCCCAACCCAACGGAGAAATATTCGGAATTGAATAATATAAGAAGGATGGATGGAAACGGGAGTACCCAACCATGGTTATTTTAGTTTAGTTTAGTTCGGCTTGCCTTCACTACACGTGTGGCCCCAGATTCACACGTGCTCACGCCGTTCCATCTCCCTCGTATAATGTTCCATCTCCCTCGTATAAAAGTACAGAGAGAATTTGCAGAGCCGCTCAGATTTTGTTGTGTTAGAACTCAGAAGTACTACTCGTCTGTTTAGAGAGACAGAGAAAGGGAGAATGCCTGGGAATGTAGAGCCGTTGGATTTGGGAGTACAGATTCCATACCACTTTAGGTGTCCCATCTCTCTGGAGCTGATGCGAGACCCCGTCACCGTAAGCACCGGCCAGACCTACGACCGGACCAGCATCGAATCATGGGTCGCCACCGGTAACACCACCTGCCCCGTCACCCGCTCCCCCCTATCCGATTTCACTCTCATCCCCAACCACACCCTCCGCCGCCTTATCCAGGATTGGTGCGTCGCAAACCGCTCCTTCGGTGTCGAACGTATCCCCACTCCCAAACAGCCTGCCGACCCCTCCCTGCTGCGCTCCCTGCTCTCTCAGGCCTCCGCCGCCTCTCTTCCTCCCCACTCTCGTCTCTCCGCTCTTCGCAGACTCAGATGTCTCGCTCGTGACTCGGAGAAAAATCGGTCGGTCATTTCCTCTCTCAACGCTCGAGAGATTCTGCTTGAAATTTTGTTTTCAGATTTGGATGCCGATTCGGGCGAGTTAAACATTGAAGCTCTGGGGGTTCTGGTTATGTTTCCGCTCACGGAGCCGGAGTGCGTTTCGGTTTCTTCGGATCTTCGTAGAGTCTCCTACCTCTCGCGTTTGCTATTCGATTCTTCTATAGAAGTTAGGGTTAACTCCGCCGCGATGGTCGAAATCATTGTATCGGGGACTCGATCGCCGGAGCTTCGAGCTGAAATCGGCAATGTGGAAGAGATTTTCGACGGAGTTCTTGAACTTCTGCGAAGTCCAATTGCTTTTCCCCGGGGACTTAAAATCGGAATAAAGGCCTTGTTCGCCTTATGCCTAGCGAAGCAGACCAGACACAAGGCGGTTTCCGCCGGAGTGGTGGAGATTCTCATAGACAGACTGGCGGATTTCGAAAAGTGCGACGCCGAGCGAGCTCTCGCAACAATCGAGCTCCTATGTCGGATTCCGATCGGTTGCGCTGCTTTCTCCGCACATGCTCTGACAGTTCCGATACTTGTGAAACTGATTCTCAAAATCTCGGATCGCGCCACTGAGTACGCAGCCGGGGCTTTATTCTCGCTCTGTTCGGCGTCGGAGCATAGCCAGAGAGAGGCGGTGGCGGCCGGAATACTAACCCAGTTGCTTCTTCTAGTACAAAGCGATTGCACGGACCGGGCAAAGCGAAAGGCACAGTTACTGTTGAAGCTTCTCCGTGATTCCTGGCCTGAAGATACCATCGGTAGGTCGGACGATTTTTCTTGCAGTGAAGTGGAAATTCAGTTCTGATAGCGATGACTCTTCTTCTTCCATCAATTTCGTCAGAACTTGACGACAACAACAGTGATTTTTGACAATTATCTAAGACTTTCAAATCCACAAAAGACAACAAAAGAACACCATTTGGAAGAAAACAGCAAAACCCAATTGAGGTTGTGGATCGGTATATACGAACGAGGATTGTAATCGAGTATCTACTTCTGTACGTAAATTTTTTGTCATAACAGTTGCTAGGAAAGATCAAAAAGATTTACCCATTTCAAATCACGCTCTTTTCGATTGAACTACCCAAAATTAAAGATAGGAAATTCTCAAGAACTTTCTCAATTACTAACACGACGACATGAAAGAACATTTGCTCAGTTTTCTTGGTCAATGTTTCTGGGTGGTGTATCAAAAAGGAGAAGATGCGGTTGGACTGAGGAAATGATTCCCCAAACATGATTGAGATTGGAACAAATAGATTACTAGGCAGAGGAATTAATGATCAAAACAGAACAAAGTGTCTTTTTGTTGAAAGAATAAAACATTCCAAGGACCATCAAACATGCCAAGATGTTATGTTCCACAACTCATTTCTTTTGACCAAACAATAACACTCGATCATGAAAGCTAAGACCCCTCCACAATCTAACAACTCCACACCGGTTGAACAAATGAGGACTTGAGCCGATCATTAATATGTCTTGTTCGGACGGAAATTGCGATTATTCAAAACCAATCTCATAAGCCTTGACAAATAGCAAATGGTTTGCTTGGTTTAATTAGGGCAGGGGCTTGACCTGAAGCCCCACATGCGTGCTAAAAGCTATGAATAATAAATAATGGTGGCTGCAAGCGAGGTGGGGAGAGGGAGGGTTGCAAGGTCTTAAATTGGAAAGGGTATGTGGCTTCAAAATGGAGAAGATGAGATTCACATGTTTGGGGAATAAAGAAAGAGAGGAGGCCACCATGGAATCAATCACATGATGTGGTTCTTATTCTTCTTATCTTTGATGCCTACCTTGAGTTCACATGCCATAACCTACTTTCCAAACTTCTAAAGCAATTGGGAATGTGTGGGACCATTTCTTTCATATTTGGAATTTGGAAGTGCATCAAATTCCCTATTTTCCTTTACCTCAATTCGATTCAGTTCGTAGGAGCACCATGTAATCGGTTCGGCTCAATCAGACTCTTAGGACCGGATAGAATCGATCCACGCATAACTCTTGCTGAGCTAAAATAAGAACACATATAGAACTCGTTTGCAAAAACTGTTCTCCATCTATTCTGTCAATGCAACAAAGCAATAATAAAAACCCAAAGCAAAAATCGCGAATCTCATGCCTACTCTATTTATCTGCCAGGTGCAACTAATCCCGGAGACTTGTGCACTCCAACTTCATAAATTTCCTACACAAGTTCAAATAAGTTGGTTGTATTTACTACAAAATGCGGATCAGAACATTGTCAATGCGACAGCAGTATAGAAATTCTAATCTTTGTTGGGTCAAAAAAGAAGAAATGAATCAGAGAAGACAAAATAGCAATTTGAAGAATCTAATATGAAAGAAAAAGTGAGACAATAGTACTTCGCAATATAGTGCCTAAAACAACACAAGTTTCTAACAGACTATTCTAAAATGCTTGATATATCCCAACAATGTTATCGCAATGTGCACTATTTTCATAGCAGTAGACAGTAACTAAAGCCAAAGTCAAAGCAGAACCTTTTATGATGTATGTTTATCCCTTTTTAGGATATAGTCGCTTGATTTTTGATTAAAAAAAAAAAGGAAAACGGGTTTCTCGGACAACAATTTATCTCACTGCTCATTTAGGCAAGGCTGTTGTTTTACAAATGGGACACAGGTTCTTCAGCACAAGCCACTGCTTAATGCAGTTGGAATGGAAATTGTGCCCACAATCTAGCATCCCAACAATATCTGCATCAGCATATTCCTCCTGTAATTTTGACCGCTAGATCAGTTAGAACAATCAAATAAACAAGGAAAAAACAGATAACCAAAAGCACTCTGAGAATCTTTCTTCTTTTGCCACATCAGTCTTCATCAACCGACTGTGAGATCAATTGTAACTTGTACCTTACAGATGCAACAGGGTTCCAAATCTGGAGTTGGCGTTTTGAGTAACTCATATTTTTGTTGTTTCAAGATCTTCAAAATCACATCTTCACTTAGTCCTGTGCTAACATCTCCTATGCGATCTTCTAGTGCCAATAACTCCTAAATCCCCAATTGTACACGTTGAAAGATAAGTTTGAAGATGGGAATATCAGATGCTAAAATAAATATAATAAACTTACCTCATAGGACATGTTGTCAACATCGAGGCGCATGCCCCTATGCCTATCATGAATTTCAGCCATACCATGGTAAATGAATGGGTCAAACAGCATATGATCCTGACATTGCCGGTTAAAAGTCAATTTCTGAAACAAAATATGCAAGTGGTGATTCGAGGCAATGACCTAAGATTTTCTCTTCTCTTTGACATAACATGAATCCGGAGACCTAGCTGTTTAGCTAAATAGATAATATGGCTGCAAACTTTTGTTTATGAGCGTATGCATATACAGTTGAAAAAGAGTATACTTTATACAGATGAGATTATTTTTTCTGAAATCTAAAAGCCAGAGATCTTAATATTTCTCTTCAAATATATTTTCCATTTTAGAATCTAAATAATGATCCAGACATTCTGATGAGATCTTAGCTAAAACTTCGGAATATATCGACTTCTTCTCCTTAACAAGAATGCTGACCGTTTTGTGCATGTAGAGATGCAGATGAAATGGCTACATCATTAAGCATAGACTACAACATCAAGACCATAGCATAGCCCACGAGTGATCAATGCAAGTAAGGTTAACTAAACAATTAATGGACCATTTTTTTATCATAATCATGTGGAAGTTATCTTATCACCAGAGGTGAAAATATTTAGACTGCAAGGCCTAGCTGTTCCAACGAAAGAAATCCATAGAAATGGAGCTTCACTAGCTTTATGAAGTGCGTTTCAATATCATATAGAACAGAAAAATATAACATGCAATTAGATCAGGATTAAGGACTGTAATTATGTATAACTTGAATATGCAATCAAAATTTTTCTGAAAGTAAAATAAATATATATCCTACTACAACAGTAAATGAATTCCAAGAATACAATTCAACCGTACCCAGCATGTAAGTAGGACTAGAAACATAACCAATAGTCAACTAGAACAAATAACAAAGATTTTATATTAACCTACATGATGTAAATAGAAATAATCAAACCTCAGCTGCCAGGTTTTCAGCCCTTTGCATGACAGTCAAGACTTGGCAAATCTGATGAAAGTAGAAGAAAATAAAATGCAAGTTAAAGTCAAAAGTGCTGTATACAAGAGAATGTCAAATTAACACTTTTAATGCAGACAGCATAGAAAGAACCAGGTAATTAGAGAAGTCAAGTTTTCCAACGAGTGTTTGATTGATAGAAGGAGAGGAAGGGAGAGATGATGAATCAATCGGAGGAGGGAGAGATGATGCCATTTTACGACTCTGATACCAAGTTAGAGAAATAGGAGGATGCGGAGATGTTTGTACTTTTCAGTAATTGTCAATTTGATAAAAAATAATACAGCAGTAATACTCTTCTTTATAGATTAGACCTCATTACAGTTACAGAATTAGTTACAGAAATTATAAATGTGGTGACTACGTATTTTAACAATATCAAATATTTCTTTGAAACCAATTAAGATTTCTGCTCTTGATAGATTAGCTTGAAAAAACATTATGTGATTTACATTGCCCTGTTACTCATAGAAAATGTCCCTCCTTCTTGTACAAAACATTGATCTATCAATGCTTCCTTTGACATGCGTTTGTCACAACTAATTCTTCTAGGGTCTTGATTCATATGAGTGGGAAGCTATTAGTAATTAATGCAAAGAAGTTGTATTTAAGGAATTGAGAACTCTTGATGAAACTAACACTTAGGAAATCTGTAAGTTAGAAACTAACCCTTGGGAAATCTGTGAGTCACCAAGTAAAAGAAGGTTAGATAGTAAATAAGCTTTTTTACGGTGAACATGTTATAGAATTGGCTAGATTGGTGGTTAGGGTTTCATTCGAACATATGGCATAAATAACCAAGAAAACATTGAAGAAGTAACTCAAGAAGAGTCTATTAGTATGAAATTATCTTTAGCAACAAATTTAAATTGGCCACTTGGATGTCATGCCAACTTTATATCAAATAGAGAAGAGAATGTCCAAGACTTGAACAAAGTACAGAACCGACAAGGTTAGTGCAGATTAGAAAAAAAAGTTTCTATTCAAAATTCCTAAGAGATTGGTTCAATGAGTTTGCCAAATCTATAAAAAAAAACTTTCGATTTTCTTATTTGCATGAGACCATACAATGCTCTGTAAGTACTGAATAACAGTAAGATTTTCATACTTAGTACGTATGGATGATATCATATTTGACTAATGATGATGATAAAGAGTGGAAAAGCAAATACATTTTTCCTCTATATATAATCAAAGACCTTGGAGCGTAGAAAAACTGTCTTCGTTCGCTAGAAGAAGTATGTCTTGCTTTTCTCCAAGAGACTTGATTACTTGGGTGAAGACTAGCTGACTAATAATAGAGGCGATTTGAAATTACAATCAGCTTATTAAGTTGTTGCAGTCTTAGAACATTATAAAAGACTAGTTGATTCCTCAATTATCTTTCCCACACTAGGCTTGTTATTTTGTTTGCCCTAAGTTCGGCAAGCCATAGAATTTCAATTACACAATTTCAAATCAAAATAATATGATTAGGCCATACGAAAACTTTCCACATGTGCATTTACATATGCGCACAAAAAATTATTAGCCTACACTATCACATACATGATTTATGCATATCGATAGAATTTATTTGTAGATAAGTTGATTAGCTTGTCACACAATATCAACATCAATATCACAATAATTAGGCAGATACAAGATCAACAGAATTTTGTTTGTATGTCCATCAACATAGAAAATAATGAATGATTAACTGAATATTGGAATGAAACACTCAGTCTGCGTCCCTCACATAGAAAGACCAAAAGAAACTCAAAAAGGAGAAATAAAAAATTAAAATCGAACCTCAGTTATTAGTTGGCGCCTGCCCTCAATGTTAGCACCTAGAGAGCGTAATGAATGTGTAGTACCCGGAATATCATCACCCAGTCTTCTCTCCATAAAGAAAGCAGACCTAGGATGAGATTGATGATACCTACAGCTATTAGGTCCAGATGACAGAGTTGATTCACGTGCGGAAGTAGGAGCTACAAGTGATGGATACAAGTGATCACTATGAACTCCAGATTCAACATCAGTGGAAGGAAACAAAGACCAAGGTGCAAATTCTAATAACCTTCTGTGATTTTCTCTAGGAGGGTTGAGAATTAATGCCGAATTTGGTAAAGTATCAATGCTAGAACTAGGGCTAGTTTGAGAAGTAGGACTGCAAAATGGATTGCTTACGTTTTCAGTTTCTAAACTCCAGCTAGTTGGATCATGAGTTGAGTTTCTTGTCTCCGTTGCAGGTAAAACCATGTGATATTCTGTATTGTTTCGCGAATAGCAACCTAGATTTAAGTCTACGTGTAGACTTCTATGTCCAGGTAAACTTGACAAGCTTTCGCTTCTTGAAGTGCAACCTCCATCCCAGGTTAAAGGACGAGGATCTCTCGAAATGCCAGGAACTTCATTACCATGAGAAAGTCCTGGGGTTCCTCCTGAACTGACAGCTGAAATTGCTGATGATCTCTCCACAGAATCTCTAAAGTGAGCTGGGCTTGGGTGCCTTGCGATTCCAGAAGATAATATACTAAATGGCACATAGTCTTGTGAAGTCCTCAAAGCAGCCATCCTACCCAAAGTGCTCAAAGGTCTCTCATTCGTAATGCTTGAAGAAGTGAAGACATCAGAAACTGTTCTCATTCCACTAGCACTGATGCTTGAGTTCTGCAGCTCAGGAAGACCACTGCTATGAGATACCTGAGAAGGAGGGGATAAACTTACACTGCTAGAAGGACCAGAAAAAGCAGTGCCAGTGCGTAACATACCCTGCTCTGGCTGTAGGAAGGAGCCAGAACTTCCACCAGGATAAAACTGCCTGGAAGTTCCTTCAAGGGCTTGTCTCTTGCAGGATAATCCCCATGAACCTGAAGAACTGGGCCCACCATCACTTTCCACTATCATATTACGAGTGCCTCCAGATGAATTACGACAAAAGGAAACTGAAGAAGTTTGCCCTATCTCTGGTTGACTTGACTTGTACGAATTAGAACAACCAGATCCAACTCCAAGCCTGCTAATGTTGCTATTTCCAACATACTCAGCATCTAGACTTTCATTATTATAAGTAACATTGGAGGTCGAACCTTGCGAAAACAATGTCCTGTCTCTAATCTGATAATTACTGGAACCAAAATCAGTTCTCCCACGAAAAAGGGAGTTAGATGCCTCTAGTTGTCCCTCTTCTGGGGTATTCCCGGAACAGGTATTAGACCAAAAATGCTCCCTTTTTAGCTGTTCATTGTCTATATCATTCTGCAAATTAATCCTGTAACTAGGTTCATCAGAAATCCAACCATCAAAGCTCTGAGCACCATGACTAGCAGAGTGGGTACATGTTTCATCCGATGAGATCATATAATTTGACAACTGGTTTTCCACAGGAGTAACATTAGCCGGAACATTTTGCTGACTCATTACAGCAGTACTGGAAACAGATCCTTACCCAATATTCGCAATTTCAGGAAGTTAATTAATGATACTGCTTTTACGTTTCATCTATTTCTCTCCACCTAAAAGATTAAAGTATTATAAATCAGTTCATAATAGTCAATAAAATTATTTTCTATAAAAAATCAGCTATAAACAATTTATGATGGAAAAAGGCTACCTATCAACGACATGAATATGATCATGTTAAGGTATTCAGAATCAGTTTCAAAATGATAACAAGAGATGAACATTTGCCTTACACAAACACACAAGTTTCAGTGTACAAATGAAAGGCTCCAGATATTCCAATACCACAATCAGTTTTCATTTCACTTGGTTTTTTTTTGTCATATCATGCACCTAAAGTTTCCTCCCTCAAAGGAGTGCAGCAATAACTCATTTTCCATCTTTTCCACACAACCATTGGCAGGAGGCATAAGTTTCTAGCAATACAAATTTGGAATTGCATCCTTTCTTCTTCACATTCATCCATGCCTCGGAATGAATTCCAGCTTGAACGGACATGTATATATGTAAACACTATAAATATATTAGTACTTTGATTGAAATGCGAGATTTGTCTTAAATGGCATGATTAAGAAAAAAACTCTAACATGAACCATTAAAACAAATATCTCAGAGGCTTACTCGAAGATATAGAGAGAAGATGGTTAGTTATGATAAGATAAGACAAGGACCCATCTCAAACATGATACATTCATGAAATTTCTTTAAAAAAACAAAGCACTGGTAAAAATAACTTCAGAAAAAAAGAAAAAAAGAAAAGAGGAAGTCATCGTGGCACCATTAGAGTTAATAAAGGTTGAGAAAGTACCCAATTCACGATGCTGCTAATATTCGCAATTTCAGGGTGTGCGAAGCTGCCAATGATGATAATACATTCAATGAAAAGTGAAAACAAAAGAAAGGATTCATCTCCGATGGAACTCAGAAAACAAAGACCCGGAAAATGATGACGCAAAATTTAGCCGGAGGTACATGAGATGAGGGAAGCGGATCGAAGAAGGGGAATAACTGAAAAGCGTAACCTTGAGATAAGCATTGGAAGTGGAACTAAGCCAGATCAACAACAAATCCCCATTTTGCTGCCATCTTTGCTCGATTCGTTCTCCGTCAATAGGACCAAGGACATGGAGAAATGAGCCATCTGAGAGAGATTGGGAAACCCGAGAGACAAAAAATTGATGGGTTGTGTTTGGGCCGAATGCTCAGGACCAGTAATCATCCACGTAGCTTGCTTGCAGTTATCATGGGTCCAACGGGAGAGCTTCGAGTTTTTTATTCCTTTTTTGCCTTTTATTTAAATAAAAATAAAAAACAAAGAGAGTGGAAATGTTAACCCATTTTCGCCCATTTAAAACTTCTAACTACTTTGATACTCAGGACCGTTAAAGTTAACATTAACTTGAAAAAATTCAAAAATACCTCTCTCTCTCTCTCTCTCTCATTTCTTCACACGTCAAAATTACAAATATTCATGATATCGATAACATGTGAAACTTATATATTATAAAAATAATAATTTATTATAAACGAATTGTTGTTATAATATATTAATAGTCAATTAGAATTAGAATTTCAATATTTCTTTCTAGTAATTGCATACATCCAATGCTGAAATTGAAAATGGCTTCAACAGGAAGAACCTTGTCGCAAAGTTCGGAGCAGATGCCCTCCTGAACAACTACGAAGAACTCCTCGAAATACAGATTCCCTCGTGTAGAATTTTAAGCTGTGGAGTTGAAGGAGTTTTCTTGGATGATGGCGACAGAATCTTCATTGGAGGGTGGAAGGCTTATAGCTACGAGACCAAGAACTGAGTCAAATGCTCTGATGTTCTTTCCAAATTGAATTTTTGTGCTTAATTATACAATAACGCTTTTTTACCTGCAATGAAGTGGAAGAGTCTGACATCGTAGGTTTGGCACCATACACTTCAGAAGAAAAAGCACTAGAGTGGTTCCAAGCATATGAAGTAGCTCTTACGAAACCTAGTTGGAAGAAATCGTGTGCAGATCCGGTTGGTCAGCTTCCTTAGTTGCTATAAATTACAACAGTAAGGACTTGTGAAGAACAATTTGAAGCATTGATGGCTAGAAACTTGAGGATTACCAAAAAAAAAGTTTTTTGTGCAATGGTTTCTAAGCAGATTAAAAGATGCCATAAAAATTCAAGTTGTGGTGGTTCAACTACAAACACTAATTCGTGTGGTGGTTGGCCTTGTTACAAGAGAGTTCCAATGAGTTAATAATCAAAGAAGCTAGAGATTTATCAAGGACAATGTCACGACCCAGGGACGGATCGGAGTAGAAACGCCAAAATGGGCTACCCCATCCTGAAAATAAAATTTGATCACTCAACCCAATGCTAGATTTGATAGCGAAAATCTTAAAGATAAATTACAAGCAATCTCACGTAGTGAAATCTCCAAGCAAATAGTCTAATATGAAATAAAATATTTAATAATATTCAACTATGCAGAAAAGTTAAGTAATCCAAATCCATAAATTAAGGTTACATGCCTAAATTACACTATTCAATTCTTACCTAGGAATTACAAGTAAAATTCTAATAGAAAATAAATATCTCCCAGCCTCCTCCAATCTCCACCGAAGTTATTTACTCTTCTCTTTACCTGAATTGGGAATAGATTATTAAAGTGAGTGACTAACTCAGTAGAAAGATTATGTCTAATGCATCTCGAGTTAAAAAAGATTTTTTATTTTTCTTTCGAAATATGATTTCATTTTAAAACTATTTATAACGATATAAAACCATTAAGAAAATATTTTTTTTTCTTTTTTTTTTATCAAAACCGATTACACATCCCTTTAGTGAGCTAGCTATAAAACATGTCACATACATAGATGACCATACAACAAAAATAACCATCACTGTTTCCATAGAAAATGTCCTTGGTGAACATAGAGTGTCACACAAGGACCATTCCGATACAGTCTCATAGAAAGATGGTGATCCAAGACCAACCAACGTCTCATGAGATCGAAGGAATCTGTGACGGTCATCCGAAGATCCAGCTCATCACTCAAGTGACCAACGACCGTCAATCAGCCATAACATCAACTTCAATAGTTAACATACCTTGACCAAGTTTAGGAATTCAAAACTCAAGGAACACATCATTACCGTACTACTGCCAATTTTTTGTACGTTCATACAACACCACCTTCACACAACATAAAGACTAATATGATAGTTTCGTGATACTTTGTTGCCAAAACTACTCAAAGTATCAAGAGGGTTCATTGACCATAAACATGTAATGCTGAAAACCATACATACATACATACATACATACATACATATATACATATATACATACATACATACATACATATATACGTATGTACGTATATACGTATGTGTACACGTATATACATATGTGTATATACGTATATACGTGTATATACACGTATATACACATACGTATATACGTGTGTGTGTATATATATATATATATATATATATATCTATATATATAAATCCAACATGCTGGCAATCAACTCTTATCATATTTTTACATGTGGAAACTCACCAAAATACGGTTTTCGAAACATTCTACACAATGCAGAAAATATAAAATTCCTACCTCGACGATGACTACTCATCTTTCTTGGAAGAGTGACAACTTTTGGCACATGCTTAAAATCAGCGAATTCGTCTGAGTCTATAAGGAAAAACCAAAACCATGAACATCTCACTTAACACTAGGGGAAAGACACAAGGATGGACCCTATACCGAGACTAAGAACCCAATCTGTCAATCTATGAACAACCGCAAACTTTGCTAAGGTGACAAAATTTACTCAAAAACAAGGTCCTGCGGTCGACACATCTAAGTCACTAGTTGACATTTACAAGTAGGGGTTGACCCACCGGTGGACACTATTAACATTCAAATTAACCCACGATCGACACTTCCTTCACTCGATCGACACTTCATACCTCTCACGTTTCAGCATAAAATGCATTAGTGGTCGACACTTTATCCACGAGTGTTGACAATTTTCCAACAATAAAAACTTTGCGGTCGACACTTCATTCTACCGTTGACACTTTCGAGCTCTTCGGTTAAACAATCAAATGATCTAACGGTGGATAGTGTTGACACCTTTAAGTTCTCGAGTTTCCTTGGAATGCACGATAAGTCGACACTTCCCTTGAAGTATCGACCTCTGAGTTGATTCCAGCGAAAGGGAATTTGTGAAACTCGCCTTTCCCTGTCGTTTGTCAGCTCCAAACGATGATTTAATCTGCAAACACTCATAATATGTCAATAATTCAGAATAATTGAATGGATTCAAGCTCCATAGCCCGAATCTATTCCCAATCCAAAACTCTAACTTCTAACCTAGAAGCAAAGAGTTTAAAATGACTAACCTTCTAATTGTCTTCACAAAAGTTGTTGCTCCAAGCTTCGAGAATACGATCCTAGCCTCCAAGCTCCATGATTCACAAGTCCAAAGCCTCTCTCTCTCTCTCTCTCTCTCTCTCTCTCTCTCTCTCTCTCTCTCTCTCTC
>CM039521.1:17830796-17852171 GCA_022433055.1 Begonia peltatifolia
AGAGAGAGAGAGAGAGAGAGAGAGAGAGAGAGAGAGAGAGAGAGAGACGAGGTTTTTTATTCAAATAAGTTATGCAGAAATATTTTTAAAATATTTAGGCGAACCGGTACGGTCCGGTTCTGAATCCAACAAGGGGCATTTTGGATAGAAAAATATAACACGTGACAAAAACGTGTTATTTCAACGGAAAATGATACGGTAAGCGGTGAATTGTCCATTATCAATATATTAATATTATTTTTGCCCATTATTCGAGTTTACGGTGTAAATTGCACTTTTCATCATTAAGTGGGTTCAAATTGCACTTTACCCAAAGAAAAACAATCCAGATATTTTGATCCAAGTACTCACAATAATAAGAAAAAAGAAAAAAAAACATAATAAAACAACCTACTACACTACAAAATTGTTAAGCATAAAAAGAAAGAAAAAAATAATTTAGATATCCGCTAAATATAAAGAACAATTGCACAATAAGTCAACAATGAACATACTACATTACGAATCTATTAGAAGCAAAAAGAAAAACAATTCAGATATTCGATCCAAGTACTCAGAATAATAAGAAAAAAGAAAGAAAACATAATAAGTCAACCTACTACACTACAAAATTGTGAAACATAAAAAGAAAGAAAAAATAATTTAGATATCGACTAAATATAAAGTGCATTTCCTCAGTGAACATGGTTTTTCCATCTTGGTACTAGTGGCTTTGATGTCTAACCTGTATTAGCAAATAAAATAATTTAGTTATGCAAACAATTAAAATAAAAAGAAAACATAATTGATAACCAAATTCACTTCTGTTAAATATAGTGTTGTCTGCTAGAAACATTAACCTTCATTTGATTTTTCTATCATATCAACTAAAGTTAAGAAACAAGTAAATAAGATAAAATTAGAACAACTTAATAATACATGAAAAAAACTATTATTAAACAGTAGAAAATATTATACCTGTTTTTCTTTTTTCTTTTGGATTCTTTTCAGAGTTTGTTAGCTCCCAAGATAATAGAAAGTATCATTTATATTCAAAGTTGGATTTGCAATCTGACATACTTTACTGCCTTCCAAATTTTCACAATAAAATCATTATGGTCTTTCAACTCATTTGTAACGACCAGATTTACAATACGAGCAAAGCATCTAACATGCATAAACGGTCCATCCAACACCAAAAGCTTCCCTTTTTAATATTTTTGACCAAAAGATTCAAAGTAGTCTCATTAAAAGGTTTGTTGTCAATTGTTACAATCAAAACTCTATCTATTACTCAGTCCGACAAGCATTTTTCCATGATCGAAGCAGTTATCTTTTCTTTATAATCAGGAATGACACAAAAATTAATCTTCCTCTGCAAAATCCAAGAAGAATATATAAAATGAGTAGTCACCACCATATAGTTTATGTTTTATATCGACGTTCATGTATTAGTGGTTAGACATATGTTTGAAGACAATTGTGCAACTAAAAACTTCCAACTTACTCGATTCCCTCACGTACATCTTGAAAATATCATTTGCAACTATTTTACGATAGGAAACATCAAACTTAGGCTGTAATTCATTTAGTAGCTCTGCAAACCACTTACTTTCTCGAATACTGAGAGGTAATTCTTCCATCACGATCATTCTAGCAAGCTCGTTAAAGATCTTAAGGCTCATTGAATTTGTTAACCTTTCTTATTGAATTTAGCAGCTCCATTTATTAAAAAAAAATAATGTTTTCTATTTCTCGTCCAAAGTAGTCAAGAAGTTCAAACATCTACTTAGATGTTTGTGCAAGTTTGTAGTTCCATTCTTTCTGGAATGACACGCATACGTAGTCAGACAATATTTGCAATGTGCTCTACTATTTCCATCTTCAAATTCTTTTTTCGTGAAGTGATTCCATGCTTTACTTTCTCCTTTGCGTCGTTGTGTGTATTCGTTTATAGTATGTTTCATTCTATCATTAAAAAAAAAAATCACCTTCGTTTATATTCATCCACTCTCAAGTCTTATGTTCTAAATAAGACTTCAAAGCATATGTAAAATTAGGCTTCACAACAACAAACATGCATACAATCGATAATAATAAACATTATGTACGTTTTATTCCACAAATCTTGAAGTTCTAAGTAATTGTACAACATACATCACTCTGTCAAATTTTTATTTTTTGGTACTTTTTGGAAAAGATGGAAATTTTCATTCCACAAATTTTTTTATATCATTCATATAAAAAAAAATTCTGCATCAAAGTTAAACAGTCCCTACATCATAAAGTTCCATAATATAGTTCAAATATCATTTACCAAAATCCAATCCACAAGCAAGATCGTCAAACCAGATTTATAAAATGCAGGTTGACAGAGAAAGAAACATACGTTCATAGTGTGGGGTTCCTCCTTAATGATGAGAGACCCATATCATTTAATAAAGAAGAAAATTTTAATTTTACTTCTGCACGTCATAAATGAAATGCAGAAGAAAAATTGAAACTTTCTTCTGAGTGATGTGTGATGTTTTGTCCTCTTATGAAGAATTTTCTCTATAAATAGAGAGTTCCTGAGGAAAGAAAAATCATCCGAACAGAAGTGAATTCTTTTATCCAAGAGAGAACAAGAAAATCACTTCTGAGAAGAGGGAGAGAAAAGAAAGAGTGAGAGAAAAATAGGTGTGGTGCTTTTGTACACATTGAGAGTTCTAAGAGTGATAATTTCTCTTAGTGAATATTTTCTATATTATTCAATATCTAGAAAAATACTGTAAATCCTATTTTTCATAGTGAGATCTTTCTGGACTCGGTCCCCGTGGTTTTTTTCCGATTTGGGTTTCCACGTAAAATTCTCGGTGTTGATTTTTCGCTATTATTTCTTTTACTTCTTGGCCGTTATAATCTTACGGCATGGGAAAATATTCCTGATACTTTTCGGATCGCATCTGCTATCGTTTCTTGTTCCTGCCGGATTTCGGAGTCGTTATTTTTCACAACAAGTGGTATCCGAGCGCGGATAATCTCTTTAAATCTAGTATGCTCTGTGGTTGCGGTTTTAACTGATCTTCCACATCAGAAAAATTTTTTAGAGGTTATTATGGCGATTTCTCTCTGTGGAAATTAAAAATGAAGGCGCTATTGCGGAGAGATGGTTGTGCTATGGCCATCGGCGACAGGCCTACGAACGTTGAAGACGAGAAATGGAACAAAGCTGAAGAGGATGCAATGGCTATTTTGCATCTTACTCTAGCAAATGGAATTTTGTCAAGTATCTCAGAAATGGCAACGGCAAACAAATCTGGGATACTCTGACAAAATTGTACGAGAAGAAATCGTGGTATAATAAAATTTTCTTAAAAGAAAATTATATACCCTTCGGATGTCAGAATCTACAACAGTGACAGATCACGTCAATACTCTCAATACATTGTTTTCTCAACTAACAGCAATGGAGCACAAAATCGACGAAAATGAAAGAGCTGAACTTTTACTTCAAAGTTTGCCAGATTCATACGATCACCTCATCGTAAATTTTCTCAATGGTACTGCAAAGACAACATTGATGTTCAATGATATTGCAGCCGCCATTCTTGACGAAGAAAGTAGGCGGAAAAACAAGGAGCAGTCTTCTGTGGAGGCTTTATCAGTAACGAGAGGTAGATCAATGGAACGTGGGGCCTCTGAAGCTAGCACGTCAGGAAGATCCAAATCTAGAAGTAAAAAGGGCGTTAAGTACTATCATTGTGGCAAAATGGGCCACATGAAAAAGGATTGCTGAAAGCTGAAGAAAGAACAAGGCACAGGAGGTGCTAAAGGAGAAATAAAGAGTACGACGGCAAGTGTCTCTGAGGGTGAAGATGTGATTGTATGTGAAGATGCTGTAAACCTCACGATAAATGAATCATGCTGGGTGTGTGATTCTGGAGCATCTTACCATGTTACTTCAAAAGTGGAGTATTTTTCATCTTATACCAGCGGTGATTTTGGCATGGTCAAAATGGAGAACAATCATGTTTCCAAAATAATTGGAAAAGGGAACATCTGTATCAAGACCAACAAAGGATATGAGTTGATGCTTAAAGATGTCAGACATGTTCCGGATATTAGGCTAAATCTAATATCAGTTGGCGCTCTTGATGATGCCGGGTACAAGAGCAAATTTGCTGGTGGAAAATGGGAGCTCAGCAAAGGCTCGCTAGTTGTGGCGAGAGGAAACAAAGAGTCTAGTTTATATGTGACTCAAGTGATCGTGAAGGAAGCATCAATAAATGCTACACAAGATGACTCTTCTATTGAGTTATGGCACAAGCGGCTTGATCACATGAGTGAGAAAAGACTTCAATTGCTTGGAAAGAAAGAATGTCTGCCACATCTCAGACAGGAATCTTTGCCAAGTTGTATTTCACTGTTTAGCTGGAAAACAACACAGAGTCTCTTTTCAGAAGAATTTTGCATCAAGGAAGCCAGACGTGTTGGAAGTTGTTTATTCAGATGTCTGTGGTCCCATGTCAATGAAAACGTTAGGCGGTGCCCAATATATGGTGACATTCATTGATGATCACTCAAGAAAAGTTTAGGCTTATGCACTCAAGACTAAAGATGAAGTGTTCAACGTTTTCAAACAGTTTCATGTTTCACAGAGCGAGAAACTGGAAAGAAGTTAAAATGCATTCGCACAGATAATGGTGGCGAATATATGAGATCATTCAATGAATACTGCAAGATGCACGGGATCAAACATGAAAGATCTGTTCCAAAGAATCCACAACAAAATGGCATTGCAGAAAGAATGAACAGAACGATCGTGGAGAAGATAAGGTGCATGCTATCACATTCAAAACTCCCCAAAATATTCTAGGGAGAAGCAATGAATACTGCAGTAAATATCATCAACTTGTCTCCATCAACACCTTTGAGTGGAGAAGTGCCAAACAGACTAGGGACTGGAAATGATGTCTCCTATAAGCATTTAAAAGTGTTTGGATGCAGAGCGTTCGTCCATATTTCCAAAGATGAGAGGTCCAAGCTAGATAGCAAAGCTAAGGAATGCATATTCCTTGGATACGGAAGTGATGCATTCGGATATAGGCTTTGGGATCCGGTGGACAAGAAAATTGTCAGAAGCTGAGATGTTGTCTTCTTTGAAGATCAGACCCTTGAAGACAAAAAGAAAGATGTGGAGATCACTGATGAGCATCCAATAAGAGTTGGTCTGAAAAAATCAACTTTTGATTATCAAGAAGTTAATGATGTTGACCAAAGAGAAGTACAAGTTTCTCCTGAATCAGTTGCAGAACCAAGGAGGTCAACAAGAGATCATCAACCATCGAGAAAATACTCTGTGCACGAATATGTGATGATCACTGATGGTGATGAACCTGAGTACTATGAGGAAGCTATGGAGCATCAACAAAAGAAGAACTGGTTAGATGCGATGCAAGATGAGATGACATCATTACATGAAAACCATACTTATGAGTTGGTTCAGCTTCCAAAGGGGCGAAAGGCACTCAAGAACAAATGAGTATACAGACTCAAAGAAGAAAACTCACGACCGAAATATAAAGCACGACTGGTCGTGAAAGGCTTTGGTCAGAAGAAGGGCGTTGACTTTGAGGAAATTTTTTCACCTGTCGTGAAAATGTCATCCATACGAGTGGTACTTGGATTAGCCTCAAGTCTTAATCTGGAGATCGAGCAACTCGATGTAAAGACAGCCTTCTTGCATGGTGAATTAGAAGAAGAGATCTACATGGAACAACCAGACGAGTTCGTTGTCAAAGGAAAGGAACACCTGGTATGTAGATTGAAGAAGAGTCTGTATGGATTAAAGCAAGCTCCACGACAATGGTACATGAAGTTTGACTCCTTTATGGTAAATCAAGGATACATGAAAACTTCCTCAGATCATTGTGTGTTCGTGAAAAGGTTCACGGACGGTACATTCATAATCCTCCTACTGTACGTCAATGACATGCTGATTGTGGGCCCAGACAGAGAAAAAATTGTTAAGTTAAAGAATGAGCTTAACAGGTTTTTTGCCATGAAAGATTTAGGATCGGCTAAACAGATACTTGAGATGAGTATCACACGCAATAGAAAGAGCAGAAAGTTATGGCTATCGCAGGAGAAATATATCAAGAAAGTTCTCAGCCAATTCAATATGGATAAGGCGAAGCCGGTCAGTACTCCACTTGCTAAATAGTTCAAACTTACTTCCGAACAAAGTCCTTCCACTGAAGAAGGAAAAGGAAAAATGCAGAGAATTCTATATGCCTCAGCAGTTGGCAGTTTGATGTATGCCATGGTTTGTACGAGACCTGATATTTCACATTCTGTTGGAGTAGTCAGCCAGTTTCTAACAAATCCGGCCAGAGAGCATTGGAATTCAGTGAAGTGGATTCTTAGGTATCTTAAAGGTACTTCTGAATTCAGTTTGTGTTTTGAAAGTGAGAAGCCTTCGTTGGTAGGCTATACTGATGCAAACATGGCTGGAGACATTGACTCCAGAAGATCAACATCAGGGTATCTGATTACATTTGTAGGGAGAGTAATTTCATGGCAATCTAAGCGGCAAAAATCAGGGGCATTGTCTACGACAGAAGCTGAGTTTATGGCAGCTACAGAAGCCTGTAAAGAAATTTTGTGGATGCAAAAATTTCTGACAGAATTGGGTCATAAACAAGATAAGTATATCTTGTATTGCGACAATCAAAGCGCTATTCATTTGAGCAAGAACCCGAGCTTTCATTCGAAGTGAAAACACATAGATATCAAGTATCATTGGATACAGGATGTGTTTGACACCAAACAAGTGTATCTTGAGAAGATCCACATGGACGATAATGGCTCTGACATGATGACAAAAATCTTGCAGAAGAATAAGCACGAATTCTGTATAAGCTCAGTTGGATTGGAGATACCTCATCATAAGTCGGGAGGGGGAGTTTGTAGGGTCCCTCCTTAATGATGAGGGACCCACATCATTTAATAAAGAAGAAAATTTCAATTTTACTTCTGCACGTCATAAATGAAATGCAGAAGAAAAATTGAAACTTTCTTCTAAGTGATGTGTGATGTTTTGTCCTCTTATGAAGAATTTTCTCTATAAATAGAGAGTTCCTGAGGAAAGGAAAATCATCCGAACAGAAGTGAATTCTTCTATCCAAGAGAGAACAAGAAAATCACTTCTGAGAAGAGGGAGAGAAATAGTGAGGATTATTTTGGAGGGAGAGAAAAGAAAGAGTGAGAGAAAAATTGGTGTGGTGCTTTTGTGCACATTGAGAGTTCTAAGAATGGTAATTTCTCTTAGTGAATATTTTCTAGATTATTCAATATCTAGAAAAATATTGTAAATCCTATTTTTCATAGTGAGATCTTTCTGGACTCGGTCCCGGTGATTTTTTCCTGATTTGGGTTTCCACGTAAAATTCTCGATATTGATTTTTCGCTATTATTTCTCTTACTTCTTGGCCGTTATAATCTTACGGCGTGGAAAAATATTCCTGGTACTTTTCAGATCGCATCTGCTATCGTTTCTTGTTCCCGCCGGATTTCGGAGTCGTTATTTTTCACAACACATAGACGAGAAGATATCATCTCATACACTACAAAAATGACAAAAAGAGAGATAGGCATACAAAAAATCAAAGGTCGTTTCATGTTACTCTGTGATTGAATTACGAGTCATTTTGCATGTCAATTTCCTGATAGAAATTGCAAAGGTTAGAAGAACAGACGATGGTCGGCTTTGCGTTTATGTAAACTGTAAACTGTAAACTGTAAAGTACATAGTGGAGTGCGTCGACTGTAAAATTGAAATTACCTATATGCAGTGTGCGTGGCCCCATACAAGAGCTAAAACAACACTGAATAATGAAGTTGAAATGCATAAAATGGTTAGTTCTTACCACTTTGTGAGACCTCAAATTGACAAAGCCACAAAGGTCTCTTCTGTGCTATGTGTTGCCCTCTCTCTGACGCCCTCATGCTCGTCGATCTCTGCTTTTCTGCCCTCGCACTTGTCATCATCAGCCTCTGCTCTATCACCCTCCTCTGCTTCAACCTTTTGCAGAATGCGTAGAATGAAAAAATTCGCAAGTAGCTAGGGTTATTGTTAGGCTATAAGTTTGGTTTTATTTGGTTTTCATTAAATAAAATCGAGAATTGAACTGAGTAAATCAATTTTCACAATTCAGTTTTGGTGCATCAAAAATCAAACTAACCCAAATCGTCGATTTGGTTTGATTGGTCGGTTCGAACTGAATTGAGTTCCACCCCTACTATGAAGGAAGAAAAAATCAACATACTAGTCATATAAATCATCATTGAAAAATAGAAAAAAATATGAAATTCTTTCCTATGATGTTGTTGTGTGCCATGCTGCAATAATCCTATGTTCTGATCTATTGTCTTTTCGCCGAGAAATGTTCTTCTTCTTGATTTAGCTCTTTCACCCTTTTTTGGCTCTCCCTTCTCAAGCAGAAATCATCTCCTTTTAAAATAATATTCCTTCTCAAGATTTTATTTTTTCTCATCGAATCACAATATTTAATTTAGATTAGATTCTTTTTTTTCCTTCCAAAATCTTAGTTGTTTCCCAATTCTTCTCTTTCTCTAAAATCTTTTTTTCTGTAACTTCCTGCTTTCAAAATTTTTTATTTTTTGAAATCTAATTGCATCATCAATAATCTACCAAAAATACTAATTTTGAATGAATGTTTTCTTAAAAGAATACAAATATATATATTTTATGCAAATTCGATTCTACACGCGATGTTGTAACATTATCTAACAAAATATGATTATTTTATTTGATTAATCACTGATTTTTAACAATAGTATTCATAAAATACACTATGTAATAACTCTTTTTCAAGAGTTATGGATGAACTCTCTATTAAGTACTAAACTTTTTCCAATTTCTAATACTCTTAACCAAATGAGTTAAAGCAACTTCATTAGAAGAAGTATTACCAACTGTAAAAGTCAAACTCTCTCTATTTCTCATTCGAATAAACATTTTTACATTATCATGTCAATAGTTTCTCTTTTATGATCAAGAATGATACAAAAATTAATAATTTTTTATGCAAAGTCCAACTTGTATCAATGAAATAAACAGTAACCATTATATAATTTATATTCGGAATAAACGTCTACATATCAGTAGTTAAACATAATCTCACAAATAATTGGGAAAAAAAACTTTTATCCTACTCTTTTCTTGGATATAGAGTTCAAAAATATCATTTTCAACAATTTTTGGACAATGAGTATTAAATTTTGGCTCTAACTGATTTAACAAATCTCTAAAATCTTTTCAATCAACAACATTAAAGATAATTCATCAATCACAATCATTCTAACATACTTATCTCAACATCTTTATGCACTAAATAATTCACAGTTATAGAACCAACTAAATTTTTTCCTACAATCTCTTTTTTACGTAACAGTAAATTCTTTTGGTACTCGTCAAAACTAGCTAACATTTTTTTACTGTTACTAGATGACAAGCATACAAAGTCAGACAATAATTGCAAGTTACCCTAGGGTTATTCAAGTCATATGGTTCTTATTTAGTGAAGTAATCACATGCTTCATGTGCTCTGCTTCTTTTTTTTGCTTTCTTTCATACTACTTTCCATCCTGACAAAAACAAAGTTGAAGATTATGTAAAAAAAATTTAAAATTTTATGGTATGACACACGTTGTTACAATAGATCAATGACATATCAATGTGTAACAACAAACCAATGACATTTCAACAGGCCAATGATATATCAATTCCCATTCCAATTTCAATTTAATGACATATCAATGACATCAATTCCAATTCTAATAATTATTTATTAACTATATACATCAGCACTCTATACAGGTGTAAGAAAATGAATGGACAAACTATAACAAACATAATATTCACACGAGGTGCATGGGTAGGCTTGACATCCCCCCTCAAGCGCATGGTCAGAGAACGTGAAGCTTGCAACCTATGCTAGCAAATTTTGAAGGTGGAATAGGCTTTGTGAGAGGATCAGATGATATTGAAAGGGAGTTAATTGAACAAATAGTGTTTTGTTGAAAACTTTATCTCAAACAAAGTGAAAATCAATTTTCACATATTTTGATTTTGCATGAAGACCAAGATTAGATGATAGAAAATTTCCACTTGTATTGTTACAAAAAAATTGATGGGATTTCGGAAGGTGGAAGGCCTAATTCAATTAGTAAAGATTGCACCCAAACCACTTCCAAAACGCCACTAGCATTGCTTCTATATTCAGCTTCGGTATTTGAACGAGATATTGCCTTCTCTTTAGCAGATGACCAAGAAACTAAATTTAGACCAAGAAATAAACAATGAGCACTTGTACTCTTCTTGTCATCAAGGAATGCAACCATCTCGGCATTGATATAACATGAGAGATTGTAATCCAAAAATTTAGAGAAAGAAATATCATAATCTAGATTTCCTTTAAGATAATGAAGGAGGTTTTACAGCTCACCAATTGATATCATTAGGACTATGCATAGTTTGTTGACAACAAAGTAAATATCGAGGCTAGTTAGGGTGCAATACTAGAGACCCATAATAATACTTCCATAAACAGTATCATCATGAAGCTAAATACCAGATGATGTAGAGAGAAATGGACGTGATATCATCGGAGTTGGAACATGATTTGAATCTGTCATATTGGCACGAGCAAAGCAAATCAAAGATATATTTTGTCTGGTTGAGATTCGCAGAATCATGGAGGCATGTAACAGAAACTCCAAGAAAATGATGAACAACTCCCAAGTCTCAAATAGAAAATTTAGAGCTAAAATAAGCAATGATTTTATCCAGCAATAGAGACGATTTAGTAGTAACTAGGATGTTGTCCACGTAAACTAAAACAATAAGCACATCTGAATCTTTGCGATACACAAACATTGAAGAATTGACTTTACAAGGCACAAAATTTCACAACATTATAACATCAAACAACTTCGTATACCAAACTATTGGCGACTATTTAAGACCATATAACATCTTTTTACGAGGCTCACATGATTAGGTTTAGCTAAATCCACAAAACCATAAGATTGAGACATAAAAATAGTTTATGTAATATCTTCGTATAAAAAGACATTGCTTACATTCAATTGTTTGACAGACCCTCCAAGTGAAAAAGAAATAGAAAAAACAAGTTAGATTGTAGTAAACTTGACAACCAAGCTAAAGGTTTCGTGATAATCAATACCCTCAGCATGGTCAAACCTTTAGCTATTGGTCGATTATATGCCTATTTTTCACGTTCAACACATCCATTTTTGGCAGTTGTGTAAGTGCATGAATAATGAGGAAGAATGCCATGAGATTTTAAAAAATGGATCAACAATCAGAATTCAGCACCATTATCAAATTGAATTGATTTTATATTTGATTGAAATTGCGTTCGAATCATGGTGAAAAATGATTGAAAGGTAGATAAAGCAATGGCTTTAGTTTTGAGATAGTAAAGCCGGCAAAATCGAGTGTGATCATCAATAAAAAGAACAAACTATCGAGCTCCAATTAACAACAATTCAGGAGAGTATTCCCATATGTCTGAATGGATCAAATTGTAAAGATGAACAACACGAGAATGAGAGTCAGAGAAAAGTAGACGATGACTTTTACTCAAATGACAATGATCACAAAAGGCAGAACTAGTTCTATTAATAATAGAAATATTACAAAGTTGAAGAACTTGTTTAACAACTAGATAACTTGGATGTCATAAATGATAAAGCCAAAGACAAACAGTAGAAAAAGGCTTTGAAGAGTTGGTTGAGAGAGCCAAACTGGAAGAAGAGTTTTTAGATGGAGACATTAATCTCTATAAGCCATTATGAAGTTGGCCATGGAGAAGAATGTTAAGGCAGCTCGGTCCTTCACAAGAAAATAAAAGGGGTGAAAGTTCTACCCATACGTTATTATTACAATAGAGTTTATGTACGCTCACAAGATTATGAGAGAAATTAGGTGTGTGAAGAACATTTAAAAGATTTAAGGGATGGAAAGAAGGTATTGATGCTGAGCTCATATTAGTAGTACAGAGAGCCATACCATTATCAACAATCACTTGACTTGAACCAGTATAAAGAGTGGGTTGATTGAGATTTGATGGAACATGAATAAAATGGTGAGTTTCTCAATAGTCAAATAACCAAGAACCTTGGTCTGCCAGTACCATATTATTAGCAAGAGGGGTGAAGACAACTATGTTAAAATTTCTAAGAGTAGGCTTATATGAAAAATTAGAGCAATGATAACGAAGTAAGGCAATGTGTCCCAATTTTTTTCATATTTGGCAACAAGGTTTAAAATTATTTGAACATGGAGGTCACCAAGAAGGGGAAGGGGAAGTAGGCTTGTGATCTGCCACAATGGTGGTAACTTTAAGTTCAATTCGAACTCGAGTTGTCCCGTTATAATATAACGCAAATTGTAGCATATCAAAACTCAACTAAATTATATTATTTTTGCATGAAATTTAAACCAATGATAACCCTAGATGTCCACTAGATATCCTCAAAAAATTCTCATTCAAAAGCTTCCAGATTAAGAAGATATGATAAGTTTGTTAGAGGTCCTTATTGATTTGAAAAATAGTTTCTGATTGGATAAAAATGTCACATTTAAGATAGATGCAAAGTAACCAAATAAAATCTTCTTGATACAAAATTTGGACAGATTCTCAATTTACGAATGAATAATAAGTCTTTCAAATTTAGTAGAAGAATTTGCTGGAGAAAAGAAGTTGTGATGCAAAGAATATCCACCACTCTGATGGAATATCATAGATGCACACAAAATTGATATTTGGTTGTCTAGTGATAGTGAAATGTCCTTCTTCTTGAATAAGAATTAGGGAAGAAAATATTAATGAAGAATCCACGTAACTCAAATAAAAAATAATGGACACTTGAACACAAAACAAACCTCGGATAAAACTACCAAAAAGTTCTCGTGAAAACGAAGATGAACTCCAAGAATAGAACAAAATTTCATTTTTCTATTATCTTAATGACAAAAGTTGTCATCGTAAGGCAATAACAATGAAATATAAATACCATTCATAATTAAAGTTTTTAAAATAAACCAAATTAAACAAAAGTAAAAATGTGCCTAAACAAACTGGCTCCACTTACTAAACGCACGCGACAATCATGCATGCAATTTATTAAAACACATAAATATAGATATGTCATGTCTTGATGAAGAGTGTAGATTTGTCTTCATTTGATGTGGCTTCTTAGACATTAATCAACTTAGTTTCTTCCTTAACGATACATTGCAGTAGATTTTTCAGAATCTCCATGTCCATTGCACTTGGTTCGACCTCAAAATCATAAAAAAAAGGTTACTCTTGTGCATTGAGTGAACAAGTTATAAGTCTCTTTGCTCGTGATCTTGTAAAGGGTGAAAGCTAAAAATAAAACTTTCAATACTTTAATCCCTTTATAACGTTGTTAATTCAACCATTATTTGAAACGAAAAATTACGTATACTAACCTTAATCCATTTTAAGTATATGTTTTGCTTTGCCTTATCGAATACCGTTTTCTCTCCTTAATCCCTTTTACTTTGATTATCTCTTTGATGATCTAGAGATTGAGATTGATAGATTTTTTTTATTCTCTTGTTGGAAGGAAGAAGACAATCACACAAAGGTAATACTACATACTTATCATTTCATTCATGTCTCTTCAAATGCATATCTTTATTTGTCTTTCTTCCAATACATCTATTCAACTATAACTTATATAACTTTATAAGGTTAAAGAGAGAGAATTAAAACTCAATTAACTTTATTTCTTTTATGCTTAACAATCATCACATTAAGCATTTTAATATAAAGTCAATATTACTATAATTTATATGAGTTACTAATAGATTATTAAAATAATCTGACAATCTCCCACTTGGCACATATTTTGATATCTCAGTTCCTTTCATTTAATCCTATTTGGATTAAAATCCATCACAACTTGTAATCCACAATCAAATAGTGTATCATAATGTGAATTAACCAAGTTATCGTTCATAATGAATTGAAAAATTGAATCATGGCATGCACAAATCATTGACGATATGATTCTTTCCATATATCACAAATTTCTCAACCAATTATAACTTTAATTGAGGAAACACTATAACCTTCACTTTAAATTTCATAAAGTATCACATGTCAATTGCAAATAACGATAATGTATACATTATAATGCAAACAACATCATACATACAAAAACATGTTCATAATGAATTCAAAAATGTTCACATAAAACAAGTTACACTATCATAATCACATCAATAAGGATTTGTCAACTAAACCCATCATTTCAACATGTTCCTTAAATATCTTGGGTGATAATCCTTCAGTTAATGGATCCGCTATCATTAAACTTGTATTTATGTCCTCAATGTACACCTTTTGTTTTTGTATTTCTTCTTTGACTGTTAAATACTTCATTTCCATATGTTTTACTTCTTTCGAGTATTTGTTATTCTTTGAGAAGAATACAACTGCGAAATTGTCCCAATAAATCCTTAACGGTTTATCTATACTTTCGACTATACTTAGACCTAAGGTTAAGTTTTGCAACCACAATGCATGAATAGTAGTCTCAAAGCATGCCACAAATTCTGCCTCCATGATAGAAGTAGCGATCAAAGATTGTTTTCCTCTTCTCCATGATATGGCTCCTCCAGATAATAGGAACACGCAACCGAATCTACACATCCAGCATAGTCTAAATCTAAGTATCCAACAACCTTAAGTTTATTGGAATTTTCTATACATGAGCATGTAGTCCTTTGTTCTTTGCAAGTATCTAAGCACTTTCTTTGCAACTTTCCAGTGATCCATTACTGGATTACTTTGATATCAGCCTAACATCACTACTGTAAAACTTATGTCGGGTCGAGTACATGTTTGAGCATACATTAAGCTCCCAACAGCTGATGCATATGGAATAGATTTCATTTCCTTTCTTTCTAAATCACTTTTTGGACATTGCATTTGATTGAATTTGTCCTCTTTCTAAATTGGAATTACACTAGCAGAACATTTTTCCATTCTGAATCTCTCTAAAATTTTATCGATATATCATTTCTGAGACAATCCTAGTAATTCTTGTTGTCTATCACGGAATATTTCTATTTCAATTACATAGGATGTCTCACTCATATCTTTCATTTCAAAATTGTTAGAGAGAAACTCTTTTATATCATGTAACATTCCTTTATTGTTAGATACTAGAAGAATGTCATCAACATATATGATTAAAACGCTAAATTTACTCCCACTGACCTTCATATAGATACACAGATCAATAGTGTTTTCTATAAAATCGTACGATGTAATAGTATTGTTAAACGTAATGTACCATTGTCTAGAAGCTTGTTTTAGTCTATATATTGACTTCTTCAATTTACACACTAACCTTTCATTTCCCAGAAGTGAGAATCCTTCTGGTTGATCCATATACACTTCTTCATCTAAGTCACCATTCAGAAAGGCAGTCTTTACATCCATTTGGTGAAGCTTTAAATTATAATGAGATACCAAAGGCATAACAATTCTTAATGAACCCTTCTTTGAAACTGGAGAGAATGTTTCCTTATAGTCAATACCATCTTTTTTAGTGTAACCTTTGGCGACAAGTTTGGTCTTATACCTTTCGAATCACATTTGGTTTTGTAAACCATTTATAACCGATTCGTTTAAAACCTTAGGGTAATTCTACAAGTTCCCAGACTTTGTTGTCATCCATTGATTTCAACTCTTCTTCCATGGCATTCAACCACTTTTCAGAATTTGAACATTCTATGGCTTTAATGAATGAGTTTGGATCTTTATCATTGCTCAATTCACATTCATCTTCAAGTAAATAGATCACGTAATCATTAGGAATTGCAGATCTTCTTGTTCTTACTGAGCTTCGCAACTCTTGTGATTGTTCACTAGTGACTTGTATACCATCATTATTCTCATCATTAACTTGATCACTTTCTGTGATTTGAATATTCATCCGTTGTTCCGGTATGTTGTTAGACTGTGATACAACTAGAGAAACAATAACTTAATGAGAATCTTCAGATGTAATTTCCTCCACCCGATTCTCATGAATATTCACTTTTCATGATTTATTATTCCCACAAATCTGGTCATTCTCAATGAATCGAACATTTTCATACTCTACTATTCTCATACTATGGTTTGGACAATAAAAGATATACCCTCTGATTTTTTCGGGTAGTCGATAAAGTAACCACTAATTGTTCTTGCATCGAGATTCTTTTCATGTGGATTGTATATCCTTACTTTAGCTGAACAACCCCAAACATGAAGATGTCTCAAGCTAAGTTTCTTACCCGTCCACAATTCATAAGAGGTCTTGGGAATGTCTTACTAGGAACCCTATTCAATAGATATGCAGTGGTTTTTAAACCGTGCATCCACAACGATAAAGGTACATTACTTTTATTTATCATACTCCTAACTAATTCCATTAGCGTACGATTCTGCCTTTTAGCTACATCATTTTGTTGTGGCGTACCAGACATTGTATACTGTGCACAAATACCTCGACTTTTGAGAAACCTTGCAAATGAATATTTACATTATCCACTTTCATCGAATTTTCCATAATATTCACCACCTCTATCAGACCTCATAACTTTTACTTTTCTATCTAATTGTCTTTCTACCTCATTTATGAACGCTTCTAAAACTTTCACATACTGAAACTTTTCATGCAGTAGATACAAATAACCATAACTTGAGTAATCATCAATAAATGTGATGAAATACCTTTCATCGTTTCAATACGAAACATCGAATGGACCACATATGTCAGTGTGTATCAATTCTAATAGTCCATTACTTCTTGTGGCCTTAATTTTATATATGTGTGTAGTTTGCTTACCTCTAATACAATCTATACACACATCAGTCATTAAAATCTAATTGAGGTAAAATGTCACATTTCATTAACCTCATTATCATTTTTTTAGATATATGACTTAATCTTTGATGCCACAAGAAAACTAAACTCTGATTAAGTGCACTACGTTTAACACCAACATCACTAGCAACATGAAATAGAGATTCGATAAACTTAACATTGAGATTGAATCTATACATACCATCTAATAAAATACCACAACCATAATACTATTTTTGTTTGTACAATGTAAATAAACCATTCTCAATCTCAACATTAAAACCTTTACAATTCAATTTAGAAACGGAAACTAAATTTCTAACACATTCAGGAACATAGAGACACTTTTCAAGATCCAAATGACAACCAGTATCCAAGATCAACCTATACGTTCCAATTCCTTCTATGCGAGCCTTCATTATGTCTTCTATATACAAGAACTTTTCAGTTCCACTTTCGAGATAGATCAAAAGAAATCTCTGCGTAACATAAGACATATGAGTAGTAGCACCAGAATCTAACCACCAAGTATTATTAGGTACTTCCATAATGTTTGATTCAAAACATACTGAAACAAATAGTGTATCTTTCTTTTTGAACCAGATTTTCCTTTTCGGACATTCTTTTTTCAAGTGTTCAACCTTATTACAGAAGTAGCATCTAAGCTATTTTCAGATATGCCCCTATTTCACAGTTGATGAGGTTTTTCCCTTCTTCTGGTTCTTTTTACTTGGTCTGTTCTTGCTGCCATTGTCTTCATGTTGAAATGTCAAGTTTATGGCATGATCTTTTATTTTCTTCAACCTCCTTTCCTCTGGAACCAACATGACATTTATTTCCTTAAAGTTCCATTTTTCTTTTATGGAGTTATAATTTACCTGGAACTTACCAAACTCAAGAGGGAGTGAGTTGATGATAAATTGAGCCAAAATTATTCACTCACATCCATGCCCATCGACTTCAGCTTTGCAGCTAGATTCGCCATACTTGTCACATGATCATGAATGAGTTGCTACCAATTTAATTTCTTAGTTGTCAACTTACTCATGAAGTCTTCTACAATTGATTTGTCTGTAATATTCGATTGGAAGTATTCCTTTATTCTCAACATGAATTCCTTAGCATTGTCAGTATTTAGCATTGATGGATTAACATTTTCAGTCATCGTTAACTTCATTCAGCTCAAACATAGTCAGTTAGACCGCTCCCAAGTCTCAATAACGAACTTGTCAGTTTCCGTACTGGTCTCATTAATGACTGCCGGCTTTTCACAAACTAATGTCGTGTCCAAACCCATTACACCCAGTTGAAACTGGATTTGTTCGAACCAATCCACGTAGTTTAAGCCGTTGCACTTAAGAAAGTTGTTGCTGGAAGATAACAAATTTCTAAACACTGCAAAACATACATGCTCATATTTTAATGGTTTGAATAAACATAAATGGATTCAAACAAACAGTAATGCATTTCTTAAAGTTCACTTTTGGGCAATACTTAAATAAACAACCTTTAACTTTTAACGATGTTATCAACATATACTTTAATAAACAAATAAACATATTTAAATTAACATACTCAATATCTTTGGATATATAACTATATCAATCAAATATACAAACATGTATCTTTCATATCATCAATTACAAACATTGGTTCATCTTTGGATGACCTCATAATATTTTAATTAACAATCTCAAATGTTTAGTTCATTCAATCAATAGCATCCTTTCATACTAAACGAATGACAATTACACAATCGAATATTGATCCTTTCAAATTAGGTCACTTTGGTGACTAACAAGTTTTCATATATTAAATATTCAATTGAGTAAACTTTAATTTTGTAACACCATAATTGTTGAGAGCAAAACCAGCAAGTTCAGTCGAAACAATTATCGAATTCATTCCGACGACTCTCTCATCAATCAATGAAACCCAAAACTCTTATATGTTTCAAAATCGACCAAACATTTTAATTTAAAAAACCACTATAATTTCAAAAAATGATCGGAAAACATAATCCGCCAATCTCGTCATGCAAACATACTTTCATGTAATCCATTCAACATAAACGGTGAATAACACGTTATAGAACCATGCTCTGATACCAATTGAAAGCTAAAAACAGAACTTTCATTACTTTAATCCCTTTATAACGTTGTTGATTCAACCATTCTTTGAAACGAAAAATTACATAATATACTAACCTTGATCCATTTTAAGTATATGTTTTGTTTTGCCTTACCGAATTTCATTTTCTCCCCTTAATCCCTTTTACTTTGATTATCTCTTTGATGATCTAAAGATTAAGATTGATAGTTTTTTTTATTCTCTTGTTATAAGAAAGAATACAACCACACAAAGGTAACACTCCATTACTTACCCTTTCATTCATCTCTCTTCAAATACACCTATTCATTCGTGTCTGTCCTAATACACCTATTCAACTATAACTTATATAACTTTATAGGGTTAAGGAGGGGGAATTAAAACTCAATTAACTTTATTTCCTTTATGTTTAACAATCATCACATTAAATACTTTAATATAAAGTTAATATTACTATAATTTATATGATCCACTAATAGATTTTAAAATAATCTAACAAATGGTCCTTGAAGTACATCAGTTTACTAAGAATCCCATTGTAATTTGGGGAAGAAGGAGAAGGGGGTAACGTGGTGGTGGAAGAGCAGGCCGCTTGGCTGGAAATGAGGTAAGATTGACAGAGTTCTATTTTTCTAGTCAGAACTCGTAACTCACTAAAAAACTATGAACTTCCTCAATTGAAAGAGTCTGTGGATGAGAGATTATGGCAGTGACAAAGGGATTATAGTCATTACCTAATCCTTTAGAAAAACCATTTCCCAAGTTGCAACCAAGTTATTGCAAATATAGCACAACTTTTGTAGGTAAGAAGAAATGGACATCCCATCTTTACAAATAGTCTAAAGCTAACTACATAAGTGAGTGAGATGAGCTAAAGCAGTCGAGGAGTACATTCGCTATAGGGCAACCCATAGTTCTGCTGCTGTGGAGTATCCAACAAATTAAGAGAGGAAATTATCATATGGTGATGCTTAGATCCAACTCATAATCAGATGATCATACTACTGCCATAAAGAGAACGGAGGGCTAAAAGTAAATAAAGTAGAATCCATGTATTTTGGGGGAGGAGATCGTTTCGTCTAGAAAGGGTTCTAGTCCGTTGGCAATGATAATGTTGAGAAGTTGGTTCTTCCATACGAACAAATTAGAGGAATCAAGTTTAATGGTTATGGCTTGATTTGATTAAGAGAGGGAAATTGAGGAAGATTCAGGGTTGAAATATTTTCAAAAATCGGTAGAGCAACGGCGTTGTTGGAGGAGGCCATGACTGCTGAAGCTCTGGTACCAAATCAGGAAAGTTAAACGGAAGAGAGAAGGAGAAATAATAAAATCTATATGTTTATTATCCTTTTACAATATATCTTCATCATTATTTTGTACAAACTACATACGTCATCACTTTATACAGGTGTAAGGCAATGGATGGACAAACTATAACAAACATAATATTCACACGCGTTACATAGGTAGACTTGACAGAATTACATATTGAATTTACCGAGCCATCTTTTTTGTTTTGTGACAACAACTAATCTACTTTTCTACGGACGTACTAAACATATCGAGATAGATTGTTACATTATTCGACATCAATTAGTTCTTGATCATGTGAAAATCTTCATGTTGCTTCTCAACATCAGTTGATTGATTTGTTTACTAAACCTTTAAATCTACAGTTCTATCGGCAATTGCTTCACAAGATGAGTACACTCTTGCATCTTTTAGGGGAGTAGTAACGATAAAAAGCCTATATTGATACTGGCAGGTAATCACTTATAATCGAGTTTGTTAGTGAGAGAGTTTATTTTCATTCAATCTTCTACATAAATTCATTTTTAAGTTTCAAGTAAGTTGAGTGAAATTCTTTTTGCAATCAGAGTGTTTTTCTAAATTTATTAATTTTGAAAAGTGAAAGAGAAAAACACTTGAGAACTAAGAGGGTTGGCCACCATCAACTTGAACACGCATAAAAACAAAACAGAAGCCGAACCATCTGTTTCTTCACCAAACTCACACCCACCTTACTGGCCCCAACAAACATGTAGGTGACACTCTTGGGTCCCACCGACTAACTATCATTTTTTCATTCATCATTTAAAAAGTCGTTAATTAGTTAATTAAAAATATTTGGAATAATAATAGACCTATATTTGCTGACATGTTTACATGTGATTGGTTTATAGATATTCTACCAATATCCAAATTATATTGCCTATTTATAATTAAAGCCCATGCCTTTTCGCTTTTTCTCCGATTATGATGATCACGTACGTTCTTGACTTCACCAACCCCGGACCCGGTTCT
>CM039521.1:17852181-17892848 GCA_022433055.1 Begonia peltatifolia
CTGATCGATCTGGTTAAGGTTGGGGGTATAATCGGGTACGACAACACCCTGTGGAACGGTTCAGTGGTGGCCCCACCCGATGCGCCATTGAGAAAGTACGTTAGGTACTACAGAGACTTTGTGCTGGAGCTCAACAAGGCCCTCGCTGTGGACCCCAGGATTGAGATCTGCATGCTCCCCGTTGGTGATGGAATCACTCTCTGCCGTCGGATCAAGTGATTTGTGCGCTATCAATCCCCAGAACGGACGGCTGATGAGTGTTTGATATAAACGAACACCTTCCATCGGACGGCTGTTTTTCATTGCGTGATATTTGTCTTTTAATATTTTAAAAATATATTTCTATTTTTGCCATTTCATAAACTTAAAAATTAATAGTTAAAAAATGCTATTAATATTAATATTTTTATAAATTTGCCAAGTAAATAATTGGTGGGATAGTGGGCCACCTACCAAATTAATACTAATTTATTTTGTATTTGATAAATACTTATTTGTTAAAAAAAATCTGATTGGTCAATTTCTTCATCGCTGGGCTTTTGTAGAGGATTTGGATCAATCTCGATAACTGATGAGTATTTAAGATATTAGACGAAAGAACACTTTTGACAATAAGGAGTGTTTTGTTACCGACCTAACGTAACTAAGATAACAGTAGACATTATTAACGAGCTATTCGAGCCAAGTTAAGCAAATCTATTTTTATTGACCAATCAAAATTGCCTCTTAGGATCTATAATTGCCTCAAAAGATCCAATATATATACATTGAGTTAAAAGTAGTCTGATTTAATGAGCTTATAGCGCCGAGTCTAACGAGTTGAATTTAATGACTTAGTCTGAAAAAAAGTTTAACGCAAGCTGACTCGCAAGCCACGAGTTAAACGAGCCGAGTCGAGTCTAACGAGCTTTAACGAGTCGAGCCGAAAGTATATAAATATTTTCAACTTATGTTATTTATATAAGTTTTATTAAAAAAATTCATTTAAAATTATAATAAGTATTAATAATTATATGTCAACGATATTTAATCGTTTAATTTAAAAATTAGTTATGCTAAGTCAAAATATATAAAATTGAATATACTAATAAAAAAATTATTTGAGACTATCTAATAAAAAATATCACATAAATATCATTAAAAATATCTTAAAATATACTACAATTACAAAATTATAAAAGAAATTTAATAAAAACTACAAATTTGAAAAAAAAAATTGCTTCAAATTACAAAAGAAATTCAATAAAAAGAATATACAGTCTTCAACATCCAACTGCGTAAACTCCTCAAGAATTTCATCATTTCGTTGATGATCTCTCGTTTTGACGTCAATCTAATCTTTGATACTAATGAGCACCTCCATAAGGTCTGATGCAAGTCTTCTTCTTCGTTCATAATAAACACGTCCACCTGCACTAAAAGTATATTCCGATGCTACAGTAGAAACATGAGGTGTTAGTACATCGCGTGCCATTATGGAAAGAATAAGATATGTGATAGAATGTCTTTTTCACCAATCTAAAATATCAAAATTCTCATCTCGAGAAAATTGATAACGAGATTCAAAATAAATATTGAGATCATTTGTAAAAAAAAGTAGAATAATTTTTAGTTTGTAATTCACTCCATATATTATTAATACTATATTGTTGACTAAAACTACTTCTATCACCATTACTACTACTATTAGGATAACTCTCGGTCTATGAAGGTTGTGAATAATAACGATTAACATTGAAATATTTTATTTTATAAAAAATATATAAATTTGAAATTTCATTTGTTATGTCATCACTAGTAATTAAAGGTTGAATACATAAATTTGCAAAAAATCCTATTGATCATAAGACATACTTCTTTTAATTTAAATCTACGATCCATAATGCATGCATAACAAAAAATAAGAGGAATGTTATGCTAATATTTTTGAAATTTTGTTTCTATTTTATTAAGAATATTATTAAATTCATTTACTAGTCGATATTTTACAAAATTGTATGTTAAATCTACAAAAATAGGAAAAACAATATTAGAAGTGGGATAATAAATTACAGAATATTGATTTGTAACATCATAAAAAAAGTTTTAAAAAATCAAGAAATATATTAGCAATATCACAACTTGATTTGTCAACATTAATATTTTGCGTCTTATCATTAATAAAAGCACAAATAACTTACCAATATGGCAAAGTATTTTGCAATATCAAATAAGTTGAATTTAACCTATTATCTACGTCAGTTTTTAATTTTCTTGTTTTAAATTGGGCAGCTCTACAAAAATCTTTATATTTTTGTTGTCTCGAATTAGACCAAATAATATAAGAAATTGCGGATCTAATTAATTCAATATGAGGTGAAATATACAATATACTATCTTTAACAACCAAATTTAAAATATGACACACATTTCATGTGAAAAGGAGAATCACGAGTAACATCTAATTGTAAAAAATCCTTAAATTGAGAAATAGCAACATCATTAGCACTATCATCATCAAGAATTATGTTAAAAATTCTATCTTTAATAGAATATTCTTGCAATATTGTCATAATAAATCTACAGATGATGGTGCCAGGATGAGGATATTCACAATTACAAAATCATAAAATTCTTTTATTAAATAGTCAAAATTCATCAATAAAATGAGATGTTGCCACTATATAACCAATAGCATTACGTGCTCTTCATAAATCAAAAGTAATGCAAATAGACATTAAATGAGCATTTGAAAAAAAATATAATAAATTCATTTTTCATATCTATAAACATTCTAAGGATATCACTTCTCGTAGTACTTCTAGGAACACGTTTAAAACTATGGTAGCATATTCTTTTATAAATTTTTCAAATACTTCACTATCGAAAAATGATAAAGGCAATTCGGATTGTACTACAAATTGTGCTATTCCTTCTCTCATTCTATTTTGTAAATATGTGAAAATGTCACTACCACTAACATTTAATTGAGATTGTGTTGAATCTCGTGTTTCAACATTTAAGTGACATTTTTGAAAATGTCTACCAATGGTGCTAGTAGAGCTACCAGAAGTATAAGCAAAATTTTTAACACAATATTTACATTGAGCTATATTTTCTAGTTTGCTCGCAATTTTAATATCTTTTAAATCAAAATGTTTTCATACATTCGAAGTTTTTTGTCTTCTTTTTCTAGGTGAAGTGGATGTTTGTACAGATGATTGTCCATAGAAAATGTAGGAATTAATTCTCTAATTTCTTCCATGTCATTATTATCATCAATAATATAATTGCGATGATCCATAATAAATAAAATAAATATAAAATTAAATTTTAATAATAAATTGATACCACAAAATCAATATCCAACAAATATTTGTATGTGGTGTAAATTGACCAACTCTACGTATACGAAACCTAAAAAAATTAATGCAAAAAAATTTAGTTAATATAATAACAGTTAAAAATTATCTAAATATATCATATATGTAAAAAAAAAAACTAAAATTTACCTTGTTGAACGAGAAAAATAGCGAATTGTAAGAGAAAAAAAATTGATTGGTAACACCAAATTGATTGAGAATAAATTAAAGAATGAATTGAGAGAGAGTTGGTGAAAAAAATGAAAGCAGGGGAAGAGAGTTTATAGAAAAAGAGGGGTGCAATTGGGCAAGTTGCTGTGGTCGGGGAAAGCAGAACAATGGTCTTATGACCGTTGTTGGCTGCTGCTGCAAAACGAGAGAGAGAGAGAGAGAGCAGCAACGATCTTCTTTATGACCGTTGCTAGGGCTGGAGCCTAGGGGGAAGTAGAGGCAGAACAACAGTCTTGTTACCATTGCTACTACAAAACATAAGGAAGGGAGAGAGAGAGAGAGAGAGAGAGAGAGAGAGAGAGAAGCAACGGTCGTTTTTATGACCGTTGTTGGGGCTGGGGCCTGAGAGAAGCAGAGGCAGAGCAACGGTCATGCAGGAGGGAGAGAGAGAGAGCAACCAGCATTCCAACAACAGTTGTTAGATAACTGTTGGTGTTGCAAGTTGCAGCGCTGCTGGGACTGGGCAGCTGGGGAAAGAACAATAACAGTTTTATGACCGTTGCTTCTGCAAGTGCAAATTAAGAGGGAAGGAGGGAGGAAAGAGATTAAGCCCATTCTCTCCGTTTTCTTTCTCTCTTAATTTTTTCCTCACTTCTCTCTCTCTCTCTCTCTCTCTCTCTCTCTCTCTCTCTCTCTCTCTCTAACACCTACACAGCCTTTCTCTCTCCGTTTTCTTTCTCTCTTAATTTTTTCCTTTCACTTCTTTTTCTCTCTCTCTAACACCTACACAGCAAAGGTTGCAGTCTCCGTCGACGTCATTTTATGGTCAATTTGATTTCCTCTTTATCTCCTTTATCTTCCTCACACATGCATAATGTCACAACCCGGAAGAGGGCCTAACAGAAACGCCAGATTAGACGATCAACCTCAGAGAGGTCCACCGCCTAACCTAAGGCTAGTTGCGGAAGATTTTAAGAGCAATCCCAGAACTCCTCGAAATAACAAACATGAGATTAAGAGCAATAGTAGAAATACCAGAATTCAAATAATACATGCTAATGATCAGTACAATAACGAATAAATTCTTACATGAAATAAATATCAGATAAAAATCTCTAGAGATGTCCACAAACTCGGGAGCCGATCAACCTCGGTTCCTGCTCTTCTTTCCTCTACCTGTTGAGGAGGGAGTCATTAGGGTGAGTGACAAACTCAGTATGGGATGTTATACCTACCACATATCTCATTATGCATGCCCGGTTAAAATCAATGCACGTGTTTTAATATAATCAAATTATCTTCTCATTTTCAAAACGATTGATAGGGCTAGTTTCGAAAATACGGTGCGTATAGTAAAATAGGCCCTCATCAATCATACAAATAAAAAAAACCAAGTGAACAGTGAAAAGGGAGGTTGCTCAAGGATCCTCCGAGTCATACCACAAAGAAAGGCCGCGATAACACCGGCAGGGCCTCATAGGGAGAAGAGAAAAGGTCAACCAACCAAGAGGGACGAAACCACTCAGCCCTGGGCCATCGCGGATACACGCACAGGAGCGCACCAGGAGGGACACAACCACTCAACCATGGGCCCCAACGGGACCGCACAATGGACTTATAAACCGGGGTAGCAACGAACAGACACTGGCCAGGTCAGTTAACGGGGCTAGCAAAGCTCAGAGCCCATCACTCCTTCAGCGGGGAGTACCGCACAATAATCAATAATCCAGGAGGGACGCAACCACTCAGCCCTGGGCTGTATCCAAACAAGTGTGAGGAGTACCACGGCAACCCTCAAACATGGGTGCGTCTGGGCAAAATCCCCTGATACTCTCAGCCGGGCCCATATGCTGAGAGTGTCAGACGATTATCTCCAGAACCAAACTCCAATGCACATAAAAAAAAAACAATGAGTACGTGAGGAACCAATGCATGAATAAAACACATATGCATCGCAATATAACAATCTCACGATAAATCTCAAATCGAGTCCGTCGGCAAAGGTGAGTAAAACAAGGCATCCAAACTCAAATAAGCAGTAGAGATCCAACAAAACATGAACATGCCTCAACAATGTAAAGTGAACATGCTCGTAAAATGTCGATGTCAATAATAGTGGTATCCCACCAAAAATAATATACGTGCATGTCAGGCTAGGTATAACGTAATAAGTATAAGAACTCATACCCATGTGGCGAGTCCTTTTAGTCTCGGCAACCGGTGGCTCCCCGGGAATCGCCTCAAACTCAGCAAAATCTTCCAAATCTGGAAAATTAACACAAAGGAGGAATCCCGTCAAAGTCTAATAGGGTCATAAACGATATACATGGGAAGCCGGGACAGAAACAAACTCAAACGGCTCAAGTCGACTTTTCAGATGAAAGTCAACGGAATCCGTTACAGCCCAATCGGGGTCCGAAACGATATAAACGTGCGAACCAGTGCGAAAACGGGCTTAAAACGGTCAGGGTTGACTCATAATCTCTCCACAAATCCCCTTATGTATTTCAGGTAAAAACATAGATTTTCCATCCTTTAACTTTCTCTCTCTTCATTTTCATTTGATTTTCTTTGCTTCCTAACAGATTGCGGAAGAGCTTAAAGAATTATGAAATATGACTTTGTCTGTAAGATCGATGAACTTTCTCATTTTGTTAGACAAATGGTGTTCGTTTTGTTCCTCAACAAAATCGGTAGCTTATGAAGGTTTTCCTCTGATCACAGCAGGTAACGAAGCCGATGATGTATTGTATGTTACTAGCGAAGAAGACGGAGAGAGAGAGAGAGGGTCGCGGGGGGAGCTGGCGAGCTAGCCTACCGAGCCAAACAAGCTGGGTCGTTGGCCGGCTCGTTTGGCTCGATCCATGGCAGGCTCGCGAGCTTATGGGCGGAACTCAACCCGGCCCGCATCTTTGGTTTAGGCACCTGGCTCAGTTCGCTACTATAGCGAACCGAGCCAAAACTCGATCCGCTACTGTAGCGGGTCTAGCTGGCCAGCCCGCCCGTTAGTCACCACTAGATAGTAAGATCTAAATTTAAAAATGAGGAATTACCATCTTATTACATCCTCTGCTGATGTGGCATTTAGGGGACAATTTCACCTAATTATATTTTAAATGTACTTAATTTTTTCTTTTTCTTCGAAAAGTGCCCTTGATTATTTTTCTGTCTCTCTTTTCCTACTCTCCTCCTTGCCCTATTCATCTTTAGGCTTTCTCTTCTTCTCTATTATACGATATTTATCTTTTTTAGATTGTGAAACAGAAAATTGTGGCGTGGAAATAGTAGGAAAAAAATGAAATTGAAGTAAACAATTTGAATAGTAATCTCATTCTTAGAGATGAGACAGAAGAACTCCTGGTTGCAATGATTTGTGATACTATGGATGAAATGATGAATTTTTATATTAATTATGGTAATTTCATTGGATTTCCTATATTGACAAGAAGTTCAACCAAAGGAAATGATGGACAAATTAGTTGGATAACTTATGTTTGTGCTCGTTTAGGCCAACCACAATCTAAATCAAAAAATGTTTTTAGAATGCATCCAATTTCACGGACGAATTGTAAAGCAAAGCTTCGAGGCGCTTTATCTCCCGATGGAAATTCACGTGTTAGTGTTGTTACACTTGATCATAATCATGACTTACGCCCTAAAAAATCACGATAGTATAAGCACTATATGATAAAAGAAAGTTGGAAATAAATGACCGAGTAGGATTAAGCCAAACAAGAACTTTAATTCCGTTGTGATTGAGGTTGGTGGGCGTGACCATGTTCCATTTTTTAGAAAGATTGTTATAATTCTGTGGTAATTTTGATATTTTGGGCAATGCAAGAAGTAAGATTGCTTATCAAGAATTTAGTGATGTAGCCAAGTTTGATACAACTTACTTGAGTAACAAGTATGACATGCCTTTTGCTCCTTTTGTTGGAGTCAATCACTCTTACTTGGACGTGGTTTGATATCAAATCAGGACACAACCACATTTACTTGGTTATTCCAATCACGGCTTTCATGCATGCATAATCTTCCTTACACAGTGAAAAGAAATAGAGAAAAAGCAAATCCAGCAAAAAAGAGAATCATGGCAGAGTGATGCGAGTAGAACAATCAACGAGAAAAAGAGAGGAGAAAGAGGAATAGGGCAACAGGAGAGCTGGGAAATAGAGAGTGAAATAACCAAGTGCACCTTTGAAAGAGAAAGAAAAAATTAAGTACATTTAAAATATAATTAAGTGGAATTGTCCCCGATATTTTAAAATAATATAACAAGAAATTAATCTTAATATTACTCTTTAAAAATTAGTGTAAATTAACATTACGTGCTCAATCTTGCTTTGGACAGAATATATCATGTAATTTTATTTTTTTTTCTTGTGTACTTTCTTATTCTATTATCTAAACATATTTATTGTCGTATTAGATAATAATTTTTGCCCCACTTTAATTACACAAAATTATTATTTGACATCCAAGTATCTTTAGATAATAAACGTACTATTACTCTAAAATAAAAATAATAAACGAGTCGACTGAACCACAACAGAAGTAGTCTAACTCATCGAGACTAACGAATTAAACAAGCTGAGCATAATGAGGAAGATTGAAAAAATTTCAACATGAGCCTGCTTGCGAGCCACGAGTTAAACGATTAGAGTCGAGTCTGATTAACGAGCCGAACATATATCAATATTTTCAACTTATATTAATATAATATAAATTTTATTTAAAATTATAATAAATATTAAAAAATATATATCAATGATATTTACTCATTTAATTTAAAAATTAGTTATATTAAGATATATAAAATTGAATGTATTAATAAAAAAATTATGAGAGACTATTCAATAAAAAATATCACATAAATATCATTAAAAATATTTTGACATATGCAAAGAAATTAGAGTTTGAAAAAAATTACAAATTTGAAAAAAAAAATTACTTCAAATTACAAAAAAAATTCAATCAAAAGAATCTCTAGTTTTCAACATCCAAATTCGTAAACTCTTCAAGAATTTCATCCTCTCATTGTTGATCTCTCGTATTGGCGTCGATCTAATATTCGATACAAATGAGCGGCTCCACGAGGTTAAGTGCAAGTTTTACTCTTCAACCATCATAAACACATCCATCTGCATTAAAAGCAGATTTCGATACTACAGTAGAAACATGAGGTGTTAGTAAATCATGTGTCATTATAGAAAGAATAGGATATGTGGTAGAATGTCTTTTCCACAAGTTTCATCTCGAGAAAATTGATAACAAGCTTCAAAATAAATATTGAGTTCATTTGTAAAAAAAGAGAATAATTTTAAGTTTGTAATTCACATCATATATCATCAATACTGTATTGTTAACTAAAACTACCTCCATCACCACCACTAATACTACTACGATAACTTTCGGAATGTGAAAATCGTGAATAATAACGATTAGCATTGAAATATTTTGTTTCATAAGAAGCATATAAATTAGTAACTTTATTTGTTATATTATCACTATTAATTAAAGGTATAATATATAAATTTGTAGAAATCATTTTGACCATAATGCATATTTCTTTTAATTTAAACTTTAGATCCATGATGCATAAATAACAAAAAATAATATGAATGTTATGTCAATATTTTTTAAATTTTGTTTCTATTTTATTAATAATATTATTAAATTCATCTAATAATCGATATTTTGTAAAATTATATGTTAAATCTACAAAATTATGAAGAATAATATTAGAAGTGGATAATAAGTTCCAGAATATTGATTTGTAGTATCATGAAAAACTTTTAAAAAATCAAGAAAGATATTAACAATATCACATCTAGATTTGTCAAGGTTAATATTTTGCGTCTTACTATTAATAAAAACACAAATAACTTGTCAATATGGCATAAATTTCATCTATTATCTACGTTGACTTTTAATTTTCTTGGTTTAACTTGAACAGCTCTACAAAAATCTTTATTTTCTTGTTGTCTCGAATTAAAACTAATAATATAAGAAATTACAGAACTAATTAATCAATATGAGGTGGAATATATAACATACTATTTTATAAAGCAAATTTAAAAATATGACACACATATCTTATGTGAAAAAGAGAACTACAAGTAATATCTAATTGTAAATAATCATTAAATTGAGAAATAGCAACGGTCATTTAACCGTTGCTACAGGGTTAGGCTAGCTGGCTCGCGAGCCTGATCCACAGAGCCGACTCATTTGCAAACCGCCTGGTTCGGTCCCATGAATCAAGCTTAGCCGAGCCCAAGAACATTAAAAATATATATTAATTGGATAGTTATTTTTCACTCAAGAGCGCTACTTAGAAGATTAAAGATTAAGATTCATACGACTGAATTTAAAGCTAATAAAAAATCGAGCTTTGGTCTGACTTAGACAAAAGTAATGGTGCAAGGTCTAGGGTGACAACTTTGGATTATCGAGTCGATTTTTTGTATATTTTTCTTTTTTTTTTTTTAATTTTCAACATCTCAAGCCACATCTAAAGATGTTAAACGGGCAAGCTGGCTCGCCAATGAGTTTGGGTCGACTACCTATTGTAGCGAGTAGAGATTTACCTAGAGGTTGGGCTCGCGAGCTTGCCAGGGACTGAGCCACGCGGTCCTCAAACGACTTGGCTCGTTGGCTCTACGGGCCAGCCTCGCGAGTCAGCCTGCCCAAGTGAGGTTATCCAGCGAAGAAAATGTCCACCGAACTTTAAATGTTTTCTCGGCGAAAATCGAGCCAAAAATCAATTAACCTTAAAAACTTTCTTCACTAGGTAAAGCACACTGAGACAAACATTTTAACACTAAAATCGCGACAGTTGAAGGTCCGCCGCCTTGTCTCTCTCTTTCTCTCTACTTGAGTTTCTCTCTTGACTCTTCGTTGCAGCGGCACACTAGGAGAGGAGAGTTGAAAACCCTTCTTTTATTCTTTCTCTTTTTAATTAATTAAATATTTAATTTAATTATTATTTTAATATATATATATATATTATAAACTTACTATATGTATATATATAAATATTAAATACATTTATTAGTTTATCTACTGATAAAATTTTTAAAAAATTTATAAATTTAGAAGTTTAACCCTAAATCTTTTTTTTGTTGAATTTGTTTTTATAATTTAAAATAATTTTTTTTTCAAATTTTAATTTTTTTATATGTTAAAATATTATTAATAATATTTTTATTAAATAATTTTTTTACTAATACATTCAATTTTATATTCCTCAAAATTTAATATAATTAATTTTTAATTTAAATAAATAACGTTAATATATAATTTTAAATTAAAAATTTTAAAAAATTTATATTATTTTACTATAAATTAAAAATATTTATATTTACACGACTCGTTGAACGAGCTCGACTCGACTTGTTTAATTCGTGACTCGCATGAAATTTTTCAAGATAAACTCATTTAATTCGTTAAGTTCAATGACACAGACTTCTTCTCACTCAGGCTCGGCTGAGTCATTTTTGTCATCTCTAACCACATCACTGTCTCTAGTACATTTAAATTGTGCCACGCCGGATGAGTATATGAACAAGTTGCGAAATTGGACCACAAACAAATCAATCCTGCATTCAAAACTGCTAGGTAAAGGCACGGGTTCGACTCCAGGGCGGACAATGAGGCTGAATCATAACTAAAATGATATGATGCAAAGAAATACATAAACATTAACTTCAATTAATACAAGCATCTTTTTCAGGACAAAGAATCTGGTTTAAAAACTTTACCCTTCGACCACGCTAAAGGACAATTCAGCTATGAACCCAAACAATTTGGTATGTTAAATGATGTCAATCTAGTACATTTCGTCATATTCTCGTATATGACTGAATATAATCAACTCAACGTAACACAAGTCAGCAGAGAACAACAGATTATACGGGCAATCAATGTAAGATATACAGTCAATGTACAAATCACGATCAACAGGAAACAACACATTATTTTAGGACAACAAGCAGCATAGCAACAATGTACAAACAATGATTCAGTGTAACACAAGCTGTGTCTTGTTTGCTAGTGAGACCTAACCATTCGAATTTTTGAGAACAGTAACAGAAACATAGTTTGAGTTAAAAAACTATTATTCTACACAAAATTTGGGAAGAATAATATTTTACTATTGTAGAAAACACAAAAAGATAAAACAATTTTAATTAGCAAAGCTGAAAATAGAAATTCGGATGGGAAGCAAAAAACATTTAGGGCCATTTTAAATACAACATATAGAATGACTGGATATAGATGAAGCTAATATCACTATAACTGTCATGGGTACTAGAAAAATATACAGACTAGAAGAGGAAATAGATACACGAACATGGCAAAGAAAATCATACACAATTACTCATAATTTGCAGATTATGGACAAAAAAATTTACCCACCCATTAGTCAAGAAGATATTTAAAAGACAAAGAATGGCAAAATAATCACCATGACCAAATCACTGAAATCTCATTGAAGAATTTCACCATTGCAGTTAATCTATAGTTGCAATGAATTTTATGTATGTTTAAAACAGTCATAAAAATTGAACTAAATACTATTTTGGGTCGTGAAGATTCACTGCTAAACACTAACACTCCACTAAAACATGAATTTGCCTTCTCATTTTATCCTTCCTCTCTAAACTGGAGTTTAATTTCTATTAAGCTCTATTCCACCCAAAGTGATGCGCCTTTCAAACCAAGCAATGAACTGAGAAAATACTCACCCCAAGGAATAAAAAAAGCGCACAAACAGAGGGATAAAACACACCACACAAGCCAATTTAGAAACAACAATAGCTGTAATTTTTCAGTAATTTTGAGGAATTCCTCAACATTCAGGTAACTTCAGTACATGCAGAAAATGCATTGCACAATACAGTAGCAGTAAACCAAAATCTAATTTCCACGACATTGCATGAAGTCAAGCATTTATTCTTCTTATTCTGAAACCTACAATCCAATTCTCAACTTACTCGAAAACAGATTGACAGTGAAAACAAAATATATGAGGAACCGCAAAATTCTGAAGTAAAACACAAAAAGACATACAGATGCGCGACACTACATCTCAGAGAAAAAAAAATCTTTCTGATTAATGAAAATGATCACACACATTCCGAAGTTTAAATTTTAAGATTATGGGCAAAAAAATAACATTTAAAACTTCTGCCATTAACAACCAGAAATCCAACGTTGTAAATGATCCAGAACATAGCATTCTTCCACTAACGGTATGATTTCTGGAACCTAGCACGTGCACCGCGACCACCAAACTTTTTAGGCTCGCAGCGTCTAGGATCAGCAACAAGTAAAGTTCGATCATACCTGACTAGAATATCCTTAATCTCCTTCTTTTTTTGCTCGTCCTCGTACTTCTGGTTGAAAGCTACCAGAGCCTTAGCTATGCTCTGACGAATAGCGTAGATCTGCGAGGTATGACCTCCACCCTTGACCCTAATCCGCATGTCAACGTTCGAAAAATGGTGTCGGCCGAGTAGGTAGATAGGTTCGCAGGCCTTAAATCGAAGGATTTCCGGCTCAACAAGCTCGATTGGGCAGCCGTTGATCTTGATCAAACCCTTGCCGCGCTTGCAGTGCGTCACAGCCACCGCCGTCTTCTTCCGACCGAAACATTGAACCGATTCTGTTGTAGCAGCCATCTTACGGTTTCAGAGAGGGCTGCGCAGGATCACTAGCATCAGAAAGATAAAGCATTAATTTCATGAAGGGGAAGCCAATATTTATACGGCATGCTTAGGGTATGAAACTTGTTCCAAGGGCCTCAAAGTTTACGTACTTACCCCAGAAAACAATACAACAAAAGTTTGGAACACGACGTGTCGTAAATCTTATTATATTGAATATTCTAGTTACGTTGCAGCCTCTTCAAATCTTCTCCTTTTGGCCATGGAAATAGCTCCAGCTTCTCCTACGTCACTCATTGGTTTCGATAGATAGCGCCTCTGTAGGTGACATTTCATCATCGTTGTTGTACTCTGAGACTTATTTGTGGTCTGTTGATTCAAAAGACAAGGAATGAGCACAAATATTAAATGTGAAACGATGTTGAAGTTGCACCAAAGTAGTATGTTAGTATTTCCATCTTTGCATTTTCACGATTCCATTTCCATTCGATTTCAATCCAGAGCCAAAGAAGTGGCTATCCATGGCAGAAACCCGGGCAAAAACGCAAGATGGCAATATTAAATGCAATGATAAAGAGTCCAAGGAGAATGGTACAACCAATGCAAACTTCATGCTAGGATTGGCGTCTACTAAACAAAAGGTGAAGAAACACAGTATCCAATAAGAGCATTGAAGTAGCTTAATGTGAATGCTAAGATGGCCGGTGTGGTGTGGTGTGGTGTGGGGTTCAGCCCGTACCAATAAGGGTGTACAATCTCATATCGTTTGGGAGAGTAAAAAATATATTGTTTATAAGTAAAGTTTCTCTCCATACCTAGTCTAATACATTTTGAGCTAACTTTGATAATAAATTCGTATGAACTCTAACATAAAACAAACAATATTATACTGAGAGCTGATGGACACTACAAAACAATATAGAGCCATTGTTCAACTAGAAGTGTGGTCGACGAGAACGTTAGGTACCGATGAGGGAGGAGGAGATGTTAGAAATATTATATTTCATAACGTCACATTTTTATAAAGTTAATGGTCCATAATTATGATAACTCATCATTTTAATTATCACCACCTTAGGCTCGTGCCTATTAAAGAGACACGTACATTGGAGACATTCTTTGATGGAAAGAGTTTTTTGGTGTATTGATTTGCACGTCAACTCCTTTGTGTGCACATGCGGATCACCCACGGAACCTGCACAACAACCCAAAACCATCCATCCTTACCTACGTGCACGCCCCCACTAAACCCTAATCGCGCCCTTGTTTGTAATATTATGTTATTTTAATATGTTTTATGGTTAACTTAGTTTTGTTTCTTCTTAAGTTCTTATTGAAAAACTTGACTATTTCAAGTATTTTCTTGAAATATCCAACTTGATAGTTTTTATTTATCAAATAATTTTGGTTCGGATCAAATTTTTATTTGCTTAAATCATAAATTAAATTATGTGATTATTTCACATTGTTGTCAGTCTCAGATTTTTTAACAGTCTGGATTTGCATTACAAAACAGATGATATTATAAGTAACGTTGAATTTATCAAGAGAGAGACCAAGAAATGTGTTAGGAAAGCTTCATGGAAGGGTTAGGTTCTCTTGGGCTTCCCTATAAGCCACTTCTCAGTTGTTAGACTGGTATTTAACTTCATTATACTCGGTTTGGGGTAGCAGGGTTAGGGGATAACTTTCAATTTGTTACCCAATTTGTAAAGCCCACAAAGTGACTCACTCTAAAGTTTCCACATTCCCATCACGTGTGATCCCTGACACATGTTCCAACTTCCCATCTTATCTTCTTTTATAGGGTCTTTTTCAAAAAAACCCATAAAATTTGGTTTTTTTTTTTAAAAACTCGTAAACTTTACTATTTACCAAAAAAAATCAAAAACTATCTTAAATCTGCAAAAACACCCTTCCTGGCCGGCCGGTGGGTGGACAGACCCGTGCAAACCCGGATAAAATGAACGAACCGGCCGGCCTCCCCCACCCTATAAATAGGGGTTCCCCTTCCCTTCATCAACCCACACCTCTTCAAACCTTCCAAATACTTTCTTTCGATCGTTTTCATTATCCGACGGTATTTCGGCTCGTTTCGAACGAAAAGCGTAAATTTTTATTTATTTAATCATTTATCAATTACGATGCTTAGATATTTTAATTTTTTCTAGCATTTATTTTTAAAAGATCTAACATAGTTGTTTTTATTTGATTTATTTATTAGGTACGTTGTTCAGGTAATTTAATTTTTCTATATTTTATTTATTTATCAGTTACGATATTTAGGCACTTTGATTTTCGCTTACATTGATTTTGAAAATATTTAATTGAATTTTTTTAGAATTTAAGATGTTATTTGTTACGATTTTTCGGTAATTTAATATTTAAACGAGCTAACCCTTTTTTTTTTTAGGTAAGTTATTTATTTTCGCAGTGGTATAATTGTACTGTGTAAGTAAGTTCTGTCTAAGGAGGCTGGAATTTAAGTGGGACCGTTTGTGACCCTCCAGTCTTTCCTGGGAACTTACTTGGAAAGGTAATTCTGTCTAAGGAGATTGTCCATTACAATCTTTCCTGGGAATTATCCTGATCAGTACTCTCCACGCTGTATAACTATTTTTTACAATGATCATTCTAACCGTTTTATTATTTTCCAACGGCAGGTTTGACAACATATTTGCCATGGAATTTTGGAATAGCGACTGCGAAAGGAAGTTTGAGAACGATTTGGTGAAACGTAAACTTACTCATTGCATGACTGTCGACTTCAGTGGTTGGGAGACGTTGGGAATTAAAGAGATGTTTGACAACATCGGCCTTCACGGGATGTATTCGTTGAAGGGACACGTCTGTGAGAGAATAGTTCGAGTATTCTACGCCAACTTGTTAGCAGCCGGGAGAAATGGAGTTATTAGTGGGCTAACTACCAAGATTCTTGGTAATGAGGTGTCGGTGTGGCCGGAAACAATAAATCATTTGCTGGGATTTTACGTTGAAGCTGCCGATCAATATTATCATGCTTCTAAAGACTGCTATTTCTTCACATTGCCTGAGGGAGTCGAATTCCTCTGACGGATTCACATCAATCCCAACATTGAGGTGTTCATAAAGCCACAAACACGAGATTTGAATGTCACAGGTCAAATTCTGCGCAACATGCTAGCTCATACCATTCTGCCGCGAGATGGACATCGAAATCTTGTGAGCTGCATGGACCTGTATGTCATGGAAAAACTGTGCAACGGGAAGTTTTTCGACCCTGTCTTTTTGATATTAAGTCACATGACTGAAATAGGCCGGACATCGCAAGCGAGTCTCCCTTACGGAACCTTGATTATGAAGATCGTCGAAAAATTTGGCATCCAGATACCGGTTGGCGAGCGAAGGATAGCTCCCAAAGCTACCGACATAATCGACACTACTCATTTGACTCGAATGGGTCTTGTCGAAGCTAATGGCGTTTGGATGCTGAAAAGCGATCAGAGAGCCTCCACCTCCACCTCTCAGGCAGCGCCGATGGAGGAGACTACCGCGCCACCATTGTCCCCACATGAGCAGCCCAGTAGCGCATGGGATATGAGAGAATTAATGCAGCAAATGTATGAGGCGCAACAGACGAGTAATGAGATATCGCAAAGAAACCACCAACAAATGTATGAGTTGTGGGAGGCAAGCAACCATCACATGTATGAGATGCAGCGTCAAATACATCAGATCCATGAGACGCACCACGAGGACTTGCAACAGATTATTCAGATACAGCAAAACCAGCAGGAACAAATGCAACTCCTCGTACGAAGGATTGATGATGAAGATGCGAGACGGAGGCGCAGACGCAGACGCAGACGACGAAGACAAAGAGATGGCGAAGGAGAAGGAGAAGGGGAAGGGGAAGGAGACGGAAACGGAAACGGAGACGGCAATGACTTTGATGTATAATTTTTAGCTTTTTCTTTTGTATATATTGTCATGCAATTCGTTAATAAATTTTTTTAAAAAAAACCCTAAAACTTTACTATTCACCAAAGAGATGTATACAAAATTTTATTATATTCGTTAATAAATATGATCAAATACTTTTCATGCAATTCGAATAAGTGTAAGTAATCGAAAAAACTAAATAAATACATTATTAAATAAATAAATAAATATTACAAAAAATTAAAATAGAAAAAAAATTATTAAAAAAAATTAAAAAATTAAAAAATTAAAGAACTAAATAATTATTACAATAAAATTATGAGGCACTTCCTCTGCCGCGACCGTGTACCGAAGATTCCTGCTCATAATAAAAAGAAACTGTATAAAAAAAAATTGCAATGAGTGAATAAGAGAAACGTGTCAAAATATACCTGCGTCCCGTCGAATGTGTTGAAACCCATGAACGTATCTTGCGAAGCATCACCTGAAGTTGATCCCCTGATAGAACAAGTGCGGGTATTATGCCCCTCCTGCCGACATATACGACACCTGATGGTGGAGTTCTTTCGACTAGTTCTCGTTCTCGAGCTTGACGGCTCGTCGGCATCTCGCACTCTCGTCTTCTTTGGTCTACCAGGTTGGCGGTGTCTTGTGGGCGGGAGGATTTTATTCAGACCTTCTCCGGGTGACGGCCACATTATTCGCCCGCTAATAGGATGAATATAGTGTGAGTACATCTGAAGATAGGTTAACCGGTGATAGTATTCGTGCACGTACGTTTCTGGGGGTACTCTCATGACGTACATGCAGGGAATAACATGCACACATGGGATTCCAGTAATGGCCCACTTGGTACAGTTGCACACACGATCATCCATGTCAACAACGAATTGTTCGTATCCGTTGGTGACTTCAAATCGATAACCTCCTGCAAATCTGGCGCGCCAATTCCCAGATGCTTCCTCTAACTTCGCAAGCTTTGTTTTTATATGGGGACAGAGGAGATCTTCTGATCGGCACATCTTCTCATAATTTTTTACAATGCGAATCATCAATTTCTTTCGGATCCCGTCGAACATGGTCAATATTGGTTTGTCCCGGACAGGCAATAACACTGCATTGAATGACTCGCACAGATTGTTTAAGCCTAAATCGTACTTTGGAATGGAAGAGAAGGCATGACTAGCCCAACGGCGAGAATCTTCTCCTCGAAGATATGCTTCCGCCTCCGGGTTAATCTGACATAATTTATCCATTTCATGCTCGAAATGAGCATTCGTGGGTGCTCTAGCCGCCTTCCACATTGCATCTTTGTACGCAACACCCCGATATAGGCTTTTGAAATTCTGGTACATATGCCGCAGACAGAAGCGGTGTTCGGCCTCTCGTAAGTGACGTTTCACAGCCTTTTTCAACCCCTGAAATTTTAACATATTACATCATCAACATAAAATAATACAACTACCACAAATATTTGAAATAACAAATAGAAATGCGTTATACCTTTTGTCGATCTGAAATAATTGTCCAACCGCGTCCCGATTCAGTGTTGAGGTCTTCCTTTAATATTTGCAAAAACCACTCCCAGGAGTCTGCACACTCAGATTCGACGTTGGCAACAGCAACGGGATATATTCCATCGTTGCCATCAATACTGACGGCTGTGAGTAGTTGGCCGGGACACAAGCCCTTAAGATGACAACCATCCAAACAAATAACAGGTCTACCGTGTTGCAACAAACCTGTCTTGCAAGCAGCCAGACACATATAAAATCTTTGAAATACCATTGTATTTTGGCCCCCTGGGATACCATAAATTTTTACTGTGCTACCCGGATTTGATTTTAATATTTCTGCTCCGTACGACCACAGTTGCTCGTACTGTTCGTCGCATTTTCCTTCGTTAATAGTCCGAGCTATGCTTCTTGCTCTTGTGGCAATACTGGTTGAAATATCAACCATGTAATCCCTTTTTACTGTCTCAATAATAGAAGGGATATCCCATGTAGGGTGACTTTTGAACCTATCCAGGTAATCATTTGCCACCCATTTTGCTCTAGCGTTTCGATTCTCCATTTGCCTTGAACAGCTGTGAACGTTGGTAAAAGTCAATATATGAAACGTGAGCTCATTTTGCATCTTCGCAGCATATAGTCGCCACGGACATCCAGATTCGCAAACGGCCGTCAGTCGGCTACGATCAATTTTGGCGAACCGTATACCATATCCATTTTCTATAGAATATTGAACAATTTCTTCCTTGATATCTCTTAATGAACTATATTGTTTACCTAAAAATAATCCTCTGCTTGATATTTGTGCACTTATCGGTCTGCTTTCCACTTCCTCGTCATCTGAGCCGACCGGTGTTCGAAGCTCCTCGTCTAGTGTTTTGGAGGTTGCATATAACCTGTTTCTTCATTTTCATCTAATTGATCGAATGCTTGTACCTCAGCATATGCAGGTGCAACATCCGGCATCCACTCGTTATCTGTATCAAAATCTGCTATCTCGTTTACATCAACTGATCTACTAGAATCTGAATCCATCGTCGTTGCAAATATGTTGTCAAACCTGCCGTTGGAAAATAATAAAACGGTTAGAATGATCATTGTAAAAAATAGTTATACAGCGTGGAGAGTACTGATCAGGATAATTCCCAGGAAAGATTGTAATGGACAATCTCCTTAGACAGAATTACCTTTCCAAGTAAGTTCCCAGGAAATACTGGAGGGTCACAAACGGTCCCACTTAAATTCCAGCCTCCTTAGACAGAACTTACTTACACAGTACAATTATACCACTGCGAAAATAAATAACTTACCTAAAAAAAAAAAGGGGTTACCTCGTTTAAATATTAAATTACCGAAAAATCGTAACAAATAACATTTTAAATTCTAAAAAAATTTAATTAAATATTTTCAAAATCAATGTAAGCGAAAATCAAAGTGTCTAAATATCGTAATTGATAAATAAATAAAATATAGAAAAATTAAATTACCTGAACATCGTACCTAATAAATAAATCAAATAAAAACAACTATGTTAGATCTTTTAAAAATAAATGCTAGAAAAAATTAAAATATCTAAGCATCGTAATTGATAAATGATTAAATAAATAAAAATTTACGCTTTTCGTTCGAAACGAGCCGAAATACCGTCGGATAATGAAAACGATCGAAAGAAAGTATTTGGAAGGTTTGAAGAGGTGTGGGTTGATGAAGGGAAGGGGAACCCCTATTTATAGGGTGGGGGAGGCCGGCCGGTTCAATTGAACCGGCCGGCCTCCACGGGTCTGTCCACCCACCGGCCGGCCAGGAAGGGTGTTTTTGCAGATTTAAGATAGTTTTTGGTTTTTTTTTGTGAATAGTAAAGTTTACGGGTTTTTAAAAAAAAAAACCAAACTTTATGGGTTTTTTTGAAAAAGACCCTCTTTTATATTTTCCCAAACACGTGAGCTCCATGGTGCATGAGAGCTCGTTAGCCGACTCATTGGGCCTGGTACCTGAGAGACTTGGTAGTCCAAAACGATGGGCTTGGCTCAAATAGTCGCTTGGGACAGGGTAGAGTGGGTGGGTTGGCGACGCACCCGCTTGCCTTCTCTATTTTACATTATTTATTATGGTTGGAGGTTTAGTTTTTATTGAGAAATATGTTATTTGTTGTTTGAGACTTATTTTAATTAAAGGTGAAATTAAAAGTATTTAAGTTCAAAAATTGATGGATATTGAAAAAAACGAGATTAACAACTTTGTATTACAAGGGGTTGTAACACTTCGTATGACATCGATAATTAATACGATATTAGACAATATTAAACTGTGAAAAGTAAAAAGACATGAGTTTAGTAACGCAGTTCGACAATTAGTCTACATCTGTAAGACCACGCCTAGATTTAAAAATAATTCATAGAGTTAATAAATTTACAAGACACTCGGTCTAACACAAAGTAAGACTCCTTCTTCTCTTTGTCGCCGGTTCTTCCTAACTTTCCTAATGAATCTGTTTTTGTGAACTCTCCTCGTTTTGAAATCGATCCCTCTCGAAATCTGAACGCAACAAGATCTCCTTGTTGATGATGACTTCTCTCGAAATTCAAATGTGACAAGTTCCCCCTTGTCGATGATGACTCCTTACAGAATCAGTGTATGGCAAGATCCCTTTGCCCACGATCAGAATAACAAGCTCTCATTGTCAATAAACAAAACTCCTCTCGAGTTTCAAAGTAGCCTCCTCCCGAGACTGAGCTTCAATGAAAAATATCAATAATAAATTTCTATGACATTGTCATTGACACTTGACAATGCCTTAGGATAAAATTAGCCAACACACTCGTAATATCACGAAATCCACCACGAATAGAGTGTGTATACAGTCATTCATTGACAGAATGAATAATAAAAAAATCCACACGCAAAAGCATTGGGAGAGAATAAATAGCGGCCTGCGACACTAGAAAAATATAAGAAGAATAATTAATCCGCAACGCATTCTGTGAGATGAGATTTTTTAAATATCGTTTGTTGTGATTTTATTCAAAAATCATATATAAACAAAAACCATAAAAGAAGGAAACTGAATCCCATGAAATTCGGATTTGTGACACTTTTTGCGACATTTTAGGAAAGTACCACCAACTTTATAGAAACGGATCCTAATAATTTAAAAATGAATCTCACAAATATTGTGATCTCATATCTTGCCATAAGCCAGCCTACAACACTGCAATATACAAATCGATTTTCCAAAATATTATTTCAATGTTCAAATTAATTCTTTGATTATTATTTCTAATCAATTGTTGATCTCCAAGAAATATCCTTTCTCAATCTTCATTAATTGACTTTCCATAAGATGAATTTAGATAATACTTGATCTTCAAGAAAAACCTTCCAAATATTTAATTTGCTCTCTAAGTAACATCCATTCTAAAAGATTTGATCTTCTAAAGATAACAAATTTTCAAAATTTAAAAAAATTTAATTTTAACTTCTATGAATATCTTTTTGATCCTCAAGAAACTAGCTTTCAAAATATAACTATATAATTTTTTGATTTCTAAGAAACCGCTTTTCAATTATGAAATATCATATTTAGAATAAAATTTAAATTTTCTTAATTATTATTTGCCAAAAAATTAATACCAACCGTATTTGTATTTACAAATGTTATTATAATCTTTGCAATACGAAGTTAACATTTGCATTTATTTACACTTGAATAATACTAAATTTATTTTCTATATTTACACTCTAAGTTTTACCAACTGACAAACGCTAAGCCAGAAGATAAAAATTAAAACATAACATTATAGGGTAAATTTACGTAACTCTTTACACAAATGCTTGTGTAAATTTTGATTTCATTTCGAGAAAATTAGAGTTTTGGAAACGAGCGTACAACATTTGATTTGAGAATTAATTCACGAGAAAATCTAAATTCAAATTAAAAAAAAAAAAAAATCTAGACAAGTGGTTATATGAGGTCCATTCGAATAGCTATTGAATAGGTATTGTTACGTAGGATATTCTCATACGCCGTAGACAATATTTAGGTTTTTTTTTTTAGTTCGGATTTATCACATTTATTAGGAACTCTTTAATTGCTTGCGCATAGCATGTCATGCATCTGGTCTAATCTCACACTGCTTTGCTTTTTCCAGTATTTAAAAAATAGCGTTATTCTCTTCTTTAATCTACCAACCTTCTCAGTATATAATAATATTTAACTCAATTATATATAATATATATATATATATTATATTCAATGATTCTTCTACATCGTTTAGTTATTTAACCGAGTATCATTAAATGCCTGTTCTCTAGAAGCCTCTAGGAAGCAAGAGCCCAATCTAAATTGATTGGACTTCCGTTCTCAGTTAATAGAAAACAAAAATCTAGAGGGAAAATCTGTGAAGGGTTAATTGTTCATGGAAGATAATTTAAGGGTGGATTTGTTAATAAAATAGTTTAAGAGCAATTTTGTTTATTATTTAGAAAATTATTCTTAATTTTTGATTTTTAAAATAAGAATATAAAAAATAATGAAAAACGGCAATATGCTTAATCCTAGTAGTCTAGGAGAAGTTTTATTTTGATCCCCACACTTTTAATTTTTTTAATTAAGATTATCATAATTTGCCTCTAATTTATTATTATTTTTTTACTTAATAAAATACCTAATTGGAGTAAACTGAGTTTTGTTTTAATTTATTTTTAAGAAATCTGACCATTTCATTTCAACTAATTATTTAAGGCGCTTCCATAACGCTCCAAGAAAAGAGGTGTGAAATATCATAAAGTAGTTTTTATTTATTTATTGAATTTAGTGTTAAAAATATATTTTATTTTTATAATTCTTAAATCCGGGACATTTATTAATCAATTAAATTAATTATCTATAATAAATTAGTAAATGAATGTCACGTAAAATAGAAAAAAAAAAGATAAACATAATATTATTTGAAAATAAAATAATAAAAGTAGAAAAATTAAATTAAGACCTAAAATTCGTTTCATACACTAAACAAATTTATGAAATTGGAAAAGATGGTCAATCACGTATGGAGATGCATGTGAAGAACACACCTACAATGTGACTTTCTCCAAACCCTACCTCCAACTGGACCCATCTCTTGCTCTCTGTATTTTCTACTTGCACGGAAGCTCGTGGATCTATTCGTGGAATCGGATTCAACGACCGACGACCATTCCAACTCTCAATCTCTGTTCCTCTCTCTCGAAATCTCTCTGAATCAGATCCTTTTATGTACTTTTTTTTTGTCATTTTATCAGTACCAAGCTCCGAGTCCGCCACCCAATAATGGGCTCCATTGGTTTGTCCCATTCGCTTCTTCTTGCTCTTCACAGTCGTCTCCATCACCGCTGTAATCGCCAGTCTACCATTTCATCATCTCCTCTTGCAACGCGCCGGCGTTCCTGCTTTGGCGGAAAACCTCTCCAGTCTGTGGTTTTAGCTTCCCCAAGAACAGGGTTTACTGACTCTGCGCAAGTACGGTTTCTCTCTTCCTATCTATGTCTATTTTGATTCATATGTTATTTTATCTTTACAGTCGCGGCTTTCCTCAAAGCCTTTTTTTTTTTTTTTTTGCAAAGTTTGATCGCTGCAAAACTCTATTCTACTGATCAGTTTTTCCAATTCTATGTGAATGTTTGTTTTTTCATAAAAAATTGTTATGATTTTTGTTTTCAAACATATAACTTCTTTGCGTCGACTCTGGTAACGTCACAATGGCAACTATGGATTCGCATGAGGTTTATCAGCTGATGGCCTTTATATCGTATTTAAATGTAGATTGGGGATTATTGAAATGAATATCAGAGTATTATACTACAGCCCTAGGAATTCGAATCCATGGCTTCTTCTCCGTTTCTCTTGCCTTCCCCTTTCTCTGTCTCAGGGTCAAATTCGTTATTTGATCATTCATCTATTTTTTTTTCCTTCTTACAAGTCTGTGAAATCTTGTCTCTAGTTGTCTGGGGTCAAAGAATTTTGTTCTATAGGAATACTGGATTTCAGCTACGAGCTCACTCCCTGTTTGGTTTCATCAATGCGAGTTGTCTGTGTCCAAGTAATTTTTCTGTCAACGATAATGGTGAATCATCTTCTCGACTCTCATCTGAGTATGAACTCTGGGTCTCTTAAGATTGGGCCTTTATGACTCATTTTATTGCAACTCTTTCTTCTACTGCCTTTGTTGTGTCTCGGTGGCTGCAACACCTCTCTTGAGTTTTGGTGCTCTATTGAATGTTGGTCAAATATTCTAATGAAGTCAGGATATTTTATTTAGAATCAGGGAACCACATAATTGATTGATTCTTATGTTCTACGAATTAAGGATATTCGTAACAATCTGGCAGCAATTTGTGTATTAATTTTGATTGATAGGCCAGTTGTCTACCACCAAGTACAGCCCTGCAATTTGCACGAGATCTGAACTAATTAATCTTGAAAAATTGCACATTTTAATTCAAGCTGAAGTCTAGTTTTTCTTTTGGTCAAACATAAAAATTTTCATTATCAATTTGGTGCTATTGCAGTGTTTGTTTCTATAGAGGTGATCGCAACAATTTTGAAAGGCTTTTTTAATCGCGGTGTAGGTTGAAACTCAAATTCTACCTAAATTAATTTCAATCCTTCTACAAAACACAATGCTCAGACTACTACACAGAAGTTCCAAAACTATTCTGAAAATCCCTTTAGCGACATAGTCATTTGTAAGATCTGCCAAAAATTTGGTCACAATTCACTTGATTGCGACAAAATCTTGAATTACTCCAATCAAGCTCCTGATGCCATCATTGGCCCATTCCTACACCCTCAGCCTACTTAACCTGCTGCATTACTAACTTGGCCAACTCAGCATCTTAATTCCCAATGTGTCCCTCTTGCCATGCAGTCCTATTTCTTCTCTTCCTATTTGTCTTGCCAAACAATTGTAATTACCATTTAATTGAGATGCTTAGTTGTTTTGTAACTGCTTTATTTTCAGTTTTTATTTCACGTCTTTTAGCCAAGTTGAATGTAAGATAAGGATTATTGAGTAAATATTAGGGTATCATACAACAGTTTCTTCAATATTCACCCAATTCCGTAAATTAAACTTCAGTGATATAAATAATAGACTTGTAGAGCATCTTAACTTCTTGATGAAATCAACCAACTTGATCCATGCTCAGTGGTTACTCTTGATAGTTGTTGGATTTAGTTAAAATATATTTTTATAGTTTTTGGCCTTGCTAAAGAACTATGTTGTTCTTTTTTTTATGATTTCATTTGATGGTTACTTGATCTCTTATGTGATCATCCTAATTGGTGTTCTATCAGCTTCGAACTGGAACATATACAGTTGGTGATTTTATGACGAAGAAAGAGAGTTTGCATGTCGTAAAAACCACAACGACTGTCGATGAAGGTGTTGCAACATTTGGCTTGTATTATTTTCGTAGTTATGAGTATTCTCCATTTCGATATTTTTTTACTCAGTTTTATTGTTGCAGCATTGGAGGCCCTTGTGGAGAAGAGAATAACTGGGTTTCCTGTGATTGATGATGACTGGAAATTGGTAATTTCATCAGCTATGTAACTCAAGTTTTAAGGAAATTTATCCATTCTCCTATCCACGTGGTTATGTTGTGGAAGTTAAAAGAGTATAATCATTCACTCTCTTATACTGTAAAATTGAAGATATAATTGTTCAACCAAACATAAACATGAAACAATATATATATTGGGTGCAAGCGCAATTAAAGTTTACCTTTTTTGGATCCATGAATATAGATTAAAACCATCTTAAACATGTGCCTTTAGAAACAAATGTTCTTTTGAAGAATTTTAAACTTTTAAATGGACAAGCAAGTATTTTTATGAAATATGTGAGTGTACTGATTCTTTGTATGCAATAGTTGTCAAGCTGCACTGTGGTTTGTTGACTTGAAACTTTTTATTTTGTGCTGCAGGTTGGTGTTGTCTCAGATTATGATTTATTAGCACTTGATTCCATATCAGGTACTAAATTTTCCAAAACATTGTGGAACTCAGTCCCCCATTATACAAGAATAGTTCTTTGAGTATGACATTCACAAGTCTCAATTTTTTGACCTACATAACACTTAGTATACTTTAATTAGTTCGCATGCTTTGTGGAAGGATTGGCATCCTATTTTAGTGTTAATTTTCTTCTAACTTCTGTAACTCTATATTTTATTGAGACCTGTCTTGCTTGTCCTTTCTGTGATGAATAGGTGGCTGTCAATCTGACACAAACATGTTCCCAGATGTTGATAGTACCTGGAAAGTATGTAAGAAATGTGTACCTGTGCCTTGTGGTTTTTGCATTAAATTTTGTCAATATCTGAGTTGTGAAGCTTCAAATAATTATTGTCAATCAGAGTCTTTAGTGATAGATCGCATGAGTTAGTAAAAACAGTATTACCTCAAAAAAATATTGAGGAAGAGGGTTATTGAACACTCTCAAGTCTATGTACTTCATTCCGTATTACCTTGTTTTGGTGACATTTAAGGTGTATGAGTTTTTAGGATGGAGTTATTTGATAGCCCTCTTCATAGAATTTGATTACTGCTCACTGAAAGGAAATTTGAGTTGTAATTTGTAAACTTATTCGGCCATTTTTCTTTTTGGTTGTTTAGACATTTAATGAGATACAAAAACTACTCAGCAAGACCAACGGAAAAGTTGTTGGCGATTTGATGACACCTGCACCACTCGTTGTTCGTGAAATTACCAACCTCGAAGAGGCTGCAAGGTAGTTATTTGGTTCGTCTTTCCCATCTGTGTTTTAGTGAAGGATTCTTGGCTCTTCTTTTTCTTCAATACTTGACGTTTTTGATCTCCCGTGAGCTTGTCTTGCTTGAACATTCTTAGAATCATCAGTTGGATTAAATCATGCGTCTGGCAAGTCCCATTCTTATGCAAGAATGCTAATATTAACTTACAAGAAATACATTAAAGCAGATTGGGTTACCCAAGTCGTAACAGCAGTAGTGTGGTTAGAGCAATCTGGAACATGGACATGAATTATTTTTATTTTTACTTAGGTTGTTGCTGGAAACAAAATATCGTCGACTTCCCGTGGTAGACAGCGATGGCAGGCTGGTAAGTACCCTTTTTCTTGTTCTTCTCAACTTTCATGTGCTAAATACTTGTTACCCATACCCAGTGGCTACCTTTTTTTTATGCAATATCTGAAGGTGGGAATCATCACCAGAGGAAATGTTGTTAGTGCTGCCCTACAGATTAAACGTGACACCGAGAAGTCGATTTGAACTCGGGACCAGTGACTCGAAGATAATTAGTATTCTTAGGATAGTTAAATCTAAATATATAAAAAAATGGGTCTTTTTTGGTTATTTCAGGGATTGTGTTTTTGGTTTGATCCGATTGTTTTAGTTGTGGAAAAATGGTTGGGGGAATAGACTTGCCATTTGTAACTCGGATTGAATCACTTGGAACGGAAGTAATGTTTGTGTGGAAATAGTATTTTTGATTTAATTGACATAAGCTCTTTCACCTCTCTCGGTTTTTCCTCCTATGAATCGATGGACTTTTGTTGTGTGATTAAAATTAAAGCATGAAATTTAAAGGGTGAAGTGCAATTTAATTTTTAAGTTTTAGATATTAGCAATTTAAATGTTTTTGTCAATTTTATTTATAAATCTAGTGTTACGTAGTTAAATAAAAAGTGTATTATATATGTATTAAATTTAATAAATAAATTGATGGAAAGATCTAAATTGATAGAGGGTAGAAATTATATTTTAAAATGCAAACAATTAAAGCCATTCCAATGTGCAAAAAGGATCCAACTTGTATTTTGGTCGAACTTGGGAAACAGCAGGTGTCACCTGTATTATTAACTATTATTTATTTATGTTTGTTATATGATTCTGTTGTAGGGAACCTTGGAAGAAGCATCAGCTCCGTCCTTGGTCCGCCGTCGTCCCTGGCTCCCGCTTCGTTTCATCTACTCGGAGCTAAAGCTCATTACTCCATGCTCCTTCCCATCAGGTGCGTCTACGTCGCTGCTATTTCTTCCCCAAAACTTCGATCTGCTCTCTCTTTCTCTCTCAATCCTCATCTTACTCCTGTGTTTCCGACTTAAAGTAAACGTGGTTTAAGTTACGAAAATAACTAGTCTTAATTATTGATCTCTCTTTTTCTGGGGTTTTTGTTTTTTCTTTTCCATGAAGATAATACACTGTATTTGAGATTTATGTTTTTATTTTTTTAATTTGTGTTCTTTGTTTTGAAAGAGTCGATGCTAATTTACTGAGTATCATGCAGAAGAGATTATAGATTAGTATTGTTTTTTATTGAAGAAATAATTACGATTGGGGTATTTATATTCTCATGTGCTTTCACCCAATTATGTTTTGCTCATTGTGAATGTGAGTTTGGTTGACTACTTTCTTTTTTTACTTTGGATTTCTTGAATGTCAGGTGGATGGACTGACGACTAACTGTCTCTAGAGTCTAACCTAATTGGCCTAAGTCGGGCATAACCTTTAAATTCATGACCCACCCAGTAGTGTTTTTTTACTCAAAAATACTTTTAATTTTGGAGCTTGGATGAAACATACCATAACTAATGCTACCTTTACGCTATGAATTGTCAATTACATGTTGTTCATTTATTGATAAAGTGATTATGATAGATTAGAAGTAGTTAAAATAATAGACTACTTATATCAAGAAACAAATGACACGTTCGAGTGTATAAGATTAAATTATAGATCGAAACACTGCTACTTTCTTTTCATTCTTTCTCTCTATCCTTTTGATCTCCACTTCTGCCATCTGATTTTTGATGTGGGGAACTGAATTTGCTATTATATTAATTGGTCTTTAATATATTGTATTGGGTTCATCAATTTTTTAGGTTTTTTAATCTGCCAAGTCTACTTCAACTGTGGTATTGTTTAGTTTAGTTTATTTATAAAGGATTCTTCTCATTTTGAAGAGGTTCAGAATAACGTATGTTAGTTTTACATTGTTGTTCTTTATGCCAAATTGGTTTGTGATTTGCTATAGTGAACGGATTTCTCCCCTGACTGGGGCTGGTTGGAGGCATGATTAGTGATAGTCTGGTGCTGATTTCATTCTTTATATTAAAAAAACAGAACACTTTTTGGATATGGTAAATCAAATGCACTAACGATGTAGGCACACATTGGCATAGTTCTGTGAATTAGAGATGTCTTCTAGAGTGGGCAAAATGGGACTGTAACCACCGGTTTGAACCAGAATCATGCGCTTGGTCCTGGTTTCGTCTGGTTCTTACCCTTGTGCAAGTTGGGGCTGGTTCTTAATATAGAAGAATCGTCCTCTGAAGTTTACTTCAAGGTTTTGGATGCAAAAAACCATTGAAACCGAACCGTGGATGATATAATCTGGCCCAAACGCATAACTAACCTGTGATTCGACTCAAACTAGCCCGAACTTTACCTTAAATTTATATATTTTAATAAATTAATTTTTATTTTTGTTTTTTAACCCAACCAGAATATAACCATATCTCACAATATCCATAATTCTAGTTCTGGTTCCTATTCCTAATATTTAGAGTTCCAATTCTGCTTTCAAGACCTAAGAACCATTAGCTTATGGTTTGGCCCCAAGATAGGATCGAACCGGATCATGCCTGCTCTATGGTGGAGCTGTTGTAGTTAGTCTCTCTCTTCCTGAGTTCTGGATAGATATCAATCCGTGTGAATTTGTTTAACTGAAGATTTTCTATGCCTACTTCCTTTTATATTTATTTAGGACACATGTTAGAGCTAAGTTATTTATTTATAGGGCAGTTGTATATGGTTTCTTCTATTGATGCTGTATTTCTTTACGACGAGTTTGAATGTTGGTTGTTAATATATACTTGTTTATATGTTTGTTGATCAATTGCAAGTTGTTTTTAACCATGGGTTTGTTTTATTGAGCTTCTTTTTTATTCTTCATTCATTAGGAATAAATTATGGGAAGCACACCTGCTCAAATCCCGACTAGTTTCGGCCACGAGCTCAGGGCTTGCCTTCGTTGCCGACTCGTCAAAACCTACGATCAGTTTAGGGAATCAGGGTGCGAGAATTGCCCCTTCTTCAAGATGGACGAAGATCAAGAGCGTGTTGTCGAATGCACTACTCCCAATTTCAACGGAATAATTTCAGTAATGGACCCGAATAGAAGTTGGGCAGCTCGTTGGCTGCGGATCGGGAGATTTGTCCCTGGCTGCTACACTCTTGCCGTCTCGGAGGCTCTCCCGGAGGACTTGCAGAACTTGTGCGAAGACGAGCGAGTCCAGTATGTGCCTCCAAAACGTGTATGACTATCCAAAGACGATGCCATGGTAATTTCCTAATTTCATATTTGAGTAGATGTCCTTTAACTGATGATTTAGATAATGATCTTTTGGTACATTGATATTCTAATGGTACATTCTAACACGGTTTTATTAATTTATGTGACGCATTTGAAGTGTCTAAAATAATGAAAATACTTGTATTAGTAAATAAATCACTCATAATATAAAATTAAAAAAAATCATAGTATCTTTTTAATTCTTATTATATGTCTAATGCATTCTATTCGCATATATGAAACATCTGCTCGAGATGGAAGAGATTGTTGGGGGGACACTGATTTAAAACCTAATAAATACGTCCAATTCTGTCACTAAGGAACGATCCAAGTTCTTTAGTTTGATCATGACATACTACTTAACTTTACTAAATTAATTAGTTCAAAATTTTATCGATATTGAGTTTAAGAATTGAATAGCAGCGATGAACTTGATCTACACTAATTAGGCGTTGGGAGGACCCGTTAGGGACCGAGGAATCAAATCGAACCTGGTATTTTGATCTGGTTTTGGTCGGTACTCAAAGTAGCCAAGTCCGGGACCAGTTTTGCACACCAAGAATCGTGGGATACGGTCCAGTCCATAGTCCATAGTCCTGATATAAGAAACCCGAAAAACAGTGGAACTGACCACGGAGAATTGAAAAACCCTAAATCTAAAAAAATTGGTTTCGATTTCAGTTTTCACACTTCTTCGCACAATCAAATCGTAGAGTGCACTGTTTAGAGTTGCAGACGTAGTCATGCAGAGATGATCTTCGTAGAGTCTGAATCTTCATGCTGTCCTTTGCTCTTCGCAGTGCACCGAAGTCCGGACCCACCTCGCAGGCGCTGCCCTTCTGTAAGCGCCCTTCTGTAAGCACAAAGATTTTGATTCACTTGAATCAAATTGATTTTTTAATGGCTAGAACACTAAGAATTTAGATGGTGGTATGAAAAAAAATCAACAAGAAAATTTTTAACGTTAGATAGCTGAATTTATTTTGTATGTTAATTGTTAGATAGTTAGATTTATTATGATTTTTAAAGTATTGCATTAATTTTGATCGTTAGATTGTGTTTGTTCGATTTATTTGTAAATGTTTTGAAATTGAAAAAAAATTTTAAAATTACTTGGGAGGAATTGGAATCGAATCTGAAAATTTGGTCTAGTTTTTGTCTGGTTTCGATTCCTCTTGGGGCCGATTTCAGGAGGATTTTTTAATACCAACTGGTGGGGTCCGATTCCGGTTCCGGTTCCGGTTCCGGATTGTGCCTACCCTTAACACCAATAATACTTTTATAAGATCGAGTTTTTCAGTTCGAACCATGAAAACACCTGCTAACGCGATTCTTAATTTTTCTAAATACAATTAATCTTATTAGATTTTGAACTAATGAGATATGACAAATTATTGATGTCACGCTCTAAAGAAGATCAGAGACAGAACTAGGAACGACCAGACCTAAAAACAGGACCGAGTTGTCCAACCCTTAATTTTTCATATTACTTAAAACAGTGGAAGACTTAATAATTTAAATTGAAATCATGGTTCAAAATAATAGATTAATATGTCTAACAAATAACATCTAGATAGGTGATAACATTAGCCCAAATAAATTGTACCACACAAGGTTTAAATAATTCATAAGTTTACAAGTTCCATAAAAATCTAACATTTCCATAAAAGTAAATTCTAAAAAAAACTATTACAAAAGAAAATATGCTCTCTAAATCTACTATTGAGTTGGAGATTGAAAGTCCTCCCGATTAATTCCTTCAAAGGAGTGTCGTTAGAGCGAATCGACTAAACTTAATAGAGACATATTTTATATTCAATTTTAATAAAATCTAACAAAAGAAATCAAGCAAAAATATAATCATTTACGGTCTCCAAGCATGTCATGTCTTATGCATTAAATATAAAAACAGCGATACTTTACGATTGCAAAAACCATGAAAAATATCTTAATCAAATTTAAAGTTTTGCGTTCAGGGATACGACACAGTTAACTATGCAAATGTACGATGAAAGTATGTATGCATCAAAATTAAACGATAATAAAATTTTTTTAACAATTATTTTATGAAATGGAATAATCAAATGATGCGTGCCAAAACGACCAAGCTCAATAGCATCCGAGGGTTCGAATAGAAGAATCCAAAGATTTAATTTAAGAATTTTCCACTAATAGAGAACATGTCGACTAATTAAAAATCAAATCTTTACCTCTGAGAGTTGGAAATTCTCGTAGGGAACACCACTCCAACAATCAAACTTTAAGTCTCTGTTTTCAAATGAAAATACTAGTTTATGGGAAGGAAATATGAAGGAAAATGTACTTTAAAACTCTGTTGAACTCTCTCACTTCTGATTCCTTTTACTAGAATTGTTCCGACGAGACTCTGAATAATTCACTCATTAAACATAATCAATGCGAAGGCAGTGACAGTGAGGGTGAGTGTGGCTTACCCTCAATAAGGCAACATATATCGATAGTAAGAACACCATTGGAGATTTGTGAGCTCGTTAGAAGAGAAAATAAGTTGATGTCTCAAACCAGTGAGCTGGACATGAATACTTGTTTATTAGAAAGAAATGTTAACAAAATAAAAAATCACAAAAAAAAAAAAGTTCAATACATTAAAATTTATGTGAAAAATCCTAAAAGAAAAAACCAATACAATAAGAATAAATTCTGTCAAAATCAATTTACAATTAGTTATGCGGCTTAAGCATTTGTTTATAACATAAACTAAAATCTTAAAATTGATAATCACAATGCGGACTCAACGGGGCAATAACCAAATAAGATTCAGGTCACAACGAATTCTAACAATGTTCACCTTTATGAATTTCAATTCACAAAATATATGTGTTGCAAAAAATATTACGAACGCAAGTGAACGTGTCGTAAAAATAATAAATTATATAAATATGAGTAGAACTCACGAAGACTATTTTTGCTAATTATTAAACGACTTTAATTCTAATTATAAATGAATATCGAAACTTGAATAATTATGATTTAAAAGAGAACAGAAAAACTTAATTAAATAACATACAATTAAATAAAATTGTAGAAATTAATATGAAAAAACTCTAGGGATTTTGATTTTACCTGAATTAATCATGTTTAGTAACTCTAACCCAATTTATCAAATCCATTTTTATGTGTTGATGACAATTTCACATATATACTTATTAATCTCTCGACTAATGACAAACTTATTCAATTAACGAAATATTACCTCTCGGTTTCCAACTTTATAAATTAATTGAATACATTAAAAACGAGAAATTAAAATACCACATGAACGCATTAGCTATCTCTAGTCTACCATCTTTTTCATGGTAAATTATCCGGTGCACGATTGTTTTTTACCTCGCGTTCTCAAAACAACCATACGAACATACTATTGTTGATTAGACAATCGCAAGCATTAAGAATAGTAATAATTTTCTTAACACATAATTTGAATAAAAAATAAATAACTTGAATTAAAGAAAAAAACCAAACATTCATAATTCGGCTACATCGTAGTCCCAGAAAATATAATTAGTTCATGGTAGCATAATGAAAAACAAAAGAAATAATAGAGTTCATCGTTTCAGAAGAAAAGGAGAAAGAAAACTATGCTTGTCGATGCAAAATCTTCTTCTCGACGTTTTTTTTCCATTCCGATCTCCGTCTTCAGCCCTTGTGATTCCCTTGCGATGAACTGCCTCTCCCTCCCCTCTTATAACTTAACTCTGACCTAAAATCGACGTTCCTCTTTGATCAACGGCCCAGATTAATCCAATTAAAACCCTTAAATTTAGATTAAAATTTTTAATCGCACAGCCGATCGATCGCTTGGTATAGCCTATCAATCGACATGGCTTCTGCTCAAACATCGTCACTTTCATGCTTCAACCGATCGATCGATGGAGGTGTGGCGATCGATCGTCGCCATTGCTGTTCGTTTTACATCGCTTAAGCCGATCGATCGCTCCAATGTGCCGATTAATCGACACTCGTTTTGCTCAAAGATAATTGACTTTCAACGTGTAGCCAATCGATCGCTTGAATGTAGCCGATTGATCAGCAGTGCTTCTATCTTCTTTTCTGAAACCTTCAATTTTTTTATTCATTAGCCGATCGATCGGTTGCATTTGGTGACTGATCAGTAGCTTTGCTAGTTTATCTTCTCAATTTGTCTCATTTTTGCCTTGTGATGCAGCAAATTTTTTTTTTTTGGTTGAACTCTAAGCTGTTATATTTCATTTTATCTACGCATTTACATAAAAAATATCAAATTCTTTCAAACACTTGAGAAAAAAACTTATCGAAAAGTATAAAAGAAGATAATTAAGTGTGTAAAATACACACTTATCACATCCCCAAACTTGAACAAAAGCTTGTTCTCAAGCGAACAAAATTAAACACAGCTACAACGAAAATTTTTAACCTCAACCCCTTTTCACAATAATCAATGAATCATGACAATGCAATTTCAATCAAAGTTAATGGTAATTGTCTCAGCTTGAAAAATTTCATACTAAAGCTACCAAGATAAACACTTTGAAAAAAAATTAACTCATACTAACACATTGACAATTGTTTACTTAGAAATCCTCGTGTTTGTGTGTGTTCATTCTCATTTACTTTAATTGTTGGGTCAACTAATGTAGCTACGGGAAAGGAATGCACTAAAATTTCACTTGTGGATCACTCCATACACTCTAATCGTTCTGCGGCCCTGCCCACCATCTAACCAGTAGCAAATATTAGCAAATCACAACAAGAGTCGATAGATCATTTAAATCTTGTAATGAAATGCTAGACTAAAAGGTAGAAATTATTTGGATACAAGCGAATACTCAGAGCACTACTATTTCATTACCTTTCACTTGATCAAACTTTCTTCCACTCATTACTCAAACTTTCCTTATTTTTCTTCAAATCACTTCACCCCCCAAACTTATCTCATTCAATCATTATTCAAACTAACTCCTTTGTTATCGTGTCAAAAATAAAACCAATATAACTCTTAATATAATACAAACAAAAAAGTTAAATAAAACTGTAATCATGACTTAACTTGTGCCATTTTCTTTTCTTTTTTTTTTTGAAATAAAAAATCAATAAAAATTTGACAAGTTGGCAGAATACAAATTGATAAAATTTTGACAGATAACAAAAGAATTTGTTTTCATCCTCACCCCCAAATATATTAATATTCCCATGCTCATTAGATAGAATAAGATAAATGTATAATTGGCTAGGTTGAATCATAGGTAACAAATGAACGGTAAATAATCCGCTCAAAATGGTGACTAAGGGTGTCATTAAATGACATGACCAGGTAAGTCAAGAAAGATCAAACAGTCCAATAATGACTTAAGTCATTCTCTTATTTCTAAAAAACCTTAATTCGCATTCATGGATGTTGGGTAAAACCAAGAAAGATTTTATCTCACTAGCACTTGTTAGATTTGTTTGGAGTTACACTCCCTTATTGTGTTTGGACTTCATTAGTCACTCTCATTATATCAGCTATATGAGTATGACACCAACAGATCAAGCAAAACAAGTCTGAACTCGTGCACAAAATTTTGAGTTTAACTTCGTAAGCTCAAGTCAATGCTAACTAATATAAGTCATCTTTACTTAGAGTTTATCTATGGGCTAAAACATGCATTTTCCAAAATTTAAATTGCAAAGCATCACAAAGCACAACAAAGTAGAGATATAAAACTGGTTAAAATAAAATCATCCCAAACTTAAAATAAACATTGTCCTCAATGTAAAAGAAAAAGAAGTTGAATGACAAGAGTAAAGTAGCGTACCTCACGATGTGCTGGGCTCATCGCTATCCGCATCCTCCTATTGTGGATTATATGGTCAACGAAGTCGCTCTGAGAAGACGGGAAAATGTGGGTTGGAGTGCTCCAAATAGCGATGATGAGCATTAAAAGCTTTGACATATTGTACCGTAAAAGATGCATACTCAAGTTCGTGGCTATAGAGATCCCTTAATCGGTGTTCCATGCGTGATTGCTGAACAGTAAGAGTTTCCAACATTTTCCCTAAATCTTCATTTGTATATGACTGGGTTGGCATGATAGATGAAGAAGATGCGCCTGAGTGTATGGTGTGGATGATTGGCCTTCATACCGCCATTGAAGGCGAGCTTTGGTGTGGTTTTAGTATGCATAATCTGCCCTGCTAGGTGAAATATTTTATCGGATACGAGGCATATCCATTGGCTAAGGTGGAATTTTGACATTGCCTTCGTGCTCGATGAATCCAAGTCCATTATTTTGAGGTATGCCATATGGCCAATTGGCTATTTTGACTATGTTGGAGGGGCCATACACCTTTTAGTGGATCCACGATTCATCAGTTGAGCTCATTAGGACATTCACCGAAACGCATAAATGAATGAGAAAGACTGAGTGTATATGACCAGCGGTGATGGAGCCCTTACAATAAGCGAAGATATTTCTGTGGATGATATAACCCACATTGATAGATCTACCTGTTAAAATGCAATATAGAAGTACCGCCTGCTCTTTGGTGAACTTTGTTTTTTGAGATGTCGGCACTCTTATGAACCTACATCATGCTTGAGCGTAATGGTTTAGGCAACTTGTTAACAAATGGAGTGATTGAGTTTGATTTACTGTTGAATAGACCCAATTTGAGCCATGGTGCCCCATCTCACATATAATCATCTCGTAATTAGGTCATTCATCCATCATTGTGTGGTAATCATCATTGGTTAAATTATCCAAGCCAAACTTGACATTAATAGCTTCGGCCGAGTAGTTAATAATTTTGTTGCGTACTTTGATGATCTTAACTCTATTTGATGCTTTAAGGTTGGCGTAGAATTCCCTAATGACACTCACGTTTCCATCACCACTAAAAACAGCGACTAACCCCCAGTTTCTTTGTTCAAGCATGGCTAAAATATTATCATCATTGTTTCCGGTTTGAAATTGGATTTCACTAATGATGGCTTTGTCTTTGGTCATGAAATCCTTAAAATAACCTTCCGTCGTGGTGTCGAGAAATGAGTGATTTATTGGACTCAATGTAGTTGAGCTTGTAGTAGCTTTTAATCGTTTTGACAACATCATTAAAGTTCAATATGTTCCCTTTAACCTGTTGCTGCACAACAGAAATGAACAATACCCTCCTAAGATCACGGGCACATGAGTACCTATTTATGTAGGAAACACACTCACAAACTAGAAGATAATCTTCACACTTCAAAATCAGAACTCTCACAGGCAATACATCAAACACTTGATGAGCATAATCCTAAAACTTATACTTACGTTTAATCTATAATCTCAAACAACCTCACCACTAGTATAAATGTTAAAATTAAAGATGTTAAACGAGTCGGTCGAGCCGAGCTGAGCCTGGAAAGGCTTGGCTTACCGAGTCTGCCGAGCTGACTTAAAAAATTTTCTTTTTTGTAACGCATAACAAGATAAATGTAAAATATCAAAGTCAAAACCACAAGGAAAGATAAAAAAATAAAAAAATAGTAAATGACACAATGTAATTAAATAAAAATTGAATTAGAAAACAATCAAACATACACTAGAAAAATGAAATGTTCTCACTATTAACTAATTTTCACAGTGATTACATTTATCTTTAGAATTTTTATCATCGTCATCGTTAACAATATTAAAATAATTCCAAATATCAGATGTCTTTGCTCTTTCTCTTCAAATGTTAACACTATAACTACTCATAGGAGAAATCAAAACTAGGTAAAACCTTAAAAAGCTATCAAATATCCAATTTTCACAATGATATAGCAAAAATCACCAAACAAAAGAAACAATGAATAAATACAACGTCGTGATCATCGCTTGATTCAGTCCCAGAGTTAGCTAATCCAATCAGCAAGGTGGTGTTTTATAGTAAAAAACACCACATTTTCTCAGCAAAATTTGTTACGACCCAAAAACCGTAGAGTCCTCGGACCGTGACTCACTGACTTCTTTATAGATTCTTATTTTCAAATCAATTGACAACGTTTTGAAATGCTTAAACATTTTTGAAATTATTTAAATCCGTAGCGGAAACGTTTATATTCAATAGAGAACCATTTGTTTAAATTATCCCTGAAAACTCAAACGAAAAAACGTAAAGTATTTTTTTACTATTCATGTGAACAGTACCTGACACTATTCACACACTGTTCACGTGAATAGTGCCTAGCACTGTTCAATCGCTCCTGGGGCGATTTGCATCCCCAACTCCAGCAAGTGGGGCGATGCAACGCTACATTGGGGGGGGATGTAACGCTCCACTAGGCCGATATGCATCACCCCACTCCAGAGAGTGGGGCGATGCGTTGCCCCTCTTTAGGCGATACATTGCCTTTCTCGACAGTTATAATATAAGTTTTTTAAAAATTTTTATTTAAAATTATAATAAGTATTAAAAATTATAACTGTCGAGAAAGAAACAATGAATAAATACAACGTCGTGATCATCGTTTGATTCAGTCCCAGAGTTAGCTAATCCAAGTAGCAAGGTGATGTTTTATAGCCAAAAACACCACATTTTCTCAGCAAAATTTGTCACGACCCAAAAATCGTAGAGTCCTCGGACTGTGACTCACTGACTTCTCTATAGATTCTTATTTTCAAATCAATTGACAACATTTTGAAACGCTTAAACATTTTTGAAATTATTTAAATTCGTAGCGGAAACGTTTATATTCGATAGAGAACCATTTGTTTAAATTATCCCTGAAAACTCAAACGAAAAAAAGTAAAGTATTTTTTTACTATTCACGTGAACAGTATCTGATACTGTTCACGTGAATAGTGTCTAGCACTGTTCAATTGCTCCTGGGGCGATTTGCATCCCAAACTCCAGCAAGTGGGGTGATGCAACACCACATTGGGGAGGGGGGATGCAACGCTCCACTGGGCCGATATGCGTCACCCCACTCCAGAGAGTGGGGCGATGCGTCGCCCCTCTTTAGGCGATACATCACCTTTCTCGACAGTTATATTATAAATTTTTTTAAAATTATAATAAGTATTAAAAATTATATGTGAACTATATTTATTCATTTAATTTAAAAATTAGTTATGTTAATGTATATAAAATTGAATGTATTAATAAAAAAATTATTAGAAACTATCTAATAAAAAATATCACATAAATATCATTAAAAATATTTTGACATATAAAAAGAAATTAGAGTTTGAAAAAAATTACAAATTTGAAAAACACAAGAGGAGAGCGAGAATTAATTACGCTTAATATAATATAACATATTAAATTAAAAAAAAAAGAATAGAAGAGAAGAAGGATAAAAATTAAAACCTTTTTAGCTTCTTTCGTTTCTGAATTCTGCCTTTCTGGATAGCACCGCGAAGAGAGAAGTAGGGTAAGGAGAGAGAGCGCCTCTGTTCAGTTAAGGGTTTGCTTCTGCTCGTCGAAGGAAGCCAACAATTTTCTTAGATGTTCAAGTCATTCGCCTATGTTTGTGTTTAGTATTCGTTGCTATTCAGAAGAGGTCGACTCCTCTTTCTGGAGATTTTCTGAATTTCAACTTTCGCATCTATTAGATCTTCGTAAACTCAAGTCGAGTTCACTCTCTGCATCCACGAACCAGTGACGTTCTCAGTTGTTGTGTTTGTTTGTCTTCTCCAACCGAGGGGG
>CM039521.1:17893248-17942994 GCA_022433055.1 Begonia peltatifolia
GGGTCTCAAACGGGCCGGCTGTGTCACACCAGCCCGCCCGCTCCAAGTGTTAGTGTCGGACACCGATCGTGGCTGGGGTCAGTGCTGGGGGGGGGGGGTTGACTCGGTCCCTGGCGGGCTCGCGAGCTCGATCCTTGGGCTCGACTCGGCCCGCCTCGTGGGACTTGGTCAGGCTCAGCCCGCTACAGCAATGACCCGAGCCAAGCTCGGTCCGCTACTGTAACTGGTCGAGCGGGCGGGCTGGTGAGTCAGCCCGCCCGTTTAACATCTCTAGTTAAAATTGACCTCACAAACTGAACATTCAGAGTCTTATTAAAACAAAATCAACTTAATACAACAAAAATCACCAATATTGGCAATGAAATTAAGACCCAAAATTTGCAAGGGAGAGAGTATAATCTGGAGATCGAAGCTGCGGAGGAGGACGACATTTCTGGTGGCAAAGCGACAGTCGGAGTAGCGGAGGTCGTTGGAATGGTGGGTCGATCGGCATCGTCTGCGCTGATCGTTGTAGGACTCGTCGGAGAGAGGTGATTTGCTTATTCCTCTTTCACTTAATTTTTTTTTCATCTACTCTCTTTCTTTCTTTCTTTAATCATTTATTAATATTATTATTATTAAATATGTAAATCTATGTATAACCTGAAACTTAAAACGATAAAACCCCTTAAACATGTCAAATATGGTAAAATAAATAATAATAATAATAACTAATATTAACAAAATAAAAGTACTAAACTAGAACTTGAAATGAATAATTACGAAACTAACATAAAACTCAAAAATAAATGAATGAGTTACTCCTACCAAGTGCTTGATTTAACGTCGTCGGCTTGATGTCTGATGAACCTTGTGCGTCAAGTATAAAATGAGTGACAATTGTGTCACTCTCAATAAAGCCACCAAAATACGGCTTCACTATTTGACCGTTTACCTTAAATATTGCATTATCTGCTTCACGTAGTTCAACGACACCATGAGGGTACACTTGAACTATCATAAATGGCCATGACCATCTCAACTTTAGCTTACTCGAAAAGAGCTTCAAACGCGAGTTAAATAGTAACACTTGTTGATCGAGCGCTGATTCTTTTTTCATGATATACTTATCATGTCATGCTTTTGTTTTCTATTTATAAATCTTAGAACTTTCACAAGCGTTGGTACACAATTCGTCGAGTTCATTCATTTGGAGGAAACGTTTGTGGCCAGTGGCTGTCAAGTCAAAATTTAGCCTCTTCATAGTCCACCAACCGCGGTGCTCCAATTGAACGGGTAAGTGGCAAGCCTTACCAAATACCAACCGATGTTGCAACATTTCTAATGGGGTTTTGAAAGCGGTTCAGTAAGCCCATAGTGCGTCATCCAACGTGTTTGCTCAATCTTTACGTGAATTACTCACTGTCTTCTAAAAAATAAGCTTGACTTCTCAATTGGAGACTTCCGCTTGCCATTTGATTAGGGGTGATATCTCAATGCCTTTCGATGCTTAACACCATATTTCTAAAGTAGCAACTGACATTGCTTGTTACAGAAATGTGTACCTTCATCACTAATAATGGCGCACGGCGTGCTAAAATGGATGAATATGTTCTTTTGCAAGAAATTCAGCACCGCTTTGCCATCATTGGTTGGCATAACTACTTGCTTCAACCCCTTTTGAGACATAATCTACAGCGAGAATAATGTATTTATTGTTAAACGAGTGCGGATACGGCCCCATAAAATCAATGCCCCTTACATCAAAAAACTCAACTTCTAGGATGTTTGTCAAGGGCATCTCATTACGATGGGATATATTACTCGTACGTTGACATCGATCACATGTTGTGACAAAGGAATGTGCATCCTTACATAAGGTTGGCCAATAGAAACTACATTGAAGCACTTTTGCTGCTGTTCGATTTCCTCCAAAGTGACCACCACATTCAAGAGTATGGAATGCTTCAAAACTGATATCATTTTATCTTCTGGAATACAACGTCTTATCACTTGGTCAGCACAATGTCGATATAAAATTGGCTCTTCCCAATAATATTTCTTCACATCGGAGAAATTTTTTTTCTTTTGGTGTGACGACAATTCGAGTGGTATAATCTGACAAGCGAGAAAGTTTACATAATCAGCATACCATGGCAGCTCATAAACCGAAAGGAGCTTTTCATTCGGAAATTTATCATCTATTGACTTATTGCTATCTTGCACATGAGCTTGAGTCTCTAAACACAAGAGATGATCAACTACAAGGTTTTCCATTCCCTTCTTATCCTTTATCACAAGATCGAACTCTTGCAGCAACAACACTCCACGAATAAGGTGAGCTTTTGCATCTTTCTTCTCCATGAGGTATTGGCTGAGTGATCGGTGTAGACAACGACCATGTTACCAATGACGTAAGGTCTGAATTTGTCAAATGCGAAGACGACTGCAAGTAATTCTTTCCCAGTGGTTGCATAGTTGAATTGAGCATTGTTAAGAGTGAGACTTGCATAGTGGATTGTTTGAAAAGTTTTATCTTTCCTTTGACCTAAAACTACTCCTACTGCAAAGTCACTAGCGTCGCTCATAATCTCGAAAGGTAACTCATAATCAGGTGCAACGATAATTGGTGTGGTCACAAGCTTATCTTTTAGAACATTAAAAGCTTCTAAATACTCGACCATGAACACAAATGAGGCCCCTTTTTCAAGTAAGTTACACAACGACTTAGTACTTTTGAAAAAATCTTTTATAAAACATCGGTAGAAACCTGCATTTCCAAGAAAGCTTCGTACTCCTTTAACCGTGGCAGGTGATGGTAATTTCTCAACTGCAACTATCTTTGCCCGTTCCACCTTGATGCTCTGTGCTGAAATCTGATGCCCTAACACAATGACTTCTTTCACCATAAAGTGACATTTTTTCCAATTTAGCATCAAGTTCGTTTCTACACACTGAGCTAGCACATTGGATAAACTTTCTAAACAAGCATCAAATGATGACCCAAACATCGAAAAATCATTCATGAATACTTCAATGTGGCGTTCTACCATATCTGAGAAAATTGTCATTATGCACCGTTGAAAGGTAGCCAGAACATTGCACAAACCGAAAAGAATCAGACGAAATGCAAACGTATCGTATGGACATGTAAACATTGTCATTTCTTGATCTTCCGGAGCTACGACTATTTGGTTGTATCCAGAATACCTGTTGAGGAAGCAATAATAAGCGTGCCCAGATAGCCTATCAAGTATTTGGTCGATGAATGGTAGAAGAAAATGATCTTTGCGCGTAGCTTTGTTTAATTTTTTATAATCCATGCAAATTCTCCCCTCGGTGACAGTTTGAGATGATTTGAGGTCATTGTTGTTATTTTTAATTACTGTTATTCCACTTTTTTTTGGCACACATTGCGCTAGGCTCACCCATAAACTATTAGAGATCAGATAAATAACCCCGGCAGCTAACCACTTCAAAATCTCTTTTCGCACTACTTTTTTCATTATCGGACTCAAACGTCGTTGGTGTTCAACTAATGGTTAATGATCTTCCTCCAGTAAAATTTGATGAACACAAAATGAGGAGCTAATATCTTTTATGTCTGATAGGGTCCACCCAATAGCAACCTTGTAAGTCTGAAATATTCGTAACAATTTTTCTTCTTCTGTTGCGGATAATTCAGCCAAAATAATAACTGAAAGAGTAGCATTTTCTCCAATGAATGCATAACGAAGGTGCGAAGGTAGAGTCTTAAGATCAAGAATGGGCGAGGTCTCAATCGATGGTAGAACCTGTAATGGCAATTCCCCCAAACTTTCAAGGTACTTTCTCCGATTTGGTTCAAATGAATCCATCCACAAAGCATACTCTTTCGCATCCAAGTTATCATCGAGAGAAAGATCATGGTTTAGTATTCTTATCTCAAGAGAGTCGCGTGGTTGAAGTTAGACTTCCCCATTATGGTGCAAGGATTTTCACCTGAAACACATCATTACTTGCTTTTGGGTACTTCATTGAATTGAACACGTTAAATGTCACTTCTTCATCTTGTAATCACAATTTAAGCTTATCTCTTTGGACATTAATTAACATTCCTTCTGTCACTAAGAACGATCGGCCTAAAATAATAGAGATGTCACGTCTTCCACCATATCAAGGACCACGAAATCAGCAGGAAAAATAAATTTGTTGACTTTGACAAGAACATCCTCAATCACCCTACGCGAATGCTTGATAGAGCGATTAGCCATTTGTAGAATCACTCTCGTGGGCTTTGCTTCACCAAGTCCAAGCTTTTGAAATATGGACAGTGGCATTAAGTTGATACAAGCACTAAAATCATACAGCGCGTGCTAAAAATAAACTCCCAAATTTCACACTGGATGGTGAAACTACTCGAATCTTTTAGCTTTTGTGGAAGCTTTCGTTGAATAATAGCGTTACATTCCTCAGTTAAAGCAATCATGCTACATTCTTCTATCTAGTGCTTGTGGGACAGTATATCCTTCAAGAACTTTGCGTTACTAGGCATTTGGTCTAGCACCTCGGCGAATGAAATGTTGATGTGTAATTGCTTGAACACTTCAAAAAAATTTTCAAATTGTTTGTCTATCTTTACATTCTTTAAACATTGAAGAAAAGGAACCCGTGGTGTTACCTACGTCAGACCTTGTGATGGAATTCTTTTGAATTTCTGGGCTTCACTTTCTATCAGGGATGATGATTCTTTACTATCACGTTCAACTACCTCCTTCGTTCTTGACCAGAATTGTCAATCATCATACCACTTCTAAGAGTGATTGCATTGCACTGATATTTTGAGTTTACTTCATGGACCTAGGCAATGCACCATGGGATTGCTCGTTGAATACATTAGCGATTTGGCCCAATTGAGTCTCCAAACTCCAGATTTGAGCCAATTGATTTTACAAGGTAGTTTGAGTCTCTGCCATGAACTTATTAGTGTGTTCACCCATTTTAGCAACTATCTCATCAAGACTGGGTTTTCTCTCTTGAAATGGAGGGACTTGTTGAGAGAATTGCGGCATTTGCACAACATTATTCTGATTCTTCCATGAAAAGTTCGTGTGATTATTGCGTGCTCCTTGTAGTAAATATTCAAATTTTGAAAATTTGGCATATTATAGTTCCCAACAAAATTAGCTTGCTCAGAAGAGTTATTTGCCATTTAATTACCTTCTTGGCATTCATCAGTTGTGTGTGGTCTATGACACCATTGACATGCTCCCATTGGAGAATATGTTGAATTGACTGGAGTTTGGTTATTCTTCAGTTGCTTGGTTAGTGATGTAATTTGAACTGTCAAAGCTTTCACTGTGTCCATTTCAGGGGTACTCGGTTACTTTTTCAGAATCTGTCGCTCAATCGGACATTGATCATTATTCATTGCTAACTCTTCCAATAGAGTAAATGCTTCTTCAGTTGCTTGGTTAGTGATGTAATTTGAACTGTCAAAGCTTTCACTGTGTCCATTTCAGGGGTACTCGGTTGCTTTTTCAGAATCTGCCGCTCAATCGGACATTGATCATTATTCATTGCTAACTCTTCCAATAGAGTAAATGCTTCTACTTCAGTATTTTGGAGAAGTGAACCATATAATAAACCGAAAAATTTCATATTTTTTTAAAGTTAATTTCTGAAATTTTTAATTTAATCTCGGTTGGAGTTTTGGAAAATATTTTAACGGGTAAATTAAGTCATATAGCTCAGAATCTAATTCTAGTGGCGGTTTTTGAAAATTTTAAAGTCGGAAGGGCACGAATTTAACGAAGATGCGGACGATTAAAATACGTGAGGGCGTTTTGGTGAATTCAATTATTTTAAATTAAATTATAAAAATTTTTTTTTGAGAAAAACCGAATGGCTTCACGAAGAAGCCACTCGGTTTTCTCTTCTGCCCGCGAGCGCTGAGAGAAGACGACTGGAGAGCGAAGGGCGATCGTGTGCCGAAGTCGGAGCTGCGATCAACGGCCGACGAGCGCGAGTGTGAGGGGAGAGCTGCGAGCGAGTGCTGCTATTCCGACGAGCTGAAACCGTTCGGTTTCTGCGGCTCGAGCTCCCGAAGGGTGAGGGCCCGAGCGCCTTCTGCCGTCGACCGAGGGAGTGAGTCTCCATCCAATTCTGCCGCCGACGACCGTACGCTTTGCTAGAGTCCTCCTTCTCCCACCCGAGTGCCGAACGCCACCACCCTGTAAGTCCTTTTCTCCCTCTGCTGTCCTGTCCGGTTTGGCCGAGACTAAGGTTCAGCTTTCCTCCGTTTTTCTGTGAATTTGGCTGCAATGTTGAGTGGATTAGAAGGGTGAGTGTGTGTGTTAACGGGTGGACAGCAGGAGACCGGAGAGAGGGAGAGAAACCGAGGGAGAAGGTTGAGCCAAAATTTAGATTTTGTGCTTGAATTTCCGATTTCGGGTTAGATTGTGCTTAATAGGTTTAAATGTGATTGTTCGGTGAAGAAATCTGCGAAATTGGATCGAAGTTGAGATTCCAGATATTTTTCGTATAAAAACAGTTCTGTTTTTCGGGATTTTGATGGGCTACGGTTAATCGTTTTAAATTCTGTTTTAGTGGGTTAAAATACGTTGTTAGAGGCACGTATAGCTACTGGAATCATTTGATTCCGATATCTGACGCGAAAGTTATGCGCGTCGGAAGTTTATGTCGGATTTTGGTCCAAGTCAAATTAGTGAGCGTTTTTCGTAGAATTTCGACGTGTGATAGTGGCATGACTGTTTTTGGTGCGTAAAGCTAAATTGAGTGAGTTTTGGTTGAAGAAAAACAAAAATGTGAAATGAATAAAAAGGGGCAGATTCGGTTTCGGGGTTTTTCCACCTAGCTGCGGCTTACCGTTTTAAAATCCGTCTTAGTATGTTAAACTAGATTCCTAAGGGGACGTTTAGCCACTTGAATCATTCAATTCCGTTGACGGACGCAAAAGTTATGCGCGTCCAAACTTTAGGCTAGTTTTCGGACCAACCACATTGGTGACCTGTTCTAACTGGAATTTAATGGATTTGGTTAAGGAATGTCATTTTAAATTATTCGGTGAATTTTGAAGTAAAGATTTATGAGTGATTGTTTGTGTTTTAGGTTGATGCATTTTTGGCGAAGCTGTGCGTCGAGTGAGCTTAGGACGCCAGGTAAGTAGTGCATGCATGTGTTTTGCCCAAGTGGGCCTACACCATAGAACTTTAGAATTTTTGTGATTGATTGTGGTGTGCGTGCGTATTGTTTGACATGCATTAATTTTAAAAAAAAAGGAACGAAAATGATTTTGAGCATATTTTGAGTAAGTGGTGAGACGCGTGGCGGTAGTACCGCGGATCCTGCTAGTGTGTGGGCCGGGGTGTAACCAACCGCAGATTTCGCTCGACGAGTGGGCCGGCTGGGCCGTCACGCGGCGTATATATGTTGACGGTGAGGGTGATGGACAATGGTACCGCGGATCCTACTAGTGTGTGGGTCGGTGCAACACCAGTCGCGGATTTCGCTCGAGGAGTGGGCCGGCTGGGCTGTCGCGAAACGTGTGTATGGCGACTGAGGCCCCGTGCTGGGGAGGCTGGGATGGGGGTGACGTGTCAGGGTATAGTGTGGCACGAGGTACACCCTCACCCTGATGTGGTTGCCGTGTGGTGATAGATGTGTGTAGCTTGTGGGCCTCGTTCCTGGGGAGTCCAGGATGGTGGCGACGTGTCAGGGTGTAGGGTGGCGTTAGATTCCTCCTTACCCTGGTGCGGCTACACTACGCGTCACAGATGTGACAACATGAGTGTGAGTGTAGAGATTATATGGGATATGATTGCATTGTCGGCTTTTACTTTCATATCACATTACTTACTGAGCGTTAGGCTTACGTTGTGTGTTCTATGGTGTAGGTGCTGACGATATTGCTGGTGAGCCTCGAGAGCCTAGTCCTGAAACATAGGATGGTTGGTGGCGTGCAACCGAGACACCGGACGGCGGATTTTCTTGGGGCGACCCAACCCGTGGTGGTGGTAGGTGATGGTGAGATTCATTGGGTTGTTATTTTGTGTCGGGTATTTATGTGGATAGAAGAGTTCGTATAGACGTCGGTTGTACAGGATTGTATAGAGTGGTTGTAGTGTTTTGGGAACGCGTACGTATTTTTATATGTTAGAGTATGATATTGCTCTATATTGTGGACTCTCTTCATTTGTATTTGATGGATTTTCGTTGTCTTTAAACTATGATTTTGTTATGGAGATTCTTTGGATGGTTAATAGATAGTTACTGTTAGATTTCGGTGAACTGTGTGCAGGGTTTAAATTTTGGGATAGCCAGTTTTTAGGCGTTACTCTGTTGAAATTTCGGGAGAGAGGTTGGGAGTCGAGAGGATATGGAATAGGTTGGGATGTGTACGGTGAGTACTTGAGAAGTGTGGATGATCATGAGAGTGCGGCATGATCGTAGGTGCAAAGAGCACGCGGCCCTGCGGGTGCTCACGGGTCGTACTGCGCCGGGTGAGGGCGTGCGTGCGGACGTGAGGTACGGAGGCAGGGCGCGTGATGCGGTGCTGTGAGCGTGCGCGTGACGCGGTGATGTTGAGTTGGCACGTGCGCGCGGGGTGTCGAAGTGGGGACGTGAGTGCGCAGCACCGGATTGTGTAGTTTGAGGGGTACATTGGATTCTTTCCTAGGATTTCGAGTCTTGTCGTTTTATCTTAAAACTATTTTAAATTGTTTTCTTTTTCCGCTGCGTATTTTTATATAGAGTATTCTGTATTCCCTCTTCGGGCCTGAGTTGTTTTCGAATCGAATCAAAAAAATTTTCATACTCACAAATGTTCTTTTGAAGATGATTTGAAACCGAAAGTACTATTAAACTGAGTGAATTATGTCAAGTTTTAGTGTATCATAGTGTGTAGACGTACTGTAACGCACCGGGAACGTGGGGATTCTCGGGGTGTTACAAACCACCTGCGTCTGCATTAAGAGTTCTGATGGAAGCTGATAAACCAATGAAAAATGCTTGTATTTGCATCCAATGTGGCAAACTGTGTTGTGGTCATTTCCGTAATAATTCCTTGAATCGACCCCATCATTCATATAACGTTTCCCTGGCAAATTGATTGAAATTCACAATCTCTTTACGGTACTTTGCAGTCTTTTCAAAAGGAAAGAATTTCGATAGAAATTTTTTGGCACAGTTCAGCCCATGTTGTGATGGAATCAGCCGGCAACGAATTTAACAAACTTTTTGCTCGGTCCCTTAATGAGAATGGAAATAATTGTAATCTTACAGTATCGTCTCAAATATTATAAAACTTGAAAGTATCACATACCTCTACGAAGTTGGCAATACGATCCTTCGGATCCTCGGAGGGCAAGCCACAAAATTGCGATTGTTGAATCATATGTATGGTTCCTTGCTTGATTTCAAAGTTATTTCCTGTAATTACTGGTTTACGAATAACAAATTAGACACCAATCACAGATGACATCACATAGTCTAGTAGTGTCTGTGTCTTTATTCCTTCAATCAATTCGTGAGCCATGGTTGATTCCCTTGTTTCCTTTCGATTTCTACGACATATGCGTTCAATTTCTGGAGGTTGGCAGTACTTAGTTTTTGCATACACCTAAAAAAAATTAAACAAACTAAATAATTGAATTTAAATATAAACTATAATTATTTAATTTAATAATAGCAAAACAATAGTTCCTGACAACGGCACTAAAAACTTGTTGCAAAAAATATTATTAATGCAAATGAACATATTGCAAGAGTAATAAAGTATTTAAATACGAGTCGAACCCACGAAAACTATTTTCTCTATTATTAAACGACTTTAATTCTAATTGTAAATGATTATCGAAACTTGAATAATTTTGATTTAAAAGAAAATAGAAAAACTAAATTAAATAACATACAATTAAATAAAATTGTAGAAATTAATATGAGAAAACTCTAGGACATTTGATTTCACCTTAATTAATCATGTTTAACCCTAACCCAATTTATCAAATCTATTTCTATTTGTTGATGACAATTTCACATATATACTTATCAATCTCTTTCGAATAATTACAAACTTATTCAATTAACAAAATATTATCTCTCGGTTTTCAACCCTAGAAATTAATTGAATACATTAATAACGAGAAATTAAAATATCACATGAATGCATTAACTATCTTTAGTTTAATATTCTTTTCATGATAAATTATTCAATATATAATTTCTTTTCACCTCTCAGTATCAAAACAACTTTACGAACATAGTATTGTTGATCAGACAATCACAAGTATTAAAAATAGTAATAATTTTCTTAACACATAATTGAAATAAAAAATTATAACTTGAATTAAAAGAAAAAACCAAATAGTCATAATTCGGCTACATCATATCCCTAGAAAATAAAATTATTTCATGTTAGCGTAATGAAAAACAAAAGAAATAATAAGAGTTCATCGTTTCAAAAGAAAATGAAAAAAAAAACTATGTTCGTCGATGTGAAATCCTTTTCCCAAAGCTTTCTCTCTGTTTCGATCTCCGTCTTCAACCCTTGTGATCCCCCTGCGATGAACTGCCTCTCCCCTCGTATAACTTAATTCCAACATAAAATCGACGTTCCTCTTTGATCAAATGACCCAGATTAATCCAATTAAAACCCTTAAATTTGGATTAAAATTTTTAATCGTACAGCCGATCGATCGACACAACTTTTGCTCAAACATTGTCACTTTCACACTTCAACCAATTTATCGGTGGAGGTGTGATGATCGATCGACACTCGTTTTGCTCGAAGATAATTGACTTTTAATGTGTACCATATCAATCGCCTAAATGTATCCGATCGATCAGCAGTGCTTGTCTTCTTTTCTAAAATCTTTAATTTTTTATACATTAGTTGATTGATTGACTGCATTTGGCGATCGATTGGTAGTTTTTTTTATTTGTCTTCTCAATTTCTCTCGTTTTTGCCTTGTGATGCAGTAATTTTTTTTTTTGGTTGAAACTCTAACCTGTATATTTCATTCTATCTGCGCACTTATACAAAAAATGTCAAATTCTTTTAAACACTTGAGAAAAAAATTTATCGAATTAAGTATAATTAAGTGTGTAAAATACGCACTTATCAATATGTTCAAAACTCCAATAAGAAAATAACCTTATACAACAAAAGTTCCTAAAGAACAAGCTCAACAATTGATACCAACGAAGTTTAAACTTGAACAACATACTCGACAAAGGATTCCATATGCTCCTCCATGGCATCAACATACTATCAGAATCGTCACAATCAATTGCATTTGAATATGTAGAAAACGCATAGCTAGAATTAATAACCTCAAATACATTCAACATATAGCAGCAAAAATACTATCACAACCCCTTTTTCTAGTAAGATATTGTTCGTTTTAGGGATTGAGCTGTAGTCCAATATTTTTGCCTCACAGATTAGTTTGGCGAGCACTTTTCAGTCGGTCACCCAATGTGGTACTGCTTTAGCCAGAGCACTTTTAACTTCAGAGTTTTTATGGGATCCGTTGTCAATTGTGCTTCAAAACACGTCTTACTATCTTAAGAGGGTTTCTTTATATATGTTTTATTTTTATATATCCCCCTAAGCAATGTGAGATTGTGACGACCCCATTTTTACGACTCAAGATTTGCCTATACTCGAGTTCGGGATTTGCCTACACTCGGCTGAGGTCCAAGGTTTGCCTAGCAACCTGAGCTTTGCCCTGCAGTCGTGCTCATACGTACAAATTCGGGTTATCACAATCACCATCCTCGGGAGTCTAACGTCCTCGTTGACCACATTTCTGAATAGGTACAGACTCTGATTCCATTTATAATGACTCTTTTTTTTCCAGTAAGATATTGTACACTCTGGGGATTGGGACGTAACCCAATATTCTCTCCTCACGGATTTGTTGGGCGAGAACTTCTCAATCGGTCACCCAACATGATACTGCTCTCGTTGGAGTACTCTTAATTTTGAAGTTCTTATGGGACCCATTGTCAATTGTGCTCTGAAACGTGTCATACTTTCTAGGGAGAGTTTTCTTATATATGTTTCATTTCTATATACCTTTCCAAGTAATGTGAGATTGTAACAATCATCCTTTTTTACAACCCGTGATTTGCCTATACTCGAATCCGGGATTTTTCCTACACTTGGCTTAGGTCTCGAGGTTTGCCCCGCAGTCGTGCTCATACGTATACATTCGGGTCATCACAATATTTCCCAATAAGATATTGTCCGCTCCGGGAATTGGGCCATATCCTAATATTCTCTTCTCATGGATTTATTTGGCGAGAACTTCACAGTCGGTCACCTAACATGATACTGTTATCGCCGGAGCACTTTTAACTTTGGAGTTCTTATGAGATCCTTTATCAATTGTGATCAAAACGCGTTTAACTATCTTGAGAGGGTTTCCTTACATATATTTCATTTCCATATACCTCCCTAAGCTATGTGGGATTGTGACGACCCTCTTTTTACGACTCGAGATTTGCCTATACTCGAGTCCGGGATTTATCTACACTACGCTTAGATTCCGAGATTTGCCTCACAACCTGAGGTTTGCCCTGCAGTCATACTAATACGTACACATTCGGGTAATCACAAATACTTTGACCATGTGGTTGTAGAAGTTTTATCTCCCTTTTGGATCTTCCTTTAGCAATAAACCATACTATGAGTCAACAAACATAACAACCTTATTACCAAGAGAATAATGGTATATTTACTCTCTATTCTCATAGGTATTAGCACCTTCTTCCCCTGTATTTGACCTTCTTTCGGTTTCACCTACACTGTTGAAGCAAAACACAGTAGAGACAATATACTAACAGCACAAAACACACCTCACATCTAGAAATCCATAGACTCAATTGCATAAAATAGAAGTCTATTTTACAAAATATATCATATTTCTTTTCTTCCTCTACTCCTCTCTTATATTGCTATCTCTCCCACGTACAAGAAAACACTCCCCACTAATAACTAACTTGTCAGTCCATCATTACAAGATACTTAAACAACATAACCCAAACCATTTATCTCATTTATTCCTCATTGTATAGTATTTTCCAGACAAACCTTGCGGGAAGTTGGTGGTGCAACATTACTCCCACCTCCAAGAGCAACCTTGTCCTTAAGGTCGAAGTTGGGGTGAGGAATGTGCATGTTTCATCCTCAGTAGATCGATTTAACCATTTAACTAGCACCATGTCATTGTATGTGTGGCGTAAGCCCACGAGTTGTTCTTGAACTGATTTAAATGGCCCAAACCGTTGACTCGTAGCGTGTTTAATGTCGTCTCATCTTAAACTAAGCTTCTCTTCTATTATCCTTTCAAAATAATCCCAAGCTTTGCCAGTCAAAAAATCTGAGATAACCTGTTTATTGTTAAGTTCGTATATGGGCTAGTCAAAGGTATCGTTCGCCCTTTTTTATCCAAGAATCCCAATCTTCCCCATCAAACAAAGGGATATCTAACTGCAAAGAAGCATCCCAACCTTGCCGCTGAAGAACATCTAACGAACTACACCAGTCCCCTCGTAGGGGTGGAGAAAATCGCCCAGCTCCTCTATTGCGGCGACCCTTAAACATGAACTTTGCTTTTAACAACTGTCCGTCCTGACAAAAAAACAGATTGGAATGGCTGTTGTCGCATCGATGAAAAGAATTGTTGCCTTCCTCGCCAGACATAGATGAACGTGGGTCTAATCATTTCAACCCCAGGTCAGCTGGTAAGTGCATTGGTGCCTTTCCTTTTGGAAAAGATGAAGATGGAATGTCCATATTCGATTTTGATGAGGGATGATGAGTTGATCGGAGGAGAGCGACATCCGCTGAGCTGAGGAAAAGCTCGAAAAGATTCTTCAATACATCCAATTTATCATCCATCTTGTTGAGCTTATCAACATGGCTTTCGACCTCACTCCTAAGGTCTGACATTTCCTTTCTTCTATTCTTTCTCCACGAGTAAACAATTTAGCCATAAAAATGCTAGTAGACCGGATGATTCTGATACCAAATGATAGGTATTACCACCGTCTTCCCCTGTATTCAGCCTTCTTTCGGTTTCACCTGCACCAATGAAGTAAAACACGACAGAGAAAATATACTAACACCAAAAATCTCAAGTATGAAAATCCACAGACTTGGTTAACATAGAAGTTTGTTTTACAAAACATATAATATCCTCTTTCTTCTTCTACTCCTCTCTTATATCGCTATCTCTCCCACGTAGGAGAAAACATTCCCTACTAATAACTAACTTGTCAGTTCATCATTACAAAATACTCAGACGTTATACCCAAACCATTTATCTCATTTTATTCTTCCTTGTATAGTATTTTCCAAACAAACCTTGCTGTGAAGTTGGTGGTGTAACACATTCTTAAGTTCCAGTTCTTATTTGACGTGAAATTCATCAATTGATGTCATTAATATGATAAATTATATGTAATTAAAATAAATTATTAATTACACTAATAAATGAGCGTCACATTAGTAAGTAAAAATTAAAATGTAACAATAGAAGATAGATATAACATTACCTTTACCAATAACAGTAGAACCTTACAACATATATAAATTAGTGGACTTTCTGTTACATTTCTTTAGGAAATGAGGATTTAGAAATATTTGGTACAAGATCTAACTCTGATTAGCATGATTAACTCCAAAGAATGGGTATGTAAGAATTAGGTTAAATAAATTTAGAATAATAAATGCTGAATTCCCTCAAGTAAAAGTTCAAAGATTCGATATTATGCCACGAGGTCCACTCCCAGGATCATGAGCCAAATCTTTTTACCTATTTTGTAAGTTCTTCTGTTTTTGAAAGCTTAGAAGAGGATCCTAATTCAAGAGACAATGAGAAGTCAAATCATCGAGTAGCTTGAACTTTACACGAGACATCTGAGGCCAAAAACTAACCCGAGTTCAACTCTATTCTAGAAGATGTTTAGTACTTTTCGTTTCCATGAGTGTAGATCTAATATATGTTGTATTATTTGAGGTTAATTTGTTTTTGTGTTGAGTCAAACTGCATTCTTTGTTTGGTATTTTTTCATGCCTAACTTTTTGGTTAAATAGGTCAACTCGTCAGTTTTGAAGTCCAGCGGAGTGAATTTATGAAATTTTGTGCTGAATAAATTAGTATTTTAATTTTTATAGTATTATGGATTAAATAAAAAAAAATATTAAATAATTTATTATAATTAAGTTGTTAACAAGTTAAGAGTGTATAAGCATCTAGATGAAAATATAAAATTGAAACTTAAGAGACTAAGATTATCTAAAAACATGTAAACTATTCCTAAGTGGGTAGGGGGGGTCACTCAAAGTAGGTGCACCCACATGCATATCTTTTATTAATCAGCAAAATGGTTCTGCCATCTCACTCCGTCCCTTCCAAAACTACGGCTCATTCATTTAGAACCAGTCACTTTCTTTCCAGACAAACACACACACACACACACACACATAAAAATATTAAATAAAAAATGATGGAAAATGATTGATTTTGAGAGATCATTCGATGCATCTCGTGAATGCTTACAAAATCTATAATTTATAATTATTAAATATCAATATGGAAAAACAAACATGAATTCACATTGAAACCTCAACAGATTAAAAACCCATCCCAATCTCTGAGAAAAAATTATAATTTTGTCCTCATTTTTGTAATATTGCCATTTTTTCAACCAAGCTGAATTTAATAATTTGGGTTAACGGTGAACAAAAATGGATTCGGTTTGGTTTTAGAGTCGAACAAAAACTGAACCAACTTTTTTTTTTATCCTTAAATTAGAACCCCAACCGAACCATCCAAGATGGGAATCCGAACTGTTCAATTCTGGTTCCAAATTTTTAAAATTAAATTAATATTATTAAAAATACAAAAATTGAGTATAATAAAATAAATAAATAATTTAAATAGTAATTAGACAATTCAATAAGATAATGTAATCAATTTATTTTTTAACAGTACAATTCAATTATAAATTAATTTATCAAATAATCAAATTATTAACGTGGTAATAATCTAATCATCAATTAGTATAATTCAATAATATATTTACTAATTAGATATAATTTACAAATTGAATTAATAATTAGCACAATTCAATAATTTTACTACTAATTAGATAATAATTTAATGATTTAATAACTATTTAGTACAATTTGAAGGTTAGTTAGTTAGTAATTCAATTACTTTTTAAAGTAAAAATCAAATAATTAATTTTAAAAAATTATGAACTTTAATTTTGATCATCAAATTAATGTTTTATTGGATAATTTTTTAATATTTATAAATTAATTTTTATTTTAATCATTTTTTTGGTTCATTCCGGTTGCTAGATATTAGAATCGAAATCGACTGAGTTTTTTTGGTTGTTGAAAAGTTGAACCGAATTCTAGCTCTCATAGCTTAGGAACGATTCAATCTGGACTAAAATCTCTCGATTCGGTTCGGTTCTTCAGTTCTGGTTCGGTTTTGTACACCCTTAATTTGGGTCACTAAATTTTAACATAAAAATTTACATTATATTATAGATAATTAAAATGACATATCTTGTCATGACTCGAACGCAGGGCTAAATACAATCCGCAATAATCAAAGGTTCCTCTCGCATATATTTTTAATGACGAGACATGCATGAGTAAAGAAAAAGAGTAAAAATAGTGTACATATAGTATAAAACTAGTAATATCTATATTTTATATATTTAATGAAATGACATATCATGTATGTGTAAAACTAGCGTATATTCAGTATAAAAATTGAACAAGACATATCTTGTTTTTTATATAATGTCTCACAAAATAAGAACTTTAAAAAACGTTGATACTTATGCAGAACAACAAAGAAACCCTAATCTCAATGACGACTACCTTTTCGACCAATAAAAATGATGTTCTTAGAAACATACTCGAAATTAATAAAATCGCTGGAAACTAAAACAAGACTGACGACAAAATCCCTTCAAAACTCAAGGAATAAATTGATAGGTTTTGTATCGGGACTTGAAGCTTACATCGAAAAGAAATGATAAAAAGACACAAACTTTGTCGAGATGACAAAATCTGAGGCTTGACAATGTTCTGAAAAACAAAACTCAAGAACACACCATTCAAGGCCAAGCAAATGAGCCGAATCGCCCAAAAAAGATTAGCACTGCGACTCTAGAAAAGTAGAAATGTGGCGCCCAAACAAAGGCCATCGCCACGACGCCAACAGCGTAGCATCGTCGTGGCTTGGTAAGCACAATGTCGTGACATGCTACACAACACGTGTCGCCCGCTAAGCTATTGACAAAGAATGCTCAGCATATCGGCTTAGAATCAATCTCTATTGGCTGATTGCAACCAATGATTTTAAGTTTTCAAAATCAAACATGGATGAAAAATACAAACAAAAAATTAAGAAAAAGAACGAAATCGGGCATTAGAATATACATACCTTTGAAGACTATTGAATTATCACGACACGAGAGACTCAAATTGGACGACGAAACTTGCCTTAGCTCTCTCTCTCTCTCTCTCTCTCTCCTGCTCTCTCGGTCAAAACACGCGAGAAAGGGGGAGACAAATCCCTACCATTTATAACTATTTTTTAAATTTTAATCATTTTATTTTATTATAAAATATATTAAATAAATCATAGAATTCCAATGATAGAAAATTGTTATCCACAAATTCTCTCCAAGATAACTTTGACTTACCTAACATTATTGAGAATATGAATTACGTAATACTCTTAAGTTTTACCGGTTTGACCATTTGAGTAAAAAAAAAAAAAAATCACACTTTGCTCAAACAAACAAATCACAACAAAACAATTTGAGTCAATAAGCAATTTAGTTTCGAATGAAGTAAAAAAAAATTTACTTTAGAGCTTTATTAATATAAAATTAATAGATTTTACGTATGTTTTATTTCAATAAATGAATATCAAGTTAGATTTTAAGAATTATTGTAATGAAAAATTAAGGATTATTATTGCTTAAAACTTTAATTATACACACTTAATGTAATATAACATGAACAGAAAGATTGAATAAAAAAGGACTAGAAATTATGAGGACTAAGGGCATCATAGGTTTTCCAGGAAGATGATGATGCTGGGTCGTTGTTGGGCGGAGATGCCACATTAGAATGCAAGTACCACATATTCTTGCATGGAATGAAACGGGGAAAATTTACGTCGGGACAATAGTAGGGCTTGGAGAAGAAAGCTGAACACTCGACCACTGATTTCTGATCCGGAAGACCCAAAATGCAGTTCATTGAAACGTCGAGAATCTTCTTCTCTAACAAAATCCGACAAGCGGGTCCGATTTGAGTGAAGAAGTTGTTTCTTAATGTCAAGTTTCCGATATTCGGCAGCTTGCAGACTATCTCCGGCACTGTTCCGTAGAACTTGTTATCGGCTAAGTTCAGAAGCTTTATTTTCGATAAACAGGCGAAAGAGAGAGGAATTGGTCCTGTGAGATAGTTTTTGCTTACATCGATCAAGGTAGCTTTTTCGAGAAATCCCATTTCGTAAGGCAAGCATCCGGTGAATTTGTTGCCCAAGAAAAGAACTTCGACCAGAGTTTTATTAGCTTGTCCTATGCTTCTTGGAATTTGACCGGTGAACTGGTTGTAGGCAAAGGTCAGATAATTAGCCGGCGTGAATCCAAAATTTTTTGGGAGTTCTCCGGTGAACTGGTTGTTGTTGATGAAGATAACTTGAAGGTCGAGATAGAAGAGTTCAGTAGGGACTGAGCCATGATAGTTGTTGAAACGGATATCCAAGAAGAGGAGATTACTTGCACTGAGGATTTCCACCGGAAACTCGCCGGAGTAGTCGTTGTTGCTCAGGTCATACTCGTAGAAGAACTGGAGTTGGGTTATGTTTTTGGGTATACCGCAGGTGAAATTGTTGGAATTTGCGTGAAAAAAAGTGATGTCTGGTAATCTGTTCAGGAGTCCGTCTAGTGATAGTTGGGTGCCGGCAAGTAAACGGCCATTGAAGTCAACGCCGGAGATGGTTTTCTCGTTGTTTTTCGGTAACCGGTCGCAACTGAACCCAGAGTAGTGGCAAACATTGAAGCCGTTCCATGTATCTTTGATGCGAAAGGGGTCGGAGGTGATTTTGGTTTTGAATTCTTGAATGACAAAAAAAGCATTTCGGAGGCGATCGTTTTCAAAATTAGACACCGGTTTTGGTCTTGATGGAGATCTGCGAGGCGTAGGTCGTGGCGGAGGTGGAGATGGAAGAAGAGGCGGTGGCAAAGGTGGTGGAGGGGGACAAGGCTGTTGGTATTCAGGGGAAGGAGAAGGGGAGGAGATTCCACCACCTCCTCCGCCACCGCCGCCGCCAATGATTATTTCCAAGGTCTCTCTTTCGGACGGGAGCAGTGGAGGAGCATTGAGACAACAAACTGGGGGAGGAAAAAAAGAGAAGAGAAAGAAATTGGAAATGCAAAACAAAGCAATAATTCTGCGCTTTGAACCCATTCCTCTTTCCCTTCTGCTTTATGGTCACGGGAGCTTCCCCATTTTAGCTTTACCTGATAATGTGTCGGCAGAGTAAGAGAGAGAAAGAGGTGAGAGAAGAATTATATATATTCAAAAGTACAACAAATCAATATTATATACATTTAGGAGAGGGTAGAGATTTCAAAGGATGGATCCCTTGTGATTGCTTCAATCATTTCTCTTTCATTTTAAACTTTTTTGCCAATCACACTCATGAATGCATGGATTGGTAATTAGCCCACTTCAAATGGTTTTCTTTCAACACAAAACATAGATTGCAAAGTATATGCAGCGATGATTAAAAAAAATCTACACTAAATTTTTTGTTTACTTTAACAATCGATATACACGTAACCCGCATTTACTTTGCAACCTTCTAGTAATTCCGAGGTTGTGAAAGTAAATCTTTCCTTAAAAATCATCGTAGGTAACCCCGACATGAAATAGCCATTGACGAATAATGACCACCAAGAGCTGAAATCGATTGGCGGGAGAAAATCAACCACATAACAATGGAAATTGTTCGAAATTAGAATCAAAATCCACCATGAAAGGCTAAATAATTAAAGGTAGTAACCCAAGTCTTCGAAGACTTGGATGAGTGATGGGAAGAAAGATAACAGAAAAGGACAACTCATGCATGCAGACAAGATCTTCACGTGCTGAAAGTTGCCCTAGAAAGAGGGCATCCTGTCTGTATTCACCAAACTTTTAGCCTCTATTTTTCTCTACGTTGACTATAATTGATTTCCACTGCATTTGGTACTAATTATCTGTTTATTAACATGAAATTCTGGTTTTATAAACAACATTTATGTCACCATTAATACAAGAAAAATTTTAAAAATTGGAATTTTGCTAATCTTTCTTCTGTTTCGTGCTGGTTTTATATATTTAATATTCATAGTAAAAAAACGACGTAGCATGACAATCATATATTATGTATTATTAGAGTTTGATGTAACTCGAATTTTATTTAAACTAAACTGGTTTGACTCGCGTTAAAAATTGGTTTAATGTATAAATATATAGTTGAATCGTAAAACTCACTATAACAATTTTGTGATAGTGATTTCTCTCATCTGTATGAGTTTTTTACGGTCTTGGATTTTCCACGTAAAGTTTAGTTTCTATTATTCTCGTAGTTTTCTTTTTTAATTGTGCTCGATTATTCAACCATTGTTATCAAAGTAACGTTGAAGGTTTCTAAAAATTGTGTTTCAATTTATCACAAGTATAAAGCGATTTATTAATTTTTCGATTTATTGAAAAAGAAATTAACAAAAAGTAGGTTTGTGCTACTTTTCTTCTTCGCAGAAGAGGTGAAGAAGAAAAACCTAGAAATAGAGGACGGTTGAGGAAATGACTTGCATCGTCCAGCTACCAACCACAGCTCACTACTTTTGTCGCACCATCCATCCAGCCATCTTGACGAATTACCTCGCAAATAAAAAAAAAAACCCTAGTCTATTACGTTTTCATATGCCGCCTTCACAAGTGTTGCCATCACACGATCTCAGCCTACTTCTCCACGTTCGGTGGTTGCACGCTTTCCCCGGTGTCTCTGATCTCATCTGAGCTGCAGATTTCATTGGTTTGGTTCATTTGTTGTTTTTCATATCTACGAGGATGAAGAAATTTTGTGAGTCTGATTATGTTTACTTTTTTGTTCTTCAGAATGTTAATCTAAAAGTTTTGATATTTGAGAACATGTGGTCTAATGAAAATTTTACAGCTTGACTAACTGAAATTTACAGTTTGGCCTTTAAAACTTGTCACGCCATTGAGATCTATTTATTAACTATGTCACGCTGAAAATACACAAAAAAATAACTTGAAAAAAAATTCCTCAAACTAATAAAATTCATGATTGAAAGTAATCAATTCCTCAATATAAAACCGACTTATCAAATACCCCAAAATTTAAAACTCTGCTCGTTATCGAGCAAAAGAGAGAAAGAAAATAATAAAGCTAAAAAACAAGTATAAAAATTATATTCACAATATATTATGAAAAGTAAATCTTTTTTGTGAAAAAAAGTGCAATAAAATTTGATTTCCAAATCAAATCAGCTCACACAGGAGATCATATCAGGTAATTAGATTAGTGCTAGAGTGCTTGATCTAGACGAATCTTAGTAGAGTTGTGTAGGCGCATCACCTAATGGAAAATGTCTCATGGAGAGGAAATACGCTTTCAATCCAGCATACTGCATCAAGCTCCAACTCTTTAGCATCTTTTCATAGTTGCACGATTGTTGCTGTTAGTGAAAAATCACATTTTAATACAGGTGCACGTGTTGTTAATAAAGTAATAAAGAATAAGTACAAGTCGAATCCATGAGGATAAAAGAGTGTGCAAACAATAAGATGAGAAAGTCACATAATGAAACTTAGTCAGCATCGATTTCTTTGTTACGTAAATTTCGCTATTGAAGTTACAGATTGCTACAACATTTGTTCGAACAACAAGAATTTTATAAAAACTAAAGTTCCTTCAAATTACTTGGTGGTTTGTTTTAATCTTCTCTTCAATTTAGAGACAGAGGAAGAATAATAAAAACCTCAATGATGTCATATTCTCAAAATCATACAAATTGAATGATAGTAACTTATTAAAATTCAATTCTTATAATTTATTATGCATCTCATAAGTTTTGTCTATTTCTCAAGATGACAACATGCGTAATCAAAATTGCTCGTTGACATAAATTGAATTTAAACATAATCATCATAATAAATTATTCAAACAAAAACAAACAATCATAACAAACAAATAAAATTCTTGTAACAAGTACTCTCTCTCCTAATCAAAATGAAATCCACCCCATAATTATAGAATGTCAATTGACATAGTGAAATTAATTCACAACAACATCATCCACTCTTTACTAACTCCGAATTTTGGGTTATCTTCTCAACATTGATCACCGAGCTCTGCAACTTTGCAAACATCCTAAGTGATCTGTATAATGAGTGGATTAATCCCAGCCAGCCTATCAATGACACAATAATTATGTGTGAGGAGAGGGAATGGCTATGCAGATTCGTGAGGCAGCTCTAATAGCTTCACCAGCTTCACTAACACCGCCACCACTTGTTCTGCAGCCCTTCACAGCTACTAGTGGATTCATAACTGTTGATGTTCATCTAGAGTATCTTGACAGCGAGATGGTTGACATGCATGCATGGGCTATCCACCGCATTGTAGTACATAAGGCCAACGCCAAATGTCAGCCCTTATTCATGCAATTCTCCAAGCATGATGACCAAAACGGGCCTAGATGTTGATAGCTTTCCACCGACGCTTCTATACCCTCTGCCATACCACTTTCCTTCTTCATCGATGGCCATTGACGATGATGTTAATGAGGATGGCAATGGAGTTTGAGTACTGCCAGTCCATATATGGTGTTTTTTGTTCCCTTTTCTTTTATATTTGGACATTGAGTGCAATGTACAAAACTAATTATAACTATGTGATGATTGAAGCAGCCAACTTATCTAATTATCTTATACGATCTTCTCTATGAGCTGATTTGATTTGGAAATCGAATTTTATTTAACTTTTTCTCACAAAAAGGAATTACTTTTTTTATGAGAATGATGGAGATATCAAACCCGAGACTGTTCAACAACGCGGAATAGAAACTCAAAAATTTCTTTGATTCAAGTATAAATAACTTGATCCTGAAGAAACCTTGTCGATGAAACCAAAGTTATCAAGCAATAAGATCTTGATCTTAACCAAACTTGTTGGTAAAAACCATATCCACATCGCTATAATCTTCTAATGGTAGCATTTCATTATTGCTTAAACTAATACTTGCTTCATCACCATTATCTATTATAATCATAGTTCTTTTATTCGAACAATTAGAAGCATCGTGTTATTGTGGCTTCGACATCTTCCTCCAAGTTAGCCCTTATCATAGCTACTTCCATCTCTCTATAATCTTCCTCCACACTTTTGATTTCTCGTGTCAATCCTCGTAACTTTCTACACAAGTCTCAGTAATAGTAATTAAGAATAAATATTTTTTTGCATAATTACCTTTATATCCTCCCATGTAAGAATGTGTTGCTCACCGTATCTCCTCTGGTTCTTTACTAATTGATCATACCATATTTTTGTGTAATCCGCGAACTCCATCGTAGTTAGCTTAATCATTTTCTCTTTGGTGAAGTTATGACAATCAAACATATTATTGAATTTCCTTTCCCATTCTAAATAAAAATCAGGATCAATTTTACCTTGAAAATGAGGTATTACCAATTTGATACACCCCAAGGACCGATGACATGATCGCGCACGAAGGTGCATAGTTTACATAACATTTGCACTAACAAACTTTCTTTTTTTGTAGGTGAAGATCTACTGGATTACTTGGAGTGGAGCCAATGCTTGAAAACACATCAAAGCCAACCAACATGCTATCATGGAGCATAGGAGAGGAAGCATCCCAAACATCATTTAGCAAAGGACTAAGTAGAAGATGGAATTTGTCTTCTCTTCGACAACTTTTTGTAACTTATGTTCATATCGTTACTATAGGGAAAACTTTGGGCTTATTTACCATTTTTTTTTTGTCATTACATTATAGGGCACTAAGGATTGTTGTTCACAAGAAGCACTCAATGATGTCCACTAGAAAGAGAAATCCATAACATTAAGAAGCTCGCACTCACCACGGTCTAACTTTGCTACAATGACAAGATGGATTCCCTTTTGGCCCAATCCATCAATGAAAAACATTCCTCCCTTTTTTTTTAATCTAGATCTGAAGACTCACGCTCCTACTCATAAGGTACATCAACACTTATCTTACAAGGAGCTATGTCCACGGTCAAGATAAAGATTTGCGCGCGGGCAGACGAAGGAGATTAACCCAAGCACTGAGCTAGTTTCAAAAATACTGTAGGTATAGTAAAATAGACAGACATCAACCATACAATAGCATAAAATCAGGTGAACAGTGAAAAAGAAGGTCGTTCAAGGATCTTCCGAGCCATACCACAAAAAAAGACCGCGATAACATCGGCACGGCCTCATAGGGAGAAGAGAAAATGTCAACCAACCAGGAGGGATACAACCATTCAACATTGGGCCATCGTGGATACACGCACAGGGCACATCAGGAGGGACACAACCACTCAACCCTGGGCCCAACGGGACCGTAAAATGAACTTACAAACCAAGGGTAGCAACGAACAGACACTGGCCAAGTCGGGTAACAGAACTAGCAAAGCTCAGAGTCCATCACTCCATTCGCGGGGAGTACTGCACAACAATCAATCATCCAGGAGGGACACAACCACTCAACCCTGGGCTATATCCAAACAAGTGTGGGAAGTACCATGACAATCCTCAAACACGGGTGTGTCTGAGCAAAATCCCCTCATACTCTCAGTGTATGGGTCCGCTTGAGAGTGCCAGACGATTATCTCCAGAATCAAAATCTAATGCACATCCTCAACGACTCCCCCTCTATAGGTAGAGGAAAGAAGAGTAGGAACCGAGGTTGATTGGCTTCCGATATTGTGGATTTCCCTAGAGATTTTATATTGATATTTCTTTCATGTAAAAATTTTATTTGGTATTGTATTGATAATTAGCATGTATTCTTTTTAATTTCTGTATTTCTATTATTGCTTTTATTTCTCACATTTGTTATTTCGAGGAGTTCCGGGATTGGTCTTAAAATCTTCTGCAACTATCCTTAGGTTAGACGGTGGACCTCTCTAAGTTTGATCGTTAATCTGGCGTTTCTGTTAGGCCCTCTTCCGGGTCATGACAGAAGTTTATCTTTTTTTTTTTTCTTTTATGCCAACTAAATCTTGGTTGCTCTAGGATATTTAAGCTTACTTTTTAGTCATTTGAAGTAGTTTTTTTATCAATCAAATTTAGAGGTAGTTTTGAAGTTCTCGAGTCTTAGGAGTTTTCTCAAGGTAAGGCCTCAGATGTTCACGTCTGAGTGGAGTTGAGTCTCCAAAATTGTCTTCAAATCCGTGGTTGTTTGAAGATAATCTAACTCTTTCTCCATAATCTTTTCTAAGATCTTAATTTAAAAAGAGAAAAGGAGGTTAAACCTTCATAAGACCATTGTGAATTTTCTACGGATAGTTCACATCATCTGGAGGTGGATCAAAGTTGTCTCTCGGACTGGTTAAGGGTTCTTTTGCACAATTTCTTATTTTACGTTATTTCGCATAAAATTTGTACGAGATAATCTTAACTTATAAGACTTGATCTCCTTCGAATTTTGTTTAATTTAGATCTGTTTAATTGTCAAAATTGTTATTGGAATCTTTTGGTGTAATCGGATTTAGCCGATTACACCAAATTGGTGGATTTGATTTTGAATACTTACCATGCAGGGCCGATCCTTATCACAATTTGATATTTCTTAGGTTTCCATCTTCTCGATTTGCTTCAAATCTTCTTCCTCTTATGTAACTATCATCCACGAATGATTTCCCATATTCCTATATCATTGATGTTTTACCTTTTTGTGTATAACTTGTCGTTGGGGACTCCATTTTATCTAATTGCACATTTAGTGTCTTAAATTGATCTTATAAAGTCCTTATAAACATCTTTGAATCAAAATTAGAGTGTTCTCTTAAGAACATCTTTGGATCAAAATTAGAGTGTTCTCCTTTACTACTCATAAAAATTTCAAATAAATCAAAAAGTAAAGAAAACAAACTGAAAAAAATATGAAAGTTAAATGGAACTCTCTCACTACTTCACGTGTTTACATTCGAATAATTGTCACTCCACTCGTGTTTCACTCAAAATATGCCTCTTATAAGATAATATAACCCTCTTTCTTTTGACCCCTCAATTTTATCTTTTAGTTTTTTATATAAAAATATGATCAAGAGAAAATATTCAACAAATTAAAACATTTAAAATCAGATTGTTAAAAATTTCAACCTTCAAGGAATAGAATCAAGCAATTTGAAAAAGAGTAAAGACAATCAAGGAAAGCAAACTTTGTTACTATTCAAGGAAAGAATTAACAAAGTGTAATTGAAGAGGTATTTTATGGTCAAGATATTTAAAGATCAACAAGGATATTCAATTGACAAGAATCCGAAAGTAAAAGAACAATATAATATTTAGAGCAAAAATCAAATATTCCAACAATAAGAATCATAGTATATAGTATTTTAAGCACAAGAATTGAAATAGTTTGAAACTTTAAGAATATAAATCGAAATTTCAAAAATAAAATTTGAAATTTTAAGAATGTCAATCGAAATTTTAAGAATACATTTTGACATTGAAACTTTATGAGTAAAGTTCAAAACTTTAAGATCAACAGTGAAATTTCAATAGAGAAATTTGAATTTTATGAATGATAATCGAAATTTCAAGAATGAAATTTGAAACTTTAAGAATAAGAATAAAAATTTTAAGAATAAAATTTTAAAGTTTAAGCGTGAGAATCAAAATTTCAAGAATAAATCTTGAAACTTTAAAAATAAGAGAAAAAAGTGAATTTTTTCTTTTATTATGAAGAATTTTGAGAAAGATATCCAAGGAAGAAGAAATTGACTGAAAAATAAAAATATCACTTGAATCTAGGAGTATTTACTCTGATACCAAATGATGACAACAGCAGGTATATCGAACTCGATACCCTTCAACAACGCATAATAGAAATTCATTAATGTCTTTGAATCAAGTATAAAGAACTTAACTCCGATCAAACCATGTCGATGGAACAAAAATTGTCAAGCAAGAAGAGTTTGAGCTAAACCAAATTTGTCGGTAATAACCAAATGTATCAAGTGATCTCTCAAGCTTTGAGTTGAATAAAACTTAGTTCTTAACAAAGAACCAAAGAAAAAATTCTCAGAAGAAGAATCACTCAATAAAACATAAGTTTTAATCAAATGTCATCATCATAATTGTTCCCTAAAATTACAAGAATTGTATTTAAATAAAATACAAACAAATCCTAAAATAATAATAAATAATTCAAAATATCTTTAAAAAAATAGTAAACTTTAATAAGTGTCAAAAAAATAAAATATGGATACCTTAAAACAACAAAAAGTTGAAAGAAATGAGTTTTGGAAAGATTGTGCGTGGATGGCCACATTGCGCCAGTTGTGCTACTATCGCGCACCTGTATGCTCCCCACCGTGTATTTTCATGCATTTTGATCTTTTTTTTAGTAATTTTTCTTTCATGGCTTTCTTCAATATCTTCAAACGGTTCATGATGTTTAATTTTGAGCTTGGTTGCACATTCGTTCGTAATTAAAAACTCTTCTTTTAAACTTTCAAAGACATTATCTTCTTTTAATGAATATTTATCCATGTTCGAAAAATTGTTGATTGTAACTTGATCTCGATTGCTACGCGCGCGTGCAGGCAGGCAGGCCGGCCGTGGTTCGTATAATTTTTTTTAGGTTATGTATTTGCATATGCTTAGATTACTAGTTTTCAATTTAGTTTTTAACTATATGTCTATCTTAGGGGGAGCATGTTGGTGTTTGTTTAATAGCTTTAGTTAGTTTTCATAAATTTTGTATATTGCAAATTTAGTTGAAATAAATTGACATGTTAGATTTTTCTTATTAATAAATGATATGCGAAAATAATTTAGTTGAATTTCACTTTGTCAATACTAGGTTGTTTCATAATCTGAATCTTTTGAGCTGTCTCAACTATGAAATTTATGTTTATTCTTATTTGTTTGTTGTTTAGAAAAAAAATCAAGCAAATAAATAAGTTGTAATTTAGCGATTTCTGACTTCACTTTCAATATTGAGTGAGCTTTTATAGAATCATTGAATTTTTCTACTATACTCGTCCGGTTCTCGGGATTCTCTCTCTCTCTCTCTCTCTCTCTCTCTCTCTCTCTCTCTCCGGTGAACAAATCTTCAACAAGGGACTTTAAAAGATAGTGGCCTACTGGCTTTCCATCCTTTCGAAAATACCTTGTTGGCGGGAACCATTGCCGCCAATAAAATTGAATTTTCTCTCTTATCCATTTTCAGATTTACAGACTCTCTCTTTCTCCCCACCGCCATGGCCTCGCCCATGGAAGCCTTACTAATCTCAAAGCTCTAAAATGGAGACTTCAGAGACATTTACCTCCTCTTCTCCGATTATCTCCTTCCTTTTACCGATCTCGAAATTCCTGAGAGATCGACGAAGATTGACGACAACTTGTTGTCCACACGCTCTCTCGTGGCTACCGAACTTTTTAAGACTTACAAATTGTGCTTAGATTGCATAGAGTTAGAGTCGCCGCTGCTCTCTAAACCTTACCAAGTTCATTTTCAGAGGATTCATATGGCGTACTGTTTAGAGGGGTGGGGCCGGTACCATGAGGCAGAAATGGAAGGTGTTAGGATTTTAAAGAGTATTCGGGGGGATAATTTTGGATGGCAGTTGGCGAAATCAGAAGGCAAGATTTTTCCCAAATGTGAATACGAGCGTTGGTGATAGTGAGTTTGGCTTGCTAGTAGTCGATATTGTCTTATTGCTTGTAAAATGTACGGCAAAGAATCAGAGTAAGGACATCGAAGTATATAAATGGATACTTCGTTTGGTAAATGAGGTTCGTCCATGGTACAGGTTAGTGATTTTTTTCTTCTCGAAATGTTGAGGTGTTCAGATTTTTTTTTTCATCAGAAAAAATTAGAAATGAAACGGTTTTGTGGCAAATCTTTTTCCATTAGCTAATTAAAAGGTTTTTTCTAAACCTTCCTTGCTATATATGAATTAGTCTGCTACCCTATCATGAGAACTTAGTCATAAAAATTTGTGGTTGGGCACGAGAACAACTCTGATATTGCGATGTTATTCTCAAATATTGCTTTAATTTCGTCTGCGAACAAATTTTGTGTGTATGGTCTTAGATGACATTGCATATGACAAAATACACAAAACACTTCTCATGTTTCTGGACAAATGTGCCTTGTTTCTAATTGGGGAGCTACCATATTTTGCTTAGCAACATTAAGAGAGTATGCTATGTCATCCATGAATGAGCAAGTTTACAAGTGACTTTGTGCATATATAATATAATATTTACATTTTCTTGAACACTTTTTTTAAGTAATCATTCTCTTATCTATTTTTATTAACAGTTTGTAAATAGGATATGTTATTCTTTTTTTTTTTCATCACAGCATATTAGTTCTCTCGTGATAAACATAATAATGCAAGTCTTGGATGTTGTCGCTAATAAATCTGAAGTAATTGTAACGTTTATATGTTTAATATTTATTGAGTTTATACGTTTAGCTTTGACATTTTATTAGTATATAACATTTAAACAATATTATATATAAATTTAGATTCTAATTTTAAGAATATTTTTCATTTTTGCTATTTTACTAAGTTTTAAACTTTAAGTAGAGAAAAACAAATAGTAAATGTATAAAAAAATCAGTACGAAATTTTAGCTACGTGATCAACTTAATAAAATGAGATAATTTTTATTTAAAATATTCTTTTTGAAATAACCAGGGGGTATTTATTTTTCTTGCCAGCTAAATTAGGTATTGCTATGATAAAAGATTAGAAACTCTTGGATAACTTTTCTTCAGTTGATAAAAAAAAAATTGTATTGAGAATGAAAATATACAATGAAGTGAGAGAGCAGGAAGCTCTACAAAATTAGGTGCTAGATTTTACATTTAATGAAAGAATAGTTTCTATTCAAACTAAATGTTAAACTGTTAAAAGTGTTTAGAACTAAACCTTACTTGACAAAAAAAATTAATGCTATCAGAGAAATTGTTTTTTGGTGTCATTGAACATGGTAGTTTTCATGTCTTGTCATTTCACATAATTTAACTGGAGAAAAAAATAATATATTTAATGAAAACAGTGATATAATATTTGAAATTGCAGTGGCAGCATTTTTCGTTTTTTTGAATACAGCATTTGCTGTTTTTTTGAATACAAAGTTTAACGTTAAGGTTAATATTGACGCAATATTGGGAAGGCTATTGTTCTTATTTTTTTCCTGTGTTTTTTTTATATATTGTTGCGTCAGTATATTTACTAACCTTAACATTAAACTTTGTATTTAAGGAAAAAGTAAATATTGCTATTGCAATTTCAAATATTGTATCATTGTTTTTATTAAATAGATTATTTTTTTTTCCGTTAAATTATGTGAAATGACAAGACATGAAAACCACCATTTTCAATGACAAAATTTCAAACAACAATTTCTAAGATAGTCTTAATTTCATTTTTTTATTAAATAAGTTTTAGTTCTAAACACTTAAAGAGTTTAGCATTTAGTTTGAATGTAAATTATTTTTTCATTAAATATAAAATTTAGCATTTAGTTAGGTAGAGCTTCCTCTTCTCTCACTTCATTGTACATTTTTATTCTTAATATAATTTTTTTCTTATCAACAAAAGAAAAATCCTTCAAGAGTTTTTAATTTTCTACCACAGCAATACCTAATTTAGCTATCAACAAAAATAAATATCACTTGGTTATTTGAAAAACAATATTTTAAGTAAGAATTATCTTATTTTATTAGGTTGATCATGTAACTCTAATTCGTACGGATTTTTTTTGTACATTTACTATTTGTTTTCTTTTACTTAAAGGTTAAAACTTAGTAAAGAAGTAAAAATGAAAAATATTCTCGAAATTAGAATATGAATTTATATATAATATTGTTTAGATGACATATACTAATGAAATGTCAAAGTCAAACATATAAATTCAATAAATATTAAACATGTAGACGTTACAATTATCTTAGATTTATTAGCAACAACATTTAAGACTTGCATTATTATGTTTATCACAAGGGAACTACTATGTTGTGAACATAGTGGTTTTCATGTCTTGTCATTTCACATGGTTTAATTTTATATAAAGAGTAATTGAATTAATAATCACACACATATATATAATTAAAAATAAACTAAACCAATAATAACATACACATATCTTATATGTGTTCAAAATTTTTCTTCTTGTGTTAAACTTTGTTTAGGATCTTAGTTGATGCGTTGAATTTAAAGTGAAAAGCATGTTTAAAATTTGGATTAGGAAAATTTTGTTTTCATCCATGTTTAAGTTTCTATTTTGATGCATCTACTTGTGTCTTTGATCTGTTTAGTGTCGAGTTCTTGATGTTAAATTAAATTTGGAATGATGAGCATGAATCAAATTGCATGTTTATATAGAGCTTGGCAAATTCTATTTTTACCATACTTTATAAATTCTATTTTAAACTCTTGTTTGATTGCATCAAAATATTTGTTTGTTTGTCTTTTGTTTAGAACTAGGTTTAAACTTTGAGTTCAACTTTTGAGAAACAAAAGCAAGTCATAATATCTTGTTAGTCGCTTAAGATTTACTTGTGTTGTCGAGTGATCGATATAGTGGCCAAGAGCTTTCCTTTGTGGGCCGTTGGTGTTGTCTGAAGTTTACGACTGACCTGAAAGGCCCGACAGACGCCCTTTGAAGCAGTCGCCTTTAAGAAATTATGACCAAACACCGTAAGAGTCAGTCGGCTTAAAGTGTGTGACGATTTCCACAAAAATTCTAGAGGGTTGCCTAAATCCAATAGCATATCATTGATATTAGTTACAAGTTTATTCTATTTGATTGATTTGTGTTTTTGTTGTGCTATGTGACTAATTGTAAGGACCTATCTTAGATTGAGCCTTGTGTCTTTATGTCTAGTTTTATTGGAGTCATATGTTGTTTTTCTTTTGGCTACTAGGATTAGGCTTTATCTTTGATTAGTTTCCTTAGGATTTTGTTTATGGAATCCTTCAACTAATTGGTGATTTGAACTCAACCGAAAACCTTTGTTTTGGTTGAGTTTTGTTTAGTTTCTTGATTTGTTTAGTTGCTGTGATTTTGGACCTATATTTGGAGATTAGTTCTTAAGGTTTGATTTAACTAAAACTTGTGGAATTAATTGAGAATTTATTGCTAAGGCCGAAGCCACAGTATTTGTGTTTCAAACTTTTTGTTGTTTGTGTTTTGTTTGTATCTTTGGTTTGCAACTGTTGTTAGGAATTCCTGACTTCCTAGTCCATCAAATGAACATCGGCCAAGATAATGGATGACAAGATATGTTCCCTCTAACCCATTTGATTAGTTGGATATTTAAGGATTGGTTAGATGGATAAATTTTGTCGATAAAAGAACTGTTTTCGGCAGTAAATTTAAATTCATTGTTAAGGAATTGTGATGATGAAATTATTTTTGGGGGAATTCCTCTTATTGTTGCTGTTCAATGATTAAATTGTGCTAGTATGCTAATTGCCTAACACATGCCTTTTTGTTTGATGTTTAGCCAAGGATAGGTAAGCTTATTGTTGGTTTTTATTGCATGTTCATTTTATTTGCTGTAGCACGTTTCTTATGGGTAATGTTGCTGTTATATTTGTACTCATTCTTGGCTAGTTAACTAAAGCAACTCTATAATTGTCGTGTATTTACTTCTGTGTCTATAGCCTGTTTGTTAAAATGCCTGAATGAAAACTGGAATTTGTTTGAATGATAGATTACATCCATTTTGCGAATTTGAAATTTGATCAAGGGTAAGAATCATGTGCTAGGTTTGAAATTTCTTTCTTGGATAAATCTTTGAGCTTAAGGTTGCCTAGTCGATATGAAGAATGATTATCCTTAGTTTAACTCATTGGATTGGAAAATAGGATTCTTTCTTGAGTTATTGCATTGTTTCTTCTTTTTAGCATGGAAAATTGAAATTATTCATACTTTGCATGAAATTATTTTCCAATATCATTTGTGTTTGCTTGAAAATTGCTGATATTGAACAATTAAATTTTTTTGAAATTTATTGGAATCATTGTGTTGAATAATGGGATTACAACTTTATTCAATCACCATAAATTACAATTTTGTTGTTTAAATAAAATTAAAGATAGAATATACTAGTAATTAGAAATTTATTCATAACAAATTCTCATGAGTTCAACACTCTAATTTTGACAGTATTACTTAAGGCCATATGTGCACCTGCATTGTAAAATCACCAATAACGATGAAGCAAAACCACAAGGAAATTACTACATGATATACTTAAGACAAGGAATGGTCAACGGGAAGTGTGAGCTGCGTTGACCAGAGGCATTGAGCAACAACAAAACTAAGAGTAGTGGCTGAATGGAAACAAATGGCGATCGAACAGACATTAGGGTTACAATTGTCTGGACCACTGCATACAATAAACTGGACAAACAACACGTAATCAACGGAACAACGTGAACTTGAACATTAAGTCACGTGGTCGATGTGCTAAGGTCACGCAATATGGGGTTGGTTAATCTAAACCACTTGTGGTCAATCTCATGAAAGGCTAGACCATGCCCAAGTCCTAATGCGAATTTGGTTAACTAGATCATAGACGGTCTCAATCAGAGATGCATTGAAACGTCAAACCAATAGATGATTTTGACCACGAATTAAGTGGACCATAATAGACGCAAAAAACTTAACTCGAGACTTTGTTTATTTACAAGTTTCAAGATTTGATAAGAGAGGACTAGGATTAAGGGTCGAGATTCTTGGAGTTCCCTTTATTATTCTTTACAAATTGTTCATTTTATTTTTATAGAGGATCAAACATTTGTTTTTGATGCATTGGTATAGCATGAAGAATCCCTTATTAAGTTTAATCACCTCACCTCCGATGACTATATTTTTCCTAGGAAAAGACTGAAGTGATTAGAACTAGAATTGAGGGTTCAAATTCTTGGAATTCCCCTTATTATTCTTTTTGGAGTATTCATTTTATTTTGGTGAGGATTGATTTTAATTTTCATTTATTTATTTTTTGTCTATATAATTCATATTAGTGTGACATGTTTTATTTCCGGCATAGTATTTGTATTCTATAGAATTTAATTACACTGCATTATCAAATAATTTTTGTGATCGCTATATGGAACAAGGTTCATTTTGTATAGGTTGTGATTTATATAAATTTATAGTTTTGTCTTTGTTGCTAACCATAAACTATAAAGCTTTAGGTTAGATGGTCAAATTCCCTTCAATGATGAAATCGTTCAATTCGACATTTTCTGTTTTGACCCATCTTCATATTGTGACACTAACGATTGTGTGTGGTGCAATTGTGAGCCAACCCTGTGAATCATGAGTTAAACCTTATTGTTTTTGGAATGTTTCGTAGAATAAAAGGACAAGGCTTCACTGATGCCATGAACATGTAATTAGGCATGACCTTAACTGAATGTCACCGATGGTGCCTGTTCGAAAAGCTCATATAAGTATTGCTTACCAGTTATGCCATCAATAGTTTGTGCTACCATAAAGAAAATGAACATGCCTAGTAGCCTATTGGATTGAAGAGTCTATTTCTCTGTCAATGGTTTTTTAAATGCACATGTGTAACATTAACAAATATCTCCTTTTACATACTTTATTGTTGAGTAAATTCATTATTTTAATCGCGGAAGAAGGAAAATAAAAGGATGTTAAGCGTGCTTTTGAGAAGAACTTGTACATAATAATGAAATATGAATCACAAGAATTTACATGGAAGATTCTAATGGGCAAAAAAATCATGAGTATGAATAGAAAAATCCACTACATAAAATCCAAGTACAAAATAATAATTTGTATAAACTTCTAGGCTCATTGATGTAGAATCAATGGAGCATAAGGAGGAGGAGAAGATGAATAGAAGTTATCTTTATCATCAAAGATAACTACACATTGAGTTATCCGAATGAGAGCATGATGTTAAAATTTGGTGTGATCTGAATTCTATACAGGTAGGTCAATTAGTTTCATGTTGTAAATCTCATTAAAATTTTATTTTCTCTATGAATTCATGTAAGATAGAGATGCAAAACTCGCGGTTGTATTTTGATCTTCATAATAAATTTGTTCATCTGCTCATAATTTTTTTTTTATAGAATTTTTCTAAATTAATCTGGTGTCTCGCTAACAGTGGCACTCACCTAAGGCTGCCTCTATTCCTTCTTTGTTCTTCACAGCGAGAAGAACAGAACATAAAATTTTTTTTATTCTTTCTTTTTTCCAAAATTTGTAATTTTCTAAAAGAAATTACAAAAATCTTGTTCGATGTAGAACGTAGTGCATTGTTTCGTGGAGTTCCAAGCAATCGAATTTTCGTCAAACCTTCAAAAAAGTTCAAAACTCTCGTTGAAAACTACTTTTGTCACAAGCTTAAGACTCTTTTCAACGACAATGGTTGTGATTTATTGTCTTACGTGACTGCTTGTTTATATCTGGCATCATTCACCTCACCACAATTACTAATACATCTGAGCATAATGGTTATTCCGAACATCGACATAGATACATTGTCGAAACTGGTAACACACTTTTTTAGCAAGCGTCGATCTCAACTACATTCTGGCCATTCGCCTATGCCACTGTCGTATACCTTATCAACCATATGCCTAAACAAAATCTTCAACTCATGTCTTCCTTTGAGAAACTTTTTCAATTTTGATTTGGGCACTGGTGGAGGAACTTCGAGGGGGACCAGTGTTGGAAGTTGTAGTCGCATGGACGGCGAAACTCGAGTGTGCTCAAAGAATGGAAAACCAACTTGACAAAACAAACATGACGCAATACAAAGACACAGTTAGTTGACGAATTTGAATAAAGAAAAGCACTCTGAGTGAGAGAGTACCAAAGAAAAACACATGCAATGAACTTTGGATCCAAATTTTGATACATGTATGAACGCAATCAAAGATAACAAAAACAGCCAAATACATGAAACTTCTTGAGATTGGGGGGGCTTTGAAAAAGATTATCAAGGAGGGCATGAGCTGAATATTTTATTTAAGCATATGGTGGATAAGGTGCACGACAACATCATAGGCGAATGGCCAGAAGGTAGCTATAATCGACACTTGGTGTAGAAGTATGTTATCGGTTTCGATAATGTGTTTATTTCGACATTCAGAATAATTATTGTGATCTGTTGTATGAGAAGGTGTGGTGAGGTGAGTGATGCCAGACATGAACAAACAGTCACGTAAGACAATAAATTCACCACCATTGTCGATGAAAAGAATCTTAATCTTGTGACAAAAGTAGTTTTCAACGAGACTTTTGAATTTTTGGTAGGTTTGGTGAAGATCGATTTTCACAATTGATATCATAGCCTGGTTGGGAGAGAAAATATAAAATTCGGGTTTCGAAGTTTGTCGAAACAACCCTTCTCTCCAATTATTCAGCATCGAACAAAGTTTTCGTAATTTTTTAGAAAATTTGAGTTTTTAAGAAAAAAAAAAGAAATAAAAAAAGGGAAATCGAATCGGCAAAACGTAATTTCAGCTCGTATTCTCTACTAAAAAAACTGACAAACCAAACTATATACTATAATTTCATTATCAGTATTAACTTTTTTAATTTAAATTATAAGTATAGTATAAGGTTAAAATTTATAATTTTCCATAAAAAATTTATATTCTATTTTCTCACCGTGAAGATCATAGAAGGTGTCACGGGGCCCCAACTCTTTCCTGCCACCATGCTAGCCAGCGTCTCGTGAACGGCAGCTAAGTCGCCCACTTAGCTCAGCTTGACGTTCCTGCGAACGGCTAAGTTAGTTGTAGCATATCGATGTTCTTCGGAACCTTACTCAAGTACTGTCGCCGAGTAGCTAGAGCTAAGACGCAAGAGGCGATACACCATGTTTTTACAAGAGTCCACTCTTAATTTTTTATTCACTCAACAAAAAAAAATATTACAACTATGGCTGTAACGAAACAAAGGACCCATACAGTTCGACTTGTTACTCAATTATTTGGTGAAATGATAGTCTATTGCACACAGTACAGGCCGTGAATCAATTATTCAGTGGAATAAATGGTCGTTATACCAAAATGACCGTCCGGCATGTGACTTAATTATTCTATGGAATGGATGGTCGTTCGTCCGAGACTAACTGTCCGTTCTACTGTTCGTGAACCGCACGGGGAACAGACGGTCTCCACCTTTTATTTGTGCGATTGATATGACGTGTTTAGAACAGACGATCGTACTTTTACCATTGGCCGTTCATTCTCAGAGATTGGATAATGAGTGGTCATTTGCTAGGTTTGATTTGTTAAATTTTAGATAGTTTAAGGTTTGAAATGTTACGGTTAATAGTTTAGGAGTTTGTTTAAAAAACTCATAGTTTAAAATTTAAATAAAAAAACCCAAATATAAATGCCATAATTGTTATTTTTCCTCCTTTTTTTCAATTATTAAATAGAATACAAATCAGAGAATGCAATAGAATATAATCATGGATCAAGAATACGAGATATCTAGACTTACATTCAAACCTTTTAAGCATTAAAAGAAATAACAGGTTGATGGAATGCCTAGAAACGTTTTCACGGTTAAGAAATATATGACAGCAAATTCATTTCCAAAAAATTTCGCATGACATATTTAATAATAATAGAAGGATAATAAAAAATAAAGAAATAAAACTTATTTTATATTGTTTAAAAGACAACACATATTTGATATGATTGTGGTCCCCTCTGTGACGCAAAAGAGTAGTTTTATCTGGGTGAAGTTTAGTTCGGTTTCAAAATGAGAAAAACCAATTGTGACCGAACGGAGAATAATCGGCGATCTCCATTCTCTAATCTGCAAAGTGCATAATGCAATCTCCATTCTTCATCGTCCGGCATCTGCAATCAGTCTCTTCTTCGTGCCTCCGTCCGTCTGCAGGCATCTTCGTGTCTCTGAATCAACAATTGTCTCTCTCACTGCCTCTCATTCTCTTTTTTGTGCCCAAGAATCAACAATTGTTTCTCTCACTATGTCTCATTCTCTTCTTCGTGCCTCTGTTTGTTGTCCAACGACTACTCAATCTCTTGCATAGAGCTGCGCTAAATGATATCTGGAAACATTTTATTGTAGTTTGCATAGACGCACAAAGCAGCTTGCCAAAAAACTCATACGAAGTTTTGTTGGCTCTACTTTTTATCTATTTTTGAAATTTCGATCCATTGCTCGCAATAGAATTAAATTATGGTCTTTCGAGTGAGATCAATTTGCAGATGATTTTTCGAGTGAGATCAAAATGCACGGTGAAGAAGTTCATTTTACTAAGTTAACTCTCTTTTTTTCATTGCAAAGGTGAATTTGAAAAGAAAGTTTCATAGATGATTCCAAGAGCATGACCCCATGACCCCACTCGGTCTAGATATTGAGCTTCCATACAATAAATAAATTTTAGCTAATAATTGAAGACATATTTCTTATATCAAGATCAAATGATCCCCTCTTTATCGCACATGATGTATGTCCTTGGGAGTCGAATAAACTCGCTATACTCTTTAACATAACTCATCGAGTTCAATGTATTTTCATTTCAACGTGTTTTTCCAAGAATGTCAGCAAATGTACCACGTTAATCGAACTTGTTCGAATCACGTCTCTAATGCAACAACTTAATCTCTAATAATAATAATAATCGCCTTCCAACCTACTTTCCTCATTTTGTCTTTTTAATTCCAATAAGTCTCTCAAATGAAGTCTTGCTTATAGATCGTTACTTCAGAGAACTAATATGAAATTGTACCTTTCTTTTTTGTTTTGGCCTTAAGCTCCAAAGATTGATAATTGTCACAAACATTCACTCCTTGAAATTCTCAAACCTATCGGCCTCACTTCTTGACGGAGTTGACGCCGATACTATTTCTATAATATTAAAGCTCCGTGAAACAATGGAGTCGAACCCGTTGTCCGATTGCACCACTTATCTTTTATTTACAGATGATGGGTTTGGGTAATCATTCTACGAAGCTGCTCAAGCCTCTTGCAATGCACTTCTAGAAACATAAATATCGGTGCACATGGTAAGGATAAAATTAGAATATATTATTGAGATTTGTTTTAGGCCCAATGCATAATTTGTTTATAAAGGAGTAAAAGCCAGCGCTCGTCCACTTCCGTTTTGTTAAAGGTGGGTAGGAGTTTCTTCTAGCTTATGGTCCAAGCCATGTGAAAAAGAAATGCAAATATGAACAAAGTTAAAAAGCATAGTGCTTTATATTATTCAATAATATTTAATATTAATTTCTAAAAAATAAATATTTAATTTTCTTCTCTCTTCTGTGGACAACACTCTACTTAAAAAATAATAATAAGATTAATTATTAATTCGAACCATATATATTGGTAGCACAAATAACTAATATTTATCTTTAAATTTCGTCAATTCAAATGATGTATTTGAAAACTGATATCGATTTACACATTCTGTGATTGTGACCTTAGTTTTTCCCTCTTTCAATCATCATCTATGCAACCTCCTCTTCGTGTCCTTTTCAAGCATGGACTCCCTCCAAAAAACGCTCTATTCTTTGTCCAAATTAAACTAGAGAAGTGAAGAACTATCAAAACAAAATCAAAATTAGAATTTGGGTCTCTCTTTCTCTTGCTCTATTAAGCACTTGCTCTCGCTCTCTCCTATTCTCTATTGCTCATGCGATCCGATTTGGACACTGGATTAATCAACCCGGTTAATCCAGTACTCTTTCACTTTATGGCTAGCCTTAAAAGGTTGAGCTCAAATCCTTATTTGATCATTTAGTGGCTATTTGATCATTGGCTTGAAAAACATTAGCCTGATTGACCTGTTTTCGACGTGCTTGCAGGATATAGTGAAACTGCCTCTCCTCCTCCTTCTATCGCTTCTATCAAAACTATTTGAGATTTGAAAAGTTCCGTCGTTGTCTACAATCTATGAAAAAAACTTGTATAATTTAGACGAAATTTAAAGTTTAAGATATTATGACGCAAATATTTAAAATACAATATGAAATATGAAGAAGATACTTAAAGTCTTCATACTACGTGTAGCAATTGCGCACCGACTTAAATTGATTTTCTTTCAATTAAAGAAAATGAAGTTATGAATGTTAGACTTTAAGCAAAGTTTAATTATAGGATACCAAAATCTAGTCCAATAAATAAGGCGTAATGTCACGTCTATATTATTTTAAATATTATAATCACATAATTATTAATAAACAATGGTTAAAAATATAATATTATCACATTTTATTCATAATTTATATCGACATTTATGTTTGAGAACATTGCAATGATGTTCTACTACTAGTGCAATACAAGAGGAACCCACAATTCTTGATTCAAACACCTTATTATTTATTTATTTAATTTTATTAAATGATTTGCCCAGATACGAGTGCAGTTACAATTTTAGTGTGATCTAATGAATAATTATATATTATAAATTATAATACTAATTAACATTAGTTAAGGAGAACAATGGCACTTTTGATGATAAACCCTGTGATTATTATGTTAAAACATATAATTTTCTGAATTATTTTAATCAAATAAATAAGCAAATTTGATGTGAAAATGTTAAATATTATATTTGTTTTAGCAATTATGGGAATTTGTAGAAGGTTGAATTTCAGAGAGAAGAGGGTCTCAAACGCTGCCTTCTTCTCGTAGTAGAAACCAACTCATATCCTTTTTAATTATTATTACTTTTCTTTTTTCTGTTCTGCTGTGCAGGTGACTTTTGGTAATCCGCCATTAGACCTCGCTTACGTGCTGCTTCTTTGGGTGTCGTTACGTTTCTGTGTTCCACCCGAGTATTTATATATAAAATGACAAGCGTGATGCCCACCGTGCTTGCTTCCTTCAAGTTTCTCTTTTGCTCTGCTTCGCCATTTTCATCGTCAGTCCTCGGTTGACTGTTGCAAACCCCTAGAAAGAGAAAGAAGAAAGAGAAAGTAATGAGTTCTTCTTGGATTTGATCATCTTCTTTCCGGAAGATGGCGATTGTTAAAAGTGAAACAAAAGAAGAGAGACAGAAGAGTTTGTTCTTTTTAGACTCTCTCTACTGTTACGAAGAGAGATGGGAGGAAGACGAAGAAGCAGATGATGAATGTGAAGAGAGTTCAGAAGAAGAAGAAGAAGAAGAAGAAGAAGAAGAAGAGCTTCTCTCTCTAATCTCCAAAGAAGAAGAAGAACACCAACGTCAGATTGTTGTAAATTTCAAATGTGATGCAGTTCTGTGTTTGGCTCGCTATGAGGCTGTGAAGTGGATTCTAAAAGTTAAAACCCAGTTTGGATTCTCGGCTTTGACCGCCATTTTAGCCATCAACTATCTCGATCGGTTCCTGTCTAGTCTGCAGTTTCAGAGAGAGAAGCCATGGATGAGTCAACTCGTTTCTGTCGCTTGCCTCTCACTTGCAGCCAAAGTTGAAGAAACCCAAATCCCTCTTCTTCTCGATCTTCAAGTACTTGATTCTCACTCTCACTCCCGTTTTGCTTCCATTTCTGAGATGCAGGAAACTGAAATAAAAAAGTCAAGCTAAAAATAAATTATTAGATTGAGACAAAATATAGATCATCAGAGAAAGTGTTGTTATTTCAGGTAGAGGAGACAGAATTTGTTTTTGAGGGGAAAACGGTTCAGAGAATGGAGCTTCTCGTTCTTTCTGCTCTTCAATGGCGGATGCATCCAGTAACTCCATATTCATTTATAGATCTCATTGCCAGGAAGATCGGATTAAAAACCAATTTATATCATGAATTTCTTAGTCTTTTCGATAGTCTTCTTCTCTCACTACTCGCAGGTTGGCATCCATTCTTCAACAAAACCGTGATTATTTTTAATGGGTTTGATTATCATTTTATTTCTGTCAGATTCAAGATCTGTGAGTTATCTTCCTTCTGCCATGGCTGCCGCTGCAACGGTGAGAGTTTTAGACGAGATAGAGCCCCATAAATCAACGGAATACAAGAATCAGATTCTGGGCATTCTTAAAATGAACAAAGTAAGTAGCTTTCCTTCAATAATATCGCATTTAAAGCAATGTTTATCTGGTGGGGATGGTCTTGTACTGAATACTGGACTGTTTACTCGCACTCGCAGGATAATTTAAATGACTGTTACAGTCTGATACTTGAGCCGTCGAACGCCGATTTCAATGGCGGTAAAACCTCCATAAGGAGAAGATTCTATCAAGTTCCAGGGACGCCAAATGGAGTCGCCGATGCTGTTTTTAGCTCCGACTGCTCTAATGATTCCTGGTCTGTGCTTTCTTCCCCCGTTTCTCCTCTCGTAGAACCGCCATTGAAGAAAAGCAGAGCTCAAAATCAGACGGCGAAATTTCCATCCTTGATTACTTGAATCAATCCCATCTCTGTCTCTCACTCGTGTACAAGTGTGGCATCGTCGGGAAATGGAATTTCATCGGCCTGAGTTGGAGAATCGCTTGTTTTGGTTGGGTCAATTCGGGAAAGAATTGTTTGGATCGTGGGAAAAGAGAGAGCAAACTCTCAAGAATATTTACTCATTTGCTTTATTTTTTTGGTTTAAAAAAATGAGTATATATACATATGTATCTACCGATTTTGTGATCTTGATTATATTTTAGATCATGTATTTTTGGAGTATTTTTTTTAATTTATTCTGTATAACTTTAATTTTGTTATAAAAACTATTACATAAACTTGTAGGATTAAGTTAACTTATTTTTAATCTTACTCCTCGCAAGGTCACTAATTAAATTAATAATATTGAATAATTATGGGTGGTCACGGGTCAGTTTGATTTGATTTCGAGCCCGAATCAAAACAGGACTGTGCTTTCGGGATTTTTTTTGTAAGGACCAGAACCGGTCCTGGGAAGGACCGAGACCAAATCGACTTTTTGGTCCGATCTCAATTCGATCTTAGTTCATTCCCACTCTTTTTTTCAATCATAATTAATTAATTTTTTGCAGCCATGGAGGACTTGTCGTCTTCAATCAAGCTCAATCTCTCGAATGTCAATTTCGATATCAAAGGATGTAGTGTGATCGGATAAGCACGGTCGCTTTGGAGTGATTCCGTTGTAGTCTATGGCTTTGGAAATAGAGTGAAGCTTGAAAGGTCTCCAACTATGGATTTTCAACGCGCAAGAATCAATGGAGTGGCGCGAGGGCTCTATGTGCCATTTGAAATTACATGATTACATGATTACCTATTTTTTCTGATCTTCTTCACAGAGTAAACGAAAACCATAAATTTTCAATCTTTAAACAATATAAACGAAGATCAACAAAAGAAAGAAATTTCAAAAATTTCGTCGATTCAAAGCGTAGTTGCAGAGAAAGAGAGAGAGAGAAGAACGAAAGAGGCAAGTTGACTCCAGAAGAACGACATAGCTGGCGAAACGGGAAACAGAAGGGGGCAAGAGAATCTATTATTCGTATAAATATTTCTGCCAATCATCTTCTCACCGTTTTGGCACACGTCTCTTTCTGTTTGAATCTCGTCGTTGTTTGTTCCCCTGATCGCTCTGTTTTCTTCTCCACTTCTCCTCATTTTGACTCGCTTTGATGAGTAGTTCATTAGGATATGGGGAAGAGGGTGATACTATCGGCAGAGAACGTTGATTTGGCTGTTGTTGAGTACTTGCCACAAGTGATTCAAGGTTTCGTTGATTTTTCAGTCAAGATTTTTTTTGTTCTTGATGAGAAGAGTTTTTTTTTTTTTGTTGATTAGAAAGTGAATTGTGAGTGAGAGTTTGAATGGAGTTGACGTAGTTGTTTTCGTTGCTATTTTAATTTGTCTGCAACTCTACATTTGATTGTATTTTCGTTCAGCAGTGGAACTAAAAGGCGAAGGCTGAATTGATGCTTCACTGCTTTAGTTTTAATTTTTGAATTTCAACTTACAGTCGGTTCGGTTCGGTTCGGTTCTGATTTTTTAGAATTTCGAGCTATAGACTGAGGACCGGACTTAAAATCGACAAAAAATTATAACCTAGAGAGAGGACGGGACCGTGGTCCTACGATGTGAGACTGAAACCAAACCGATACTGATGGTCTGGTTCAATTCTCGGTTCGTGATACGGTCTTGCCCACCGCTATATATAATGATTGAATTAGACATTATTAAAATGAATATTGGTTTTTATTTTAATATATTAAATTGATTATCTTAATATAGTAATGGATAAAATATGATAAGCAATCATTAAGACATGGACCTACTTAGATAGCCGTAAAAAGAGTGAAGTAACTTTGATCATCAACGTGGCACCAAGTCCGGACATTTCATTTCGAAACGGGACCCACGCAACAACTTATTAATTTAGCTGAAGCAAAGTCTAATTTTATACCTTTGATTTATTTTATTATTTTAAATATTTATATTATCGTATAATAATATCATCATAAATAAATATATTATAATATAATAATACTATCAAATGACAAGTATATCAAGTCTAAAATCAAAATTCAAAAATATAATATCGTTCTATTATTATATACTTGAAATTCAAGAATAATGGATACTCTAAATAATTCTTTAAAAAAAAAATCTAATTTATGATTTGTTCGTTAGCAAAACATCCTCTATCAATATATTCAAATTTTCACTTATAATGATCATTTAAGTCTGATAGTTAGTAGTCGTTTTGTTCTACTTTAAAAAATAATTATTATTTTTCAAAAAATAATTATTATTTTTCAAAAAATAATTATCGAACTTTGTACCCACTTACAAAAGTTATATTATACCCTAATTAATAATTACTTATTATTATTATCATCGAGAAACAAGACGTTGCAATTGGGAATTGTCTTCGTGTATAACTGTATAAATTGGGAGTGACAATTGGTTTGATTTTTTTTAGGAGTATAGAAATTGGCCGAGAGAGAGAGTTATGGTGGAAAGGGAAACAACTTCCTTTGGGGAACCAAAAGATGGTAAAGTCAAGAGTCCCATCAGCAATAATTTTAGAAGTTAATGTTGCTTCTACTACGAAATTTTTAGGTTATGTTCTTGGTGTTCATGTGTGACCATATTTATATCTACTCGTGGTTTCTTATCAATTTACACGTATACACCTTCTATCCACACTTTTATCACGAAACCTTCTTTGTTAAGTGATTTTTAAAGAAAAACAACTTCAATTTTGAAAATTTTAACAATTTTTAAAAGAAACGAATTGAGAAACCCAATGTTTATGCTCGCTGTAATCGCCAAAACCGTGCTATCGGGAGTTGTTTCCGTTTGGAAATCGCCCAACAAAGAATATCACATTACAAAAATGTGATGAAATTTTTAAAGACAATGCTTTAATTGCTAGCACACTTAAATTCTAAAAATAAAGTTTTGAAACATTATTTGTTCTTCGTCCCTAAATTAAAGAGTTGATACCAAATTAGTCGGTAGCAAACTACAAAAACATAGACTAGTCGGGGAAGCGAAGAGGGTGTGACAAATGAATGTCCCACAAAAAAAAAAAAAAAAAAAAAACACAAAGTCACTGCCAAAACACAGGCTGAGCTGCGTGAACACAATTATAGACAAGTTGAAATCCAACATTCAATGTGAGACAAAAATGGTATCCAATGCTTCCCTTCTCCATCAATTTCTCATTCTATCTTGTCCCCATCTTCCATGAATTCCAATCCCTCTTATTTATTTTTTTCTTCTTTTCTTGTAAGACACAAAAATAATTAAAGATTTTAACTCTTTAGCGTGCATACACCTGTTCGGTTGGGTCGATAGTATCAAAAGTTTTGAATTTGAAGTTTTTTCGAGTAAAATTCTCTTGACATGTGTGTTTTCAGAGTTGTGTTTTAGAGAAATTGGGATAAATATGTTGAGTTTCTTTTAGTAGTCAGCTCGGTCTAGTTTGATCTAGTTTTGAAGTCGAACCAAACTGAATTCTAATTCACCGATTCCTAGGTTTTAGAATCGGAATGTGAATGGAGGATTAGGATACGAATCGAACAAAACTATCCGTTACAAGTTGAAAAAAAAAAAGAAAATTTTATTATATTAAAATATATAAATTTAGGTTGGAGTTGAGAGACATTTTGTTGGGTTTAGGCCCCTATCACATGATAATTTCGGATTTTGCCCGTTTAGGTTTATGATTTTGTGATTTACAGTTCAATTTTGTTCCAAATCCATGATCAAAATCGTGGAAGACAGTCTTCTATACGATGAACCAATCACGATTTGAATAAGAAAATGAATCAAACTAAACCCAAACTCACAATTTCGATTCAAACTGCTGTTAGGATCCCGCCTCTGCAGGCTGCAAGGCAAATAAAACGAGGGTTGCTTTTGGGCGTTGAAGAGAGGTTTGTTTAAAGATCGGTCTGTGGGAGCAAAGCAAAGGACAGTTCACAGTAGTAGTAGGTGCTTTCGATGCTCTACATAATTGAAGGGGGTTCTGTCTCAAAATCTGTGAAATGTTGCAGCCATTGACAGCCCTTCTGCCAAAATTTGGTTGGCTTCTCATACAAAGATTTGGGTATCTTTTGCCAGCAACTTCTGACCCACCCTCCACTTCAAACTGCCCTTTTTAGGCCATTATTATGGCAGTGATGGCTGAAAAGCTCATCCTCCCCCACCTCCTCCTCCTCCTCCTCCTCCTCCTCCTCCTCCTCCTCCTCCCCTGTCCGGCCTGTTCAGATACAATTTTCCCTGTTGTCAGTAAAAATATGATTCAGGTTTTCTGGGTTACCTCAAATATCAATATCATCATGTAAACAAGTTTTGATTATTTAGTTTTTCTGCAGCAGATTCTACGAACTTTGAAAAGTATTGCCTATCAACCTTTACTTGGAAACATAATACAGCAATGGCCCACTTTTTTCAAGATTAAAATGATCCCAAACAGCTAGAAAAGAAGAACATAAAAGAAATAGTAAAAGCAGTTCACTGCAAAATCTGGAGGAATGTACAACTTTAAAATAGGAATTGTGGTTGAAGTTTGAGAAAGCTGTACCAGATAAAAAAAAAAACCTAAAGCAGAGAGCAGAGTGGAAAAAAATAATTGGTCTTTTGTAAATAAAGTAAAATGACTTGCTTGAATCTAGGTTGAGCAGAGGTAAAACCACTCAACTTTTAAATCACATTTGCATAAATTTCTTCCTGTTACCTTGTTTGAAGTTTCGAGTAATTTACTCGAAAAATTCAAGTGCAATACTCCGTAAGCTACAAGTACACTACAAACTTTGGCCTCAAAAGAGTTTTCTCCGGATCCTTGAAAGGCGATTTATACCAAATACCAAATTCAAAACTAAAAATGAAGATCAATCATGCTAAATACAAGCACTTTCATATCATCTTCCCAGTAACTAAATTATCACTTAAAAAAAATATAAGATACATGAGCTTTGGGCAAGATGAAATTTGAGGTAAAAAAGAAGACAGCAAGTAGAAAAGCTTTACATAGATGGCACGTCGATCGTCAAGGAGACTGGGACCAACGTTTCCACTGAATGAAGTAAGAACAAGTTGGCGGGGTGGGGATAAAATCAGTATTCTGATGCAGACTGGAAGATGAAAACTGCAGCAAGAACTCCCACTACAGAAATAATTGCCAAGACCACTGTCGGCAAGGGGGCCATCAGCCCTAAATTCTGCAATAAAAGACTTATGATTTAAAAAATGTAACTTAACTTTGTTTCATCGATCTGCTATTTGGACCAAGAAGTTTCCAAATAGAAGTAAAAACAGAACTGATCAAGACTCAAACAAGATCATACATGATGTCAATGCTATACTTCATTTTCTATTTCATCATTGATAATTAATACATAGATAGAATTATGTGATGACATGATTCATACCTCCAAAAGTCCTTTTCCAGTTCCAATTTCAACAGATATCGCAGCTGCAAAGCCGACCATGGCAAGTCATCCGAGCCCTATAGCCACAGACTGTTTCCCTTCTGACTGCTTTGCTCACATCTTATAGAAATCTTAGTTGCTTTGCTGACAAACGCTCTTTGACAAATACTTCTTCCTATGTTTGAAATAGTTCAGTAGATGCTTCTAATAATATCAGGAAGGCTTCCTAACAGGGGGAAAAAAGAAAACTAAACAGATTATGTTACGATCCTATCTATGATTCTTGGTGATTTGGTAAGAATTTACAGGACTTTTATTTACATGAAAGGCAAGAGATAATGGCTGCCAGAGATTTTAAGCAGTTTAATCAATCATAAAACTGAGCAGACTTAATTTCTAGCATTTTCTTCTATTATCAAGTTTCGGCATTTTGCCAGTCATATGTTGCAAAGTTAACGAAGGGGGTAGTTTCAGTAACAATGGTTATTGAAGGGGTGAATTATGTGTGACGAGTTAGAATATGAGTTATAAATTGGAAGGAGGGAAGAGGGATTATTTTGATGAGTGAATTAATTATCATGGCTTAGTTTATTGAGATTTTCTAAATCCAAACATTGTTGCTAAGACTTGTAGTTAGATTTAGAATTCTGCGTCTAGTCGTTTCATTTCTCATTACATTTGCTGCAATGGATTCCAATGCTCTCATCATCATGGAATGCAATACAAACTTTCCAGACCATCCACATTTTGGTAAAATTCGTCCTTTGAAAGCAGCTTGTTAAGGAGAATATGTCCAAGTGGTCATAAACTTACTCACAACCTCTAACTAAGCAATGCCACACAATTTAGATCGTTTTTGCTGCAAAATCAGTTAAAACCTGACCTAAAACCCAGAAAATTGATCTTAATTATAATAAGTCATTCCCTTCAACCATGGGTCATTCTAGCCTTTAAATGGGTTTCCACAAAAATCATTGTGACTACCCACAAATTTCACCCTGAAGAAATTTTCTTGCAAGGTCCCACAAGTTTGACAGAAGCAATCGTAGAAAGGGGAGCATACACATTTAGATCCCCTCATTGGAGTATATAGTTTCAAACTAGTCTCAGAAACCTTCAAGCGTCTAAGAAAGAAGCCTCATCGGCAAATCCAGATTTCAGATGTCTTCCGTCTTATGAATATATATTTAGATTTCTCAAGGAAACCATATTGTCCAAACAAACATATGGAGAAGTAAAGTATTACCCAACGAGTAGTTCATACTTCCTCTCAGAAAAACTCGAGATGATCCATTTTAGTGACCCAGTGATAAAGATATTGACCCTAAACATGGGTTGACTAAAAGCAAGCTGCGCAGGAGTGTTAAGTAAATAAGATGGATTTCTAACAAAAAATTTGGAAAATTTTGAGTGCTGGAATAAGCATAAAACCCTTACGAAGTGGACGACCAGTTGTGAATAGGCTTCTAAATTGTGCGAAATTCGAAAGCGTATGCCCCCCAACTGTATGAGATTTCATCCCTGACCTTGAAAGACAAACATCTGCAACACATTGAGAGAGAGAGAGAGAGAGAGAGAGAGAGAGAGAGAGAGAGAGAGAG
>CM039521.1:17943004-18304272 GCA_022433055.1 Begonia peltatifolia
GAGAGAGAGAGAGAGAGAGAGAGAGAGAGAGAGAGAGAGAGAGAGAGAGAGAGAGAGTGCAATGTGTATGAGCAGCAGGGGAAAGAGATGGAGAAACATAGGCAATGGCCATTTTTGAAGAAAGTGGCGCCGATGAAGTCCTCTTGAATCTTTGATTTCCTTCTCCGCCGCTGCAACCTATGAACAAAAGCGATTCTACGAAATGTAGAAGACGATAGACAATTTTATTCCACCGTTTAAAAGCTGAAGAAAGTGTACACTACGACACGTGTCGCGCTTACGACATCCGTGTTTGGATAGGCTTCGGTTTCCATAGACAATGTAAAAACGCCATTTTCGAGCATTGATTTTTTCAAGTTCTTGCGGGCATCGACAACTTCTCCCACTGCGAGCCATTTTACACCCATAGATCATGCTATAAGCTTTTTGGGTAAGCTCAAACAGACACTGTTTCGTCTCCGTTTGGGTTTTCTTCCACACATCCATCACCAATATCCTCTTCCACTTCTTTATAGCTGCCTTGGATTGAGTTACGAAAAATTCCCAACTCCTTCGAGTTCTGATTCTCAATTCTTTTTTCTGGTTTTATGGCTTCTTTTTCTTTGGGGTCCCATTTGTCCACTTCCTATCATCTCAAGAAATGTTTACTTCGCTCCTCCCCTTCTCCTATTTCGCTTATACCTCAAAGCAGTTGTGGAAAGCCTCTGCGTGCAATTAGCACAACTAGATTTCTTAGCAATGGCCTGCTAATCAGAGCCGAAGACAAGGCCAGGGATTCTTCCTCGTCCTTCTCTTCATCAGTTCGGAGACCACAAGCACAACCCGGCTCTGAACAACAGCTGGAGGTTTCTTTTTTTTGTTTTACAGAATTTTTGATTGTGTGTCCCTTCATTTTCATTGAATTTGTTGGCTTATGGCATTGGATATTTATAATTGTGGAAGTGCTCAATTCTGAAAAATTTATACAAATCGTTGAATCTTTATCTTCTCTAGTTTGAATTTGACTGATGGGTGTAGGGGTAAAACCTCCACCTGTAATTATAACATATAGTACTAGTTACTGAATAAAATCCCTCAGTTGAGTGTCATTGTCTTTAACTTCTTTCTTAGTTCTTGGAATAAGAATTATGAGTTATGGTTTGAGAAATTGACTTTGTGCAAGAAATTAGTTGAAGGGATCTGTAAAAACATCACACTTGAATCCTTTAGCTATTTATTGGATTATATAAATGTGTAAATTGTCTTACTGTGGTCTTTCTAATGACATGAGCAACGATTTATACTATCAGGAACTGTCATCACAGCTATGTGATCCTTTATGTTCGGTTGATGAAACAAGCTCACAGGATTTTGAAGCAAATTACCAGCCAAAGACTGACATTTTAAAAGCTATTGCAATATTTGCAGCAGCTGTGACTGGGGCAGTAGCAATTAACCATTCCTGGGTTGCTGCTAATCAGGTTCACTCACTGTTTTGTCGAATCATTGGTAGGGGTTTGGTTGGCTTAACAGCTTCTTTTGTGCAGGATCTTGCAATGGCAATATTGTTTGGACTAGGATATGCAGGGATCATATTTGAAGAGTCTCTTGCCTTCAACAAGAGTGGAGTAGGATTGCTGATGGCTGTCAGCTTATGGGTTGTCAGAAGTATCGGTGTAATACAAAAAAAGTTCTTTATTGCGCAGTTTTGTGATATGAACTGCTGATGCTGAGAAAATTGAAATTCATTCTATTAACTTTTGAAAATACAGATTCATGTATTATCTACATGATAAATAATTCAGAAAGGGAAGAACACCTATTTAACATACAGCTGACTTTGCAGTCCCATGAATTTCTTGAAATTAGGAATATTTACGCTCCTAAAACTGTGTGATTTGATATCCTTTGATGGTATGATTTTCATTACTTCCCCTCGAACTGGCAATGGTTGGAAAATTGTTTTATTTTCATAATGAATTTTTAGTTTTTTCTCCCGGATCTCGACGTAGTTTCATGACTTTGTATTTTGTCCAGGCACCGTCTAATGATGTAGCTCTAGCAGAGCTATCCCATGCGTCTGGTGAAGTCAGTGAAGTTGTATTTTTCTTGCTTGGTGCAATGACCATAGTAGAGATTGTTGATGCTCATCAGGGATTTAAGTTGGTGACAGATAATATTACCACTCGAAAGCCACGAACTCTCCTTTGGGTGGTCAGTGTTCTACATTCGGTATTTATTTCTTCTCGTTTGATTATATATAAATGAGGCTTTTGATGTAAATCGTGATTATTTCAGGTCGGGTTTGTGACGTTTTTTCTTAGCTCAATCTTAGACAACTTGACATCCACTATCGTGATGGTTTCTTTGTTGCGGAGACTTGTGCCTCCATCCGAGTATCGCAAGTATGTAGTCTTGCTTACTGAGAGACCTGATCTCTTTCTTTTCTTATTCTTTTTTGGATTTTTTGCAGTCTCAAAAATTTCCAATGTCAACATATTCAGCGAAATTGTATTGTCATCTTGTTGTTTGCTTAATATTTTTCTGCTATGAAAGTAGGTATGATGAATTCCTCGAAATACTCATCCATAGATCTGAATTTTGTGGACAGACTTCTCGGAGCCGTTATCGTTATAGCAGCAAATGCCGGGGGTGCATGGACACCTATAGGGGATGTCACCACTACCATGTTGTGGATTCATGGTCAAATATCCTCATTGCAGACAATGAAGGTTTTGTTTCTTCTTTGTACCTCAATTAATCGAAATGGTCAGATTCTAGTCAAGCAGGCATTAGGAGATCATGGAATGAATCTGAAGAGAACCTTATTAATAAACTATCACTCAAAAATTATACTAAGACCGGCCGTTTCAACCCACGGCTTCTGAAGGTTTTCTATGGCTGCAGGGCTTGTTTGTACCTTCCGTCATTTCTCTGGCAGTCCCACTAGCTCTTTTGTCTCTAACCAGGCAAGTGAAAGAGATGAAAGCTTAGATAAATTCAACGACTCGGGATTTTTCGTGATGTAATTTTTTATTTTTGTTCAGTGAAGTTAACGGGAGGGGACCAGACTCTCCAAATATATTGGCGTCCGAGCAGATGGCTCCTAGAGGACAACTGGTTTTCTCGGTTGGCATTGGTGCTCTCATCTTTGTTCCAGTGTTCAAGGCCCTCACAGGTTTGCCGCCTTACATGGGTATGCTGCTTGGACTTGGAGTTCTTTGGATTCTCACCGATGCAATCCACTTTGGCGAATCTGAAAGACAAAAGTTAAGAGTGCCGCAAGCTTTGTCGCGGATAGACACTCAAGGAGTTCTTTTCTTCCTCGGAATCCTTTTATCTGTTAGCAGGTGACCCTAAAGATTCATTTTCTTCTCTCATATTTATATTTTTCTTAATATTTATGTCTTTGCTATATCCCGTCATAAATATCAATGTTACTCCGTTAACTTATGTTTGAGCCAACCGGTTTAATCGAGTAGAACATTCGATGTTATTTTCCTACTCGCAGTGGAAGACTTGTCTGTCCACAAAAGTTATTAAATTCTTCTCTCGGGGTTTAGCACTTGGAGGGGTTGATAATTTCTTTCTTCTTTGTTTCAGTTTGGAGGCAGCTGGGATTCTCCGAGAACTTGCAAATTACCTTGACGCTCATATTCCTAATGTCGAATTGATTGCAAGTACGATAGGAGTAGTATCAGCAATTATAGATAACGTCCCACTTGTGGCAGCCACAATGGGAATGTATGATCTCTCGACGTTTCCTCAAGATTCTGAGTTTTGGCAATTGGTGGCATTTTGTGCTGGCACGGGTGGATCCATGCTTGTGATCGGATCGGCTGCCGGAGTTGCATTCATGGGGATGGAGAAGGTGGACTTCTTTTGGTACATGAAGAAGGTAATACACATTTTATGATAACGGCATCACATAGATTAGAAAATGGTTTAGTGAGAGAGAAAAGTGTTGGTTGTGCAGGTGAGTGGCTTTGCATTTGCAGGCTATGCAGCCGGAATTGCAGCATATTTAGCACTTCACAACTTTGACCTTGCACTGCCCGCAACAACTCTTGCAGAAATGTCATTCATTTCGGGTTCTTAATATACTTTGATGGCTTCAAATGCGTCAAGTGGAAGAAGCCCACACGAAACATGAAATTTTTTAGCAGGAATCCATGATTAGTTTTCAAGAAAGCTTCAAGGTCAGTGGGTTTGGTTTAATGATCACGCTGTAATTTGAGAGATGATCCATGGCTAATACCCATATGACCATCATTTCATAGTATTTACACATCACCTGCCCATCATTTGTAATGCTCGATTCAATTTCTTATATTTGTAATCTTGAACACTCAGTCCAACAATACATCAATCAAACGAACATCGTAAAATCAATCAAAATGTTCAAGAATTAATCCATCTAAATATGCAGTCATGGACTTGCAAAATACTCAATCTTTGATGGAAAAAGAAAACCACGGAATTGGTTCCATGCTTGACTGAAAATTCTAAGACGGATTATTCCTTTCCAAGAAACATTGAAATCACTCCCAAGAAACAAAAATCGCCAAAATCGGGTTCGGTAGTCAGGATAGTACTCGTCTAAATAAGCAGGACGACAAGATAGTTGAGGGGGAATGCTTGCTTACTTAAACTACAATTTCAGGAAGACAAACTCCTCGACTGCCGAAATTTTGCCTATACTATTCAAGGATTCCTTGCTGGGTTGATCATCCACTCCTATAGCCATTAGAGCTTGCTTTCTTGGAGCGATTCTGCCTACGCTCATGAAGCTGACATTTACATTCTCCTCTCCTAAAATGCTCCCCACCTTTCCAATCATACCTGGCTGATCAACCTGTCTGCAGAGAATAATACTACCTTCCAAACTCACGTCAACGTCAAAAGATCCAACTTTTGTCAGGTGAGGAACTCCATCCTTTACCCGTCCTTCAACCCTTATATCTCCTGAATCTGATATTGCACTTGCAAATCTTGACTCCACATTGGCGATCTGAACTTGAACAAACTCCAGTGGATTTTCTGGGGATCCATCTAGAACAATTCGCTCTTCGGTTATTCTCAGTCCCCGCTGTTTAGCAGTAAAATCAGCATTGACCAAGTTCACGAAAACACTGGATATCGGCTCAATCAGACCCTTTGTTATCATGGCACGGAGAAGCCTGGTGTCAAGATCATCAGGAGCTCTCGATGAACCATAGGTCACTTTCACAGTTTTAACACCACTTCCTCCAGCTATAAGTTGGACGGCCAGTCTTCCCAATTTCTCAGCCAGTAAAACATACGGTTTCAGTTCAGTTAAGACCTGCACAAAAAGAATTGGTACTGAAAAACCTTAATGTCACGCAAAAGTCCCAGTTTATTATGTATGACACAGTAGCATATACTCAAATTATTGGTAGAATCATAAAGAAACATACAGAAAGAATCAAATTATTCACGTATCAAGGTAAACGACTTGTTGGCAATTTAGCATAAGCAGCCTAGTAGTATTGAAAACTCATTACCTATATTAAGGTTCAAAAATTATTATTTCATATATAATATTATAAGAAAGCACCTGCAAAAATGGCATCACTGGAAAAACAAAACGTCATAAAAATATTCCCATCATAACCAAGGTAAAATGAAGGCTCTGCCCAAAAAGTACGTAGAGGAGAAGCTTAAGCAATAGATGGGAGACCACTTGAGAAAGAAGGTCCTCTAAACACCTATATTCTGAATAAGAGTTCAAAAACAAGTATGGACTAGCAATGTCACATGTCAAAATGAAGTCCACTAGGAACATGTTGATAAAATACACTGGGGACCCCATTAAAAGATAATGAATATAAACTAGGGGCAGCAATTGCAGGTAATGAGAACAAGCACCAATAGCAATACCTCTGCAGGAACCATGGGGGCATTAACTGCAGTCGCTGCAAGCTCCCCTCTCAAGGCTCCAACTACAGCTTCAGCAATTTCAATAGCCACACCTTCCTGTGCATCAAGGTTGAAAATGTTAGATCCTGACTGAAGAAAAACTGAAACTTTGTAAATGCTCATCCTCAAATCACCTGTGCTTCCACGGTACTGGCTCCAAGGTGAGGTGTTACAGTAACTTTCTCGTGAAGAACCAACTTGCTATCTTTTGGAGGTGGTTCCTCTGTGAAAACATCAAGAGCTGCCTGCAATTAAATCAATGTTACATTTCCTGTCACTACAGAAAGATTATTTAAGTTTTAAATTTGTAAAGGCAGAACCTGTGCAACAGTTCCAGCATCTAGCGCCCTCACTAGAGCTTCTTCATCGATTACCCCACCCCGAGCAACATTGACTATACGAACTCCTTTCTTCATTTTAGCAAAAGTTTCATCATTAAGAATTTTTGAAGTAGAGGCTGTCAGAGGCATGTGCAAAGAGATGAAGTCTGCAGTTGCAATAGCTTCGTCAAAGCTCACAAGCTCCACACCTATGGCACGGGCCCGATCAGCTGGGGCATATGGGTCATGAGCAATCACATGCATACCAAGTCCCTTTGCACGTCGAGCAACTTCTGTTCCAACTTTCCCAAAACCCATAACAGCCAATGTTTTTCCGACGAGGGATACACCAACATACTTGGTTCGTTCCCACTTTCCTGAATGCAATCGAACAAAAATAAAAAGCTCAAAAATAAATTTCCAACCAACAAAGAATTATAATACTTCAAGCAATAAATAAAAATCATAATGAGTTTGGAGACATGAAGATAAAAACAGCTCTCAAATGAGGAACTAGAAATGAAAACAGGAAGCTATCTTCATCGACTACATTATGAAATTAAGCAACCGAATTTCCATTATCAAGAACTGAGGTGACTTCGTTCTAATGCAAAATCTGCGGAGGTTAATTCGACAATATATCGGCTAAAGGAAATGAAACTCAACCAACTCACCAGCTTTAACAGACGCGTCGGCTTGGGCGACGTTCCTCGCCATAGCAGTCAAGAGAGCGATCCCATGCTCCGCAGCAGCGACAGTATTGGCAGTCGGCGCATTCACCACCAAGCAACCATGCTCAGTCGCCGCCGCGAGATCCACATTGTCAATACCAACCCCGGCCCTCCCAACCACCTTCAACCTCCCTCCAGAAGATTCAAACACTTCGCGACTGACCTTTGTTCCACTACGCACAATAAGCGCATCACAGAGAGAGATCTTAGTGCACAGCTCCTCCGAGCTAAGATTATACGAACAATCGACATTAGCAAAGTCCTTGAGAAGTGAAAGACCAGCTTCACCGAGCTTTTCCGCAACCAGAACCGTCGGCTTGGCATCGAGACCTGCCGACACAACAACGAAGATGTGCGATCGAGTTCGACGAGAGCGAAAACGAACGGATAGTGGCGAAAAGACCGGCAACTTGGAGGAAAGCGAAACAGAGGAATCTCGAATCGACGGCGTACGGAGGATTGAGTGAGCAGAGGTAGCCATCACCGCCGCCGAACAAAAGTATACAGACGGAGCTTCACTGCTCTAAAGGTGAGGTGGTAGGGAAATAGTACATGTAGGGTTTTTATAAATGGGGAGGATATTCGTCGGTTGGTGGGTGCTGAACCACCTGGGGTTGGAAGAGAGAGCGCGTGGTTGTCAAGGAGAGGAGGACGAGAGTGAAGTACGTATGACCTGCAGTAAGCGTGATTTGGTATGGTGTGGTAATTAAATTGGTAGGTAAACAATCTCAACCAATGGAGGTGTGACGTGTGTAGATATCCATCTCCTAGTGGGGTGATGTGATGACAGTTGGTGGGGACATAATCGTCTTTTTAGAGTCAATTGATTCGTAAAGCAATTGAAAAGTGAACAATGGATATTCCTTTTTTGATTTGTACCAAATTAATCCTGTTCCTTAATTCATACACGAATTAGTTGTAGGTAAAATAATTAAATTAATCGACTATTACAATATGCAATGACTTCTTTACCCTTATAATGAATAAAGTCGAGAAGCCCTGCAGGGTACAATCTTTACAAGTCAATTCTACGCATATTTGGCAGCCCAAGAAGCATCCATTGAAGAATGAAGATAAATAAAATGGAGAAAAGTTTAATTCATGCCTCATATGATGCAGTCATTTTTTATTTAGTTTCTAATATTTTTTATATGTAGTTTGTAATTTAAATATTTTTATTTAATTTTTCGTTAAATTAATTTTTTTAATATTTAAAAATTATAAAGTTATAAATTAATTTTAAAAAATAACAAACGATATTCAATTTACTTGAAATTTTAACCACATATTTACTATATTATGAGAAAATAATTTGAAAATTTTTGTCATTTTCTAATACTTGTATGATTTATTATAATTATTTTATAAACTAATTAACTAAAATTATAATAATTCGTACAAGTATTAGAAAATCACGAAAATTTTCAAATTGTCTTCTTATAATGTGCTGAATATGTGATAAAAATTTCAAGTAAATTGAATATCGTTGTTTACCGTGAAAATGTGAGAGAAAGGTCAGCTCAATTGGACTTCGTCTTCTTCTGCTAAATGATAAATTAATTTTAAACAAAATAACAAACAATATTTCACTTACTTAAAATTTTTATTAAATATTCAGCACATTATAAGAAGATAATTTGAAACTTTTCGTGATTTTCTAACACTTGTATAATTTATTATAATTTTAATTAATTAGTTTATAAAATGATTATAATAAATCATAAGTATTAGAAAATGACGAAAATTTTTAGATTATCTACCCATAATGTATAAATACGTGGTAAAAATTTTAAGTAAATTGAATATCGTTAGTTATTTTTTTAAAATTAATTTATAACTTTATAATTTTTAGAATTTTTAAATATAAAAAAAATCAATTTAAGAAAAAATCAAACAGAAATGTTTAAATTACAATGATGTATACAATATGATCTAATTGGACAAAAAAAATATTAAAGACCAATTGACAAATGACTCTATACGATAAGATTTGAATTGAACTTTTCTAAAAAAAATATAAATCTTAATTTTAATAATTAAAAAATTAAATATTTATACTAATAATTGGATAATATGTTAGATCTCAAAATGTAACCTTATCCACCAAAAAAGAGCATGTCTCACAAAATCAATTTGGAAAAATCCAGTTAGAATATATCATCGCCAATGAGTTGATTTAGTCAAAAAATAAAAGAATAATATTCGAATAATTCTCTTATTATATTTTCTGTACTTACTTATTAACATGTCAAATAATAATTAATTTAATTAATATAATAAATTAATCCATCAACAAGGTAAAATGTACAAAGAAAATTTGTCCCACGACCACACCGCCAATTTTATTCCATCACACTAACATCAACTACATAGTAAGTTCATCGTTCAGAAGAAAAAAATAATCTCGGAAAATCACTTACAAAAGTAATTGCCATTGCCATGGGAAGATCTGCTTGCTCTCTCTCTCTCTCTCTCTTTCTTCAACACTCACCAATTTCTTTAGCAGGCATGAATATCCTAAGTAATATAACAAAACAATTATGTAACTCAAAAGCAAAAACAGATCATAACACTTGACTGCAAATATAGATAGAATTTCAAACTGTTGTGGGTTTTTTAAAAGATGAGAACATCATAACTCATATAATACACTCTTCGTCACCCGAGATCTCGATATAAATTATTTCCGGTCGGGTGTTTTCTAAACTCGAATAATCAATTATGGCATGAACGTGAAACAGAGTTAGAGCACGTTCATAGGGCAACTAATTGGAAGAATAAAGTGTTTCTAAAGAGCATTATAAGCTTCCAAGATGTCATTTTCAATTCAAATTTCTCACCCACCCTCTACCACTCAACTAAATTTCCGAATTATAATGTTCTTCTATTCAATCACCAACCATTGAAAACCCACTTCTTCTCTCTTCAAGATTTGCAAAATCTCATTGGAATGTGGAAGAAAGGATGGAATTCAGCTGAACATATTGAAGAAACATCGTTTTCCGATGAAAATAAGAAGATTCATTAACAACCCCACTAATCCTTGAAACCATACAATCGACATCTCCAACCCAATCTAATGAATTCGTTCAAAGCCTCAATAAAAAGTGAAATCCTACCAAAAAGACAAAGGAAAATAAGACGGCAAAGAAGAAGAAACACACCGATGTACTAGATCGAATTGAAGAGGCAAAATTGGCAAGAAATGCATTGGCCAGAGAATGACCGAGTTGAGCTTGAGCATCCGAAGTTAAGTGAAGGTGGTCTCCCTGAAGTGCCAATCCCTTTGCATCGACGCATGCCACATTATCCATTTTTATCCGCTTTTGTGCTTCCCTCACACTCGCTAAGTATTTTTCATTCCCTGAAGCAATTGCCACCTGAACAATTTTCATTTCATTGAATGAAATCTAACTATTATCAGATAATCTTCATTGCATCAGAGCGTTTGTGTGAGTAAAATGAAAACATCAAAAACTTTAGTAACAAATCAAAATCAAAATAAACAAGGTTCATGCTGCCGAATAAGTCGTGGCCTTGGGGCTCAGGACTCGGACACTATACATACTTTTGAGCTTGGCCGTAAAGAATTCAAATCACCGAGCTCCGAGATTTGACAATGATGGCTTTAACTAAACTACCAAAAGATAAAGCAAACCAATGTATAAACTAAGAAGGGCAGAACATAGTTTTGTATGAACTTCTGGAAATCTAAGCAAACAAGATGATGGCAATTAGCAGAAGGTCTACTTCCTCAAACAGACCTGAATTATGGGGAGAGACGGCAAACCAAGGTCACTTCTAACATTGTTTATGAGCTGCTCCATGTTCCTCTGGTACGCATCAGCATCATGTTGCGTCAACGTGTCGCTTTCTCCTTGGTACCACAGCAGTGCTCTGATTTTTCCTCCACCTTCCACGCTCAACTTCGCTCTGCTCACCATGTTTTCGTACAAGTGCTGTCCACGCGCCCACTCCTTTATGGCGGTCCCCCCGACGGCGCAAGGAACCAGCCCCACCGTTCCCACCCTCTCCCTAACCGCGTTGGCGAATGACATTCCCGGACCAATCCCGCAGACCTTTTTTATATCGATGTCGGCGTGGAGCGGCTCGTGAGCTTCCTCCCATTGGAGTTTGACGTTGAGGCGGAGAATGGAAGGGTGGGGTTGGGAGGCGGCTGGAACGAAGCCGTCCCAGTGGTGAGTTTTTTGCGACGCGCCGCCGCGTCCGGCTATGTTGCTTTGGCCAGCAAGGATGAAGATCTGTTTGGTTGGAGAGGAATTTGAGCTGGGACTCTGGTTTTTGGCATCCATTGCTATCGTTCCGAAGTTCAGACAAACAATGAAAGTTAGAATCCAAATAAAAACGGCAACAGAATCGATTTAAGCCACTTACCCGACCAGATTCAGATGATATTTATAGAAACTTATCAACGAGGGATCGGTTAGAAGTTAGAACTGAAGACGATCCAGTTATCATTTGAGAAATTAGCAATAACAACCGGTCCAGGAAACTTGGCCCCAGATCCCGGGCCAAGAAACTGGTAAGTGTACCTAGAATTTTCCAACCAAATAGCCATAGCTGTCGTTTTTTAGTACAAACAATGAAAGATGAGAAAAGAAAGGAAAACAGCAACGGAAAACCGATTTAAGCGAGTTCCGCTACCCCTCTTCCAGCTCAGTCCACTCCGCTAAACATTCATGTCAATACTCCTACTTCTGACTTCTACTCCCCTCTCCCTTTACTGCTCCCCGTCAAGTTGGATTCTCAATAGAATTTTTAAAATTAACACTTACCGTCATCTTTGTTAAAGATCTTACCCTAAGTTTTTTATTAGATTTAATTCATGCACAAAGAATATAAAATTTTTTGTAAAATTATCTAAATTAAAAATTAAAAAATTAAAAATCAATGTAAATAGCACGTGAAATTTGATTTATTTAATATTAAAAAATGTTAAGTTATTTTTATTTTTATTAATAATAAAATACAAAACATCAATTTTTATAAATCTAGTTGTGATGTAAGTAATACGTTTTTTATTTTTCATTTTGTTCTCCCAATTTTGTAAATTTAAAAAATAATTTTGCACAATATCAACAAATAAAATAATTTAATTATATACTTAATAATCTGGAAACAAAATTTAAGTAATATTAGTTTAATATTCTTCTTATTTGTTTTATTATGCATACATATTAAATCATATGTCTAAATTAAAAAGGAGTGTCTCATGATTAATAAAATTTTTAATAATTTATATACTACTTCTTTAATTTATAGTGATCAAATAGCATATGAAATTGTTAGTTTATATTATTTTTATGAAATTAAATATTCTAGTGTTAGTTATTCACATTATTCTTCATGTAAAGATAATTATGTTAGTTCTAGTAGTGGTGATGGGGCTGTTGTAGCTCCTCGATTTGGTATCCATGAAATGAATTAGATATTGATGGTTATTATAGTTTTCTGTGAAATGAACTATATATTTATTTTGATACCCGATATCAATTTTCTTGCGAAAAGAGCTTTGATATTTTAGAGAAAGTATCTCACTGCATATCATATTATTTCTATAATGAAATATGATCTACTAACACTTCTAATCTCTATCGTAGTAACTAAACTCTACTTTTAGTGTGTACGATAAACGACGAGGAAGACTTGCGTTAGATTTCTTATATTCACTCATTTGCATCAAGAATGAAAACAACGCCACGAGATCAACAATGAGAAAAAGAACTAGTAAAAGAATTCAAAATTTTGAATGTTGAATATTAGATTTTTGTTTAAATTTAGATGTATTGAAAAGCATTTTTTTAATTTAATTTGTTTACATGTTGCGCATGATTGTCAATTAGATGAGTGCGAATTTAGTTGGGATACATATAATTTGTAGTGATCAGGTGTAAAATTAACAATTAATAATATATATTTTTATTTATTTTCTCAAATAATTTTTTTGTAATTACATATTATTTTTATATTAATAAAATACATTTATTATTTAGACGACTAATTATCATATTTTAACATTACAGTAATATATATTTTTTATAATTTTAATAATTAAATTTAAAAAATATATATAATATATTTATATAAAAAAATATTATGTATATATGTTCAGCTCGTTACATTGCACTCATTAAACTCGTTGGGTCATCTCGACTCAACTCATAAGGCTCACGACTTGTGAGCTGATTTGAGTTCAAAATTTTTTGGAGTTGGTTTGTTAGGTTCAGCAAATTTGATGAACTAGACTTTTTCAGAGTCAGTTCGACCAATTCATTTAACATCACAAAAGGCATCTATGTCTCGTGTGCCTTTTTGTTAGATTACAACAAAGCCTTCTATAGATAAAAGGTTGAAAGTGGCTTCAAATGCATCCAAAGTTGAGTATTAATATTTGCGGAATGAATAGAATAAAGAAGATTTTTTAGGGCGAGAAAAATAAGTAAAGTGTTTTTATCCACATTTTTTGTGACATTTAAGAGTGTCGAATTTCTTTCGGTGAATATTTTCTAGACTATTTAGTTTCTAAAAAAATATTGTAAATTCTCTTCTTTTTAATCTCACTTTCCATGGTTTTTCTCAATCTGAGATTCCACATAAAAAATTTTGGTGTTTATTTTCTAATTATTTTTCTTAATTCTTAACTGTTATATTTTGATGTTGTGGATATTTTCTATTGTTTTTCATATCACATAATTTATTTTTTCAAACAAGTCGTATCAGAGTCTTGTTATTATAGCAAAAATAACTAAAATTAAAAAATTTATTGAAAATAATTTCTTGTTGTGGAAATTATAAATAAATGTGTTATTGCAAAAGGATCATTGTGCTACTAGCTATTAGCGATAAACTAGTGACTAACGAAGATGAAAATGGATCAATGCAGTAGAAGATGTTAGTGCCAATTTGCATCTTGCACTAGCAGATGAAATTTTATAAAGCGTCTAAAAGATGATAACTACCAAGTTCCAAGCAAATCTGAGACACATTGACAAAATTAAACGAGGCGGGGTTAATACACAAACAAAATTTCTTCTTCCAAATTCATACGGTCACCTCATTTATAAATTTTGCCAACGATATTGCAAAGACGACATTAGTGTTCAATGATATTGAATCTAAGATTCTTGAAGAAGAAATTACATGGAAGAACAAAGAGTGCTCTTCTGTAGAAGCTTTATTTTTAACAAAAGGAAGATCAAAGGAATGAAATTCCTCTAGAGCCAGTGTCTAAAAATCTCTATCGAATGACGCCAGTTGAATTGAAAGAGTTAAAATTTCAGCTGAAAGATTTAGTAGATAAAGGTTTTATACATCTGAGTGTTTTTTCTTGGGGTGCTCCAGTGCTATTTGTTAGAAGGACGGCTCCTTACGAATGTGCGTTAACTACAAAAAGTTAAATAAGTTGATCTTCAAAATTAAATATCTATTGCTAAGGATCGACGACTTATTTGATCAACTACAAGGGCCCGAGTATTCTCAAAGATTGACTTACGCTCGAGCTGTTATCAGTTGAAAGTCAAAGCAGATGGCGTTCAGGACCCGTTACGGGCACTATGAGTTTTTGGTGATGTCTTTTGAGCTGACGAATGCCCAGTCAGCCTTTATGGACTTGATGAATATAGTATTCCTGAATTTTCTGAATAAGTTCGTGATAGTCTTCATTAAAGATATATTAGTTTATTCCCAGGATTAAGAAGAACATGCAGAGCATCTAAAGGCAGTTTTGTCTACTCTGAAGCGGTATTAGTTATATGCCAAGTTTTCTAAGTGTAAATTCTGGTTGGACTGAGTCAATTTTTCACGTCACATTATTTCTAAATAAGGTGTTTCAGTGGATCCAGTCCAAATTCAAGTAGCGAAAGAATGGCCACAAACAAAAAATGCCAGTGAAGTGCGAAATTTTATAGGCTTGGCTAGATATTACAGGAGATTTATCGAAGGATTCTCTATTAATGCCAAGTCTTTGACTAGTTTGACGAACATGGATGTGAAGTATGAATGGTCTGCAGCTTGTGAGAAGACTTTTCAGACCTTAAAGAAGAAATTGACCACAGCTCCTCTATTGATACTTCCAGTGGAACACGAAAAGTTTAGTATTTATTGCGACGCTTTTAAGGTCAAATTGGGATGTGTATTGATGCAGGACAAAAAGGTGATTGCCTACGCTTCCAGACAGCTGAAAAGTTACAAACAGAACTACCCTACGCATGATCTGGAGTTGTCAACAGTAGTGTTTGCGTTTTATGGACAGAAGTGCAAAGTATTTTCATATCACAAAAGTTTGAAATATCTCTTCATGCAGAAGGAGTTAAATCTGAGACAAAGACGGTGGCTGGAATTCGTGAAGGATTATGACTTTGAGATAAAGTATCATCCTGGAAAAGCTAATACAGTGGCAGACGCTTTAAGTAGGATGCCAAAGATGATGCAGTTCATAGTTTCTAGTATGTCTGTTCCTTTTATGGAAGGAAATTCAGAAGTTTGATTTGAAAATAATTTCAGAACTTTCAGCCTTGCTTTTGGATTTATCTGTACAGCCGACCATTTTATATAGAATTAAAGAAGCTTAACTGAAGGATTAAAAGGAGAAGAACGATATTTTAAACAAGTTGGCAGATACTTCTTCTAAATTCAGCTATTCGGAGAATGATATTCTGAAATTTATAGACCAATGGTATGTTTCAAGAGACGAAGAGTTAAGGAAGTTGATCTTGTCAGAAGCGCATTCATCTTCTTTCTCAGTGCATTTAAGCAATACCAAGATGTACCGCGACTTAAAACAATATTATTGGTGGTCGAATATGAAGAGAGAAGTAGCGAGTTATGTAGAAAGGTGTCTAATATGTCAACAGGTGAAAGCAGAACATCAGAGGCCAAGTGGAACGTTATAGCCTTTACCGATTTCTGAGTGGAAGTGGGAGAACATTTCTATGAACTTTGTAGTTGGCTTGCTGAGTACAGTCAAAGGCTATGATAGTATATAGGTTATAGTGGACAAATTGACGAAATTGGATCATTTCTACCTGCGAAGATGACTTATACGATGAATAAGTTTGCACAGTTGTATGTCCAAGAGATTATCAGGTTACATGGGATTCCAGTGTCGATTGTTTCAGATCAAGATCCAAGGTTTATTTTGAGATTTTGAAAAAGTCTGCAAAGTTGGGTATGAAATTAGCACGACATTTCATCCTCAGACAGATGGACAATTTGAGTGAATGATTCAGATATTAGAGGGCATGTTGAGAGCATAGGTGCTAAAGTTTTAGGCCTCGTAGAGCAGATATCTGCCATTGGTGGAGTTATCTTACAATAAGAGCTACCAATCCACTATTGGTATGGCTCCTTACGAAGCGTTGTATGGCCAAAAGTGTCGATTGCCTTTGTATTGGGACGATGTTGGCAATGTGAAGTTAGTTGGCCCAAAACTCTTACAACAGTTATCTGAGAAGGTTGCCATTATTAAACAGTGAATTGAGACAGCACAAAGCTGGCAAAAAAGTTATGCAGATAGAAGGAGTAGAGATCTAAAGTTTGCTGTAGGAGATGAGGTGTTCTTGAAGATTTCGTCGTTCAAGGGCGTTATTCGTTTTGATAAGGAAAAGCTTAACCCACAGTTTGTTGGGCCATTACTTATTTTGGAAAGAGTAAGTAGTACGTCGTATAGGTTGCAACTACCTTCGTCTATGGATGGAGTTCATGACGTCTTTCATGTGTCCATGTTGCGTAAGTGTATACATGACACGACTCATATTGTAGAATCGACAAATATAGAAATTCAACCAACTTTTACATACGAGGAGAAATCAGTGTAGATTCTAGAGTCAGCTGTAAAGGTCCTACGCAATAAGACGATTCCACTAATAAAAGTGTTGTGGAGAAATCACAACATTGAGGAAGCCACGTTGAAACGACAACAGGATATGATGGACAAATATCCAAGGTTATTAAGTAAGCAATTTTTGAGAACAAATATTTATTAAAGAGGATAAAATGTAACACCTGTGATTTTTATGTTATGAATTTAAAATCTCGTACATGTTATTTTATTAATTTTTATTTAATTATATAAGTACAAAATAATAGTGGAGACATTGAAGCACATGTATGGAAAAATAGAGTACCTAAGGTGGGAAGAAAATTAAATGAGACTAACTAAACTCTAATTAACTAGTTAAAATTTAAAGGAGAGCATAGTTGGAAAAGAAAGTGTGGTAGTTGAGCTTACATACTAAAAAGTTAATGTCATGTGGCAAGGCTTCTCTCTCGGCCCTCAACTGCTCTAACGCACGGCCACGCCGTTTATTTTCTAGCTAAGATTTGAGGTGATTTTTCATGGGTTTTTATGGTTGTTTTAGGGTATCACGAATTTTCTTCTCCTCTTGAAGATTGGTCTAATTTTTCCTCATATTCTTGAAGATTGAAGGTAAGATAATTTCCCCTTTGATTGGTTAATAATTCTAGGGTTTAGATATGGTAAATTTGTGGAGTATTGGTTATGGAATTTGTGGGTTTTGGATGTGTGATGGGGATGCACAAAAATATTGGCTAATTACTCTAAATTTTTGCTCTTAAACAGTATACATTGATGTTTGGATGGAAATTTGATGGATTGGAGTAATAATTGATGAATTTTGGTAAGGTGCAAGATTGAAAAATTTAGGGCAGTGCGGTTTTCGAAAGTCTACCATTTGTTGAGTTGGATTTTTGAAAATGGATCCCATTATGTTAAACTAGACATTTTAAGGACTCTATAACATGTTGAATTATCGAATTCCCACGATTATACGAAAAGTTATGAATTTATAAAGTTTACTCAAATTTTAGGCAAAATCCTGATTTATGACTTAAATTCATTGGATTAGTTTATGTTTGACTAATTGCTTTAATTATTGCCCTTGGATAATGTACATTGATGATGTGTTTGTTGTTGGAAAAATTAGATTGATGATTGTTAAAGTTTAATTGGACTATACACGAAAAAATGAGACTCTTAATTCAATTGGGCATTATGATGATTATTGTTGAGTAATTAAATTATGGATATAAATGGTGGATAATATGGTTTGAATTTGTTGAAGAAATGGTGGAGTTGTTGATGGATAATTGTGGTTGGACTATAATTGTGCATTGTTGTTTGAAATTGAAAATTTAGGGATAATGCATAATACGGGAAGATTATGTCAAAATTTTTAAAAAAATTGCCTTAGGAATTTCGTTATGATTATTGAATTGTTCAATTGGGATTTAATTGGCTTTATGGATTGTGTTTGTGATGGAGTCGATATTGATGTCGAATATGTGATGTTTTAGGTGGATTGTACAGTAAGGAAGAGTACACAAAACATTTACTAAGGATTTCCAAATAAGTGGATGTTTGGTGTTCGGCCATTATGACCCTACATCCCAAGGGTATTAGGATGTGTATATTTGGATGAATTTTCTTGATGTAATATAATTTGTTTGGGACATATGTTCTAGGAGTAGAATTTGTATGTTATGTAGTTGTTTATTTGTTAAGTTTCTCTTTAAGCTAAGTACATCTGTTGCTAATATTATGGAGGATTATGATCATGTCATGTTTATATTTGTGCACTACATTCATGCATCATGTTTGGCAAAGTCGTGAAAATGTTTTAAGTGCATGTTTTATTACGTAACCAATTAAAGAATATGTAATGTATGTAATGTTAAGCTGTGGGTGGCAGATTGAGTATGACTTATGTTTATCCACTGCGGTGGTCCTATTATGTCATGTATATCAACTTTGGTGACCTTGTTTATATATGTATGTGCCTACTCTCCACGTAAACTCCCCTTAACGTATGTCAAGTGAACAAAACGTAATGTGGAAAGAATATGTTTTATGTACCATGCATGCATATTCATTCATTTGCATTAATACACTCCTTACTAAGCATTAGACTTATAGTTTAAATCTTGTGATATAGGTAACGAGCTTGAAGGTAAGGAAGTCAAACCTCAAGTCGATAATTAAGCTCGATTGGTAGAAGGTGCTCGTGGCGGCATTTTGTGCCTTGCGAGGTGATTTAACCCGTGGGAATACATCCAAATAAAAACTTTTGGTAATTATCTATAAAATTAAAGGTTAAATAGAAGTAATCCCTTGTTTTGTGTAACGTTTGAATAGCTTAGGGATTTATATGTTTTGAAGGAATGTTTTGAAGATACGTGGGCTTTTCAAATATTTTAAATTCCATTAGACGTTCTTATTTGATTTTGTGAATTATGTGATGGAAGAGTAAATTGATCTAAAGAGGTGTATTTGTGGGATTTTGTTGATGATATATGTGGATGACTTGGGATTTATACATTGATTTTCAAAGTGAATTTTCTTCCAACTTTAAATAGGTCTTTTAAATATGTTTTAGTCACGTTTTCAATTATTCCTAAAGGGATTCGAATGTTCCAAATTCGTTTTAAAGTTTTAAAGAAAAATGTAAATATAAAAAAAAAGTGTGCTAAGTAAAGAAAAGTGCTGTCAAGTTCCGTGACGGCTTTCAGTTCGTTATAGGTGAGTCTTTATATTATGAATCTTACTGATCTTTATAGAGTTCACTCCGTTGTTTCCTCCAATTATTCAGGAACAAGTGATGGCAACTCACGTAAAAAATGTGAAGGCATAATGGTAAAGAGTTCAACACAATTTAAATCCAGTAGAGTTTTGAGTTTTGTTTTATCTTTTTATATAATTAGTTTTTATATGGATAATGTCTGTAAGATAAACTATGATAAAGTCTTGTACATCATAAGACTTGTATACGCAATTGTAAGTTGTTTTATATTTTATTGCAGGCCAATGATCTATATTTTTATTATTCTGTTTCATTGATGATTAATTTAACTTCATACCTCAGAAATTCCAATAATTGAGGCGCGAGTCCCGACAACGATTGCAACCACATCAAATGGTGAAAATATTGTTAACCTCATGACTAATAAATCACACTAAGTGTGCAATATTTTTGCATCTTATCATATGATTTCACAAGTAGAATATTTTACATTTTACACCAATGAAAATTTTGGTACTGTTAAGAAAATAATAATGTTTCTAAAATAGTTAGAAAAGGCAATACATGTATTTACACCAACATAAGTGGTGAGTTAGTGCTTGAGAATTCATATATGTTCCATATACTAAATAAAATCTAATATCAATTGAATCTCTTGATGATGAAGCTTACAAGAATAAAATTTACTAGAGGCAAATGGAAGTTCAACATAGACTCTCTAATTATAGCGAGAAAAATTAAAGAGTCAAATTTATATATGAAACAAGCAATCGTGAAAGAAGTATCAATGAATGTTGCATCAATGATTGAAGATAACACATCTATTGAGTTATGGTATAAACAATTGAGTATATATATAGAAATGACTTCAAATACTTGGCAAGAGAGATGATTGTCACATCATAAAGGTGAACCACTGCTAAGTTGTATTTATAGTTTGACACAAAAATAACATAGAGCTTCAATTCAAAAAAATTCTACAGCAAAAAAGTTACACGTGTTAGAAGTCATCTATTTAGATGTTCGTGGTCTCACGTAAACAAAAATGTCACCCCATCCCTCTTGGGCTATATTGATCTTACCATACGAATATAATTTGTGGAAGTTATATAGAATAAATGCAATTAAAACAATTTACTTATCAAGAATGAAACTGTTTTTAGTGAAGCATGATTAAATGCAAAGTGGATAACTTTTATTGTTTTTAGTGAGGTATGACTAATGCCAAGTGTGTAACTTTTATTGTAATGATTGGATTTCTCTTAACTTTTACGGTGTTAAAATATTTATGAAAATAAAGATAATGTTTTTAGAATGAAACGATTTAGATGTATGTGTTAAAATTATGCAGGTTTGAAATTGATTGATCCCGATTTCATTTAAAACTGCACTATTCCATCAAATCAAATTATGAGTGGTAATTTATAAAAATTTATAGAAGAAAAAATGTTTCTAACAACTTGAAAACTTGATAGACGTTTCTATGCAGTACATTGGGACCACTAGGAAGGTGATCATGCATGACAATCATTATATTTTTAGGTGACAAACTTGCTTAGATAATTAATTATGATTAAAAGTTAATTAATCTTACTTAGTTTAATTAATCCATTATTAAGTTAACTATACACTTAGTTAATTAAATTAAGAAATAACTAATTATTTAAGCATATATTGGATTAGCAAGTAGCTCAATTGGTTAAAAGAGTAATACACGAGGTTAAAGCGGTACTTTAACAAAGACAAATGAGGGTAAATCCATAAATTTATTGCAAGTCACTTTTAGATAAACCTTAAAGCTAGAGAGAAGCTCCATTTTCATGCTTCTATCTTAAGGAGAGAAGAGTTGAAAAAAGAAAAATTATGGAGAAAAGGGAAGAAGAAGGAGCCGGTGGACGGTGGTTGCGCCCCAAAGCAAGGTTTTTCAATAAGTGAAGGGCTAAAAACCTAAAACTTTCACTTGAACCCAATGGAAATAATACTTGGAATGAGGTCTTCAATCATGTAACTAAATCAAACCATTTTGAGAGACAAACCTAGGATCTATTGTATGATATAGGTAGAGATAGATAGAATGAAAATTGTATGCTACTTATTTTGCATAGATTGGGTTGGAATTGAGGTGGTTAATTTGTAAGTGTTTTGGATGTTTTAATCATGATTGTGATGAACTAATGCTTGTGAACTCCAAATACAGCCTTTAAACACTCTAGCGCTTGTTTGAGCACTACAACTCTCACTTTCAAAGCAATATTTATGTTAGGACAGTAGTTAGGCACTACAATGCCCATTTTGGGCACTAGAGTGCTTGATACAAGGTGGAAGAACAATAGCTTAGAAATATGGGAGTTGGAATGCTCGTCCAAAGTGTTACTAGCCCACAGTCTCGGCATTGTAGCATTCGGATTAGGGTTAAAGCGCCCAAATAGCAAAAAATGTGTTTTTGACCCATATTAATAACCCTTATGTCCCTTCGTTTGACATGATTTTGGAACATGATTGAACATTAGAATACATACTTTCATGCATTATAAAGATGTTTCTAAAACAAAATTAGCGTAGTTTATTTTAATGCATTGGTAACATATGCATAATAATTGCATTGTGTGATGCTAAAAAACACGCATCCATAAGGTAAAAGGGATAAAGTTTACACGAATCGTAGCACTTGAACTCAATGGTTAAGTTGGCCTACTTGTATGCCAAATGTTTGACCATAGGTTGTTGATGGAAGATCAACTTAATGTCCTACTTAGATTCGAATGATGGAAGATCAACTTAATGTCCTACTTAGATTCGAATTCCTAAACCTGATGAGGAAAGTAATGATTTGGTGCTGTAGTCATGCAAGAGAGAGTTTAGAAATTTGTAGTTGTGTGACAGTCGTACATATTGGGCATACGCATGGATTGCCAAATGTCTAAAATGTTCATCAAATGGATAAAATATGCATTGGACCATACACAAGTGCAAGAAATAGCTTGGAATGGCATGCTCACTACTTTCACCGTTGTTGCAGTGGAATGAGAATGTGAGGTCCTATGTTATGTTGATAGAGTTTGGATTTGCAATTCTTTAGTGTTAGATTACGTTTTAGGTTTTAGCGCATTATGTGACTTTTTCATTTTTTTTTTTCGTATATTGAACACATTCACAACAAAGAAAAAACAAAACAATTTTAGATGCTAGAGGGATAGGAAAACCATCCTAGATAGATGGTTTAGTATTTTGTAAGATTTTGATGGCCTCATTGTATATATCTTTTTGAAAGGTCCGTACATTGACCTATTATTCATATAGTCGAAAACAAACATGTTTTATGAAGTATAACATGTGTCTTTTTCTCTTTATATAAAATAGTTTTTATTTAAAATCACATGAATCATTGTTAGAAAGAAAAAAAATTATTGGTTGACTTTAAAATCAAAGTGGTTCACGAAACACTATTGAGAGACATTAATTGAGATATCTTAACTTAGAATGTCAAGTTGAATGTCTACCAATGTCATGCAACCGGTTTTATGTGTGGTCGGAGGAGTGGCGATTGACAGCTGCAAATCTTGACGAGATTGGGTATCGGATGAAGGGCAATTGTGTTTCTTCACAGAAGGCGGCTACAGAACATAGACGGCTACAGAACATAGACGATCAACTGATCTTCTTGTCCAGAAGGCCAATCGTGGCAAGGTTGGTGAGAAACTTATTTCTTTGAGAGGTGACAACCTTCTTTTTCTCTTATGAAGAAGATGACAAGAGAAAGAATTAATTTTTCTTCATTTTCTAAAATTACAATTTTCCAAAATTGACTAAATGTGGTTTGACATAGTGAGAATCATTTCAATAAATCAAATCTAAGCACGGACTCAAAGATACTCCAATACCAATTGTTGAAAATCGAACACCAAATTAAAATAAAAAAAAAAAGAAAAATTTTACGCAAAAATTCTAATAGAAAAAAATAACAGACATAAAAGAAATTCACTATCTAAATATAATAAATTTTACGAGTCAAATATATATTTATAATGTTAAACAATATTCATATCGTAGTTCCAACCAGCTCGATCTAAATAAAATTAAAGTCACACAAATCTCTAACATCCCCATCCTCCCACTTTTTCATATCTGCCAATTTCATGTCTGCGTCTTTGGTTTCCATGGGGTAAAGACCTTACTTGATATTCGAGGACATACATAATCACTGTACAAATCATGGCATCAAATATTTCTACATCATAAAAATCAATAAGCTGTACTAAATTTTAATAAATATGGTACAAAAACGATTAATAATTCAACATTTGTCTCATAACTTTGAGAACAAATCTGTCACGTCCGCCATTTATGGACGAAAATTACAATAGAAGTAAAGATAGAAATGCTGAGTAGTCCTTGGTTCTTTCTAGTCCAGTTCTCGCATTGGATGTTTTCATGGTAAAGGTTTACTGTTGGGATTTTTCGCACCAGCAATAGAAAACATGTATGGAGACTTGAGATTTACCTGGTTGACAATGCTGATGGTAACTTGAAATTGTGCGATGTAACTTTCGGTGAACACGATTTAAATAGAGTCACAGCCATATCCATAGACCAAATGTCAAGAGATGCCGGGGACTCAAACAGGAAATTTTAAGCCACAACCAGTTATATAATGTGAATAATAAATACTCCTTACTAGATATAGGAGGCACTTTGGAGAAAGCATATATAGGAGCCCTGTGAGCTCTGTATTTTATTTTCATTTTCACGGTTAAAAATTGAAGAAAATATACACAGGTGGCAATCATGAACATTATATTATAATTTTAACATGAGAAAATGACACTTGGGAAATGTATGATGGAGCCAACACATTGACCATTTTTACTCACATTGCCATTACACAAAATCAACTTATTATCGAGAGCCACTTCCGCGTGCCAAATAAACTGGTCGTGTATATCATCGATTGAGTTAGTCAAATTACAAACTTCAGAAGATCACTTGCACAAACCCAAGACCAACTTATCTCCTCAATGACAAATTTATACATTTGAAAAATGAGCACAAAAAAGACCCTTATCAAAGAATGACCATATGATTTTTTTTTTCTTACGGATTTTGGTTCCCAGAAAGATCGAAAGGAAAACACACCGATAACTTTGATTTCTGATCATTTCTGTTGTATTTATAAGCTCGACTGAATTCTGACTCTATGAAACCTGACATACTTCCAAGTTTGAAAAGCAATCTCTCTATGCTCCAGGCAACTGTAAACCCATTATCCTGCTCAAAAAACCATTACCATTATGATACATAGCAACAAGTCTAGCGAATAAAATTAATCATTCCTAAGTTCCACAATCTAAATTCACTAAGAAAAAAGAAATGAACAACGCAAGAACAAGTAATCAATTAAGTATACATACATAAGATGAATGGCTCCCCTTGCTGCAAATTCTTCCTTGCACGGATAACGCTATTATAAATTCAGAGCAATTTACTTAGATTTTGTCAATGAGTCTAGGAATTAAAACTAAATTCAACACTTCTATTAATAGACTTCAATTATACATACTAGATTTCTGCAGCTCATCCTCCCAAAACAAACCAGAATTCAAATGAAATTAACTTCCCACACCCTGTCTCTCTCCTTCCACTTATTCTGCTATTCAAACAAACAACTAACAACTCATTTCCCATCTTATCCTTAAGAACAACTTAATAAAACAATAAAATAACACAACATCTATATCGTTCTTCTCTATTTATGACTCTCATATTAGAAATAAACTGGAAGTCCCTTCCTCCTAATAAATACTTCCTTCAGATGTTACCTTCTGATGAACACAATCATTTACACCTAAAATTTGTTTCAGCAGGTTGAAACAATGAGAAATGTGAAAATGCAAACGCACTTCCAACCCATATGTTCAATATTCAAACCATACCTTACAAAAAAAAGGAATCATGTTTAGAGGTTTGCAGACCCATATCACGCCAAACAAGTCATGTCAGGATTGGCAAAAGCTACCGTTTGTAAACCATGCTTAAGTGTATATATGTGTTTGCATGCATCTGCTGTTTATGTGTGAAAAAGCAGATGGAAAGAGAGGAAAAGAATGAAGGAAAGAGAGACTACGGAAGAGAGAGAATGAGAGACAGAGACAGAGGGTACTTGCCTACTGAAGCTTCTTTTCCTTGTTCAATGTGATTGGTATTTTCTTTAGAATAGAATCATCAAATTTCCTGTACTGCGTCCGTAGAATTTTATGTGTCATAGACAACTTGTCATCAACATGATCCTGGTACTTATCATAAAGCACGGGAATCGACATGCTAATAAGAACCCCTGCAGAAGAGAATATCATACACTCAACGGAATGCAAGGTTTGTGAAGAACAGAAAAATAAGCACTAAAATAGAACTCACCAACATACATCAGAGTGAGACAATTGAAGAGACTTCCAATAATGGAAGCCACGCACAAGATTAAAGAAACCTGAGAAAGCAAACGTATTAATACAGAAATACAACATTAGCATAAATATAAATTTAGTGAAGAGAAATAAGAGCGGTAAAAGTAACCAAACCTTTAAAAAGAGTTTAAAGTTTCTATAAATGGTAATTTCCCGTGCAATTGACAAGACATAATTGATCAATACTCTTAGTTCATCAGCAGCTTTCATGACAGAGTCGTCAGAAATTCGTAGATCAGGCAGGGGAGGTAAAGGTCTGGAAAAAAGATTGTCTGTAGTTTAAATTACTAATGTTTTTTAACTAGAAGTAGCTGCAAAAGTTCAAATTATACATCTAAAATTTATTTCCCTGACCTGCAAACGGACCATATACATCAAACTTAGGTTAGATTCACGTTCTCCAACTCCTAGCTCGCAAATTACCAGTTTGCTTTTCACATTTTCTTTTTGTACATAAATCCTCTTTTTTTCCCTTTTATTATCAACTTTGAAGACAATCAATATAAGCGGATGAAATTGACAATCTCTACATTTGGCATTTTACTCAGCATTCCTTATCTACTGCTTTTGGGCGACCTTCCCAACAAGAGATCCATTCGATGAACTAGGAGACTAGTTAGACTCGCGACCCTCGCAATATTCATATATATATATATATATATATATATATATATATATTCAATTCCACTTTCCCCACATCAGCTCACAGACTAAAATAGCAAGACTATTGTTTCATAACTAATTGATGAAATAATCAAATTGACAATCATCCTTTTCATATAACTCCAAATGATTCAAGAAATTTCACAAAAGAGTTTTATTTTTCCCTCCCCCCTCGAAGCATAACTACAGAGATGAAAAATGAAACCTGCATCAACCATTACATCGATCCACAGTGAAGGAGATAATGAATGAAAAACGTTACCGATTGAGAAGAGAAGCAGATTTGGCCCAGAAAAATAGAATGACAACGAGAAGCAACACCACGTTAGCTGCGAACGACAAGAGGTTGTAACCAGCGCGTTCAAACAGAAACCAGAAGGTCGTAGCAGAGATTAACACCAAAACCGCTACATATCGTTTCTTCCACAGCAACACATCAGCCACTACCACAACCATTGAAATTAATCGAGCCAAAAATAAAATTAATCTTCAGAAAATGAAAAAACGCACAAAGATTGTCTATGATTTAACTGACAAAGCCAAATATTCATAAATAGACATAACTAGTAACAAATGACCGTCGTTAATGGCAAGGAAAAAACCTTAAGAATGTAAAAAAAACAATGTGAATAGGATCTATAAATAAAACTGATTGAACTAAGAAGATTTGATGAATAATTAAAAAAGCAACGTATGGATAGAACACGCGAAAGGAAAGAGACATATAAAGAGAGCGTACCGGAACCAGCGCCAAGGGAATGGTAAATGGAACGTCGGGGAGAGGGATTAGATTCATTCATGGCGATTAGGGTTTCTCAGATGAAGTAAGAAAAATGCAAAAACAACGAAGTGAGAGGGAGAAGGGACCCAGGAAAGATGAAAACAGATTTTGGAAAGGGGAGAAAGGAAACGACGTCGTTCCGTTTCAAAATACAGGTGCCAGGTGGAACTCACATTCCGGTCGGGTTTGATTTGGTTTCCCTAAAATCGAAGCCGAAACCGACAAGTTGGACTCTTTATTTTAAAAACTCAAATCAAATCCAAAATCTCGGTTTGTTCAATCACTCTCAATATAAATTTTAAGTGATCGACGTGAAATACAATTCGACTGTATAGTCATTTAGGTGTGTAAATTTATTGTCGGAAGGGAGAATATTTCTACGATTTGTCTACAATAATTGTGTTAAAACTAGGCTATAACTTTCTACTAATCTTATTCTTAAAACAAATTTACAAACTCTCCATTTAAACGTATATCAAATATTCTAATAAACTCGAAAATACGTGACAAAAACTAAAAACACAACAACAAAATGAATTTGCAAGATGCTAATATATGTGAGCAACATAAGGTATCTAATTAATGTTACTCTTTTAAAATATAAACTATGATATTTCGTTCATTCTTAGATCAACATTGCTCAACGTAAAATAGGTACGATGAACAAAGAGCAAGGGAATAAAGATAAAATTATAGTTATCTCCAACCTCAATCTTCCATACTAAACTTAGATATTACTGTCGATAATACTCTTTCGTCTCATTTGACTATATCAGACACTTAGTATCTGATGAATAATTAAAAATTATTTTTATAGTAAAGCGTAATTTAAATCCTAGAGTTAGAGTCATTTACACATTAGATTTAAACTATTTTGTAGAGTAATTTAACCTATATTTTTTAGTTGTCAATAATTTAGATATTACTGTCAATTTAACGGTTAAATTCAGCACGTGTGTGTCATACTTTCTATTTAATGAAGTGTTTTAATCAGATTTTTGACCCCTCAATTTACTTTTAATCTCATTTTTGACCCCGCATATTTACAAAATTTGAAATCGTAAAAGATTATATAGATAGAGTTTAAAATCGGGTCAGAAATCATTGGATGAATTATGATATTAGGTTAAAACATCTTATTTAGTGAAAAACATGCTATGCACGAGGTGAATTTAATAGATAAATTAGCAGTTAGGTTACATTTTATTTTTATTTTTATTACGATGCTTTTTCGCTACACACGTCAGCAAATTCTTAAAGAGAATTTTTTAAGAGGGTGCACTTCTTAGCAATAATCAATTGCTAATTGACGAATTAAGTAAAAAAACATTATCAATTTTAAATAATCATTTCATCTATTTTTATTGTTAGATTTAATAGAATTGACCATCTGTTTGTTACTAGTCACGTGACACGTTACGTTAAATTTATTTGTCTAAAATAGATGGAAGGATCATTTAAAAATCAAATTGAAACTACGAGGAGTTTTGATACAAATCAAATTATAAGAAGTAAATTGAAACAAACCTAAAGGACCAGATTAACGACATATTTTACCCTAGTTTTAAATTTACTATGTTCTCTAACTTCTCATCAAAAGTACAAGGAGGCATTAAGCCATCTTGTCCCACCTCTCATAGTCCAACAGTGGACTATTGACCATCGCAAGACAATCCCTTCTCCAAGGAATAAACTTACACCATGTTACACGAAGAAGTAAGAGTGGACACTGGTTGGATCGGTTTAGTCCAATTTCAAGCTCAGATTGAAATCGGATTGAGATTAGGGCTAAACAGTAAACACACCTGAAGACAATAAACACACTCGTAGACAGAGGAGAGACGAGGCGAGGCGAATCGGAATAGGAAGCATGGAGAACGGAGCATGGCAATCGGGAGTTGGGGGGAACGAGAGTCGCAACTCGCGAGTTGGGGTCAAGTGTTGCCTGTTAGACCGTTAGTGTTCAGCTGAGCAAAAAAATGGGAGTCGTGCCGCCGAGTCGGGAGAGATTCTTTCTGATCTTTGGATTCTAGAATTGAAGACTGAAGATGGAAGGATTCTTTCGGCAACAGATTTTTTAAACTTCGGTCGGTCCCGTCCCAATTTTTCAAGAATTATGGCTATGGATCGAGGACCAAACCGAGAATCGATGAAATTTTGAATTTTAGACCAAGAATCAGACCATAGTCCAGCAATTTGGGACCAAAATAGGACCGAAACCAATGGTCTAGTTCGGTTCTCGGTCCTTTAGTCAGTTCGGCCCAGTCCCACGAAGAAGCATGTAATCTGCATGTTACTCATCTTTTAAATGCAACATGCATCTTGAAAAAAACTCTCTCCTCTTTAAACTATCTAGTAAGAGAAAATATGACAGCCAATCCCACGGGAGTCAATAACCGTCGCCATAGCACCTCCGATGGAACAAATTCTCTTAGTGAGGTGCTGTATACAAGGTGCATGATCCATTGCATTCATGGATTTTGTAAATCCATAGACATAAACACATAAGAAAGCACACTAAAGACATTTCATATCAAGCATATAACATCACATATCTAATCATCCGCATCATATATAACACAATCGTCTCAAATATCTTCAAAACACATCAAACTCTAGTATAACAAAAAGTTATATATCAAGAGGCTAGAAGATGAAACAATACACAAAAAACAAATACATCTAAGTGCTATGAGGATTAAGTCGGTCGCTCAAACCTTGTTGATCGTAGTTGAAGTTTGCTTCCTATGAGTCGGACCTTAATACTATGGCAGTTCAGGCAGTCTCTTAAATGGCTTCTTTTTTTGTCCCTCCTCTCCATATGTAACTGTTCTCAAATATTCACAGCCCATTAATTCATCCAACTTTGACAAACAACATCAATTTAGTACTTTGATCCTAATTTAATAAAATTTGGTGGATTTAATGAATTTAGTCCAATTTGGAGAAACATTTGTATTTATGCCTTTTGAGGCAAAAATACGTAGTCTCCGACCATTCGACGCTCGGATAGAAATTCACGGAATTATAGAAAACCCTCATGCCCGCTAGCGAAGTGAAGAAAACTGCAATATCTATTCATCAGCACTCGTCCTTCAAAGTTGTAGTGAAAGGGAGATTCAAATCAATCTCATTACCCCTTGGATCTAGTACGTACACAACTCTTCCAAAAGACAACCACTACCCATCAACTCTAAAACTGATGTGCTCCACCACAGTAAGCGGTGGGTGGTTTATTTTATTTCCATTGATTTTCCAAGTTTGTAAGGGGATATATATTCAGCCAATAAATATAGAGATTTTCTCCCAAATTTACTCTCTCCTTCATGGTTTTTTGTGATTCCAATCATTTTCTCTCTACCCTTATAAATTACCTCTCCACAATCTACACAACCTCGAACCTCCCATGTCCTTTCCCAAGATTTCTTCATGGAAGCACTTGATATTCTTAATAGCCACACCTCCAAAAGAAAAGCGGTTATACACTTCCCACTACCCAACCAAATGCATTTTCTCCCCCTCTTCCATCTCGCGTCTCAACCATTTCCAAATGATCTAGTCTCGAAGTCATCTGATCTTAAAACACTTAGAACACTCAGGTTTGGCAATGATAGATACTTCATTCTAACAGTCGACACTTCATACATTTCGGGTTAAATCATCTAATGACCTAGTGGTCGACAGTTCATCTTATCGGTCGACATTTCATAGTTCTCGGATTAAATTATCAAATGACCTAGCGGTCGATACTTCCTTATGAAGTGTCGACACCTTTTGCAAAATAAAAGGTGTGCCGTCGACACTTCTCTAAAGCAGTCGACATCTTCAACTATATTTCCAGTGCAGGGTTTGAAGTGTCAACCACCTTCCAGAGCGGTCAACCCTTAAACAATTTTCAGTGACAATAAGTCATGAAAAACTCCTCTCAATATTTCTCACTTCCAGTTGACGAATAAACTTACATAGATCTTAAATAGACCAATAACAGCTCATTGATTTGAGTTTCCAAGCTTGAATCTATTTTTTTTTTATAAAAATCTTAAACTATCAACACGAAAATGGAAGGAAAAGACTTACCAACTTTTGACGGTAAGCACCTTTGTTGTGCCTTGATATCCATTCTTGAGTGTATCCCAAGCTTCCTTTGTTGTTGTTGTTGCTGCAGAAATCTGAGAAGAAAAAATTGCATCATCCATCGTTTGTTGAACGAAGAAAAGAGCTTTGGAATCTTTCTTTTGCAGATCTTTCAATACTTCCAGCTGCTACACCATCTTCATTGTAGCCATTCTTTATCAACTCCCATATATCTTGAGAGATGAAGAGAATCTTCATCTTTGTGCTCCAAACATTATAGTTGCAACCTTGAAAAATTGGAATCGCTGGTTGTGAGATATTTACTCCATTTGATGTGCTTGCCAATGCAAAAAACCAACACTGTTCGCAGGCCTTAGCGTGGCTCTTGACACCAGATGTTAAGATTTATAATCTAGTTGAATAGAAGCTTCTCTCTTAGATTGCAAAAAACAAGAGAAGTAAAAGAGTTGTCACACAAGACTTTTAACAAAAAGATTATCGGCAGAAAAAATAGATTGAAAAATATATATTTTTGATAATTTATTCATTCTAAACTGAAACATAAATACATATCAGATTTAACAACCATAGCAATATTTCAGCTACGATTAACCCCACCAAACTCATCTCCTATAACAACTAAAACTCAAGCAAACTATCCACGAGAAAATGACAAAAGTATTGACCAAGTAGATGCTAACCACGTAACATAAACTTATTAATTTCTGTATTATTTCTAACACGACTGTGATGTATAAAAATTAGTGAACAAGTGCTCCGTGCAAATCTCATCAAGAGGTAAGTTGCCATATCCAATCTAATCATATCCAACTAGTCTGTGATTTTAATGCCTTACACTTTGCTCTATTCGACTAGGTGGGAAGGATGCACGGGCAAGAGAATCCAGTGTCTCCATTTGAAGCTTTCAAGCTAGCCTCGTATAGTCATAAGAATATGTGAAATATTTGTACGGTATAAAAGTTAATTTATTGATAAATAAAAAGCTTGTTCAAGAATTGAGATACGAAAGCTCTGAGTATAAATAAACACATGTAAACAATACCAAATGTATGCAGCAGTTTGCATGTAATAACTGAAAGCGACATCTTTTTTCGCATAAAACACTTGTCAGTCTATCATGAATTATTATATTTTTTTACTATTTTGAATCAGAAAAAATCTATAATTATTACATTTTTCATTATTTTGAAACATATTAAAATAAAGATAATTTTAATCTCACTAAAATTCAGTGATTAAATTAAAATAATTTCTATTTTGTTCCGGAAAAGGTAATATTTATATTCAAAATATTAAAAAGGAGAAAATAAAAATAAATCTGCGCTCCTCCTTTGACGCCTTTGTACACAACAAGAAAACTCCTTTCCTGTCATTTCTGTCACTCATCGTTGTGGAGGTTTTTCGATAGCTAGAGTTGAGGGTGAAGAAGTTACATAAACAGATCAAGAGTTTGATTTGAATCAGGTGGGTAGTTTTGTTGGTCAATCATTTGTAATCTGCCGATATTCTGAGAAAAGAGAGACCACTGGCACTAGGACTGATGCTGGAGGAAGCAAGGAAGAAAGCGTGAAGCTTTTTCTATCAACATCATCTGAATATGAAATCGACGGATAACAACTTTATATTTTTTACTTGTTGCAAAATTAAAAACTATATTTTATGGTAAAATAAAAAGACTATTGTTATAATTAATCTCTTAAAAAATTTATGAATAAATTATAAAAAATAATTTATTATATTAATAATTATTTGACACACGAATAAATTTTATTAAAGAGTAAAATAAGAGAGTACACGTAGTATTACTCAAACAAAAAATATCATTTATGAAACTGTCATCATAGCAAAGGCTTCCAACACTTCACAAAAAAAAAAAAAAAAATTTGGTTCAAACATCAGGGTTGTTTTCCTTCTTTGCCTATACTCATAAGTTGATTCTCTTTGTTATAGTTGGTAGAGAACCATATTTCTCTGTAGTCTAGACTGTCGGCAATAGGTAAGTTTTCGATAGTTTCTTCTATATTGTTTGTCGTTTTATTTTGCATAATGGTATAAAGTTCTACGACACGGTTGTATCAAACTCGAGATTTTTCAACAATGCAGAATAAAGTTCAAGAACACCTTTCAATCAAGTTTGAAGAAATTGACTTTGATCGAACTTTGCCGATAGAACAAAAATTATCAAACAAGTAGTTTGATCAAAACCAAATGTGCTCATTGAACCAAAGTTATCAATTTGATTTATCAAGTTTTAAATTGAAGAAAATCTACTTCTTCGCAAAGAAGTTCGGAGAAAATTTTCATAAAAACTTAAAGTATTTCATATATCATTGTACTTTAAAATTACTACAAATGTGTTGTTTAAATAGGATATAAACAAATACTAAAAATAATAGTAAATGGCCAAAAATATAAAATGTACAAACTCTAAACGTCAAAAAATAAATTAAAAAAAAAATTTTTTTGGCAGTAAGTGGCCGCGCAGTGCGAGAGCTGCCTTTGCTTTCGCGCATGCTGCCTTGTTTGCACGCGTCCTGCACGCCTCGTCTTGTCTTGAGTGCATTCACTACTTCATGTTTTTCTCTTAGTTAACTTACAAGTGCATTGCAAACATCTTTTTGTCGTCAACCTGAAGCTTTAATTTTTGCTCTTCTTGGTTTGTATCGTTCTTTTTTTCTTTGAAGAGATACTTGAATTTCCTAAATCATACACAAAGAAAGTCACATTCAAAAAAGGGGCTCAGATTTTAGAAAAAATCAAACTAGTGTTTTCTCCCTTACCAACATAACACTATTTTTCTTACTTTTTTCACCTCATCTTCATACTCCATGGTTCAACACTACTTTTTCTTCTTGAATCTCATGAATTTCTTAGAAAATTTCACCCAATGGGCACTTATCTTTCTCTGGTTGAAATTTTATAAAAATTGGATCATTTTGAAAAAAAACTAACATTTTCTTTTATGTGCTCTTTGATTGGTGGCTCTTATTCGTAAAATTCTTTGCACTCTTAAAAAATTGCTTCTTCCTCCAAAGACTCGTCTTTTAGAGGAAAAATAATTTCTTCTTTCTCGTGCTCTTTAGCCTCTTTTTTCACATTTTGTTTCTTTACTTGTTGTGCCCTCTTGCACCACTCTATCATCATATCAACGATTTGTTCGAACTTTCTCCATAAAGCTTTCGCCTCCCAATTTTGCTTTTGTCGGTACTATTCCTCTTCACTTGCGAATCCTTGAGTCAAATCCTGTCATCTTCTACATGAGTCTTGATAATAGTTGTTGGGAATATATCTCTTATGTATGAGTACTTTCGTATCTTCCTATGTGCGTATGGGTTGCACACTATATATTCTTTACTAATTGATCCCACCATGTGCTTGCATAATTCGTGAAATTCATCAATACTAATTTGATCTTTTTCTCCTCGGTGTACATATGACAATCAAACATATGATCAATTTTTCTTTCTCATTCTATGTATATTTTGATATCACTCTTACCTTAAAAAGGAGGAATTACCTTTTTTATGTTGTTTAAGTTACCATCCATCCTCTTTGGTTGTTCTAGCTCTTCTTTCTCTTATGTAATTGGCATACTCATCAACGGATTTCTTATAATCTTGTTCCTACTCCTTCGTGTATGACTATTAGAAGGAGACTTATATCTTTTAAACTTCATGTCTAAATCCTTAGATTAAGCATCTATAGCCTCCGTGAACAATTTTGGATCAAATTTAAAATCCTCTTCTTCACTACTCATAGTCTCATGAAGAGAAATACAAAGTTTTAGTGAACAAAATAATTTAAATGGAACTCACATACTCCATCGCGTGTTTACATTCAGTCAATGTCTCTCCACTCATGTTTCACTCAAAATAATTACTTTTATATAATAGTTTCATCCTCTTGCCTCTGACCTCTTAACTTTCTCTTTTAGCTATTTATGTAAAACTTTAATCAAGAAAAAAATATTCAACAAGTAAAACAAGCAAAATCAAAATTTTAAGCTAAGAATTCCAATCTCCAAGAATAGTCGAATCAAATAATTTTGAAAGAAAAGAATATGAATGATCAATGAAGAAAACTTTGTTAATAATCAAGGAACAAAAATAACAAAGTATTGATGAATAGAGATATATGAACAGTGATATTTCAAAAATAATGATCGAATATATCAATAATGATAATAGAATATTTCAAGAGTATTGATCAAATATATCAAGAATGATAATAGATTATTTCAAGAATAATGATTGAATATATCAAAATTCATAATCGAATATAGGGTAATGATCGAACATATCAATGATAATCGAATATCCAAGAATAAGAGAAGAACTTGAAAGTACAGGAATCTCAACAAGTGTATATTTTTTTTATCTTTAAAGAATTTCGCAAAGAAGAAATTCAAAAGAAAAGAAGATTTTCTTTTATTTGTCATTGAAGAATTTTGAAAGAAGAAGTTTGGGAGAAAAGAAAATTGATAGAAAATAAATATAATGACTTGATACTAGAAGCTTTTGCTCTGATATCAAATGATGAGAACTATAAATATATCAAACTTGAGACCCAACAATGTGGAATAAAACTCAGAAATACCTTTAAAATAAATATGAAGAATTTGACGCCGATAAAACTTTGCCGATAAAACCAAAGTTATCGAACAAAGAGATTGACCTGAATCAAAATTTTTGATTGAATCAAATCTATTAAATTGATCTCCTAAGTTTTAACTCGAAGAAAATCTAGTTCTTCCAGAACCTAAATGAAAATTCTCATAAAAACTCAAAGTATTTTCATATATCATTTTAAAATTAGTACAAACGTGGTGGTTAAATAACATACAAACAAACTTTAAAAATAATAGTAAATATTTCAAAAAAATCCTAAAATTTGGTAAATCCTAATAAATGAGAAAAATATAAAATATAGAAATTCTAAAATGTCAAAAATAAAAAAAATAAAAAATTGGAAATGGTTGCTAGTGGCCGAACGCGCGCTACCCTGTTCTCGTGCGCCCAGCGTGTCTTTAACGCTCTGGAAGCCTTGTTGCATGTACAACTTCATGTTTTTTACTTGCTTGGTTTACAACGTATGATCAAAATATTTTTTTTACTTCAATTAATAATTTTTGATTCAAAACTCTTCTTTTATACTTTTAAAAGTATCACGTTGCTTTAATAAATCTTTATCCACTTTTAAAAATCTTTTATTGAAGCTTTAGTTTCTGGCCTTTCTTGGTTTGCATCAAAATTTATTTTTTTCTTCTTTTTTAGCAAATGGGTGGGTTTCTAAAAATAGAAAAATAATGTTCTCGGTGATACAAAGTTAAAAATACTAAAGATAAAAAGAAGAGGAAACGGTTTGCCGTTGTCGCAGAAAGGAGACAGATATTATAAATATTTGGCTTTCGAAATATCATTTATCATCGAGTCTTTGATGAAATATCATTTATAGAACTGTTATCATAGCAAAAGCTTCCAATGCTTCAAATTTTTTTTTTTGAATATTTGCTTTGAAGTAACTATCTTCAAACGAGTCGTATTGTTATCGGTTTTTAGCCCATATTCCACAATTTGGTCCGTTTTTATACGCTCCCGCAGCAGTTAAGTTGTCTATAGTTTCTTCTAGCATCGTTGTTGAGTTATTTTTTATGAACTTATATACCACGTTGATGAAAAGACAATACAATTGCTCACTACATAGTCAAAGTGGAGAGTGCTGAAGTTCTACAAGTTTTTAAACTTAAAGGGTTCCTTTTTTTGAGTAGAAAAGAAAATATCGTTATGCAAGAAGAAAAGTACATGGGCTTTCAAGGCTTTATTAGTAACTTTTATTACTTTCCCTAGAAGTCAGATGGTCACAATACATGTTCATAGTTAGAGTCTAATCTTATTATATAATTCTATGACGACTATATTTTACAAATATGATGTAAATTAATAACAATTATTACTTCGCCCTCAACTCCAGCCATCGAAATGAGAGACAACTGGGCACTAGGACGGACGTCAGAGGAAGCAAGCAAGGAAAGTATGAAACTTTTTCTATCAACATCACCTGCAATTGAAACCGAAGGATAACAACTTTCTAATTTTTATTTGTTGCAAAATTAAAAACTATATTTTATGATGAAACATAAAATATCAATTATGAAACTGTCATCGGAGCAAAGGCTTCCAAGGTTTCAAAAACTATCTATGAGTACCTGGGTTCAAACAACAGTGTTGTTTTTCTTATTCACCTACTGATTCTCTTTGTTGTAGTTTGCACATCTTTCTCTGGAGTCTGGACTGCCAATAGGTATGTTTTTTGTAATTCTTGTATATTGTTTGTTGTTTTATTTTGCAGTTCTACGACTAAAAATAATTTAAAATTTGATTGAATTGTCTGTTTTCTTCTTTTTTAGCAGAAGGGTGGGGTTTTAAAATTACTAAAGTAAAATCAAAAGGAAATGGTTTGCCATTGTCGGAAAAAAGGAGGGAGGCAGGGAGGCAGGGAGGCAGGGGAGAAGCCCAGAACATACATTATAAATAGTTGGCTTTCAAAATATCAGTTATGATTGGGCCTTTCATAAAATAACATTTATGGAACTGTGATCATAGCAAAAGCTTCCAATGCTTCAAATGTGTTTAGAAGAGGCAGAGGAAACAAACACAACTAGCCATTAAAATTTAAAAAGAAAAGCAATGCAGAGTACAAAATTGATGAGCTCTTTTTGATTCAGTGAATAGAAATGCAACAATTGTACCCAAAAAAAAAAACATAGCCCTGTTCCTTTGTCATACAGGCGAATAGATAAAATTTGTTGACAACAAAGGAGAACACATTGTTGGTAATTCTGAAGTTACCTTACGATTCTTATCCTCTAAAAACACTAGATATCTGCAAAGGCTCTCGTTCCCATTATGTATTTCCAATGGAAATAGCCGTATGAAACTTTTACATGCTCTAAGCTTTTCTATGTTCTTCAAATCCTGTAAATTAATAAAACAAATAGTTGCCAAATCCTTTAACATTAACTTCAACAGACCAATTTCAAAATCACAGTTGCAGCATTCAAAAGGGAAAAGTAGAATTGCATAAGACGATTACCTAAAACTGCTTCATCATTCATCTTCGAATTGCACTTGATAATCATCGATCGTTTGTTCCATTTCATCCAACTGGGAGACCACGTATTCCAATTTCTTGCAAAAGATTTCGTTGGTTATTCTTGAGCTGTAGTCACAACTCTCAAATGGACGGTATTCACATGCACTTTTGATTTCATCTCGCAAAGTCACTTGGATGTCCTGCTTCCATGGTATTTTTCCATTAGCAAATCAAAAAACTCTTAAAACTTCCATTGCCAATATAACAAGTTTTCACACCAAATCAACAATACAAAACCAATTTAAAAAATAACAAAGGAATATACTAGGCATTAAATGTAACATTATCTTGAGCAGTCAACAGCTAGTCACCAGTTCATTGGATGAAGCCTTGGAGAAGTGTTTTGGTAATGTATTGTATGAAACAGCAAAAGATTCCAAGAGACAATTGTTCAACTCCGCAAACATACTAACTATTTAAAAGGTCTGAAAAAAAACTTGGAACTGATAAAAACAACTTGAGACCGATAGAGCATATTTTTTTTTCCTTCCCAGATTTTAGTGGTCTGACTTCACCATCGCCACACTGTTCATTTGCTTGAATAATATATATGCAAATGCCAATCAATTTCCTATCAGAATAGCATTCAGATTGATTCCAGCTTCCCCTAAAAATCGTATCTTCTGATACTTAAAGAATCATTGTCTAGAGAGAGAGAGAGAGAGAGAGAGAGAGAGAGAGAGAGAGAGAGAGAGAGACAGAGAGAGAGACCTTAATTAATTGCATAAACTCGCTGCAGTGTTTATTGATGTAATCCTTTCTAGGACCCAAGGGATTAGCGAGCTCATCCATGACCCCTCCAGCTAGCTCTAAAACCCTAACAATTATCTTCAGAACACAACTCCTAAATCAATCCGTAAGCCATTAATTTATCAGACAAACGAAACAAAATCCGTAAGTTTTAGATTCTTCTAACCTTCTCCACATTTTGGAGACGCTGCAGCGATGTGTTTGAGTTCTGTGAGTCCATACCTTTACCTCTTCCGGAGACGCTACCCCTACTTGCGCGTGGAGATGTCGAGGACGTTTCCCATCTACATTTCTCTTCTTTATAAGGTAGCCAATTAATCTCACAAGTGTAGTCGTCTAAATTTTGAAAAATAGCACTCCATACAGTCTACTTTGCCAAAATGAGTCGGTTTTTCGTTGGTTGAAAACTGGCTACGTTTGGGGTTACTTTTGATACTCTTCAAAACTAAATTAATCAACATAATTTTTCCACATCTTTTAAAAAATTAACCATAAATTTTAAAGTTGTTAATTTAGCAAGCAATAAATTGATTTTTATCACAATTAATATTTTAACAGCCCAAATAAGAATAATTAAAAAACTTACAATGAATAGTAATCTCTTGTTGCTTTTCTCCATAATTTATCTCTTGTATGGTTAATTGCTTTTTGAACAAAATTCCTTCTCACATGTATTGAAGTTGTCACTTTCACTCGTCCGCATCCCCTGCCATCAATACTCGAAAGAAAATGAGAAAGGGAAACGGCTCCGATGCAAAAAATGAAATGAGAATAAATAATTCCATCGTCAATAAAAAATGGGTGGTTTGATAGTACGAGTAAGAGCGAAGATTCATCGGAGCAAAAGGCCTTTAACTACCTTTCTTCATCCTAAATGCTAGTTTTAAGAGAAAGAAAGAGAGAGATTTAATTTTAAAAATTGAGGTTTCTAGCATTATATACATTTTAAAAAGACCTAAATACAATTGTTTGGTCCACTTTACAAGTGAACATTATCCAAATAACTAATTAACATCAAGAAAATATAATTTTCACAAAAGTTATTTAAAAATGGAATTGATACCAATTTAGTTAGAACTAGACAAAATCAAGATCTTTGGCCAGTGAGTTTTGGTTCCAACGTAAGGAAAGTGGAACTTAGAACCAAATCTCTTAAATGAATGTTCTTAAGTTGTTTGTTGTTTGATTTTCCTTTTAAATAATTTACACAAATACGTGTGTCGCCATTAAGTAATAGAGTGAAAGTAAGGCTTCAATCCCACAAAAAAAAAAGTATCACTAAATTTTTATGTAAAACATGAGTAAAGAGTGTGAAATTAACAAAACAAATGTGGAATTAGTTATAAGACTAAGTTAACTAACATAGGTCTAAAGTAAAAATAATTATTAAAATTGCACGCAACCATCAAAATTAAATTGATATTTAATTTCTCTTTTTCTATATTTTAAAATTATGTTTGCAACAACACTGCAACAAATTGTTACAACATTGCATCATGTTACTACACCAACCTCAGCATGAACTTTTTTATTCCAAGTATATTTGTCACGACCTAGAAGAGGGTTTAACAGAAACGTCAGGTTAAACGATTAATTTTTGAGAGGTACACTGTCTAATCTAAAGCTGAGTTTGGAAGATTTTTATGAGCGATCTCAAAACTTCTCGAAATAACGAATGCGAGAATACAAGCAATAATAGAAATACAGAAAATGAAAAGAATACATACCAATGTCCAGTACAATACCAAATAAAGTCCTTACATAATACAAATATCAACATAAAATATCTGAGAAAATCCACAATATCCGAAACCGATCAACCTCGATTCCTATTCTTCTTTTTTCTACCTGTAGAAGAGGGAGTCGTTAGGATGAGTGACAAACTCAATATGAGATGTTACACCTACCACTTATTTCATTATTTATAACCGCTTAAAATCAATGCACGTGTTTTAAAATTCAAAATCGATTTCAATGTTATCAAATTCTCTTTTTATTTTTAAAACGATTGATGATGGTAGTTTCAAAAATAAGGTAGATGTAGTAAAAATATGCTAACATCTATCATACTATCACACAAAATCTGGTGAACAGTAAAAATGAAGGTCACTTAAGAATCTTTCGAACCACACCACAAAGAAAGGCCTCGATAACACTGGCAGGACCTCATATAGAGAAGAGAAAAGGTCAACCGACCAGGAGGGAATCAAACGGATCCACTCAACCTTGGCTCATCGCAAATATACGCACAAGAGCACACGAAGGGGACACAATCACCCAACCCTGGGACCAATGGGACCACACAATGGACTTATAAACTTGGGGTAGCAACGAACAAACACTGGCCAGGTCGGGTAACGGAGCTAGCCAAGCTCAGAGTCCATCACTCCTTCAGCTGGGAGTACTGCTCAGAACTAGCTAAGTTCAGAGTCCTGCTTCTATTTTCAGGGAGAGTACCCTATCCAAATAAGTGTAAGAAGTACCACAACAACCCTCAAACGCGGGTGCGTCTGAGCAAAATCCCCTAATACTCTAAGCGTATGGGCCCAGTTGAGAGTGCAACATGATTATCTCCAGAACTAACTCCAATGCACATCAGAAAACAATGGCGTGCGTGAGAAAACTAATGCGTAAATAAAACACATATGCATGACAATATAACAAATCTCACGGTAAATCTCAAATTGAGGCCGTCGGCAAGGACAAGTAAAACATGACATCTAAACTCAACTAAGTAGTATAAATCCGACAAAACATGTACATGCCCAAACAATGTAAAATGCACATGCTCGTAAAAATACCGACGTCAATACGGGTGGTATCCTACAAAAAATAATATACGTACATGCAAGACTAGGTATAACGTAATAAGTATAATAAGTCATACTCCTGTGGCGGTCCTTCTAATCTCGGCAGTCGGTGACTCATCAGGAATCGTATTAAATTAAGCAAATTCCTCCAAATCTTAAATCCAGTCGAATCCTTCGAAAACGCTCTTCACCAACATTGATCTACTCTTCGAGACGAAGAGTTTGACACCAAAATTTCTCTGAATAGTAGTCGTTTTCCAACGTCTCTCTCTATCATAAAACAATAGGTTTTATGAAAGAAAACCTATTATTGTTTTAGAAAAAATTTTATTTTATTTATTTATTTTATTCTTATTTAATTTAATATTTATTTTTATATTAAAATTATTTATTTTATTAAAAATTATTTAATGATTTTCAATATTTGATTTTTTTTCAAAAAATTTATTTTGGTAAATTTTGACATTCTTCTCCTTGTAAATTATTTTATTTGAAACGTATGAACGCCAATTTGAAATTTTCAATTTATTTATTTTAAATTTTTCTGTACGGGTCATAAGTGATTAAAAATTCGTACGTCGTTAGTTTTTAAAAATTTGTGCACTCGACTTTAATTTACACTAAAAAGATTCACAAAAAATTTATACGAAATTTATCTTCAGTAAATTTTTTACAGATTTTATAATATTTTTATGTAAAAATAGAATAAGAAGTTTATATTGAAGTTCTATTTTAGTTATGGGATACAAGTAGCATTCCTATCTACTTGTAAATTAACCAAATCTATCAATAAGACTAGTTAACCTCACACTATTCCATATGATTCTAAACTCTGATAAACAACACAACATATTAGAATCAAATATTTTGTTCAAGGTGGTCAGTCAATAGATAAAACTTTAACCAGCAAAAATATTATTGAATAAATTATTCACAATATTGCAGTAAAATTGAGCTAAAAATTCTAAACCATAGATCTGGGTACTTTGAAAATTTCAGTCAAAAATAGATATGTGCATAACTGAGAATCTGAATACAACAAACTATTTATCCATTCTTCACAAGAAAGAAGAAACAAACAAAAGTCAATGAAGGAAAAAAAAGGTAGAAATTAATAGCGCTTTATAAAGCTAACTCTCCTACTTGGCTTTTGTCTTCTCTTTTCTTTTGTGTTGTCCTCGATCCTCTCTCACTGGGTTTCTCTTTTTTGGTTGAAAAAACTTCTTCCATTTTCTCTCTCCAATTGAAGCTCTTTAGAGTTGACACAAGAGCCAATCGATCGGATTCATAGAGCCTAATAAATTAGATGCGTAAAGTTTAACGAGTTTGACAAACCTATTGAGTGAATCCCAACGAACCCGCAAAGAGAAAAATCAACTAAAATCGACTAAACGAGTTGATCCTGACGAGTCTAATCAATCCACAAACTTAGCACCTCTTAAGTTATAGAATAAAATTAGAGCGTATATTTAAAATAACTAAAAAATAACAAAGTTATATGAACAAATAATAATTCTACGTATATCTCTTTGTTTTTAGGCCATAGAACTTACCTAGTAATAGTAGAGAGAGAGAGCGGCTATTAATAGGAAATTCCTACAGAGAGGAGAGAGGAGAAGTGTGGCGCCCACCACTAAGACTAGAGGAAGAAATACATACAAAAGTTGATTGCTAATCGTCTCACATGGGAAATATGAACGTGTTAGAATTTTTCATTTTCCTATAAATAGTTGAGTGGATAAGTGATGATAGGAATATTATTGAGCTCATCAAGTCTAGCCTCTAGGGTCAGGAAGGAGGCCACCGAACTAAGTTGTCATTTTTGAACTATTGGACCGCGGTTGTGCCGAAAGTGGAGGTGGGCAGGCTCGATGAGCACGGATAAACAAACTCGACTCAGCCCATTGTTTGAGACCGAGTCAAACCTGACTCGTTACTGTATCTGTCAATTGCAATATTAACATGGTTGGTTGTGCTCTCCTAATTCTTAACTTCTTGAAAATTAACATTGACATTAATTTCATACTTGCTCAAAGGTCCCGTATCGTTTTCCCAAAATAACTATTTCCAATAGCAAAAATAACTATAAAATTCCCTTGATCTATTAAATGGAAGGAACCATGTTTCAAATTCTCTTGGTCTTTTTTTTTTTTTTTTTTTTTTCCAAGTATGCCTGATCAAGTGTTTTAACTAATGGAATATAATATGAAGTTGTTTCAAAACAACTAAGATTCTCTAAAATTGTTTGTCTTCTTACTGCTTGGGAAATCCTGGTGGTTTATTAAGTTGTTGTCTTGGAAAAATCCTTGGGATGTTGTGTTGGGAAAATAACAACGAAATTCGGAAAAAATAATAATACTACAATCGCTTGAAAACGTGGAAAGTACTAGTCATGATAATTTCTAGAAAAGAATATTTTTGACAATCTCATTACATAAAATTATTTTTCAAAGTAAGTTCCTAGGAAAGGCTGGAAGGTCACAAATGGTCTACTTAAATTTCAGTCTCCTAGATAGAGCTTAATTGTATAATACAATTACACCACTAACCAATCGGTACGAGAAACGATAGTAGATACGATTCGAAAATAACAGGAATATTTTCTCATACTATAATATTATAACGGCCAAGAGGTAAGAGAAATAATGAACACCGAGAATTTTACGTGAAAATTTAAATCGAGAAAAACCACAGGGACCGAGTCCAGAAAGATTTAACTATGAAAAATAAGATTTACAATATTTTTCTAGATATTGAACATTCTAGAAAATATTCACTAAGAGAAATAACTACTATTAGAACTCTCAATGTGCATAAAAGCACCTATATTTCCCACACTCTTTCTTTTCTCTCCCTCTAAAATTTCTCTCACTCTTTAGAAGAACCTCTTCTTTTTTTACTCTTTTCTCGCAAGCCTTTGAGAGTCTCCCGAAGCCTCTATTAGAGGCTTCAGACATCTCCTCACCTTTCTCATGAGGAAGATAGATGCCTCACCATCCTTATAAATGAGGAGAGATTTTACAAATCTCTCCTCTCCGATTTATGATAAAGTATCTTTAATCCTACCGAGTCTTATTCCTTTGCAACGTCTTTGTCATCATATTTGAGTCATTGTCATCCTTGTGAATCTTCTCAAGATACACTTGCTTGTTGTCCAACACATCTCGTATCCAATGATACTTGATATCTATATGTTTTGATTTCGAATGAAAGCTCGAGTTCTTGTTCAAATGAATAGCACTTTGACTGTCACAATACAAGATATATTTATCTTGTTTATGCCTTAATTTTGTTAGAAATTTTTGCATCCATAAAATTTTTTTGTATGGTTATGTAGCTGCAATAAACTCAGCTTCTATTGTAAATAATGTCACTGATATTTGCCGCTTAGATTGCCATGAAACTACTCTCCCTCCAAATGTAACCAAATACCTTGATGTTGATATTCTAGAATCAATGTGTCCAGCCACGTTTGCATAAGTATAGCTTACTAACAAATATTCTTTACAAATTGAATTAAGGATACTTAATAATCAATTTCACTGCATTCTAATACTCTCTGCCTAGATTTGTTAGAAATTGGCTGACTACTCCAACAGAATGTGAAATATCAGATCTCATACAAACCATGACATACATCAAGCTGGCAACTGCTGAAACATATGAAATTTTTTGCATTTCTTCTTTTCCTTATTCTATGGAGGGACTTTGTTCGGAAGTAATTTTAAAATGTTTAGCAAGTGAAGTACTGACCGGCTTCACCTTATCTATATAGAATCAGCTGATAACTTTCTTGATATATTTTTCCTGTGAAAGCCATAATTTTCCATTCTTCCTATCACGAATGATTCTCATTCCACGCATCTGTTTCGTCGGTCCTAAGTCCTTCATGGCAAAAGACTTTTTAAGTTAATTATTTAACTTAACAATTTTTTCTCTGTCTGGGCCTATAATTAGCATGTCGTCAACATAAAGTAGGAGGATTATAAATGTACCATTCATGAACTTTTTTACGAGCACACAATGGTCTAAGAAAGTTTTCTTGTACCCTTGATTTTCTATAAAGAAATCAAAATTCTTGTACCATTGTCTTGGAGCTTGTTTAAATCTATTCAAGCTCTTCTTCAATTTACATACCAGATGATCATTTCCCTTGACAACGAACTCTTTTGGTTGTTCCATGTAAATGTTTTCTTCTAATTCACCATACAAACCTCTTGTCTCTTTACTTGTCGCATTTTTTATATTGTCTATTATCGCGTTTATTATTGGTGTCCCACCTAGTGTTCCACGACATCGCGTAACTAATCACGATCTTTCAATTGGTATCAGAGTGGGTCGTTTTTGTTTTTTAAGCGGGATTCGTGGGACTTGATCGTGTGTTATTTGTGGGATGGACTCTATGAAGGAAGGAGGTTCAATAATGCGTCTACTTCTATTGGATGGAAGTAACTATGCCTATTGGAAGGCCCGGATGAGAGCTTTCATTAAGGCCTTAGATGAGAAGGCATGGAGATCTATTATGACAGCATGGGACCCTCCCATGACCGTTGATGAATGTGGTGTTATATCTCTCAAATCTGAAGAAAGTTGGTCCATGACGGAAGATACATTGGCAAACAGTACTTTAAAGGCTCTTAATGCTATTTTCAATGGAGTTGACACGACTCAATTCAAACTTATTTCCACATGTGAGTTAGCTAAAAGGGCATGAGAGATTCTCCAAACCACTTATGAAAGAACGTCGGCTGTAAAGTTATCAAAGATGCAAATCTTCACTTCAAGATTTGAAAGTCTTAAAATGCATGAAGACGAGAATATTGCCGAATTCAATGCCAAACTATGTGACATTGCAAATGAGGTGTTTGCTCTCAATGAGATTTTTCTTGAAGAACGATTGGTAAGAAAAATTCTACGATCTCTTCTTCAACAGTTTGCTTATAAAGTCACTGTTATTGAAGAAGCCAAAGATGTCTCCAAAATGAAGCTAGAAAAATTAATGGAATCTCTTAGAATATTTGAAATGAATCTTTGAGTAGACATGTAAGCAAAAAAGGTGAAAACGATGAAGACGATCTGGAGGAGTCTCTAGTGTTGTTATTTAAGAACTTTAGCAAAGTTATGAAAAAATTTGGAAGGAATAATCGTGGTGTCAAGCCCAGTGTCACTAATACCAAAAATAATTCTTCAAGCAATAAGAAGTACATGGAAGAAAATCATCCTTCCGATCAACCCTTCAGGAACAGAGGAATTCAATGCAGAGAATGTGATGACTTTGAGCATATTCAGGCGGAATGTGCTAATACTTTGAAGAAGAAGAAAGACTTTCTCAACAAAACTTGAGTGAGAATGTCAGAAAAATGAGATGAATTTCAGAACAATGAGGTGACGCTTGTTGCTAAAGCTGAACATATATATAATGGTGGTGTTACACGGAGAGTCACAGAGAATATATCGATTTGTAGTTATGAAAATGAAGAGGAAGTCACAAAAGAAGACCTTATCGTTGAATACAAGACTTTTCATGAGAAATGGATCAAACTTGTTAAAGTGAAACAACATCTATGCATTCAGATTGGAGGCTTGAGAGATAAGAAAATTAACCTTCAAAATTATGTTATCAAGTTGGAAGCAAAATAGAGAACGAGTCGAGATGAAGTTAAAGACCTATCCAACGAGCTCAATCACATGAATAAAAATGTCAAATTGTTAAATTCGGGTACCTCTAACCTAGATGATATTCTAAACAGCAACAAATCAAGTGGTGATCATTTTGGACTGAGATTCAAAGGCGAAAGCTTAGTGTCACAGGCAGTGTCTTCTGGACTGGGTTACAAAAGGAAAAATCCGATATCACAGACAGTGTTAGTGAAAGATGTTGATTACAAAGGGAAGCAAGATGCAATTAGTACTGCAAAAACTGAGAAGAAATCAAATCCTCATGATATTTATTCTGCTCTCATAAAAAAAAGGTAACAGATTTACTCTGATTTGACACTATTGCAACTGTCGTGGTCATATTCACCATAAATGTTTTACTTATCTTGCTGACTTAAGACAAGGTACTGCTAGAGATTTTTCCTCTCGTAGATTTCCTTAGCAAAATGGGAGAAGAGATATAACTTGAAGTGTAATTACACACATACCTCTCTAAAGGCCACTACAACAGATGCTTTGTACTTCGACAACGGATGCTCTAGACACATGACATGCGAAAAGAAGTTCTTGAAGGATATCGTATCCAAAAGTATGGGAAAAGTGACATTTGGCAACGGTGTCAAAGCTAATGTCATTGGAAAATGCAAACTAAATGTTCCCAGATTGCCAAAGTTGGATAATGTTCTTCTAGTGGATGGTCTAAAGGCGAATTTGATTAGCACTACCCAATTGTGCGATGAAGATCTGAATGTTCACTTTACTCGTGGAAAGTGTGTGGTTTCCGATCAAGACAAAAGATGCATCATAGAAGGGTAAGATCTTTTGATAATTATTATCTTATTTCCTCATCTTCTATCTTTTTTCATTCAAGCTTGGACGACTCCTTTTTATGGCATCGAAAGTGGAGACATTTAAATTTTAGAATGCTAAAGAAGATTGTTTCCAAGAGAGCTGTCTGTGAAATTCCTATGATAAATTTTGATGAAGACAAAATGTGTGCACCATGTCAAATTGGAAAGCAATCCAAGGTGTCACATCCGATGTCTCAGATACCGACAACAACACGAGTGCTTGAATTGCTTCATATGGATCTAATGGGTCCAATGCCGTCAGAAAGTATTGGTGGAAAATGCCTATGACAGTTAATGATTTCTCATGATATACATGGGTAGAATTCTTTAGAGAAAAGTCCGACACCTTTAAAGCATTCAAAGCATTGTGTTTTCGGGTCCAACATGAAAAACATTGTGTCATCATGAAGATTATACGAATTCATAGTGACCATGGGAGAGAATTTGACAATTCAAGATTCTCAGATTTCTGTAGTCAATTCGGGATAACTCATGAATTATCGGTACCTATAACTCCTTAGTAAAATGAAGTAGTTTAAAGGAAGAATCGAATTTTAGCAGAGATGTCTCGCGCAATGCTACATGAAAGGAATGTTCCACAAAAATTCTGGGCTGAAGCTATGAACATAGGATGTTACACCAAAAATCGGGTGTCTCTCCATGGAGGAACTTTAATGACACCCTATGAGATATGGAAAGGTAAAACTCCAAATTTAAATTATTTTCATCCATTTAGCAATACTTGCTTTGTATTGAATGAAAATGAACATAGGGGGAAACTTGATCCCAAGAGTGATGAAGCTATCTTTCTCGGTTATGCGACCAATAGTCGTGCCTATCAGGTTTATAACAAAAGGACTCTCAAACTGTCATAGAATCTGTAAATGTTCAAGTAGACGACTCTTTGAAAATAGCTGAAACTCTCAAAGAAGACATAATCGAGAGTCCAAACAATGAAAGCTCTAGTGTTCCCACCAGTGTTTCAAGGGGTGTTCCAGGTGATGTCACAAGTAATGTCTCAGATCAAATTGTTACAATTGATGAAGTAAAGGCAACTACCTTGGACAGCAAGTAACCATCCACACGTGTCCAGAAAAAACATCCAGTAGATGAAGTCATTGGAGGACTCAATGATGGTATTCAAACTAGAGATAAACTGAGAGTAAACTATCGTGAAATGATTTATATGGCGTGCTTTACTTCGATTATTGAACCCAAAAATGTGAAAGAAGCCTTACTAGATGAGTATTGGATTGAGGCTATCCAAGAGGAATTATGTTAATTTACTCGAAATCAAGTACGAGATTTAGTACCGTGTCCTCCCGACGTGAATGTCATTGGCACCAAGTGGATTTGCAAGAACAAGAGCGATGAGCATGGAAACATTACCCGTAACAAGGCTTGGTTACGCTCAAGGGTACTCACAGATTGAAGGAGTTGACTTTGATGAGACATTTGCACCGGTTGCTTGTCTTGAATCCAGCCATTGGTTATGTGATGCGGTTCAAGCTTTATCAAATGGATGTGAAGAGTGCCTTCTTAAATGGTCTTCTTAACGAGGAAGTTTATGTTGCTCAAACAAGCTCCTCACGCAATATTTATTGTCTAAGGGATATGAGCGAGGGGAAGTAGATAAAACTCTTTTCATTTGCCATGACAAATGTCAGTTTTTGTTCGCTCAAATTTATGTTGATGACATAGTGTTTGGCTTGGTGTCACAGGGGATGGGGGATGAATTCGTCGCTCAAATGTCTGGAGAATTCGAGATGAGCATGGTAGGTGAACTCAATTATTTTTTTGGACTTCAGATTCAGCAAGGAAAAGAAGGAATCTTCATTACTCAAAGCAAGTATGCTAAGAATTTGTTGAAGCGGTTTAAGTTAGAGAATCCTCGTCCTAGAACAACACCGATTGGTACGTGTGAAAAGCTCTCCAAAGATGAGAAGAGAATTTCTGTTGATGCTCGTTTATATAGGAGTATGATTGGCAGCCTTTTGTACCTAACTGCTAGTCGGCCTGATATTTGTTATAGCGTTGGTTTATGTGCTCGATTTCAAGCAAATCTTCGAGAGTCACACCTATTGTTACTGAAACGGATTCTCAAATATATTAGCAGAACAACTGCCTATGGTATATAGTATTCATTTGCTACAAATGCAAATCTAGTTGGCTATTGTGATGCGGACTGCGCTGGTAGTTTGGATAATCGAAAGAGTACTTCCGGTGGATTTTTTTATTTGGGACACAACTTGGTGTCATGGTTCAGCAAGAAGCAAAATTCCATTTCCTTGTCTATTGCGAAGGCAGAATATATTACAGTTGGTAGTAGCAGTACACAACTTCTTTGGATGAAACAAATGCTGAAAGACTACGGTGTCACACAAGATGTCATTACACTCTATTGCGACAACTTGAGTGCTATCAATATTTCTAAGAATCTAGTTCAACATTCTCGGACCAAGCATATTGATATTCGATATTATTTCAGTCGATCTCTTGTAGAAGACAAAATTATTACTTTGGAGCATATGGTGATGGAAAAATAAATCGTCGATATTTTTACCAAAGCTCTGGATGGTATGAGATTTGAAGAATTGAGGTCTGTCTTAGGCCTCTTTGTTGTGTGAAGAAGTTTTTCTGTATTGTAAATTTTTTTTATTTGCTTTAAAAAAAAAGAAAAGAAAAATCGCTACTTGTTTTAGGAGATTTCTTTTATTGTTATTATTTCTTTTGAGCTTTTTGGTCTGTAACTTCCTTCATGACATAAGAGGTTCTATGAAGCTTTCGGCAGTATTTATGGAAATTTGGAGTTAATCTCAAATGTATTGATGGAGGTTTTTATGGGATTTCATCGTGGCTACATCCTTGAGTTTATTTCCCAAATTAAATGAGAATTTATGGTTTATTTCCATAAACGCAAACGACTATTCTTCTTCTCAAGATTTGAGTTTTCTGATTCAATGGCGATTATTAAAGAAGTACCTGTGAATAAGATTTCTGAGCTGAATCTTGGAAGCGATTCGGGTCAAGTGCCCCCAATATTGGAGATGTCACTTGCAGAGTTTTCCAACGCCGACTTTCAAGGACATGTTTTTTTAATGGTCATTTGTTTAAATTCTCCCTTATTGTGATCAATACACATCTGAGCAGTCACTGAGTTGATTATAAGGAGTTTACTCATAATTTCAACAAGATAACTACTGATGTCACTGGTAGTGTCAGACATGTGTGGCTCTATGGAAATTGATTGTGAATTATGCCGATTGCAAGAATGAAAGGTATTCAAAGATGTGTTGCAAATTTGAATGAATGTTTTAAGGAGGCTGATGTTACTGAAAAATCAGGTGTTACACCGGATATTATTGCTGATGTTACTGAAAATATCATTGAATATGTTCCTAGGATAGCAGAGGAGGAAGCTCCAGTATTTTATGTTGAAGGAGAATCTGTCAAAGGAAAATGATGCTAGTGAGCAATTGCAAACAACTATAATCGGGTTGATCTTTCTTCTGATGATATTTCTACTTAGGAATAGATATATCTCTATGTTGACTATATGATGGTTAACCTTCTATTATACCATTTTGTCCTTTTATGGCAAAAAAGGGGAGTATTTGTTGAACACCTGCATTGTATTATCTACATGATATGCGAGTTCTTGTTCAGGGGCAGTTTCATCAAACTTACTTCCAACATACAGGGAGAGTTTTTGATTTTGCCAAAAAATGCCAAAGGGGGAGATTGTAAATGCAAATATGGTTGACATTAATTTTTTGGCAAATAACAATTAATAAAATTTAGATTTTATTTTAAATATGAGATTTCATAATTGGAAGGTAGTTTCTTGGAATTCAAGAAATTATCTATTTGTATTTTGAAAGGTAGTTTCTTGGTGATCTTGGAGATCAAGAAGATATATATGGAAGTTAAAATTGGATTATTTTGAATTTGGAAAGTTCATTATTTTTAGAAGATCAAATCGTTTTGGAAGGAAGTTACTTAGAGAGCAATTTATCACGATATTATATTTTGGAAAGCTTATTGGAAGATTATGAGTTTGTTAAGCTGGATTACAGCGAGATTTAAGATCACATCATCTAAGAGATTTGATCTCGATTCGTTTGCTCATCGGTTGCTCGGATTTTTCATATGTGTTATTTTCGAAAATTGATTTTGGAAAGTTGATTTAATAATTACTTGCTGAATTATAGCAAGATATATAACCACAACAATTGTGGGATCCATTCCTAATTCATTTGGATCCATTCCTATTAAGTAGACAGTACTTTCCATAAATGTCACACTTGATGTCACAGATCTAATTTTCATGGGATTCGGTTACCTTATTCTGTGCGATCTGTTTAAAGAGAATATTGAAGATCAAAAATAAAAATATTCGATGCAAACAATAATTAAGCATTCCTCTCTCACAAAATGTTGTGCGCGGATTATTCTTTGTTTTACAATTTTTGTGTGGCGCAAATTATTCTACTTTCTTCACCCATGGTTTCATGTGGTGTAAATTATTATTCTTTTGGTTTGTGATAGACTATTCTACAGATGCAGTTTTGATTGGTCTTTGTAATTTTATGAATGTGTTGTTTGGGTGCATACAAAGACAACAGTTGGTGTCGTTGACGGTGTTATATGTGCATTCCATGCTATTTTCATTAAAGCTCAGTTTCGGGGGGAGGCTGTCTGAAACTCGGGAGGAGTTTTGATCGTGGGCAAGGGGATCTTGCCATACACGGATTCTGGGAGGAGTCATAATCGACAAGGGAAAATTGTCACATTTGGATTATGGGAGGGGTCGTCATCGATAAGGGGAGCTTGTCATATTTGGATTCCGGGAGAAGTCATCATTAACAAGGGGATCTTGTTGCGTTCAGATTCTGGGAGGGATCGATTTCAAGACGAGGGGAGCTCGCAAAAGCAGATTCACCGGGAAGTTAGGAAAAAACGGCAACAAAGAGAAGAGAGAGTCTTACTTTGTGTTAGACCGAGTGTCTTGTAATTTTGTTGATTCAGTAAATTGTTTTCAAATCTGGGTGTGACCCTGCAGACGTAGACAATTTCCGAACTGCGTTACCAACCTCCTGCCTCTTCACTTTATGCATTTTTTATATTATCTATTATCGCGTTTATTATTGGTGTCACACATAGTGTTCTATGACACCACGTAATTAATCACGACCTTTCAATAATAATAAGCAATTTTTTTTCAATTAAGTGAGATATGACTAAGATTTAATTTCTCTTTCAATGTATTTAAAATTATGTTCGCCTCAATATTGCACTAGATTATGGCAACCATGGGAACAAGAAGATGAAGTCAATGAAGAAAAAAAAAAGATACAAATTAATGTGTATTCTCTTTTAGTATATAAATCAACTCTCCTTCTTGGGGTCTTTTTTTTTGTGTTCTTCCTTTTTATATTATTCTCAACCTCTCTCCTTGGGTTTCTTTCAAGACCTGATCCCTGCACCACTCACCATTCAACTGGATCCTAACTCATGGATTCTTAAGTAGGAAGAACACATAATATTTGTGAAACAAGTTGTTACACATCACTATTAAATCGTATTAATGTGGAGTCACCGAGCTAGATTTAATGCTAATATGATCGGATAGTAATAAGTAAACTACAATTTATAAACAAATTTTTTATTTTTATTTAATTAACATGAATATTATTCAACCTGGTTTGTTTTTTATTATTAACAAGTTTATTATACTACAACCTAGTCCATACATCTACAAATGCATATATCATCTTTACATATACTATGTTTCGGTATTTTAGGTTACAACTATTTACAAAACATTATAATAGAAACGATAATCAGGATCCCAATTGGGTACTACCACGTCCCCAGATTCTAATTGTCTCTTGCGTTTGTTCACTTTGCCTTTTATTAGCTCTTTTGATAATCGTGCTCTAAATGTAAAAAATATGAAAGAATAACACATTGAACTTCTACAAAACATAGTAGATTAACCGTAATATGAAATATTTTTCAAATATAAATTAAAATCATAGATCTAGGCAAATCCTGAATCCCATGAATCATGGTCAATGTCAAGGATAACGCAACCCACCATATCATGGTATCAGTGTAATATTCTTGATGCTATCATATGATATGAATGATATCCATATATACTAGCATGCTGATATAAAAGCTAATATATGAAGGAGGTCGGTTTTTCTCGTTAGGTTTAAGGAGTTTCATACTATGAAGGACGTCGGTTTTTCTAATTTTTTTGAAATTCAGACTAAAAATGTGTCACATATTAGGAAAGTACATACAACTATGGTCGCATATGAACTAGTTATATAATATTCCTCCAACATACAATGATGTATAATTTGCACATCAGTGCCATTTACCTAGAGCATTTAATTTATGCATGTAATGTCATCCATTCCAATACTCATAATCTTAGTCATGCCCTGTGATGTATGTTCAATCTGCATCCCAACCCACATATTAGATGTTTAAAAAGTTAAGTTCAGTTTCACTTCATTTTTCGAAAACAGCACTCAACAAGGAGCGTGGCTGCAGTCTGCTCTAAGTGACCTAGCACTCTCGCACATTTTTTCAAGTCCTAGCACAGTAGTGCCCCCGACGAAATCGATACCCTTCAATCCCTGATCGCAGTTTCCCATTTCATGGCCAAATTAGTGTTTCTACGCATATAATTGGTATCAAACAACTCAAAATCATGCTATGAATCATTGTACGAATTGTTCATAACAACTAAATTCAAAGATTTCTATTCATAGCTTTGAAACTTACAAGTAAGAGAAAACTTATCGACTCGTGAGTGTCACCGTGAAATTCTTACTCCAAAATGTTAGTCATGATCGCACAAACAACCTGGATGTAGATCTCTTCCTCAAAATCTCACTCTCACTCAAATGAATTTTCGGTTTAAAGTTTGAGTTTTTAAACCACTCTCTCTTAGCGTTCATATGTGCAAGGAAGACTTTTTATTTATTTATAAACTTTCATTTTATTTAATCCAAATTAAATGTAATTAATTAACTTAATTAAGTAAAACCACTCATCGACATTCCATTAGTTGAAATTCATCTTCCTACTAATAGCTAACTCTTGTCATCGTAAGTTATTTTGTATTACCTTTTGCTCGTCGTTTATCATTATAACACTATTATTTATAACACTTTTAACTTTTGCAAAGTTAAAATCCTACTTAATTAATTTCAGGTTTAGGTGTTAACTTCAATTTCACGTATCGTATTATTTAGTTGTCCAATAGATTTAATTTGAGCATCGCAAAAATAACACTTATCTTTACAACTTAATCACATGTTCAACCCAATCATATCAGCCTAGGCTTTAACACATGTATACATCCTTTATAATAAGTCACATTTACTTAATTATTACTATCTAACTCTACAAGAAATAATTAAACAATTTAAAATTCGAACCATTACAATTTCTATCTTTTGGTTAGAAGAAACATTCTCTCGTTTTCTCTCCCTAGCAATTGCTCCCTTTCCAAGATGCTGTGTAGTTTTACTTTGTATATTCTAATTTAAGAAAACAACTCTCTTTTACTCAAGGCGGGGTGCAAGATTTTTGTCTTTTCTCACTGCTCATTGAAGACTTTTCCCGAGCTAGCTTTTCTTTCATCAAGTCTACCTCCTCTTCTATCTGTTTCCATAAGCTTTTGCCAACTCATTCTACACAATATATATATATATATACTCAAATATTTGGGGATTTAAATTGAAAATGGAGAAGAAAGCTTAAAACATTATACTACCATTAAATCTAACAATTTTCTAATAATGTCTTGCAAAATCATAGGAAACATTGAATAAATACCTTTTCATATTTAAATTCCGCTAGATTTAATATTAGTTCTTATATCAATTTTGAAAAACTAAGTAGAACCGTGCTTAACTAGGACCAAGAAAATTCCCTAAGTTTTTTCATCCGATTACAAGTTAAAACCAATTAAAATTGACCAAGACTGGAATAAAAAACTGAGCCAAGACCATACCTAAGCCGAGAATATAGAAATTGGCTTGATTTTTAAAATTTAGGAAACTTGTCGCGCTTGGTTTCAATTTAGAGTTTAATTTGAATTTTTTTTAAATCTTTTAACCAATCGTGTGAGTGACAAAACTTAGTCAAGCTGATTTAATTTCATTAAGCTTGCTTAACATTTTATGTCTTTTAACCAATCTTTTTTCATTAAATTTAGAAATGAAAGAAGAAAAATATTTAATTTAGTGACTGAAAATCTAATTTAGTGCCATGGATCCTTGTTGAGATATGATCATATCGGAAGATATGTTTATCTTTTTATGACACAAAACAATGATAAATAAGTCTTTTTCTTCCACCCTTAAGATTTTACTTGAAGTTAATCAGCTCTATACTTTTTAAAAGTAGGAAAAAATTGCTTTGTGCGAGCAAAACCGAACAATATTAAATTCAACACATAAAGGTAGTGAGGTTAATTTCAGACTAATACTACGTTTTATTTCTATTCTTATTTTTTTAATTTTTATTTCTTGTCACATTAGTTAATGCAATTAATATAGTAAATTATAATAATTAAAATAAATTATTAATTGCACCGATTAGATTAGAGGTGGGTACAAAGGATAAACTCATTTTTAAAATTAGATTTATATAAATTCTCAGTTTATTAAAAATAAAAGAAAAAGGTAAAATTCCTAAAGCCAAGGGTTTCCAGGGTGGAGTCAACTTTGACATCCCCACCTCTATCCCTTGAGTTTCCCAAAAACAACCCTTTCCTTTTAAGTTACTTCCTTAACTGTCCTCGGTCAAAACCTATAATCGAAGATTAAATCTGACTGACGACATTTATCCGGACGGTAATTCTTGAAGAAGGGTAAAATAGTAAATACTCATTTACACTGCAACGGATAACGTTGGACAGCTTTTGTACGCCTAATACCAGAATTTCAAAACCGCCTCCACCAGTTTTCCCCAACCCTTGCCATTGTTTATAAACCGCCCTTTACCTCTCTTTTCTACATCTCACAGCCGGGATTTCTCTCTCGAGGTTTTGTCTATGGAGTCTTTCCAGAGTAGCGGGGAACGTGTCAAGGGACCGTGGAGTCCAGAGGAGGACGAGAGGCTGCAGAAGCTCGTGCAGCGGCAGGGTGCTCGTAATTGGTCCATTATCAGTTCGTCCATTCCGGGTCGGTCGGGAAAGTCTTGCCGTCTACGGTGGTGCAACCAGCTCTCTCCCGGTGTGGCGCACCGCGCCTTCACGGAGGTGGAAGACAAGATCATCCTTGAGGCGCACGCTGAGTATGGAAACAAGTGGTCCACCATCGCTAAGCTCCTCAATGGACGTACGGATAACGCTGTCAAAAACCATTGGAATTCGACTTTGAAGAGAAAGTTCTCGGCGGTTGACGGAGAATCGAATTTCAACTATTCGCTGATGAAAAGGTGGGTATATAACCGTACAGCCGCCGCGTTGACATTTCCAACTGAATTAAATAGACCCAATTCAGAATCTCCGTCCTCTTCCGCTTTGAGCGATTTGAGTCCAACTGTCAGAACCATCGCTAGTGCACCGAAATCTTCACCGGACGAGCCGTCCACTTTATTAACGTTGTCTCCACCCGGAACTGAGCCGAGTAAGAAACCAAGCAATCATTCGGCCGCCCTCCGGGAACTGAGAACTTTTCGAGTAAACTCTGAGACCGAACTGTCTTCATTAGACATAGAATTATCGCCCTTGGTGCAGGAAGCCATAAGAAAAGAAGTAAAGATTTACATGGCGGGGCTTCAAAAAGGTGGGCATTGCTTGAATTCTTGCCATCATTGATAGCTTTGGAAGCCAAATTTAATAACTCGAAAGCGGAGGCAGAAGAAGAAGAAAATGGGTAGAGTTCAAATGGTTAGATTTTCAGTTTCTCTTCTCTCAACTGAATTCTGAGCGTGTACAGAAATTTGAGACAAAGAGAAAGGGAGAGGAAGGTTGGCCAAGAACCGGTTTTTTCCCCACATATTCATCTTAAGAAATTTTGTTTGCAAATTAGTTATAATTTTGAATATATTATATTTTCTTAGAAACCAGAAATACTTTGTTATCGCTTATCAGTCGTTGTTACACCTTGTGTACTGCTAGAGAAGAAGACGAAGGTCGTTCGGAAACAAGCGTGAAGGCGAAGCAAAAGAAAGAGATGGTGGAAGGTGAGAGTTGATAGAGAGAGAGGGATTGCAAAAACTGTTCTATATATTTTTTTGTAACATCTGCTTTTACATGTATATCGATTTGAGCTAATGATGAAGCTACGTATAGTACGATATTAGTTACAAACTAACTACAACCTAACAAAATAAGTAAATACATTAACATCCTCCCTCAAGAGCAAGGCCGAAGATCGAAGATCTTGGAAGTAAACATATCAAACTTCGATGAAGAAAGAGGTTTTGTTAAGGCATCGGTTAGTTGGTAGTCTGAATGAGTCAATTTAACTTGTAATTGTTTCTGAAGAACTTTCTCACGAATAAAGTAGAAATCGATTTTCACATGTTTAGATTTAAAGTGAAGAACCGGATTGGAGGCAAGATATGTGGCGCTGAGATTGTTGGATAAAATAAAAGGGCCTGCAGTAGAAACGATATCCAATTCGCGTAACAACGATTGAATCCATAACAGTTCGGCAGCGTCATTTGCTACACTACGATACTCGAATTAAGTGCTGGAATGCGAGATGACTTTTTGTTGAGCCAAGGACCAAGAGACGAGATTGGTTCCGAGAAAGATGCAAAATCCACTTGTACTCTTGCGATCATTGGAACAGAAAGCCTAGTTTGCATCTGTATAACAAGTTAAATTACTGCTCTTGGAAGGGAAAAGGGAGATACCTACAGATGGAGTGCATTTAAGGTAATGTAAGATGCATTTCACGGCTGGCCAATGAACATGAGAGGGAGCATGCATGAACTGAGAAACTTTGTTAATGACAAAGGCGATGTTTGGGCATGTGAGACACCAATATTGAAGACCTCCAACTACTCCGATATAGATAATCGTTAGAAAGTGGGGCACCTGATTGTTGAGACAGAATTGGGCTAGCCACCATGGGAGGAGAAACGAGCTTACAAGACTCCATATTTGCCCTATGAAGTCGCTCATTTATGTATTTGGACTGAGAGAAGTGCATACCTGCAGAGTTATGAGTGACTGAGATCCCAAGAAAGAACGACAGAGGTCCCAAATCACGAACCCTAAAGCGTGAGTGTAGATAGGCCATCAGTGTAGCAATGTGAGCATCAGAGTCACCGGTTAGTATAATGTCGTCCACGTAGACTAACATAATCGGTGTAAAAGAACTTGTGTGGTAGATAAAAAGCGAGGAGTTAGATTTGAGGCTGAAAAACCCCAATGGACGAGGGCATCATGAAGCTTGGTGTACCAAACCCAGTGAGACTGCTTGAGGCCATAGAGAGTTTTGTGGAGGAGGCAGACTGCATAAAGATGGGATGAACTCACGAAGCCAGGGGGCTGCTGCATAAAAATTGTCTTGGTGAGGTCACCATGTAGAAAAGCATTGGAGATGTCAAGCTGGTTGATGGACCAGCCAAAAGATACTGCTAGGGAAAGAGTTAACCGAATCGAGGTTGATTTGACAACCAGACGGAAAGTCTCTTCATAGTCAATCCCTTCAGTTTGATCATACCCTTTTGCAACGAGGCGAGCCTTGAATCGGCTAATAGTACTATCTGAATTTTGTTTGGTCTTGAAGACCCATTTGGAACCAATGGTCTTAGCTCCGGGAGGAAGGGGCACTAATGTCCAGGTATTGATCGGGTAAAGTGTTGTAATTTCTTCTTGCATGGTGTTGAACTAGTGTGGGCACTTTGAGGCCTGGAGAAAGGTTCTTAGTTCAATAATGGCTTGTGTAGAGAGGGCTTTGGACTTAAAGATGCCGTCTTTGGCTCGGGTTGTCATGGGGTGGGCATTGAGTGGAGGAATAAGAGGATGTGGGTTAAACATAGGTAATTGGGTAAGAGAGAATGAATGTTGAGTTATGGGAGATAAATGGGAGGTGGAGAGAGAGAGTGGATGAACAGATGCATTTAGGTTAGATGAAGGGGAGAATCATATAGGGGAAGATGCATGTTGAGTTTCATGAAGGGATGAAAGAGAAATATATGGGATTGAGAGAGAGAATGAGAGAGTTTGTGAGAGGGAGTGTGGTAGAGAAGAGAAGGGAAAGTTGGATTCGACAAAAGTGACATGACGTGTGATGTCATGTCACTTATGATAGGGATTGGGGCCGAGGAAGATGCATGAGACAGAACCAAAGCTGGAGTTTGTGGTTGTTGAAAGGTCAAAGAAAGGAGATACAGAGGCACCCGAAAACACCTAGTGATGAGCAATCAGGAGTAAAATTGAATAGACATTCAAATGGAGATTTGTTTTGGAGAACAGGTGTAGGTAACCAATTTATTAAAGAGGCAGCAGTGGAGAAAGCGTTAGGTAAAAAGTGTAATGGTACGAAGGAGTGAAACAATAAAGCAAGGCCGGTCTCAACCACATGACAATTTTTACATTTGACTCAGCCATTTTGATTCGGAGTATAGGGACAAGAGATACGATGATGTATCCCTAGGGACTGAAATACTAAAGATAGAGATTTAAACTCTCTACCTCCGTCCGATTGCACAATTTTTATGTGATTGCGAATTGAGTTAACACAAATTTGTGAAAGCTTATAAATGTGCAATGAACTTCACTTTTTAACTTTAACAGGAAGAGTCATGTAAAACGTGTGTAGTCATCGACAAACAATAGAACATAACGTGCACCAGTAATAGAAATTTCAGGAGACGGACCCCAAACATCTGTATGTATAATTTCAAATGAAAGTTTAGCATGTGAAATAGAGGTTACAAAAGGTAATTGATGAGTTTTACTCATCGAACAGAGTAGACAAAATGGAGGACTATCTAATTTTGAAGAAGAAAAATTACAAGAATGTAGGACATTTTTCAAAACAAGCAATGTTGGATGTCTAAGGAGGATATGCCTTAAAATAGAGGAGCCATGGTCCGATTGAGGCAGTTGAGCAGTAAGTGCTGCCGAAACCTGGTAAAGACCATTAGTGAGGGGACCGTGGAGGATAGGCCGATGAGAGATTCGATCCTTGACATAGAAAAAATTTGAATGAAATTCAATATAAACATGATTATTGCGATAGAGTTGTGAAATACTAATAAGGCTATGAGAGAATTGAGGAGAATGGCAAACGTTTTGTAGTTTCAGGGATCAAAAAGTAGTGGGAATAAGAGCCGAACCCGTTTGATGGATCGGTAAGAGTGAACCGTTGGTCATGGCAACACCTGAAGAGCCAAGATAGGGTTGGGGCTGGAGAAGCTTCGTGGGATGCAGAGTGAAATGGTTTGGAGCTCTGGAGTCGAGAAGCCACGACTCTGGGGCCAGAGGAGTGGGCAGTGTTGATAGAAGACCGTTGCTGGAAGGCGGCAAATATGCAAAATCGAAGTGAGATTGCTGGCGATGAAAACTAGAGAAGGGGGCTGAGGGGAGGGACACTAGGTAGGCTGAGGGGAGAGATGAAGGGTGGGCTGGGGTTTGGTGGGCCTGAGGGAACGGTTTGTCGGAGAGGTTTAGGCGGTGGTAGCAAGCCGTGGCATAGTGGCCCGGTTTCTTGCAGATTTGACATCGGGCTTTGGGCTTGTTACTAGTTGAGACGGACGCCATTGTGAAGAGTCCAGGTTGTTCTGGGAGAAAATAGGGGAGACAGGGGATCAAGGTTGGGCAAATGGCAAAGGGTGAGGGATCCAGCCAGGACGAAAACTTACAGCGTTCACCTGGAGGTTACCTGGCATCGGAAGAGAAAGTGCAATGTTCTGTTATTCCAAGCAAAAGTCAAAGCTTTGAAGTAGGTTCTGAGCTTTTTCCGGCGAAGATTCGTCTGTTCGATTTGTGATGGGGATGACAAATGCATTGTATTCATTGCCGAGCCCATTGAGGAAGTAGATCACGCGGGGAGGCATTGGTTTGCTTATCTCCGCCGGTGTGTTGCACAAATTCGCGAGTTTTTGAATGTAAGCTATTGTCGAAAGTCCATCCTTGGATAGAGAATGAAGCTGGCTCCGAAGATCAGTTATTCGAACCAGGGATGAATAAGCGAAAATTTGGGCTAGGACTAACGACACTTTGTTGGCGTTGGTAAAGAAGATTATTTCAGGTAGCAAGTCTTTGAACAGAGAAGCGAAGATCCATCTCATGACTAACTTGTTATACTGCATCCAAGTTGTGTAATCGAAGTTTAGTTGTCAGGAAAGGGAGTCAAAAAATTGTGGTGGAGGTGCGAGGGAGCCGTCTAGAAAATTTTCAATGCTATTAGCGATCACAACATTCAGGAACTGGGTTTTTCGGATGAGGTAATTTGTGTGGGTGAGTTTGGTTGTTAACGTTGATAGAAGGAAAGAGGGAGAGAGGGGAAGAAGAAGGGGTTGAGGGAGAAGATGGAACTGTGAAGCTGGAGGAAGCCATCCTTCAGAACTCTGACACCATGTTAGACCTTGTGTATTGCCGGAGAAGAAGACGAAGGTCGTTCGGAAACAAACATGAAGGAGAAGCAGAAGAAAGAGTCAGTGGAAGGTGAGAGCTGAGAGGGAGAGAGATTGTAAAAAGTGTTCTATATTTTTTTTGTAACCATTTGCTTTACATGTATATCAATTTGAGCTAATGATAAAGCTAACGTACAGTACGATAGTAGTTACAAACTAACTACAAACTAACCAAATCAGTAGATACATTAACAGTCGTCCCTTAACTTATCGTTAGAAGATTAATGATATGCTTGGTATGTTTATTAGCATAATAATTACTGAAGAGTACAAATAATTAAAATAATAGATTATTTACATCAATAAATGAATTCAAACAAAATATAAAGAACGAAAATCATAGAATATTATTATCAATAACAATATTAAGCATTAAATTAATAATAAATAATTAAAATAATAGATATTATTTTGTCTTCATCTAATCTCATTTTTCTTCTCGACAAGTTATTCTTGTCTTTTAATATCTCATGTCTATGAAGTCATGTGTATAATAAACTATTTAAATTGAAACAGGTATCTCAAGATAGAAGATGGAATCCACTTTAAAGAAAATTGATATATAAAATAGAGCGTGAGCGACAAATAAAAATATAAGACATTAAAACAACATTGTAAAATAAATAATTTCCAAGATTCGATAACCAAGAAGTACAAACCCCTTAGCTATGTCATTTGCAAAAACCTCGACAAAGTACCATTTAAACATAAGTTTTCTTACGTCTAATACTCTAGTTTTGGCAGCCTAGAAAAGACTTTGCTAAAGGTTCAAGTAATCAAGCGAAAAATATAAACTGATGTGCCACGGAGACCGTTCTTAAGATTACCAACCGGAGGGTTAACTAACCTATTTAAGTTACCTTATTTTGAAGGAAACAAGTTTCATGAAACTTTGGAGAATGTATCAACTTTCATTAATCAAGAAGGACAAAGACATGTATTCTTGAGGGAGGGCAAAACTTATGACAACTCGGCATTTCTCTGCTTGATAACTTGAGGCTTAATAAATTCACGTGAAGGCAAGTCAAGAAAGTTTACTCTCATTTCAATGTTATGTCGAAGAGATAAAGGAATGTCAAAGCAATTGAATTTTGTGGGCAAACAACTCGGCAACCGAGCCTTTTTCCCTTGACCACAACTTCCCCACACATGGAGAAGTGCACACTAGCCTATTCATTATTCAAGGCTAGCAGAGAAGAAGACAATCTTGTAAAGCCATAAAAAGTAATGTCTATTATATTATTAATTTAATAGGTCTTAGAAAAGACATTTTTGGAATGAGGAGTCAACTTGTGGAAAATAGGTTTATGTACTCAACTTTATGGCCTAGTCAAGTACCTATTCCTTTTTGTTTACATGTCATGTGATTGTCTTGGAAACCCTAAGTTTTTTGGAGGTGATATTTAGATCATCCTTAAAGGTTGTAATCAACATCAAATGTTGATTAAAAAATGTGTTGAATTTCTCTTCAAGGTTGAAGTTCTCTTCAAGTTAACATGCCTCTCTCTTGGTGAATGATATCTGCGTGTTGAGTGCCAATTTTAGCTTCCACTTTCGTGAGTGTAAGTGGGTTCCATTTATGCTATTTCCTTCTCCATCCTCTTTCCTTTGAGATGGAATATTTAGCAAGGTTGTAGAAAACTTTCATAGAAGCAAGATTGAAGAGTTTTCTTCCAAAGAAGCTAAAGAACCTGAGAAGTGTAGCCACAGCACCCATCACACATACTTGCAGTCTAACGTGCATAACTTTTCATCCTCATCGATTTTGCCCATGAGTTTTAGAGGGAGTCTTCGTCACATATAGAGCAAGAACATGTCCACAAATCGCATCAAAGAGACTTTAATCAAGTGAGTTATACCTTCTCATGGAGGACAATTTCTCCAACACCGCCCACTCTTGTTATCATATCTTTCGATTCACAAATCTTTAGTCGCAAAATTTGGAGGATGTGTCCTTCACTTCCAAAGTAGAAGCTTTCCAAATTTTGGCTCTAAAGTCCAAGTATTGATCATTTTGTGCTCGTGGGGAATTGCTACTCTTATTGACCAAAAAGAGTGCATTATCAAGGCAACTTTTAATCCAAAAAGCTCACCCCCCCTCATTTTGAAGCTCAGTGAATATATTAGAAATCAGGTGGATTATGCAGAAATCTATCATAACTGATCTTCAAACTGATGCAATGTTCTTTAAACTTAACTTGTAGATGCTCGGACCTGTAGAGCAAATTCCCGTCATGGATACTTTGAGGAACCTAGGGAGCCCAGTCTCGAGGCACTATTTTTTTAAGTTCAAATTGCGGAAGTTCGAAGACATGCAGACACCCACAATTAATGCTTGGAAAGTCTCACAGAAATCCAAACATGATGCAAACCTTGGATCGAAGGATCCGGGACCCGACAACAATGCAGAATAGTTCAAAGAAACACCTTCCCGATTCAATAATAAATAAGGAACTAAGAGTCCAATCAAAGAATTCGATAGAACCGTTATTATCAAAATAGGAGCTTGACCTAAGCCACACTTTTTGACTGAACCGAAAGCTATCAAAACAGGAGTTTGATCCAGACCAAACTCGATAAGAACCAAAGCTATCAAGCGAAATTCTTCAAACGAGATTTTTCAAGCGTGACTTGAAGAAAATCGTTGTTCTTCGTAAAGAACTAAAGAAAAATACTCTCTAAAAAAATCACTTTTTAATTCAACTTTCTTTTCAAATTGAAATAATTTTGTCATTAAATAGGCTACACATTAAAATTAAATTAAATTAAATAAAAAACAAAAATTAAGATAAAATAACTAATAAAATCGTGAGATAAGGGTCTTTCGCATGATCAGATATCCTCTCATGTTTAAACTCTGTTTGAAAATGATTTGAGCATATGCATTCATTAATTTATCATATCACGAGTACACAGATATGAATCATACCATAGTATTAATTGGGTGTGAAAAATATATTTTATACACATTGCAATGAGAAGTTTAGTGGATATTATTAGCTGTTTTAAAATTAATTATACATTGACTTAATTGTACATGAATATAGAGAACATGTGAGTTTATGAGTTATGATGTTTAGATAATGATATCTAACATTGTATGTCTAAGCATATTCACATTTGCAATATACATCTCTCAAATATACGTAGTAATATGATAACACAATTTGGGATTATAGATTGATTAGAAATGTCACGATAGTTTTGTAAAATTATAGGATGAGTGTGCACATGAGTAGATGATAAATTTTAAAAAGATAGTTAAGATTGTAAGAGCTAATCATGTAAGACATTAATAGATGACTAGATATAATGTCAGTTGAGTCCTTAGATTAAGATTCTTGTTGGGTTTATAAAACTTACTAGGTGGTTTCTTGTAATCTTTCATGAACATTTGATAACCGCTCAAGAAAAAAATGTAAAGACAAGTTAGGTAGATGAGTAAGCCCAAAACGAGTAATTGGTTTTATCTTTTCTTGTGTTTTAGTTTAATATGACTCATGTATTAAACAAATTTGATTAAATTCTTATATACAATAAGAATTGTAAATTACTTGTGGATTGAATTATATATTTATATGGTCCAAGTAGAAATAATGTTAGTGATAGTAGTTTTTAGTTATTGTATGTTTAGATTTGAAAATTTATGTGGATTGTAAAGATTGAACATACGAATTTGTAGTACTTCCACATCAATACTCTAGAAATTGGGACTCCGTGGGACTCAGCCTCGACAAAAATCACCTTGAATTTATTTATTTGATAATGTTTTTAATATTCAATATTACTTATGACAATATTTGATTGTTAGAATTCTGTCTATTACAATTGAATATGGAGTGATAATTTGATGTGAGTATCTAAATGTAAAATTCGCTAATTCATAGTAGTAAATTTCTTTTGTAAATTTGTTTTGCATTTACTTGAATATTTGTAACTCGCCACCGTATGGACAAGTGATTTTTAGTCAAATAATCAAATCGATAAAAGTTGAAAGTTACTGCATCACTAAAATATAAATTGGTGTTAGGTAAATTGAACTTTTCTCAATTTACACAACATTTGATGTCTCTTTTATGTAGTTGGGAATAGATAACCTTCGATCTTGGCCAAGGGTATTATGACAAAGAGAAGTTGGTCTTCGAATGCCTCATGGCTCATGTTAATAGACACTTCGAGATTACGTTGATGCTTCAAAGTGGTACGATTTTGTTCGAAATTGATTCAAGAGAAGTCTACTCCGAGGTCCTTGATCCCTTTACATAGATAGTTATGACAAATTATTATTGTGTTAATAGAACTTCAAACAAATATATTTTTGCAAGAATTAGGTGATAAAAAAGTGAAACAAAGGAAATGGTTACAGTTTACTAGTGGTCACAACCTTACAAGAATAGAGTCGGTAGCAAGAGACGATTCTCTCATATTATGATAGTAAGAATGCTACTCATCAAACAAGAACAAAATCATTTTTTTATAATGATCTAAAAGTATTGACGCGAGATATCATTGGATTTACAAAGGTTTTGATAAAAAACTACTATAGATTGAAAAGAGCGAGACTACAATGATGTAAATACGATGAGTAAAACACCAATACACGATAAGCTTAGGTAACCCTTTTATGCTTAAATAAAATAAAAAATAGAATGAATTGTAAACTTGAGTTGGGCTTAAATGAATTTCGGTTGTCTGTTTGTAAATTTTCTCTGATCAAGTTGAAATAGATTTATAATAAAAATAAGATACTTATCATATATTCATAGATTTACTATAGTTGATGATATCATGAATTTACTAATTTTAAGGATAAAATTATATTTACTCTTTATTTTTACTTTCTAATTGACACTTATCCATTGATGCAATTAATAATTTATTTTAAATATTAATAATTTATCATATTAATTGCTTGAACAAATGAGTGTTACGTTGAAATGTAAGAAATACAAAGTAAGAATAGAGAAGAAACAAAGCATTATTATGAAAACCACACAAAAAAAAATTTTTTAATTCCTTATTGGGGAGGTGGTTGCTGAGGATGGATGAGGGGGGTGGCCTTGCAAAAATCACTATTTTTTTAAAATTTTTTGTCTAATATAAAGTTTAGGAGAAATTTTTAAATTATTTAAGTTGTGTGGTTAAGTATAATTTTGTAGAAATTTGACCAGTAGAGTTAGGAAAATCCTATTCTCATTCTTGCTTAGAGCTGCCAAGGAGAGGGAGAGAGGAGCGATCTCGTTTTATGAGATTAATCACGTTCGGTGGTTAAGGAATTGTTCATGAGATTTCGTGCGCCACCTTTCGTGAAGAGACTTCGAGATTTGGTGAGTTTTCTTCCTCGTTTTCAAGTTTAAAGTTTAGGGTTTTAGGTTGGGGATGGATTCGAGCAATGAAGCTCGATTCCATCCGAATATTCTGAATATATTGATGTACTAGGAGTGTGTGCAGATGTTGTCACTGTTTGGAGGCAATAGACGGCGAAGGGTAGCGATTTCCGCTACTTCCTGTAGCTAGAAATTACCTAAGTGTCGACTGTTATTGACGTTAGTCCCACTTGAAGCCCTACGCTAGTAACATAGAGCTTAAAGTGTTGACACTTTGAGGGAAGTATCGACCGTTAGTGTATAATATGGTGAGACCGAAGAGTTTAGAGTATCGACATGACACGGTTTAGCCCTGCAAAACCGAGTTAGAAAACACAACAATGCAAGGGTCGATTCTCTCGGCTCAACTCGGAGAGAACCCCAACAGCAATAAGCACAACATTATCAAAATAGATTCAAATGTAATGAAAATTCACAAGAAGCTGACCTGATATGTGACGCTCACGTTCTTAAAATTTCAGGTGAAAAAGAGTTGAAATGAAAAAGATATGCAAGAACTCCCGTGGCCGGTCCGAAAGGCAAATTTGGGCACCTTCGGATAATGATTCCTTCAAGAAGGAATGCTCCTGCTCCTAGTCTTGGTTAATCACCTTTCTATTATTTTCTAACCTCAAAATATTGGAGAGAAAATATGTCAAATAAGAGCTACCAAGTAACCATGAACTTAGAAGACAACGGAGGTCAACTCCTCTCGGATGTGACTTCCCGAGGAACTTATCTTCAAGGTCGAAACTCTTATAGTTGCTTGAGAAAAAAATGTTCAATTCTCTAGTTATCAAAAGTTCCTTTTACAATGCCGAGAGAATTCTCAAATATGCTCCTAAAAACACTAGGGTTTGCTGGATCAAAATGCTGAAGAGAACGCTTGAATATTGCAGTAGCCATTGGAAGCGCTTCGATCGAGTGTGCGAGCTACCCGTACATACAGTGTCCTTGCATGGATGCCTTTGCATCATTCCATTAGTTAGGCTGAATTGTGAGTTTGCTGAAGGTGGAGAAAGGTTCCAAAAAAAGCCTTTCTAGCTATTGATTCGGCCAAGTCATCCATCCAAGTGTGCCATAATCAACGGTTCTTGGTGGTGGCTATACAACAAGCTTGTATCTTCGACCGTGAAGCTATCTGCTCACAACAAGCATTGTGTGAGCTATCCCGAGGCCCCTTCTAACCATGCTAGCCTTTGATGAACCAAACATCTACAAATCTACATGCATGCATGACTAGATAAAACATAAATGCCAATGTTTGCCAACAAAATACAAGAAAATGCCAATATTTGCCAACACACAAAAATACAAAAACACAAAATAACTCGGTTACAAAGTGTTGCATTCGGGAAGACAAATTCCCTCTTCAAAATGAGATGATTCCCAAAATGGTTCCCATGAGAGAATATGTATTAGCTTGTCCATGTCTTGAGCACTTAGTTCCCACGTCAAAGTAGTAAAAATGGTAGTACCTGCAAAACTAGTAAACTTATTAGTTAGAGCAACGACTGCGGCAGCCACTAGAGAGAGAGAGAGAGAGAGAGAGAGAGAGAGAGAGAGAGAGATGCAACAGTCATAAGACCGTTGCTGCTCTCCTGCACAAGGGGCGTCGGCCGCCGGGGGGGGTGGGGGCAATGTTGCACTAGACAATCACCGGGACAGGGGTTGAGATAGAAAGCTGGGGATAGGTGGACTGTGGGGTGGGTTTATGAGCCTAGGGACTGGCTCAGTTCGACTCGGCTCGCTACTGTAGCGAGCTGAGACAAACTCCGCCCGTTACAGTAACGAGGCTGCCCAAACTCGGCCCGCTACTGTAACAGGACGAGCCAGCCAGCCCGTTAATCACCTCTATAGTAGAGACTTATTTTATGTAGGTCCACTATAGATAAATATTTTATCACTAACCATACTATGTGTTTTCTAACAAATTCTTATAAAATATTTTATAATTAGTATGTTCGTACATTGTTTCAAATTAAACGTTAAATATAAAAGTTAATCTATATTGAATTTAACCGACTCATCTCAAATGTCTTTCGCCTTTCAAATTTTAGCAAAGAGAGGTTTGGATCGAGTGATGCTTGATTGAACTTGGCAACAATTCTTTAAAATATTTCTCGAGGGGAAATTATTTCCACTTTAGTTTATGTTGCTCTATTAGAAGTGTTTTACATTACAGTGTTATTTTAAATTGCACAGCTTATAGGACTTGAACTATCATTGTATCTCGTGTCACGTTTGTACCTTTATTATATCTCACTTCTATTGGACCCTAACTTTTATTTTTATTGAATATTTTCGCTGTTACATGAAATTAATTAAGATGAGGGTTGGACGATTCGTTTCGTTATGGAGTTGGAAAGATGGATCTTTTCTTGATCTCTTCCATAAATTCTTGGATGTTGAGGTCGGAGGAGCCGCCTTCTGCAACCGCTTCCTCTGCTGCTTTTTTCCACTTCAAAGCGTTTTTCTTCATTTCAATGGCGGTCGGTCCGACTGTTGCTTTGATCAAGCACTTCTCCACTTCGTTTCTGGTTATCAATCGGTTTTCAGCCACTCCTCGACACAATCTGATCCCGACTTTGAACTCGTCCACCATGAATTTCGCGTTTGTAACCTGATCGCCCCACTGCGGAAAGGCCACAACCGGAACGCCGCAGGTGAGTGATTCAACGGAGGAGTTCCACCCGCAGTGGGTGACGAAGCAAGAAACGGAAGTATGAGCTAGAACTTGTTCTTGAGGACTCCATGTCACTACTTTTCCCCTTTCTCCAACTTTTTCCAGAAACGCATCCGGCAAAACATGGGGTTTCACGTCCACCCATTTCGGCGGCGGTCTCATAACCCATAAAAAGCTCACGCCGGAGCTCAAAACGCCATGAGCAATCTCGTCGACCTGATCTTGCTTCAGATAGATGATGCTTCCGAAAGAAATATATACCACCGACGATTGAGGCTTTGAGTTCAGGAACTCAATGCAGTCTTCGGCAGCCAAACAGTCACCGCAGATGTCGCCGGTATTTTCTCCTTTCAGGTTCTTGAAAAGCGGACCAACCGTCTTAATTAAGAAATATTTGGACATGTAACTTAAAATCTCGTGTTCCAGTTCTTGAAAAGTGTCCATTACTATGCAGAAAGGAATTTGCAGTGTTTTAAACTGACGCAAAATCGGTTTGGCCAAATAGCGGTATAAGTCCAAAGGGTTCAAAAAGCTTGGAATCTCATCGTGCGCCAGAACCGGCATGGACGGGAGCTGAAGTTCTGATCTTAAATCGGATTCCACAGAATTATTATCTGCTTGACGAAGGGAAAAATCGTAATAAACAGAGAAAACAGCACAGGATTGAACCCAAAGAACAGAACAAGGGATCTCAAGCTCATCGGCAATATCAATAACCCATGGTATAAATGGGTTTCCGACAATGCAGGAAACTCGCCGGTTCTCATCAGAATATCTCCTCACCATTTTCGGGATATTTTCCCGGCCGGCTCGTTCGAGTATTTCCACATAAACACTCAAGTTCAATCGTTCGTGTTGGTTCTCATCGCAGCCATCGTTGAAAAACTCAAACCGGATAAACCCTTGTCCGACAGGAGTCTGCTCTTCAGAGATACTCCCGGCTTTTCGCATGTCATTGCCGATCACTTCAGTGCAGGAGAAAGTCACGAGCGTACCCTTAGAAGCAAGCTTTTTCCCTAGCCTAAGCATGGGATTAATAATTCCTTGAGCCGGAAAACAAACCAGAAGGACATGAGATGGAGCTGATTCAGTCTCCATAGTATTTGGAGAATGGGGAAGAAGATGACTACAATTGCGCAGAAAGAAAGCTCTTTAATAACGGATGAATGTGTGGAAAGTCAACAATTCATATTAGTTTAAAGGATTAAAATCAATTTCGAGTGTAGAGCTAAATTTCAACCACCTCCCAAAAATTATAATAATTAAAATATTAAATTATTCAAAATATAACAAATCAAATATTTGCGAAGAACTAATCACCCCACGTTCTGAATTTACGTTGAGAACGTGAGTCCTCTCCCTTGAATGCCCCCCCTTTCTCTGTCTCACCTATTTCAGGGGGGTTCTCGAGAACATATCCCTCTCAAGAACAATCTTCCATTTTCTGCCTTCTTATTTTAGAAGGTGGTCAGGAATGGACGGTCTCATTCTCTAATCGGGGCCTATTCTCAAGCGTAATGTTGTAAGAATGGGAGTCGTTTCGAGACGGGTATCTCTATTTTTGTGTCCTAATTTTTGGGAGGTGAGAGTAGGTCCTTGCTTCGAAATGACCTCATGTTCTTAAACATTGTACTTGTGAATGGGCCCCGATCTAGAATAGGAGGTTGCTCCCCAACAATATATAAATTAAAAATTGAAGGTGATCGGTTACTCACCAGTGATTAATTTGTTATATTTTGGATAGTTTAAAATTTTAGTTGCTAAAACTTTTAATTTAGGAGTGTTTCAAATTAACCTCGTATTTTAATATTTAAATCGATAATTACTCTAATTTAAAGCTGCAGTTGCGGGTCTCACATGTTATTGGTCTCACATGTTATTGGTTGAATAGAGTCCTCACACTTTACTTGTAAACATTGTTTTTACTACATTTCCATTACAGTAACATTTCATCCCCTTTCAAATTTCATTTTCTGTAAGTATTTACCTTTTTAATTGAAATTTATAAATCTCACATTTTTTTTATACTTTTATGGTAGTTGAAATTTTGTGATCACGACCCATGGAGGCCAAAGAACGAACAACAAACAACTCGACCTGAAAACCAGACTGAGGTGTCTGACTATTTAATTTTTATGTTAAAAAAAACAATGAAATACTTAAAACTTAAGAAGAATCCAAGACTCAAAAAAAAGATATGGGTTAACAGGTCTTACTAGCAACATCCTGATAAAGTGATAATATTAGTCTAAAATTTAAATGTCCGAGACAAAAATTAAATAATTTAAATATTTACAAATTTTTAATATATTATAACATCTCGAAGAAAATATATATCTAGGAAAAAAATAAACTAAAGAAAATTTAATGATTTTTTCTACTCTTGAGTCGGCAACTGAAAGTCCTCATAGTTATAACCTGAAAGACAAGAGTTGTTTGAAGTGAGTTGACTAAACTCAATAGAAGTCAATTTTATTTCTAGTATTTATGTTCAATTTTAATAAATTAACAAAAAATTAAAATCAAGTAAAAATGGAGACAGTTACAGTCTCCGAGCATATCATGTCTTACGCAATTAAAATAATAATGCAATACTTGGCAATCATAAAAGTCACAAAAAATAACCTAATCAAGTTTAGGACGTTGCAGTTAGGGACATGACATAAATAGTTTTTTCATTACTTTAGTTAAAACAAGTTTTTCGTGTCAAAATATAAAAACGTGCATAAAGGAATGTAAGGTGCGTCCTTTCTAGAAGATACGTTCTCTTGATCGAGTTGAGTACTAAATTTTTTGAATTTGAATGGATCAAGGAAGTCTATGTTAGAGACCAAGACTTTGGTCCATAGTATGAGAAGTGTAAACAAAGAGCCGAAGGAGATTATTGTATAGTGAATGATTATCTTTTCAAAAGAGGAGAGTTATGCATTCCAAGTGGTGGCATCGGTGAATCACTAATCAAAGAAGCACATAGAGGAGGTTTAGTTAGCCATTTTAGAGAAAAAAAGACAATGAAGAAGATCAATGAACAGTTTTATTGGTCTCATTTACTTAGAGATGTGCATAAAATGTTAGAAAAGTATATAGTTTGCAAGAATGCCAAGAGTCGAGTTCTACCCCAAAAACTCTACTTACCTTTACCAATTTCTCCACATAGCCGAGTTATTATTCAAGAAGGTGGTATGCATGCATGGAATTCCTAAATCCATCGTCTCGGATAGAGATACTAAGTTATTGAGTTCGTTTTGGAAAACACTATGGAGGAAGTTAGGCTGGAAAATACTATGGAGGAAGTTAGGCACTAAATTGCTATTTAGCACATTATTTCACCCCAAAATCGATGACCAAACCGAAGTGATGAATAGAACCTTGGGAGCCTTATTAACAAGCATAGTAGGCAAGTGACTCTCCGATTGAGACATTCAACTCCTCTACATTGAGTTTTGCATTTGATAGAAGTGCGCACAATTCGACTTAAATGACTCCCTTTGAGGTCGTGTAAGGTTTTAATCCACTTACACAATTTAAAGTAGTAGGTCCCGTTCTACAGACAGTATATAAATATCGTGGTCAAAATTCCATACGCACAATTTTTGTTCTCCATAGTAAATTTCCCTTCATTTGGAGTTGGATCCCACTGACAAAGGGTGGGATCTTACTCTAAAGATAGTGTCCACTGTTTTTTGAACTATTTTTACGTTATCTATTTAATTTTTACAAGCGTGGTTCTACTTACTGGGCAATAAATTTTCATGATATTGTAGCTCCACTTATACTACTCTTATCCTTGGAATAATCTCAATCCACAAGTACAGTGATTAACCAGTGCCCACATTTGATTCCATCCCACCACTATTCCATTTCCACTCTGAATTGAACAAAATTTTTCTTCGTTTCTTCCAAGGGCTTCATTCTCTCTCTATCTGCATTTTTACTGCTTATTTTCTTCACTTTAAAGCCACAATTTCTAGATCTTCATTTAAATGACATGGATTCATCCTAGAAATCAAATTGGTAAATCTTTAAATACGAATTGAACAACTAGATTTGAAAATAAACCATAAAAGAAATTTAGAATTATGCGGAGACTTGGTTAGTTTCCATTTAGAAGGTTACCTAGTTTCATTTGGTCATAATTCTGAAACTACATATTCCCTTGGAAAAACAAAATCATACAAGTATAAAATAACAAAAAATTATTGTCACTTTCAGAAGTATCTTCACTTTTTTTTAGGATAAAACTCAAGAAAAAAAAGATGTTAGAGGACGAGATCCTGCCTTTCATTAGAGGGATCCCCCTCCAAATGACAACAATGAGTAGAAGAGAGATTTTGTTTAGAAAAAAAAAATTGCACACATGAAAGATTTTGACCACATTATTTATATATTATCTATGGAGCAAGAGTCCGTTCTTCAACAGTGAGCTCTAACTCTAGAGACAGTGTGTATACTGATTTTGGAGCGGCATCCCACTCCAGAGGTAATGACTAAAAGCGGGAGCCCACTTTTCAGTAGCAAGATCCCACTTCAGAAGAAAAAAAGGGAGTGGGATCCCGCTATTGAATAGCAGGCTCTTGCTCTTGCAAAAACTCACAGAGCGGGATTTTGCTCTCGAAGACTGGATTCTCGCACGACCAATTTTAACAGACATTTAGACGACAAAAATTATTTTGTTAATGGACCATAGTTTAAGAGTGATTTTGTTAACAAACATAATTTAAGGATGAATTTGTTAAGTACCCTATATTTTAAAGGTATTTTTATTAATTACTTTTTTTTGTAATATTTCATATACTTTAATGGCTTGTGGATGATTTTATGGCACTTCCTCCTATAAAAGTAAAAAATGACCAATGATCAAAGTAATTTGGGAGTATCTATCACATATTAAGAGGGTGCTAAATCTCCCAGTTCTCGATTGTAGTTAAAGGTGAATGATTAATCATAAAGAAGATCATTTTCTAGGTTAGTAAAATATTTTTTAAATAAAATTTGAGAGAAAAACTAGGCAGATGAGTATTTACTAATTTGCTCTCAAGGTTATCAGTATTTATGGCTTCATTGCTGTAACAGTTCATTTCACAAAGAACAAAAGAATTTAATGGTGAATGAGAATGACAAAGTTACACGTAAAAAAATATTATCTTGAATAGAAATCATCTATGTAAATCATTTTCAAACATTTACTTAGATTGGATTTCTATGACTTGACATGCGCTATAACTAATCTTGTGTACTTGTCCACCTCATACCCTAAAACATTTTGTACATAACTACAGTCTATTAGAATTGATGGGACTAACATTAGATCCTCTTGCAGTGACTAATGCTGGTATATAATTTCAATTAAATTTTAATAGTTGCATATAACATACATCAAGGTCAATATGTCCAAGATTTATCACAATACCCGAGGCAAGCCTAGAAAGTAAAGTCAGGTCGAACAACTAAATCATCGGAAAAAATTCAATTGTCCAACCAAAAACTTAATTTGAAGTGTAGTAATATATACAATAAAAGAAAATAGTCTACAACAAATAAAATGTCTCAATCATAATTTAATAAACAAAAATAAAAGAAATAAATGAATCTCATCACAGAAAAATAAACACTCGAAAGAAAAATTGAGAATTGAAAGGGAAACTCCACTACAATTAACTACTCCTAAGCTTCAGGTGGTCGACTACCTTAGTGGAGAATCTTATAGTTTATCCAATGCAATTAAAAATTAGTTTTATCATTTTATTTTCACGCCAATAAGCCAATGATAAAATATACAGTACACGAATTTGCATTCATTAATAATTTGGCTCTCAAGCCATCTGCGGAGCAAGGGTCAAAAAAGTTGCTATACACATAAGTTCAATATATAAAATAGTATTATCACCGTTTTCTATAGAAAACAGTCCAAGTAAAAATATGGTCACTCACAAATCCTTTATACGGTGAATGCCCACAAGACGTGTGAAAAAAGGACATACTAATTGTTTGTAGAGCAGTCAATTGCTTATTAAACGGAACAATAAACACATTGCCCATTTTTAAGAATTCAAACACAAGGACACGCTATTGGAGTCTCAATACCATGTCACTCGTACAAACAAAACATTTTTATGTAGTATAAGGTGTATAACAAATGAATGACACCAAATCATAGTCCAAAACAATCAGAGGTCCGTCCGATATATGTTGAAAATTGAATACAAATCAGAAAAAGAAATACGCAAAAACAAGATACTGAGATTTAACTTTTACGTTAAAAAAACCATTGGTAGAAGAAATTTATCATCAAAATCAAACAAAAATTGAGTTTTGTGAGTCAAACAAAAATATGTAGAGCAACATAAAAAATCTAATGTTGAATCTGGGCTTGACCTAAATCAACTAGAATTTGGGTCACAACGAACTATAATAATCTTTTCCTTGATATGAATTCACGTAAGAACATGAGAGATTCAAAACGTAGGCTTCTCGGCCTAACCCAGAAAGATTTCACAACACTAAAAACTCTAATTATATCTATGTTCAAAGAAATTCTAATGCAAGGTACAAATCAATAAAACCTCTAACAGAGTACCATCATTTTCGAAAAAGGCCCCAAGAGGGCCACACAACACTTGATATCGATCAAGTTTAAGCACCCCTTGAACTTAAGAGACACACTTGAGAAAAATCTCATCTCCTCCATAATATTACTAAAATATCATAATCGTTACGACCAATTGTATTTTAATATATTGAAGACTCCCTACTTGAATCAATACTTGTAAACACAATCAACACAACCCACTAGACTCTTACTATACTTCTATAGAGCTTTAACATTTCTTTTGGTTGTCTTTTGCAACACAACTTTGATGTGAAACTGAAACTGAGAACGATGTAGTGACAACATCACCCTAAACATTTGAGGTAGGCTGACAGATCGAATTTAATGGTGATCTTAGACCCCAATTTAGACTTCATATGAGAACTTGGTTTCTTTCGAGTCTTCTCAAACAATTCTTTAGAAGTGTTAACAGTTTTAGCAGCCTTATTAGCTATAATTGTAGAATCCTACCACACATGAATTTGTAAACCTTATGTGTACCTTCAACATTAAAAGAGCATCTATATTGACTTCATAACTACATCTGCAATGTTGTGCTTGTACATTTTTCAATCAAGAGAACTCAATGACAATTGGATTATTCTTCAAATCACAAATGTGACACAACATTACCTAGTGTTTGCACAATCCCATCAAACATTTTGATTTTGTTGGTACTAATATTAGCTATCTTATAAGGTGTGTTATCAACCATTAACACAACACATTTTGAAATAGTTGAATATGTCAAAACAACTTATGAATGAAAATACATATGAAACGAAAAGCTACATCCAAAAACCAATTCTTGTTTGGCTTTGAGTTTTCTTCAGACACAAATAGGAGATCTTCATCCCCATTATATTCTTCTTCTGTGATGAGAACTTTGCTGGACATTTTCATTTCCTTTCTCTTCTTAACAGATCTTTTAATTTCATTTTTCAATTTATGGTATTTGGATTTAATATGCCATTTCTTATGACAGAAGTAGCAGGTTCTATCACGGTTCTTTTCATTTGATATGATATGAACCGTGATGTTATCACTGTCTTAACTTTTGTGTGCTTTCTCAAATGAAGAATTTGTCTCCTTGAGACTTTGATCCATAAAAAATTTGCTTCATTTTCTCCTTTGATAACAAGGCACTAGAAATTTCTTCTAAAGTTCGATTGTAAAAAATAGACTCTCTAACTGTACCATATAAAGTTCGTATATATCACAACAGTATCAACTCCAAATCCTCCTCATCATACTTAAATTTTGTAATTTGTGCTTAAGTGTTCTTCAATAGAACATTCTATCAACCGATGACAATAAAGACTTCAAATGCAACTTGCTAGTCAGAGTTTTCTTCATACATTGTTGTTTTAACTTTCACCATAATTCTAGTTGTCTTCTTCAAGACATCCTGCAAAATCTGATTTGGCAAATGCAGACGTATCAAAGATTTTGTTGGCTTAATAGATTTAAAAATGGTGTTTTGATAATAAGTGTAACTATTTGATTATATTATTCTAACTTCATTTACGATTATTGAGTTAAATTGTTGTTGGTACATTTGTTTAAATAACTTATGTGTTTAGTTTTATTCACATTGAAAATACTATAGAAAGTGAGAATTTGGATTTGCTAATATGTGTATTAAGCCTATGCAATATTAGTTAAAGTATATATTAAAGACATAAATGTGTCAAAGTTTGGTCTGGTGGACGCCCATTGTCGAAGAGCAGACACTTAGTCCCAAGGCACATGCAAAATGGAAAATTTCAAAAACCCCCAAACCTGAGAGGTGTTTTGGTTGATAAAAGAGCGTCAAACAATTTTGAGAATTGAAGTTCGAACACCTAGACATGAAGAGCAATCTCCCACAGCAAAGGTCTAGAGGAATTTGTTGAAGCTCTATTCTGAGGTAGTGTTTCTTGATGTTCAATTTGTGCACGACTAGAGACAAGTGCAAACACCCGTAACGGACACCGAAGAGCCTAGAAAAAGTTTGTCACATGGACAAGATGTCATATTGAAGCTTCACATGGACACCCAGTCATGAAGTGGGGATGCTTGGTGTGAAAGTCTAGTAATGTACTCGTGGAAGCCTATCGCCTCATTGACGTCTCTAATGGTTATATCATGAACGCCCATATGATAGTGGATGGTGACCGCTACTTGAGAATTTTGAAGGCTTAAATAAATAAAAGCACATTCTACTGCACAAAAAAAAAAAAAAAAAAAAAAAAAAAAAAAAGAGCTATCTATAGCAAAGTGCTGCTTGTTTACTTGCGAATATTTGATTTTTCATTCTTGAGTTAGAAACCTAATATCTCCTACTCCCAAACTTGAAATTTTACTCGTTGAGAGTTTTTAAGTCGTCTTATACTTAAACTTTTCCAGTTCTTGTATTCATGGTGAAAACAAAAAAAGGTTAAAACTTGACTGACACCTGCAATGTCAAACAAAGAAATAAGTGACTCTCATGAAAAGTCATTGTAAGGTGTTTGATTGACATTCGAAAGCCCAATTACTTGTAACCGAGAGAGTTATAGTGGAAATAATATTCTTGGAGGAGCCTTGTTACGTAGAGGTAGGTAAAACTAGCTAATTCATGTTAGCAAATCGTTTCCAGTATCTTTTCCTACTCTCTTATTTGTTATTATCATTGCTTGCATATTGAACATAATAAATCCAATTATGATTTTAATTATACAAAAAAGCTCAGAAAATCTAATTCACCCTTCCATTTATGTTATTATCAATCATTCAATTGGTATCAGAATGGGTTTTAGACTTCTATTGTGATTAAAAATTTTGTAAATATATCTATGGAATATAATATAAATAGTTTGCATGTTCAAAGTCAATCTATATCTAAACCATCTTAGTTTTATGGAAATAACTATATTATTGAAAAGCTAGAATGAGGATATATGTACCTCATGTTCCTACTAAAATCGAAAATGATAGAAATGTTCCCAAGATCGTCTTTTGAGTATGATGATAACGATACAAAAACTATGTTTAATTGCTTAGGCAATGAACACTTTATATTGTGTTTTAAATAGAGATGAATTCAATAAAGTACATGAGTGTGACAATGCTTGTGAAATATGTAGATTACTTGAAGTCACAAATGACAGAACTAACCAAGTAAAAGAAAGTAAATTAAGTTTACTTGTAAAAGTATGAATTATTTTCTACCGAGAATGATGAAAGCATTGATCAAATGTTTACACGATTTACAGACATTACTAATATTTTGAAAGCTCTTGGAATAACTTACGCAAATGAAGAGTTAGTGAAAAAAATCCTTTGGTGTCTACCAAGATTATGACAACTAAAGTTGACGACTTTCCAAGAAGTTTGTCACCAAAATGTTTTAAAAAAATGTGGAGATGACTAGATCCTTTGTGGTTCACGAAATCACAATGAAGATGAACAATACGATGGCGAGATCTAGTCAGAGGAGATGATAGAGAAGCAGTGTAAAACCTACTATCAATACCTTAGTTAAATTTTGAGTAAATTTTCTGTGTTATTCTCAATTATTCAAAGTTGAATGGAATTTTTATGATTTGTTAATGTGGAGTCTCGTAGGTTTCTTTGGTCAATTAGTCAAATTGGTATAAGTTTGAGAGTAACACCGTAGTCAAAATCCAAAAAAATAATGTTGGGTAAATTGAAATTTACCCCCGCATAAAGAATTTTGATAATGTTTGTATTTTTGACGAATACTGATTTAAGAATTTTATTTAATATACATAATATATTTTACATATTATAATTAATTAAATAAATAAAAACTTAAAATTTGTTTTTTTATAAAGAAGGGAAGAGAAGGAAATTTTTTCCTTCTATTTTATGCATGAAGAGAGAGACTGAGAGAGAAGCACGTGCTACCCGTCAAGCTCCAAGGCCTGATTAGTGTCTGCAAGGCTTTGATCAACAACTTTTGTGACCGGATTTTGAGGGTAAGTTATTTCCTCTCTCTGTTTGTGTCTAAAGTTAGGGTAAATGTTAATTTCGGATTCAATCTTGTAAACTCAAATTTTTTTGTTTTATCTGTGTTATTTTGATAGATCTATGTTATGTGCAAATTTTTAAGCCAATCGAGGTAAAAAAATAAGTGAAAATGAGATGTTTTTTGGCAATTTTTGTCACTGAAAACGTCAAAGTGTCGATCTCTATGAGAGGCCAGTGGACACTTCAAAGTGTCAACTCATATGGTGCCAGATGACACTTTTAACGGTCAAACTTTTTGGAAGTTAGTCGACTCTTTGAAAGGTCGACTCGTAACATACTAAAAGGGTCAACTGACCTGTTTAACCAGTGTTGAACAAAGGTCGATTGTCAATTCTTTTGGCTTGTGTTCTTAGTTGCAGTATAAAACTCATCCATTTTCCTTAGTCTTTGAAAGTGATATTTCTAACATTGGTTTAGGTAATAGGTTCTCACGAATTCACTGATTACGCGCTTGTCTCAAAGAGTGTCACTGTCGTGGTAGGAATTTATATTGTTATGCATTGTATCATGTTTTCAAAATATTATTTTGTGAGTTGCCACATATGAAAATATGACAAGGACTGTAGGATATCGCATCTCTTTTAATGTATAAGTATGTATGTTTACTTATGCATTACATGATTTAATTTTGTTAATTATATGATACATTGGTGGATGAACCTATCGGTGCTTTGGATGGTTTCGATGTCCAAGCATCATAAGACCATTGATGTACATCTTCTATTGCATAAAAATGTTTTGTTTGTACGTTATAAAAATTGGCAGGTAATGGGGTAGTGATGACGTGCTCTTTGAGTTTCAAATTCCTAAACCCGATAAGTGTGTATTTTTTTAATTATGATTGTACAAGCACTACCAGGTATTTAGATCACTGTCTTTCTCTGATAGTGAGTCAAAGAGGTCCTTGAGTGACTCTACTTCGTCATAGGAAATGATTTTTAAATAAAAAGCACAATGACAACTTATTTTGATATATTTGTCTATGTATCCAACAATATTTTAATATCACCAAATTTATTACTCATGGAGCTTATTTTGTCAAAAATGATGAAAAAAGATCTTTGAAATGACTCTAAACCCATGTAAGATACGTTAACACAAGTCATGGTTCTAAGATGAAAGGTAAAAATGTCTTTTTTTTATGCATTGCATTTAGTAAAAGTTTCTTACTGAGTAAGTCACTCATCCTAAACGAGGTGGCTAGGAGTTCTGTTTGTGGTAGAGCATTTCGATTTCCCCTCTTTTCTTTTTTGAGTGTTTATTACTTTTTATTACTATTTGGGTATATAGAATGAAGTAACTGATTTCAAATGTTATTCCTTTACTGCACAATATTATTTTGGTGATGTATTGCACTATCTTCATAATTCTGTGAACACTATATGGACCTCGGCCCATCCCATGTTAGCTATGGCATAAGTCTTCAACGGCAATTTGAACCTTGGGTTGGTTAATCAGTTCTCTTACGAGGATGGGGTCATTCGACCTGACGTTTATGTTAGGCCAGTCTTCAGGTCATGACAAGAAGCTAGTTCTGTTCTCAGATGGCAGCGTTAGATCGGTGTTGTGAATCTGAAACAAAGGAGTAACTCTGGTCAGAGGAAGGCTATTGTAGGTCAACTTCAGTGCGGTTTTGTGTTGATTGGCATCTGTTTGAATACGTGATTAGAGAAGGAATTAGAGGCAGGTATATAGCTTAGAGTATATGGCAACAGATCATAGGGCTAGGTGTTTTATGGTAGAGGTTGGTGTTGCGGAGTGGCCGAGTCTACTAGGGGGTCAATGAATTGACTGTTTGGAAGGCAGACGAGTAGTTTGTTCGACGTGTCCTCTTCTCCTTTTGATATGTGGTGACAACACTGCTCCACTCTTTATAAGCAGTGGTAGAGGGGCCATCCTATTAGGTTTTCTTCTCTTGCAATAGATAGGGGTGACAATGAGTGTTTTCTTCTCCTAGGTATGAGACGACGAAAAGTGATAGTACTTTCATTAATTTTTAATTAACAAGTTGCAAACTCATGATCGTGATAGTAATTTTGATAAATCGAAAAAGTTATAGCAAAAAACTCTCAACCTCACTTTTATACCTATTGTTGAAAATTGAATACAAATTAGAAAAAGAGATACGAGGAACTGAGATATTGTTTTACATGAAAAACTCTTACGAGAAAAAGTTATTGACAGAAGAGAAATTTATTACTTCTTCAAGCTAAGCTAGGGGGCTGTAATGCTTCTTGCTCGCTTGATAGCTAGCATCACCACTAATTTTTTATTTCCTAGCAATGATTTCTTTATTTCATCTTGAAAAATCTCCTTAGATCGCATAGTTTCTACTACAAAATATCTCCTATGAGATGGTAGTCATTAGAAAAAAATAAAATAAAATAAGAAAAGACTCCCTTTCCTTCACGTGGGATTATGAGAAGCTATTGCTTAGCACAATTAGTATAAAGGGAGTGAAAGCTATTGATTTTGGAATTAGCTCCGCTCGTGGCATAACTTAGACAAAGTATTAGTGGTAGTAGGAATCAGTCTTTTTGTCGTCCACGACTCTGATGTTCTCGAGTGCAGATAAACTAGCGGTGTGATCTTTTCCAATGAATAATAGATGAAAGGAAATTTCTTGTTGAGCGACATGAAATGCCATAAAGCACATATCTGTTTAAGATTCAAAAGAAGAAGCTCTTGACCTTCTTCCATATGCCAGGGTATTCGCCATTGGTGGTTTACCAAGTGTAACAGCCCAGCCGGCCTAGGTCAGTCTCAGGATTCGCGACTGGTACACCGGCCCAGGTCAGCCCCAAGATCCGGGGTGCAGCATCGGTCCAGGTCAGCCCCAGAATCCGCGGTGCATTGTACTCATGACATGTTCCTGCTGAAGTACCAGGAATTTTGGCTCTTCCCAACGAGTCGAATTCTGGACCCCATGATAACATCCAAGGGTGTACCAGCATATGGGAACCCTTGGATGTTATCATGGGATCCAGGGTTCGACTCGCTGGGGAAGGCAAAAAATCCTCTACCCATGGAGGAAAAGATCATGAGTATAGTGCACCGCAAATCCTAAGGCTGACCTGAGCTGGTGTACCAGTCGCGGATCCTGATACTGACCTGGGCCGGCTGGGCTGTTACACCAAGTCTTGGCCCTTTAGTAAGGTAAGCACGTGATTATCTTTCATAAAGAACTTTGAGTGAAGATGGCTACATTGCTTGTCGATAGCTAGTTCGGGACAAATTTGACCTTTCAATCAAAGATAGGATTGGATGTTAAGGTGCACTTGAGTTTGCAACACAAATAACAATATATAAAATAATGGAAAATACTCTAATATTGAAAATGAGCTCAAAATCTAACTTAACACCAAATTCTAACATATATATATATATAATGAAATAAAATACTATGCACACATAAAATAAACGTGTAAAAACTTACGTATTATATAAAAACTAACATATTGTTAAAGAGAACATGATGAGTTTTATTTATAATAGCTCACAAAATAGTTTTAAAAACCATTATGCAAAAATTGGGAGCAGACTCCAAATCATAAAATTGTCATAACTTAAAACAAATCAACTTTAAAATCTCATAAAAAATCCTATAGATAATGAATGAGTTTTATATCAAAACTTGAAACCCAATCTACAAGAGAAATATAAATAATTGCAAATTTCGATGAGAAAAAATTCAATCCAACAAATATCCTAAAATATAGTCTCACACCATGTCCAATAAAACTCAAGGCATGGCCAAGCGCCACATCTTAGATACAGGCATGTTGCGGCGCCAAACAAAGTGTCGTGGCGCCAACCATGTAGTGCCTCGAGGTCAATAGAGCAGCGCATCCCGACATCAATCATTAGACACCTCACCACGATTGATTTTTCCATCGCTTTCTGTCCTACGTAAATTTTAGAGTCTAATTATGCAGTAATTGTCAATTGTTACCCATCTAATTATTTGATCGAAGAACCACAGGTGATCGACTCGGGTCATCATGGAAGAATTGATAATTTTAATTATGACTTAGAGACAAAATAATCTCTCATAATGGCGAAGACTTTATATTATAATAATATTTTTCTTGGAAAAACAATTTTTTTTCCAATTTTATAAATGTAATGATATCTTGACTATATTACTTTTCTCCTTCCTCTACGGACTTTTCAAGTAATTGATATATTAATGTCTGCTTTTCCTTTTTTTAAATGTTAATTAGTTTGTTAAACTTATCCTTTTGAGATTAGAGTTAGCAACACGTTTCTTAAACGAAATTTTTAATGAAAAAACAATTTTTTTAGTTGCAACATTTTTTAATTAATGAAACAATGTACAGTCAAGAGATTTGAAGAGAGAGAAAATATAAATAAGTAAATGAGACCGAGTTGAATGAAACTGAATGAAACTTCAAGTGGACTTTAAAATACGAACATAGTTTAAAAAGATATGTTCAAAATGTATTACATATTTAATTTGATGATTGACTGATTCGAGAAATTAATTTGTATTAATAAGTGTCCATGTCTCCTCATTTTAAGATTTGGTAGTCTACTTTATTCTAATCTTGGTTTTCAAATTGCATGAAAACCAAAATTACAAATTAAGATTTTAAGTAAAAGCTATTATATTTTAGTCTGGTTTTTTTTAATAATTATTATAAATTATTTTTTAACTATCACTTCAAATTATTATTATTATTATTAAATAAATATAAGCTAACCACCTTTTAATATTTAAGAAGCAGATAAACTAAAATAAATTATGGTTCAATTTCAAACTTACTAACCAACAGAGAATATATTATAAATTTAATTTCCCTCCACAAAACAAACTATTATATTTACATATAGTTTATAATATTTACTTTTGTTTTCCTCCAATAAATAATTTATTTTTATTTATAAAAAATACGGATAGTTGACTACTAACAATTTAAACTTTTTATTGAACACTTGAGTTCTTTAAATTATGACAGTTAGCTATCTAAATTCTCACATATAATTCGTCTTCAGATTATATATTATGACAGTGATTAATCAAGTGTAATCTAAAAAATACTTTGGTCGCAAGAAATTTGCCTCCGCCTCTTCTGTAAACATTGATCGAAGTAATACAAAAATCCTCAAGAGAAAAGGAATCCAACAACATCATAACATGGTCATCCCTTCAAAGATATTCCTAAGAACAACTAATAAATAAAGACAACGATGTGCCCACATATCTAAACAATGATGGCTCTAAAATGTCAAAAACCAATTTACACATTTTATATGTAAATTACGCATGCCATGGCATCATCTTGTTTGGATAATTCTCTTTCTTTCTCTCATAGTTTTCATTGGAAAGATTACCTTGATTTTTTAGTAATACTAGTGGTCAGCATGTGCAACGCATGTGCGGGGTATAATTGATATATTATAAAGGTCGATATAGTGGCGCATTCAACTTTTTAATATTTCTTTTAAATATTATATTATTCCTATTGAAAGTCTAACTTTTTTGTTAAACTTCTCTTGTGAAAAAAAAAAAAAAAAAAAAAGAAAAAGGTAAGAATCTGAAACTCTGATAACTACTATACATCATTGGATCGGTAGCCAACACGAAAAGAAAAATACAAGAACTTGACATAGATTCTGCCATCTTCACGAACATCTTGATTTGATCCATCAAACAGAAATCACGAGGAACCAATCCAGATTTCATAAAGATCTCTATTTTTACCAGCTTGTCCGAATAGTATTGTGTCTTGTAATTGTAATCTTATGTATTGTCTTGTTAGAACATTCTTCATCTGCTGTGTTACAATGTCTTTTGTCGGTACATGTTTCCTCCGGGCTGTTGCAATTCCACTTAAAAGGTAATGAGTTATTTCTACAGTATACTTTTGGACAATATTCAACGTTTTATGCTGAGTAGCAAAAATAACTTTTTATTTATTATCAGCACAAACGATAGATTCAATAAGTTCTTACCAATAACTACGCTCACTGAATAGAAACATAGGACTAAAAATGCATACAAAGTGAGCACTTAAAAAAAGAAAACCATGCGCAAATAATGAAAATCTATAAAACTGAATTACTTGAAATGCCATAAAAGTCAAGTCCCACAAAAAATCATCAAGCCACCCATTGATAGTAATGAAACTCTACGAAAAGTTTCATCCCGTAATATGAATTACTATTCTTTGATTACTTATACTATTTTAAACATCTGACTGCAGAAATTATATATAACGACCTATTTTCTCAGTAAAATATTGTCCGCTCTGAAAATTGGGCCGTAATCCAATATCCTCTACTCATAGATTTATTTGGTAATAACTTCACAGTCGGTCACCCAACATGATGCTTCTCTCATCGAAAAACTTTTAACTTCAAAATTCTTATGGGATCCGTGACTAATTGTACTCCAAAATGCGTTTTACTATTTTGGTAGATTTTCTTTACATATGTTTCATTTTTATATATCTCTATAAGTGATATGGAATTGTGACGACCCTTTTTTTTACGACTCGGGATTTGCTTATACTCGAATCAAGAATTTACTTATACTTAGATTTGTCAAAAATTTTCTAAATCATTTAATTTGATTGTTACCGCATTCTTTATAACATTTGTAGTAAAAATTACATAGCGGAGAAAATTGAATCTGAACCATGTTTTACTTAGTAAATTGCATCAAATCCGTGTTAGTCACTTATTTCATTATTGCAGCAATTTTTTTTTAATTTTTACTCTAATTAATTTTAATTATCGGTAAGCCACTGATTCATCATTCAAAGCTTCATTAATCTTCAATTGATGGTGTCAAGGAATGTATCCAATCAATTCAAATGTATTGGAGCATTCCTCCTTTCTTTGGTTGTATTATTGGGTAATAGCGTTCTTTGCCGATAGAAGGAGAGCACAACTTGACTGGTAATTACTCTTTTCCCTTTATACTTCCATACTTCTTTAATGGATTTGATGCACTATTTTTTGGTTTGTGTATGGAAAGGAATCCTTGACATAAACCAAGTCATCTTGATTTACATTAGCAACCCAAACCCACTTTTGGGCTATTCTCAAACGGATTTGCTAATATCACGAGGTGTTTATTAGTGCTGGTTAAAATTTAATTATCTAGGTTTGATACTTTTTGTCGTTTGAGATGACAAACGAGCTAGCCAAGCAGAATTGAGCCGAGACGAGCCTAACCAATTGAGGCTAATAAGCTTACTAAAAAAATATTTCAACTTGTGCCAACTCACAAATAATGAGCCTAACTAGTCAAGTCGAGTCAGCTCAACGAGTATAAAGAATAGAGTCGAGCATAAATAAATATTTTCAATAAATTAATAAATTAAAATAATTTTCATTGAAAAATAGGATTGTCGAGTAGAGTGGACATGCTGGCAGCTACTTCGCCCGTTTAAAACCTGAAATTATGATAGATTAATGTAAATGCTAAATTGAGATTATCATATATTGTGATTATTGTTAAATTTTAATCAATATTATTGATGATAAAGTAATTTTATAGAGTATTGGCCATATTAAAGACATTAGCTTACGAATAAAATAGCATTTCTATAAATTAAAAAAGATAAAACAATAAACTTACGTTACTCAACGATGATAAAAATATAAATTATCTAATTCAAAAATTAAAATGGTGAAAAGAATTTCAATATTATAAAATTGTAAAATTTTTCGGAACAGGAACCGAGACCCACAGTTCCATGGATCCAGAATTGGAACCGAAACCATGGGTTTTGGGGCCAAAACCGCAATTGGAACCAAATTGTGAAATACAATTTGGTTTTGTTTTGGTTCTAGTTTGGAGCCAATATTTTAAAAAAAAATAATAATTTACTCTGTAACAGATGGCAAACTCTAAGAAATAAATTGTATAAAATTGAAAAAATTAAAAGTACGGTAATTTGCCATTCAAGATCAATAAATCATATCTATACATTTTTACCTTAATATTTTTTCAATAGGGCAAATGTCAAAATTTTTCACTACATTGTGGTGTGTGAATAAAATAAGCCACTATTATAATACTATAAAATTTCATTGAAAAAAGAGGTAATGACAAACTCCGAGCACACTATGCTTCAAGCATAAGAGAAAAATGATACTCAATTATTGCAATAACAAATAACTTTGATTAGGTTTGAAGTTCTACAAACGACAGAGTCAGCTGTGTTATTATTCTATTTTACAGAACACAAACATATTCTCTAACAGTTGAATTTGCGTATTAAAACAAAGACTCTAATTTGGGTCGATTAAACTTAGTTCACATGATTGAGTTAATTAATAATTTAAAATAATAGAATTGAATAATCAAGCAACACGACAGTGAAAATTATATATATTAAAATTAACATGTTAGAAAAACTTGACATGTCATAAAAATATGAGAATACTGTGAACTTTTTCTCTTTGCTTTGTCTCTAGTCCCTTTTACCTTTTTGTTCATTCCCACCAATGATTTTTCTCCAAAAGAAAAGACTCAAGTAATATTTTGGATTCTGTAAACATCCATGTATAATATAAAATATGAACAATCAATTAGTCAAAGATTATTCTTAAGATTAATTTGTAAGACATTTAACTTTTATTACCAAAAAATCTAATTAAAAAAAAAAACTCATGTTCAACTTTCTCTCCTATTTACAAATCCCCTAAACAGCAGGAATGTTTTAACATTTATGTGAGATTTGTACTTGGGGGAGTTAGATGAAGTACCTAATGAAAATGTAATTTTTTTCGGGTCATTACGAATAAGAGTATAGCTCTCGCTAATTGACCAAGACAGCAAACACACTTAAGCCGCCACATTTTCTAGCACAAGTTCATCAGAACTTGTTAGAGAACCTTTATATGAGAAGGAAGATGTTTTGCTAGAAGAAGAAATCTTCTATCCTCACGAAGGCCCACTACTCCAAATTGATAGCCAAATGGACGTTAGGCTCCAAAGGGAGAGATTGTGACACCCCACCACGTGAATACAAGAATAGTCTGGTGAGGCCCAACTCATACCAGTGGGAGTGCATAATTTCACATTGCTTGGTAGAGTGAAAAATACATGTTTAGAAGTAGAGTTCCCTCCCTACCTAGTACAACGCATTTTGGGACTGATCCCAAGAACAAATATATGAGGGTTCGACGCAAAGTAGACAATATTGTATTGGGAGCATCGGGGAATGTTACATCTCCCCTATGGTATATGTGTTGCATGTATCGATATCATATCAAAAAGAACCTCATCTTTATATTTGCCAATTGAACGTACGACTTTTACTCTTTTAGTCACTTTCACTTCTCTATAATCACTCAGTCATTGTAGCTTGTAAGACTTTAGATGCTTCTCGGTTTCCAAACCCAATTTTTCTACCAACAAAGTGCTAGTAACATTAGTACGACTTCTACTATCAATAATCAAACTACTTACTTTGTTGTTTACATGACATCTATTATGAAAAATATTTTCCCTTTGCACTTTATCTCCATCTCTTTTAGGTTGAACGTTGAGTGCGCTCATCGTGACCAATAATTCAAATTTGACAGGTTTTTCTACATCTACATCGCTATAATCTTCTAATGATGACATTTAATCATCTATTGACTTAGCACTCGCTATATCACCATTATCCAATATAATTATATCTCTTTCATTCGGACAATTATAAACAATATGATTAAATCCTTGACATCTAAAACATTTAATTTTACGAGTCTTACTTGGTATAAAAGTCTTAATTTTACCTTGTATAGGGGTAGTACTTGTTGTCGTAGACTTGCCTTTGAACTCTTCCTTTGTCTTTGAAGTGGACTTTTAATCCCTTCAATTTGATTTCCAAGAATGATTTGATACTGATCCAATCTTAGAGTTTTTGCATTTTAATTGTCTTTCAATCTAGATGGAGTTGTGCAAAAATTCTTCTAGATCTACAAAAAGTTGTAAATCCATAATATTCGCAATTCCTCTATCCAAACTTTTGAAAATCGTGCCATCAAGGCTTCCATGTCCTACTCAAAATTAACTTTAATAATGGCTACCTACATTTCTTGGTAGTATTCATCCACGGGTTTAAATCTTTGAGTCAATCCTTGTAATTTCCAATGCTAATCTCGATAATAATGGTCAGGAGTAAAACTTTTGCACATAATTACTTTTATGTCTTCTCATGTGCAAATGGGTTGTTCACCATACCGCCTTTGGGTTCTTACTAATTAATCTCAAAATATGCTTGCATAATCGATAAACTCTATTGTGATTAACTTGATCTTTTTCTCATTGACATAATTATAAAATTCAAAATATGATCACTTTTTCTTTCCTATTCTATGTATATTTCGGGATTATTTTTTCTTTCCTATTCTATATATAGTTTGAGTTCACTTTTACCTTAAAAAGGTAGAATTACCGTTTTGATGTTGCTTAGGTTTCCATCCTCACAAGTTGTTCTAGCAAATTTCTCTCTTTTGTAATTACCATCTCCATAGTCGAATTGCTCATTGTCATGCTCTATTGGCGCTTTGTATCTCCGTGAATAGAGAGTAGAAGAGGACTCCATCGTATTCTCCCTCATGTTCAATGTTTTAAATTGATCATGTACACTCTTTATATATATGTTTAGATTAAAGTCAATACGTCTTTACTCATTACTCATGATTTCAAAAAATAAAATGTGTTCGTGAACAAAAATTAATTAAACAAAAATCACATACTCTCTCACGTGTTTACATTTAAATAATGTCACTCCACTAGTGTTTCACTCAAGTACGACTTTTTATAAAATAATATAACTATCTTGTCTTTTACCTCTCAATTTTCTCGTTTTGCTCTTTATGCAAAACTTTGATCAAGAAAAAAATATTTCAAAAGTAAAACAAGTAATATCAAACTTTCAAGCTAAAAATTCGAACCTTCATTACTAGTAGAATCAAACTATTTTGAAATAAGGGAATATAAATAATCAATGAAGAAAAATAACAAAATACAAGAACGAATAAGAATCAATGAGAATAATAATATCAAAGAAATTAGAATCGAGATAAACTTCGAGACTTTGAAAATAAGAGTCGAAACTTTACGAACAAAAGTCAAAATTTCACAAATGTAATTCGTACTTTACGAATGCTAATTGAAATTTCAAGAGTAAAATTTGAGGCTTTGAGCATAAGATTCAAAATTTTAAAAAAAAAAAATCAAAACTTTAAGTTTGAGAATCAAGATTTCAGTAATGAAATTCGTAATTTTAGAAGTAAAAAAATGATTTTTTTCTTTTAATATGAAGAATTTTGAAAAAGAAATTCAGGGGAAGAAGAGATTGACAAAAACTAAGAGTCTTTTTTCTTATACCAAATGATTAGAACTACAAGTATATCAAATACAAGACCATTCAACAACGAGGAATGAAAACTCAAGAGCGTCTTTAAATCAATTATAAAGGAACTTGACTGCGATGAAACATTGTCGATGAAACAAAAGTTAACAAACAAGGAAGTTGACTCAAACTAAACTTGTTGGTAAGAACCAAAACTATGAAGTGATTTTTCAAATTTTGGCTTGAAAAATATCTAGTTTTTCACCAATAACTAAAGAAAAAATTCTAAAAATAATCACTCAAAAAACATAAACTTTAATCAAATATTATTTATCATAATTATTTTCAAAGGGTTACAACTCTTGTGTTTAAATAAACTTTAAAAAAATATTAAATATCCTTAAAATTCAAAAAAATAAGATAAAAAGCAATTTAATATTAAGAAAGTTTAACTAATACATAAAAGTAAAAAAATAAAAAAATGAGAAAAATGAAAGTTTTGATGAGGAATGTCGTACTTGGGCACGCAAAGCTGCGCACTAGGGCACGCGTAGGTCATTGGGGCTGGGTGCGCGGCACTTAGGAGGGGTGCGTAGGCGCAGAGTGCTGCGGGCCGCAGAGCACTACGGCGCACGCGACATTTTTTTTTCAACTCCATGCAACTTCTTGGTTTCTTTACTTATGTTATGATAGTCTTTTCTCTTGGATATTCATAACCAAATCATGTGGAGTTTTGTACTTTGAATCTCTTTTATTTTCTAATAGATTATGGTTTTTGACATTGAAATTGTTTGTACCTTGGTTCGTATCATAAAGGTTTCAGGGATTTTCTTTTCCCAAACTCGAAGGCAAAAAAAATATTTTTCCCAACGAAACCTTGGACTCCAAAACTGACGATTTGACCTGGGTTAACAACCATGTTCACTGACAACATCACAAATAGTGTAACAATATAACTTAATATGAATTGTTCCTAAAGTAGACACCATGGTATGAAATAATCAAATTGAAATAACATGTACTAAAATAAAGAAAATGTCTCACCGGAAAAAAGCTCTTAAGGAAATAAAAATTAAATATAAAACAACAATGAACTCAATATCGTGTCAGCTGATCCAAATCTCTTTGAGTATAATTGAAAATAAAGAGTCAATTAGATTTAGTCTTAATTGGAATTTTTAAGTATTATATTTAGTGTTTTAAAAGAATATAGGGGTGAATGAATCAAGAAATCCAAATAACAAAACAAACTACTACGGTGCGAAAATAATAAAAATAGCACAACTATTGTATTAGTTTAAAACCATCAGTGAAAATTGAGTCATTTATAGATTCCGAAAACACCATGTCACATGAATATATAGAAAGATGATACTTGGTGATCACAACGTTATACAAGAACCTTGATCAGGTTTAGAATTTTGCATTAAATGACATAACACAGTTAACTGTCATAATACTCAATTTTCATAATAAACAAACACATCCTACAACCATTGAATGTGTGTATCAAAACAATGACTCTCACTCGAGTTGATCAATCTTGATGCACACGATCTTGGTGAAAGCAATGACTCTCAATCATGATTGTCAATCAAAATAAAGATGCGCACACAATATAAACGTAGCAGTGAGAATATACATATATAATAAAAACTAACATGTTCTAATAAAAATATGTCATAAGTGTGAGATATAATTCAAAATAGGTTTTAGAAAATCATGCTATGCATTAAACATAATGATTAAAATTCCTACCTCTAACAATGAATACACCAAATCGTCAAACCAAGTTTGGAAATTGAAAATATTTTTCAAGTCTTCAAACTTATCATAAATTCATATAAGCAAGTATCTAACACTCATAAGAACTAAAAATAATTTTTCAAATATTTGATTCGGTAACAAGGTTGTGATCTTTTAAGTCAACCACTAGATAGAGTAAACCCCATAGGCCGGTTTAGTCTGAGTCAAGTTGATCTAGTGTGATTAGGGTCAGGTTGTTTTGTCTGTTCGATCTAATTTGGTCACCTCATGACGGTTTGGTTCAAATCGATTCAGTTTGATCGATTGATTCGACAATCCAACAATCATCCTCCATGAAATTCTTCCAATCTCTCTATGATGCTGACCTAAAACAATACTAACTCTGCAAAAACTTTAGATTTTCATTCATAAATTTTGAAGCATTAATAAAAATATGAACTTTTCAATAAAAATTCTAAATCTAGTTGAAATAATGGTAGTTAGAGTAAATCAAGAATCATCTTTGTGGATCTTGAATAATCTATGAGGATTTACTCTTCAACCATGTCGATTTAACACCCTTGCGACGCATCGGTGAACTGTAAAATCAAATTTCCTAATCAACATTCCAAATTGTCTGCTGAAAACCAAATTTTGAACAAAAACTACAAGAAAAAGGTCTTAAACAATCTCACCTTAAGATTGCGGATCGAACATCTTTCCACTGCGAATTTGGAATCTAAATCGAAAAACTACATTAAGGATACACCTATTTCTCAAAAAGTTTGAAATTGATAAAGCAATCAAACTTACCAATGATTATCCTTCGTGTGTTAACTGACTGCTTCTCCTTCGTTGGAGATTTAGGTTAAATCATAAAATAATATTAATATTAATAATATTATATTTATTTTTTTATTTTATTCTCTTAAAATATCTACCGACCTATCAAACAAATATTAATACAATAAATAAATTAATTAATTATACCAATTACTTTTTTAGAACATCAACAAATATTTTAAGAAAATTAACGTACCATTAATAGAAGAATATATGTATTGGATTGGGCCCATAAAATAGAAAAACCCACCTCCTCATCCTTCATCAAAACATGGCCCAGTTTACATCGATGGGAAAACTTGCAATTGTACTAACCTCCCTTGCAACATGGCCAAAGTCAATTTTTTAGCTGTCATTTTTGTTAAGAAAAACCGTGTCAGTTTGGTTTTTGAAAGAACAAACTGTGTTGGTTTGGTTTATCAAAGAAAAAACCTAGTCTGCTCAGTTACCTAAAATTTAAACCTAAACCTAAACCAAAAAGAAATTAACAACCCTAAATCTAAAGCTATGCAATTTGTCGCTATGGTTTTGCAATTTTATTCTTCAGAAGCTAATATTTCTGCCAAGCACCTACTTCATCTCTCCTCTTCTCACCGTCTTTTTCCCCACACTTTTTTGTTCCCCCAATGAAAACTCACTCCATTTCAGAAAGAACTACAAAAAATTACATAGGTGGTGGCTTTGGTTTGTTTTTTTGAATGTATTCTTTCTTTGCTGGCTTTGTAATACATCGACATAGCCCCTTGAATCGAGGTTTCGCTCCCAACACTGCCCGAGAGCGAGAGCCCCTTGAATCGAGGTTTCGCTCCCAACACAGCTTAAGAGCGAGACATGTCTTCAATTCTTGCATTTTATTCGAAATCATAAGCCGAAAGCAATAAGCTTATTTAAAAATATATTTTTTTGTGGAGTTAATCGATAATTTGAAATAATAATTACTTGAACGTTAAATTAAAATTATGTGAGAATATTAAATAAATTATCAATGGAAACAAAACTTTATTCATATTTAATTTACGTACATAGATCTTACTGTCATTAATTCTATATAAATAGTAACTAAATAATTCTACTCCTATGATGTGTCAAATTCATCAAATCATTGGTCTTTACCTTTGTTTTTACCTACAAAGCTACCGGGTCCAAACCTTAAAATAAAGAGGATCCACGTAATGAGTTTTTATAAAGTTCAGTAAATTAAACTTTTCTGTAACTATTTACAAACATATATATGTTAATATTTTATAATTCAGGTTAATATCTTTCTTAATCTTATAAATTACTAAAATGATGTATTATTGATATTTTATTATCTTTTTTCTCAAGTTACTATAAGATTTTTCATTATTTATCTCATAATTATTTTTTATTCACACAAGTCAATTGTGCATTGATTAACACACTCGTGTATCCACATCTATTAGACATTTTATTCAATATTTAGTATTTTATATATATTATTTAATCATATATCTTACCCTACACGACTATTCCTCATAATTGTCACTTTAATTTTAATATTTAGATCAACTCTTATATCACACCACTCATGTTTTAACTATTAACCATAAGTTTTAAATTTTTTTTTATCAATATTTTATTATGTGTCACACATCTTTATGTAATAAGTATATTGTGTATATATATATATATACACACACACGACATACAATTTAGATAATCATAGTATATTAAATTCCTTTTTTGTTCTCTAGTGTAATTAATATTTATGCATCTCTTAACTTTACGTGCACCTAATTCCATGATTTATATTTATTAAATGTTTATATTTACCCAAACTACCAAAATATGTTTTATTAATGTCTAAGCTCAATTGTGTAATCTTTAGACAACTCACTAAACATAATTCATTAATGTGTATTATATACTTTAATCTATGAAATTTACTAGACATAATTTTCTGAATGTTTAACCTCATGTATTTTATATGACTCACTAGGCATATATTATTAATAGTTAATTTAATTTATATTTATCATATTTTTATGTATGTAGAAATTATTTAATGTGTATAAGTGAATATGCCTAGACATATGATAATTTAAATCATTGTCTAGTTGTCATGATTTACTCATTTATCATTTTTATACTCAGTTATATGCAAAAAGCATGCAATACAACTCTCGCACATCATTTGTACCTTGATAAGTTAAACACTGTAAGTATTTACACCAAATTATTTACTTTATCTTATGTTTATCAAATACTATATTAACATGATAAATGAATGTCAATATGTATAATTCATATTGACAGAATAATGAAAATGTCAATATGCATAATCAATAATCTCAATGTGTAGAAACCTCACATGTATGTACATCGTACTGACTATTTTACAATACTGCCTTCACGGTACAATATACCTCCGGAAGGCTAGAGATTTTCTAGCCAATGTAGACTCACAATCAATCTCCTTCTATTTTCTAACTTTACACATGTCACACAGTACATAGTCGGTAAGATATATATTGAATTAAATGTGACCAATCATACCTACCGTAATATCACTTTATAAATATAAATAATTTCATGATACATGATTTAGACATTCTCACTGTACATACATTGAATGCGTAATAATTTATACTAATAATATATGTGACATGAACATGTAAATTTTTATTAAATGACAAATAATATTATGCATAAATAATGACAATACAACTATATCAATATCCTATAATGATGTCCCAAAAATTATGAAATCCAAACACTTTAATTATTTAAAATCATATTTTAAATATATATTTTAAACTCTTTGCGAGCACTTACTCTACAACTTAAATGACATGTGCGTGTTCGTATTACTAAAAATAAGTTTTCATTTTCTCAATGGAATATTTTCCGTTCCAAACCACCATCCGACCCAATTACTTTAATAATAAAGACTTACCTATCATCAATTAAACATAATCTAATTATTTCAATTGTCATAAATTAAACATTTTATAAATCAAATCAAATCACTCACATATTTCTAATCAATTGTCCATTTTCAATTATCATAAAATATTAATTGCACTACTACAACATTTCTATACTAATTAATTCTTGAATTATAATGAATTTTTTAAGTTTTTAGTATATAAATAATAACTTACCTAAAATCTCTGCTTTGCTCGGAGATTTTTACACCAAAAAATTTCTCTCGATGCTAATAACACTTTTTGTGATGGAAGTTTTTGTCAAAACTTGACGAATCATCGATTTTTGCATTTGTTTTCTTTTTTTTTTTTTTTCTTTTTCTCTCTGTTTCCTCCTCCTTTCTCTTTCTCTCGATTCTTCTTCACGTTTCTTGCTGCTTCCAGCAGCGTGAGTGAGATGTAAATCTCATTTTTCTATTATTTATTTAAATATTATTATATTATAAATAATATTTTACAATTTGTTTTTATGTAAAAACACTGTCACCTTGAGTTTACATATATTTACAATAATAACGTTAAATAGTTATTATCTTTTAATTATGTTTAGCTTAAAAAATTACTTTAAATTAATATTAATTTAATTATTATAATTAAATTAATTAATTATGATTAATTAATTTTAATTATTCATTAATTACATATTAATCACATATTAGTTACTAATCTAAAATGACGTGCGGCAACACTTTATTAGTTATTCAAATTATTATACAATCACATATTTTAAAATGTTATAAACATTTCTCTTTTAATAATTTTTTCTAAATTCTTATTCTAAAACCGAATTTAAAATATTTTACTAAAACAATACATTTTTAAAATTAATATAAATAAATTAATTTTAAAATCGCAGAACATTTATTGCATATGCCCAATTATTTTGATTCAAAAGTCATTCTCTTTCTTTATGTGTCTAATTTATCACTGTAAATATTCAAAATCACCCGAATACCATAGTCTTTGTTATTGAATTTACATTTTCACGTGTTCTAATTAGAAATTTTTATTTTTATTATAAGAAATGTTTTATATCACTTCTAATCATAATTAGTTATTCTAGTTGTGATTATTATATTTAATCTTAACTAGGGTCATCGCACGATAGGATGCCCTGAGTACGCTGCTAAGGCTCAATCTCGAGATATTATTTTTCAAAAATTAATTTACAGAAGTTCGACATACACTTGCAACGGACACCCTAAGAGTCTTGCCACTCGAGAAAGCCCATAGTTTTAGCGATGTGTCTAATGAACATATTATGGATACCTGGTGATAACCAAAGGGCACCCGTAACTCGAGAAATTTGAAGAAGTTTATAAATAGAAATTCACTTGGTTGTGCAACAAATTGAAAAATTTACGTAGACGTGTTGTCAATTTCACTTTCAATTTTTTAGTCTGGAATCTCCAGTATTGGTGTAACTTCCTTCGTACTCAAAATGGAGATTTCTTTTTGTGAAAGTTAGGTTTGTGCTAAATTCAAAACTTCTACCCTCATTATTTGTGGAATGTTTAAGATTCGATTGACACCTATAAGTTTAGTTAAGAAGAAAGGCCATATCAATGAAGAGTTATGGTAAGGTTTGATTCACACCCATAGACTAAATCAATGATAATGAGATTGTTATAGTGACAGAAATTTTCAAGTAAGAACTTTAGACATAAGTAAGATTGGTCGAACCAATTTAATAAGACATTTGAACTCTTTTTTCATTCTCTTACTTGCTTTTAGAATTGCTTGCATATTAGTCCTAAATAATCTATGTAAAAGAGAAAATTCATAACTAGGGGTAGCCAATGATTAGAACTTTGATAACATGAAAAAGTTTAAATAACATAATTCACTACCCCCTCATAGATTGCTATCGATCCTACATACATGTCGTAAATGTGTTGGTGACAACCACAATAGTGAACATGTATGGGAATAACTAATATGAGAAGGGGACACAATGAAACAACATCACGCACAGTTAGAGGAGACCAAAGTGCCACTTCTAGTCGAGGATGAGAAAGTAGTCGACAATGAAGAAGATTGTACGACACTTTCTTTGGGTTTGATTCAGCTTGTTTTGGACCCAAATAATTAACATTGCTTCTCTATTGTGTTAGATCATGTATGGTTTTTTATCTTATATATTAATGTTATAATACTAAACTAGGATCAAAGGTAGATTAAAGCAACAACAATGTTCCGACTACTCCGGTCGTCGGGTACAAGGGAAATGCGCAGACCGGAGTAATCTTCAGGAGAAGATCTCTGACTGGGAGGCACAATGGCCGTTCGCGAGTTGTTATTGCAGTTTTTGACCTACGCTTAAGTGATTGCAGTTCACAACCTATGGTGATTGTAAGAGTAGTGTAAGAAATACGTTAGAGGAAGTTAACTTGGTAAAAAAATTATTCATGTACTGGTCAAGCTACTGATTTAACGCGATTGAACAGAATATTTAACATTAGGGGTAAATTGCTCATATTCGATAGATAGGGTTTAAAATCGTCCAGTAACCTACTCGTTGAACTTTATACTATGAGTGAGGTGAGATAGTAGTGAAGAGAGAGAGACAATGACTTATCCAACGGTTATTATTTCTTCAATTCAGTAATCCAAGCATCGTACGATGACGAACCATGACCTGTTTTTTATTCTATTTTATTTTATTCAGCGACACCTCCAAAAATGTCAACTTCACCCACCATTTCTGATCCAGCTGCGTCTTCTTTCTCAATTATTGCGTTTGTCTTTTCTCCATTACTTCCGTGTTCTTCTTCTGATGTCGATCTTTTCGGCGATGGAGTTGGAAAGATGGATATTTTCTTGATCTCTTCCACAAAGTCTTGGATGTTGAGGTCGGATGAGCCGCCCTCTTCAACAGCTTTTTCTGCTGCTTTTTTCCACTTCAAAGCGTTTTTCTTCATTTCAATGGCGGTCGGTCCGACTGTTGCCTTGATCAAGCACTTCTCCACTTCGTTTCTGGTTATCAATCGGTTTTCAGCCACTCCTCGACACAATCTGATCCCCACTTTGAACTCGTCCACCATGAATTTCGCGTTTGTAACCTGATCGCCCCATTGCGGAAAGGCCACCACCGGAACGCCGCAGGTGAGAGCTTCGACGGAGGAGTTCCACCCGCAGTGGGTGACGAAGCAAGAAACGGATGTATGAGCTAGAACTTGTTCTTGAGGACTCCATGTCACTACTTTTCCCCTTTCTCCAGCTTTTGCCAGAAACGCGTCGGGTAAAATATGGGGTTTCACGTCCAACAGTTTCGGCGGCGGTCTCATAACCCATAAAAAGCTCACGCCGGAGCTCAAAACGCCGTGAGCAATCTCGTCGACCTGATCTTGCTTCAAATAGATGACGCTTCCGAACGAAATATATACCACCGACGACGGAGGCTTTGAGTTCAGCCACTCTATGCAGTCATCGGCTGCGAAACAGTCACCACGGACGTTGCCGGAGTTTTCTCCATTCAGGCTCTTGAAAAGCGGACCAACAGTCTTAATTGTGAAAAATTTGGACATGTAACTTAAAACCTCGCTTTCCAGTTCTTGAAAAGTGTCCATTACTATGCAGAAAGGAATTTTCAGAGTTTTAAACTGGCTCAAAATGGGTTTGGCCAAATAGTGGTATTCGTCCAAAGGGTTCACAAAGCTTGGAATCTCATCATACGTCAAAAACGGCATGGACGGAAGCTGAAGTTCTGTTCTTAAATCGGATTCCACAGAGTTATCACCTACTGGATGACGGGAAAAATGGTAATAAACAGAGAAAACAGCACAAGACTGAACCCAAAGAACAGAACAAGGGATCTCAAGCTCATCGGCAACATCAATGACCCAGGGTATAAATGGGTTTCCGACAATGCAGGAAACTCGCCGATTCTCTTCAGAATATCTCCTCACCATCTTCGGAAGATTTTCCCGGCCGGCTCGTTCGAGTATTTCCACATAAACTCTCAAGTTCGCTCTTTCCTGTTGGTTCTCATCGCAGCCGTCGTTGAAAAATTCAAACCGGAAAAACCCATCCCTGACCGGGGTCTCCTTGTCGGAGATACTCCCGGCTTTTCGCATCTCATTGCCGATCACTTCAGTGCAGGAGAAAGTCACGAGCATACCCTTTGAAGCAAGCTTTTTGCCGAGTCGAAGCATGGGATTTATGTGTCCTTGAGCTGGAAAACAAACCAGGAGGACATGGGAGGGAACTGATTCAGACTCCATAGTATTGGGAGACTGAGGAAGAAGATGACTGTAATGGCGGTGAGAGAGCTCTTTAGCGTCGGATGAATGGTTAGAAAGTCAAGATTTTATAATAATTTAAAGCGGCAGCTCATGCTCATCTCACGAGAAATTGAATATCTGATTGGTCGAATAATGTCCTCACATAAAAGATGTGTATCCTCCTCGCTGTCTTTATTACATTTATCCCCGTTCTTACAAGTATTTACCCCTTGAATTCAAATTTATAAATCTCAAAATTCTTACAGTTTCATGGTGATTATAGCTTTGTTGGGGTAATTTTACGAGTAGTGGATAAATTTGTGGAGGCTCGACTTGCCAAGGCTAGAATAACTCAAAATCGAGATCATTTATGAGAATCTAATTTATACCAGAAAAATATCAAAGATCACAGAGTTGAGAGTGATTGAAATAAGTGATTAATAAGATCTTTCTACTTTATTACGAGGCATTTTGGAGTAAAACAGAGCAATATAACCATTCAACAATATTGTACTATAGTGAAGAGTTTGTACTAATTTGCTCGTACAAATATTTGTGATCATTTTAGGGTAACGCTTCACTTCACAAAGAACAAGTTAAATTAATTGCTATGGAGAATATCAAAGTTATATTAAAAATTGAGTTTTCTCTAATGAAATCATCTGATATGGACTCCCTTGTTATTTGAAGGTAAATTGTCATTTATTCCAAAACATTTTTCAAACATCTATGACATTGGATTTCGACGGTTTACATGCACGGTAACTAATCCTATGACTTTGTCCACCTCGTACCCTAAAACAACATGTCAGTTTTTATACTATAAGTATGTTAAATTTACGTATTTCCTTTTTGCATGCATGTTATTCCATGTTATATTCTATGCATACCTTCTGCTTTTTTGAGTATGTGATTTGAACAATTTGTTTAATATATACATGCTGTTGCATGAAAATATTATTTTTGTATGTGTGACTAGATATTGGGACAATGCCAGTGTCATGTCCTTGCATTCGAATTTCTAAACCTGAATAGAGTGTTATATTATTACGTTTTGATATGCCTTTACCAGTCTTAGGACACTCGTTCCTTTCTCGACATGCACATGCATGCATATAATGTGTATAGGTCTGATGGTAACAATATTTTATATATTGCTTTACCTAAGTATGTAGTAATATTTTCAAAACTCACACCACCAATGAATCTTGAAGGCTATTTTAAAAAGGTTGAAAAAGTTTTCTTGAAAGTAGATATATGCATTGCGTTTTTCTTCTATGGTTCACTAATTTTAAAATAAAATTATCAAACTAGTTTTCTCATCCGTTGAATATAGTTAGGATCTTTATTGAGTTAGTTGTTCACCCCAAAAGTTTAACAGTAACTAATTGGGTGGAGGTCATCTTCGCCTTTTATTCTCAAGGTGTTTTATTTATTTATTTGAGTGAGGATTCTTTATTCTATTCATAGTTGTTGTGCATCTAATACTTCATTTCTTGCACAATACTTCTTTGTATGTAATTATTGTACTATCTTATTGTTTTGCGATCACTATGTTGACTTCAACTCATATTGTATGGATTATGACTCTAATTTTAGCTTAACCTTATTGTTACAAACCAAGTTTTGAGTTGGGTAGTCGATATTCTTCGAGGATCAAATCGTTCGAACAAACATTTCTATCTAGACCCGCCTTTGGGTCGTGACAGATTTATTTAACAGCATAGACTCTATGTTATGATATAATTTTTTTTAAAGAAATATTTTTTTTTTCTAATTATATAAATTTTATGATATCATCACTATATCTTTTTTTATCTTTCACTATTCTTTATCAACTTTGTCTATTAGTTGACATAGTAATGTAAGCTAATTAAATTTTTTTAGATGTTAATTAGGTTCTTAAAATTTGTAATTTTGAGGTAAGATTTAGCAACACATTTCTTAAACGGAATTTATAATGGAAAAATCATGGTTTTATAGTTATACAATTTTTTTAATGAATAAAACATGCACGAGTCAATAGAGACGAAGAAAGAAAAAATTAATGAGTAAATGACGCGAATATAATTGAATGAAATTTAATGCGGATAACATGTGAATATGATTGTAAATTAACTTGTCAACGTGTATGAATTATGTTAATTTGTTGTTTGTTTTGTTGTACATTATAATTTTTTACTTAGTTGATGTGACAATTACGATGATTAAACATCATTCCAAATAAATTTCATAGTAAAAGAAAATCTTTATAAATTTGAGTGTCCTCCACAAAACATATTATTACATAGAATTTTAAGTTATCTTTGCATTCAAATGACTGGCTGCTACAATCTCCCTTTTTGGGAGCTTGATGTCATTGTCGACCACTTTTCTGATTGAGAATTGACTTTGATACAATTTATGGAGTTTCCCTAATGCTCAAAGCATAATAAATTTTACTTTAAGCAAGAGTCTGCTCAAATTTATTATTGGTCTTAACTTAAAATGCGTTGTACGAGGTAAATAGGAGAATTCTATGTTAGCATAATTTATGTAATTAACTAATTAGGAAAACATGAAATCTCTTCTATCAAGGATTACCATGATAGTAGCGACTTTGTAAAAAGAAAAAAAGTTATAGCTACATATGTTGCCATCGTTATATGGAAAAGAAGGAAGAAAAATAGATTATCTTTTTGACATGATATCAGAGCAGGGTTTGAATTTCTTATTTTTATAATAAAAAAAATAAGAAATTGAAAATCCTCAGTATCCATGGTTGATTCCACGGAAGTGATACAACCAATCACTTCAACTGAATCCATCATCAACAATTCAACCACAAAAATTGTAGAAGCTCTTTCAAGAACCCAGATTTCTTCGTCAACTATAGTTGATTCTCCTACGATACCAATAAGCATCAAGTTGAATGATTCAAACTATGCACTATAGTCTCAAATTGTTGAGATATACATCTCAAGAAAAAACAAAATTGGGTATATGAATGGAGATTATCCCCAACAACCCAAAACAGATCCATTATACTATAAATGGCGAACCGAGAATGCCATGATGAAACGATGGTTGTTAACTCAATAGATTACTCCTTAGCTATGAGCTTTATTCGCTACCCAACGGTTAAACAAGTGTGGGACTCAACTGCCACAACATATTTTGATGGAATCGACACCTTGCAAGTGTATGATCTATGACGAATGTATCTCAAATGAAACAAAATGGAGGATCCATAGAGAAGTACTATAATGATTTACAAGGCTTGCGGCGAAAGATTGATTTTCTTTGTTCCAATTCAACGAAATGTACAGTACACATATAAAAATACAACTCGCTTCTACAAGAGGAGAGAGCGTACATTTTTCTAGACGGTCTTAATGATCATCTAGATAATGTTCGGAGTGTTGTTTTAAAAGTCAAACATTTTCCCACAATTGAGCCAGCGTATACTCATGTTCAAAGGGAGAATATTTGACAATCTGTGATGGTATCGAAAGTAGAAGATGAAGTTAGTGGTGTTGTCATGTCAACCCAAAGTGTAAAAAATAATCAATCACAAATTCGAGGGAAAATAAGATATTTAAAAACCACTTTAATGGGGGTAAGTGTACTCATTGTGGTGGAGACACATGTTTCAAGTTACATGGCTACCCAGACTGGTGGCATAAGTTACAAGCCTGAAAGAAATGAGATACATCAGCAAATGAAGATGACATGGGTAAGACAATGGTTATTATGCTGAACCTCAATTGTCCAATATGCCCTTGCCAGATCTCTCCTCTCTAGTTAATGATCAAGGTAATTGTGGTAAAGTTTTTTGCAGCTTTACCTCTTGAACAATCATGTTTGGATTATCGTCTCTAGAGCAACAAATCATATGACATTTGATCCAATAGAACTCAACCAAGGAGAACTCACATTGCTAATGCCAATGGGACATATTAGCAGGTTACAAGAGCTGGAATTGTGCTTTTATCTTCTTCTCTTTCTTCATCTTACACACTCCTTGTCCCATCCCTTTCAAATGAGTTGATGTCGGTAAGTCAAGTTAATGAAGAGCTCAATTGTGTAGTATTAATATCCTCTATTTTTTGTATTATTTAGAAAGTTGTTAGCAAGGAGATTATTGGACGTGGTACTAAGAGTGGGGAACTATATTACTTGAATGACTTCAATTTAGGCATGGCGAATCACCGACATCACCGAACAAATAGCAAAGAAAGACATATTTGGTTGTGGCATCGATGCTTATGGCATCTATCATTTGGTTGTCTACGACATTTATTCCTAAATTTATTTTCGAATTTACAAAATTTGGACTTTAAATGTGATATATGTATCATGTCTAAAAGTCATAAAATTTCTTATCTAGTTAGCTTGAATAAAAGTTGTATTCCTTTTTCCTTAATACACTTAGATGTGTGGGGGCCATCACCAATATCTACTTCGTTTGGTCATCGTTGGTTTGTAATTTTTGTCGATGATTGCACTCGGATGACATGGCTCTATTAAATGAAAACTAAAGGTGACAAATTCATCATTTTTCATGCATTTCATGCCATGATTCAAACTCAATTCTCATTCCAGATAAAGGTTCTTTGTTCAGATAATGGTGGAGAATTTATCAACTATAAATTTCAAAGATGTTTCCGACAACATAGTCTTCTTCATGAGACATCATGCTCTCAAATATCAAAATAAAATGGTGTCACCAAGAGAAAAAATTGACACATTTTAAAAATAGCTTGTGCATTACTACTTGGAGGACAAGTGCCAAGTTAATATGGGGGGGTGATGTGGCTATAGCTATTTGTCTAATAAACCGTACGCCATCTAAAGTTTTGCACTTTAAGACTCCATTGCAAGTTCTTTCGGCTCGGGTATCTCTGCCTAGCGTATTGATGATGCCTCCAAAATTTTTCAAGTGCATTGCCTTTGTTCATCTTCATAAAAATCAACATACCAAGTTGGATCCATGTTCAGTAAGATTATTATTTTTGGGTTATGTTTCAAATAGAAAAAAGTTTTCGTTGTTATGATCAGACGACTGATCGAACCTATATCACAATGGATGTAACTTTCCTTGAATCAGAAACTTTTTATCTTACACCCAATTATTCTCTTAAGGAGAGAGTCAAGCTAAAGAGTTGAATTGGATGATGACTTATGGAGGTGAATATGAAATCTTGGAGAGAGAATCATGTGATGATCATGAAGAACAATCACATGAAGAAGATACAGCAGTTGCAAGGGAAGAACCAGAACAACTAGATGGATTAGCTCACGGAGGTGAAAATGAAAATGAAAACTTGGAGAGAGAATCATATGATTATCACAAAGAACAATCACATGATGAAGAACCCATTAATACAGTAGTTGAACGGGAAGAACAAAAACAACTAGATGGATTGTTAGAAACTGAACATGTAAATTTGACAAACACAACTCATGGAAGTGAAGAACTAGAAAATAAGGAAGTTTAAAATGAAGAATTTGGAATTACATAATTCTGTTGCTCCTTAGTACCTGAACCACTTTCTCCTCTTGAGAATATCCTTGAGGTAAACACTCCTAATACGTATTTACGAGCTAGTATTTCAAATTCTTTTATTTGGTTATATTTTGCCTCTTAGGCAAAATAAGGGCAAACAACCAAATAGATACTCTCTAGATCAAGAAGAAAGAAGATTTACATACCTTATTGCAAATTATGTATCTACTCAAATTGTGTCAAGTCCTCTAAAAAATCTGACTCAAACGTTATTTGTTTGTCAGATTCTAAATTGTGTTGAGTATGCCTTCTCTGATCCAAAGTGGGCAGCCGCAATATAAGAGGAACTTGAATCTTTAAAAAAAATAACACTTGGAAGCTGTTTCCATTACCACTAGGGAAGAAGATAGTAGGATGTAAATGAGTATTCTCTATAAAATACAAGGCTGATGGATCCATTGACTGATACAAAACGAGACTCGTAGCAAAGAATTTTACTCATAAACTTATGGCATTGACTATTTGGAAATTTTATCACTAGTAGCAAAACTAAATACAGCTAGAGTCCTATTATCTTTTGCACCAAAATTAGACTAGCCTCTTCACCAACGTGATTTAAAAAATATTTTTCTCCGTGACAATCTTGACTAGGAAGTATACATGGACATTCCTCTAAGGTACACAGGTTCTTCTAAGGCCAAAGTTGTCTATAAATTGAATAAAACATTGTATAGGCTAAAACAATCACCTCAAGCATGGTTTGGCTGACTTAGCTTAGCTATGAGGAGGTATGGTTATCGAAAAAATCTTGAAACACAGACATGACAAGGCGATTGCTTTAATCATTTATGTGGATGATATGATAATCATTGGCGATGATTCAAAAGAAATATCTACTCTATAGTGGCAATTATCCATTGAATTTGAAATGAAGAACTTCAGAGGACTTAAGTATTTTTTCGGAATAGAAGTGGCAAGATCCAAGAATAGCATATTTATGTCAACAAATATATGTACTAGATTGATTAGCAGAAGTTGGACTATTAGAGTGCAAGCCTATGTGTACTACAATTGTGCAAAACCATAAGCCTGGGGACTATCCTAACCAAGTGCCTACTAATAAAGAAAGATATCCAAGACTAGTGGGAAAACTCATCTACTTATTGCACACTAGGCCAGATATTGCTTATGCTGTAGGAGTGGTAAACCAATTTACGCAGTGTCCTAGTAAAAACTATATGGATGCAGTAATTTTAATTCTTCGCTATTTAAAGTTATCGCCTGGAAAAGGACTAATGTTCTCAAAGAATAACCATGTAAATATTGAAGGATACACAGATGCAGATTGGGTAGGGAATATTTTAGACAAAAAGTCTACTTTCGGCTACTTTACATTCGTTGGAGGCAACTTAGTTACATGGAGGAGTAAAAAACAACAGGTAGTGGTATTATCTAGTGTTGAAGTCAAGTTTTGAGGTATAGCTAAAGGATTATGTGAGCTTCTTTGACTAAAAAGATTACTAACAGAGTTGGGATTCGCTCTAAGTTTAGCAATGAATATGTATTATGACAATAAAACTGCTATTAACATATCTCATAATCCAATCCAACATGATCAAACCAAATATACCGAGGTGGATCGACATTTCATCAAACAGAACTTGGAAGAAAAGATCATTCAATTTCCTTTCGTCAGTTCTGAATATCAATTGGCCAATATACTTACAAAAGAAAGTTTCTGGAAGAAGCTTTTACAATTCACTTGTCAAGTTGGACGTTACAGATATCTACGTACCAACGTGAGAGGAAGTGTTAGCATAATTTACATAATTAACTAATTAGGAAAATATGAAAATCCCTTCTATCAAGAATGACCCATGATAACAATGACTTTGTAAAAAGAAAAAAAGTTGTAGCTCTTTAATAAATCTCATTGTATCTATAATAAGGAAGAAAAATAAATTAATTTTTTCACACTATTAATAAATTACTTAGTTTTCACTTTTTCAATCAATATAAAATTGTACAACCTCAATAATATGAACTGATTTCTTTATAATCAATAAAATTTTAAATTTTCTTTATTTTTATGAGACAGACTACCACATAAGTCGTCTTCACATTATGGTTAATGACATTAACTAAACAAATGTAACTTAAAAAATACTTTGCTTGCAAGAAAGTGGTATCCACCTCATTTATAAAGATTGATTACACTTATGAACAAATAAGAAAGACAAAAAAGTATCCAACAACATTGTAACACAATCATCTCTCCCAAGATATTCCCTTGAACTACAAGTAAAAAAAGACAAACGATGTGTCTACTAGTCTAAATAATGATGGCTTGAAAATGACAAAGTCATTCACAAATTTTCTATGTAATTACGCATGCCATGCAATCATCTTTTTTGGATGATTCTTGTTCTTTAACATTTTCCATTGGAAAAAAAAAAACCAAACTAATATAATAATTTATGAAACAATTTTTTATTTATTTAATGTTTTCGTAATATTTACATTTTAGAGATATCTTCGAAACATATAATTTTTAGATAATTTAAAGTTTATGTTTTCGTACGCGATTTTAAGTGAATGATCCGACGAGATTGAAATGAATAAAACCAGTCTTGATTTTTCTGCTTTTTGAAAATATTACAAATTGTTGATTTTGTGGCCATATAAACAAATGAAATATCAAAGGACAAAAACTTGGAGAGAGAAATTAGGAGAGGGAAAGTCCTTGAAAGTGGTACAATGCCCAGACCTCGTTAACTTGTCTACTCTTTGAAAACTGGGTTTTTGTTTGTTTTTCAGTTTAAAGGAAACACTCCACAAAAGCTTTGCGTTGTGATATCTATGCATCATGGTTGAGGTTAAAGCGTGAAGGACCACTTGGTCTTGATGAATACGAAACACCAAATCTTTGTATCTGTTTATTGTTTTTATGGTAGATATAAACCAAATTTATATGAATATTTTTATAGACTTTTCTCCAAATTAATTTTTGTCACTTTATGTCACGCTCTCAAAGAGATCTGTCTTATGGTAGACTATACTGTGAAAGCAAAAACGAATCAATAATTATTTTTTGTGAGAGATCAACTCATATATGTAAGGATGCACAATTCTACATTGATCGAAACAGTGAAAATTGAATCGTTTATAAGTAGAGTTTTCATTCTTACATTATATAACGCGTTTTAGATTAACCTAAAAATAAATTCGTGTATATTTCAATTTTAAACAAATAATATTATATTAATAGTACTGAAAGACTTCACACGTTGAATAGTTTTACACCAGAGGTATATATTCTTGTGTTGAACACACGAGGGGTGTTTTTACCAGCTACAACGTAAGTAGAATAACTTTGAAACTATGATGTACAAGTATTTGTGTGATTAATTAATGAGTATGTAAACTGGTGTCTACAAGTTATATTATAAAATGAAAAGAACAGGGTTGTACTACTCTAATATGACTCATACGTATCATTTATTTGTTTGCATGTTATCAATAACTTTAACAAATTATATTGTATTATATTTATTCTACCAATAAATGATTAATATATTTAACATTATAATTTATATTTACTGCTCAAGAGTTGAAAGTTGAATAAAAAGTTATTTTTCACTAAGGGAAAGAAATTCATTTCTCTAAATTATCTTTATTTAGTCAAACAAATTTATCGCAAAATATATTATTTATTTTAATGATCAAATCTCCTTCAAATAGTGCATTTTTATATATTTAAGAGTAATTTACTACTACTTTCGTCACAATTTAAAATTGTACATGACAAAGACGAAAAACGATCTGACTTGAAAAAATGACCGAACTGTACGGCTATCGACCAAAAATATTAAACTTTACAATGTAATATTTAAATTAACATTAAGTAATTACCCAAAAACAAGTGAACTAATAACTGGATCTAATAGTAACATCACAAATAATGTTATAGGAAATGTCTAACATATATAACCATGTGACAAAGTAACATTGTAATTAGAAGGTAGTCCCAAATAAAATAAATGAGTACTAAAACTGAAATAAGTCGCACTAACATGGTAAAGTCTCTTGAAAATAAATCTATAATAACTATTAACCACGAATCACTCTTGCATTGACAATCCTCCCTCACTCAGACCTGAAAGGAGAAAGTCAACTATGTGAATTAACTAACTTCAATAAATTCTAAATATTATATCTAATATTTTAAAAAATATACATATATAATAAACATCATTATGTAAATATAAGACGTGGCTCAAAAGGGCTTTTAGCAAACTAAGATATGTACAAGTAAATATAATAAATAAAATCCTTACTTTAACCCACGAATACACTTAAACCGTCAAAGTATAATTCCTGAAGATTCAAATGAATGTCAAGTTTCAAAATCTATCATAAAGTCATCAATAGTAGGTATTCAAGATTCTTAGGAAGAACAATCTTATGAAGGCTTGATTCGAAAACAAGATTCAGACCAATTGGGTCAACCACTATATAGAGTTGATCCAATCTACCAGTTTATATGATCTGGTCTCATTGGTGTGGTTGGAATACTTCGTACTTGTTCAATTTGGTCTAGTGGGACCGGCTCGAAGTAGTCGGTCTGATCTTGTCAGCCTGAATCAATAGGGTTTGATCCCGTCTAGTCGGCCTGATTTAGTTGAGTATGTTCAGTTCAAATTGATCTGGTATTGATCGATCCAACGATTGCACTCCAAAAATTCTTCTTCTCTCCCACTAATTCTAACTCTAATCTATGTCAAACTCGATACAAATCATTTTCTAAATATATTCATGCTTTGAATCATTATGCAAAAATTTTGTTTATAATATAATATTCTAAATCTGGTCAAAACCTACAACAATTGATTAAATTTTATCTCACATTTGTAGATCCTTGTTATTTCTCGTGGTGTAGCACTCCTCTAACGTGAATTAGAGATGTCCAACCAGCCCTCTCGACTTGTTAATGTAGCAGGTCAAGCCAAGCTCAGCCCACTACAATAATGAGCGAGTTTGGCTCAGTCAAACCCAGCTCGGGGCCCTGAGCCCTCTCTGACGCTCGACAATCGACAGTCTCTGATGGCTCAGTCAAGCTCAGCTCGGGCCCTCTCTGATGTCTCGATGGCAGAAAAGGACAGCTCCATCTTCGTTTTCCTTCGACATCTACCGATGAGAACGAGTACGACCATCTTCAGATCTTATTCATCCAACCTAAGCTGCCGCCCGCTGAGCACAACATCAATGAAATTTCCGGCGAACTGGTTGACCTCCCAGCAATTGCGAACAAGATCGATGAACCCTAGGACTAAATTAAAACCTATTGTTTCTGTTGGCCGTCCCCCCTTCAGCAGTTTGGTTGGCTTCGGAGTTCTACATTTGCCTTTCAGTTTGACAGTTCCTCTTCTCCTCAATTTTGTCTCTCCAGTCTTCTCTCCTTCTGGCTACCAGAGGTCACTGCCCTCTTTATTGCTTTCTCAGTCTCTCTCAAGCAACGGTTTGATGACTGTTGCCGAAAAGCCTGAGATTCAAACTATTTTATTATTTTCATTATACTTTTTATTTTTTAATATAGCTGTCATTGCGTGCAGGTAAGAGATGATAGACTACATGTGAAGAGGAATTCCAAGCGTAGTATATTTTGTTCTTGAATTTGATGTACATTAATTTGCTATACATTACTTTGATGTATATTAGTTTGATGTACTTTAGTTGGATGATGTAGTTTGATATACTTTAGTTTCATGCACTTTATTTGACGTACTTTAATTTGATGTACTTTATTTTGATGTAATTTAGTTTGATTAACTTATTTTGTTGCAAAATTCTAAAACTGTTTAGGTAATTGAATACGCAGGTTCATAATAGTTTTAAAGGATTAAAAAAACATAGGAAATTCTACTCAAATTTTTAATTTGTTCACATTATTTTCCTTTGTTTTATGAGTCTCCATAGCTAGTAGCATATTCAAATAACCAATCAGTTCTATAAATTACCATGTACATAAATTACAATTACAATTACAATTCTTCAAAGTAAGATGTACGTAAATTACAAGTATAATTTCAATTATAAAATACAATGACCGTGTATCGTTTTACATTATAAATTATAATATATATCAAATTAAATTACAATAGACAAAATGCATAAAATAAAATTGCTCCGTAATCTTCTCGTCATCGCCTGGTAATTTATCAGTTTCTTCCATGTCCACGTGTCATAGATTGCTGCACGAAATGATGGTTATATTAGAAAATAATAATGAAAGTTTGTTCATGAGATGGGTAAAAATGTACCTGCGTTCCGTCAAATATTTAGAAACCCATAAATGTGTTGTGCGAAGCAGCAGTGCCTGAAGTTGATCGCATCTTAGTACATGTGCGTTTTTATGCCCCTGACGTCGACATTTACTACATAACATCATAGATTTTTTGTTAGAAACTCTCGAAGTGGACGGCTCATCGACATCGCGCACTCTTTTCTTTTTCAGCCTACCAGGTTGGGGTCTTCTCTCGGGCTGAACGATTGGGATCCGATCATTTGATTCCAATCACATTTGTTGGCCATTAATGGGACAAATGAAGTTTGAGCATATCGTCAAATATGTAGCATGGTAATAGTATCGATGTACGAACTGCTCCATCGATCGTCTCATGAATTTAATGCATGGAATGACATGAACACATGAGATTCCAGTAATCTCCCACCTCCGACATTTGCACTCATCTACATTTAGGTTAACAACATATTGTTTGTTGCCGTTGCTGACATCAAAATATTCATCTCACGCTACATCTACACTCCAATTGTTAGCGGTCTTTTTTAGCTTCTTCAGATGTTTTCTAATCATATGACACATGCATCAATTAACTTGAGCATCTCGTCGTACTTTTTTACAATGTGAGACATCGTTCTCTTGAATCATCTCGAACATGGTAAGAATCGGTTTTTCCTTGGCCGGCAATATAGCTGCATTGTAAGACTTGCACAAATTATTCAGGCTTAAGTCGCACTTGGGAATTATAGAAAATGCATGAGTAGCCCAATGAGATGTCGATACTCGTCAAAGCCATGCGTGGACAACTTTGTGTAGCTCATAAACTTTCCTTATTGCTATCTCGAAATATTCCCTTGTGGTTGCCCTTACTGCAGACCACATCACATCTCTATATGCTTTACCTCGAAATCATCCTTTAAATTTTGTTTACATATGCCGGATCCAAAAGCGGTGTTCAACTAAACTAAATGTCTCCTACATAGCAGTTGACAACCCTTGAAATTTTAAAGAAAAACAAATTCGGTATAAAACAATATATATCTACAACGCCCGAATAAAAATAATAATAATACTATATACCTTTTATCGATCAGACACTACTGTCCATCATCGTCCATCGTTAGTACTTAGGTTATCTTGCAATAACTTCAAAAACCACTACCACGAGTCCTTACATTCTGACTCCACGTTGGCTTCGACAATGGGATATATGTCATTGTTGTCATCAATACTGACAGCCGTGAATAATTGACTCGGGTAGGAGCCCTTAATATGACATTCATCTAAACAAATAATAGGTCTGCCCTGCTCCAGCAAACTTGTCTTGCAAGCAGCCATACATATGTATAATCTTTTATATATCGTCTTGTCATCTCGCCCCTCACCTACTACGTAATCATGTATTTTTACTTTGCTCCATGAATTTGATCTGAATATTTCTTCTGAGTATGCACGAAGTAGTTTGAATTGTTATTCTCTCCTCCCATAATTGATTTCTTTTGCTTTGTTTCTTCCTCTTCTGGCAAGACTGGGCGTAGTGTTCATCCTATGTTCCTTCCTCACCGTCTCGATAATAGAATAAATTTCCTAGTCCGGTTGACTTTTGAAATTATCTGAATATTGTATTGTCAACCAATTTGTCGAAGCGTGTCTATTATCAATTGTACTTGCACAACTATTATATTTAATGTAAGACTTTATTTGGAATGCCCACTAATTTTCCATGACCAAACATGCAGTCGCCAATCACATCCTCCTTGACACTCTGTAGTGAGTCTACTTGATATCAAATCTATTTTTTAAAGCATAATCTTGTATTTCGTCTCGAATGACCTGTAAAGAACTATATTGTCTACCCAAAGAAAAATCATTCAAATTATCTTCCCTTACTTGTATACTTTGAGTCTCGTCATCATCCGACCTCAATGGTCATCGAAGCTCATCGTCTAAGGTTTGCGAGATTGAATGCACTTCTATTTTTCCATCATCTTCTAAGTGATCGAATGATTGAATAATACCGTATATGGGAGCATGCTCCTCCGAATACCACTTTATGTTCACAATCTCATTTTCATCAACCAATTTCTCAGCCATTTATGACGATAATCTGCAAAAAGATCGAAAAGAAACATTTGGTATTAGCAAATTTAAAGATAGGATACACTATTGGAAGGTGGTGACCATCCGCTCTTGGAGAAAATAGATAGATCGGACGCACTGTCGGAGGGTGGTGACCATCCGCAATCGAGAGATCGGACGCACCCTCTGATGGTAGTGACCATCTGGTCGGTGAAATTCACAGAGAACAAACGCACCCTCTAAAGGTGCTGACCGTACTCTCTGTAAAACTTTTGGATTTTACTATCTAAAAATCAAACTAAATTATTAATAATCGATAATGTAAACTAACATGAAGTAAATTTTGGTCAATTTTCTGCAAAAAAAAAAATGGCGAGGTAGAGATGAAATCGCGAGCAGCTGATATATTTTTGCGCACAAAATGAGCTTCGGGAAGAAAGAGTTTTGATATAATCGATAGAATGAACGCACTCTTACAGGGTCTGGACCATCCGCTCTAGACATAATTTGAAGAACGGAAGGACGGTGCTGTAGAGAGTCTGTCCCTAGAACGTACGGACGTTGTTTTCAACAGTCCGTACGGTGTACGGTAAAATTTGAGAACAGACGGAGATAATACGTACGCCAAAGTTTATTTTATTAGTTTTTTAATAAGTTAAGTTTTAAGTTGTTAAAATTTATACTTTAGATTTAAGAATATCAAGGCCAATAGTTTAAGTTTAATAATGATAATTGCCCTAAATTGGCGAAGGTTTGACTTACCTATGAAGTTTGTAACAATAACGATAATTGACATGCTACCGTGATCTTTTGTTAAAATTTACTGCACTCTCTTCTCTTTCCAAATTACAAAAATACATTTTTGGGTTAAAAATAATAAATTTTTTAAAAATAAACTTTAAAATATCAATCTTTTTTTATAAATCCTCAAAATTTGCTATAAAAATATATTTTTTAAAATAAACCTCAAAATATCAATCTTTTTTTAAAAATCCTCAAAATTTACTATTAATCGGTCCAAATCTTAAAATTTTGAAAATAGACAAAATGAACCTCGTCGGCCGGTCAGCCATCTGGTATTTTTAATTTTTATTTTAGAATGGATGGTCAGTCCGGTTGGACCGACCATCTGTTCTCATCCAAGCTTATGACCAAAGTCACGGGTATGGAATTTACCAAGGAAGGTCCGTCTTCAGTCAAAACTCTTGACTTTGGTCACAGGTTTTGACCTGTAGCGAGACCGGTCGATCGGTCTTGTAATCGGACAACCAGTTTTGTCAAAGGACGATTCTGTGATCAATGTCACAGGTGGCCATCCGGTACACTCCCATAAAATGAGGTTTCTTCATTTTGTAAAATCACACTGAAAACTCTAAATACTCTTTCAAGTATTTTCTTGCTCCAGTGATATATTTTTTAGTTGACCGGCTAGGTGCAAAAAAATTTTTTATTAAGATTTTTTAATATTTTTTTTACTTTTTTTTTATCTTTCATTGTAGGTTTTTATCTCATTCTATTACATATTTTATCATTTACATTTTTTCTTTATTTTACATATCATCACTATACTATTTTTCTATTCCGATGAAAGTTATATATATTAGCAATGAAGATAGATTCTGTTTCAAGCAGATCAATTGATTTAGATAAGAGAACAATCGATGATACCGAAATGGAATGGTATGCGAACGACACGTCGACATATGGTCATGTGCGAGCATTTGATCTCGTAGATGCAAATAAAGAAACAGAGGTGTATTCAGCCTGAAAAATCCTAAATGATGAGTTTCGAACCTCGATCGGCTCGGATGACGAGGAGGTGGAAAACATACTAGCACGAGAACAAATTTCAATGAAGTTTTTTGTGGAGAGAATGTATGGTTCGTTACTAGAGATTAGAAAAGAAATAGTTAAATATTCTTTGACACACGTTTATGGTATGAAATTCACCAAAAATAAAAAAAAGTCAACTGACTGCTAAGTATGAAGATGGATGTGGGTGGCGACTGCATGATTTACAGATGCAAGACGAGCTTATGTTCTAAATAAAGAGTTTGACCGATTTTCACAGCTGTTCAAGAAAAATTGTGAATCGATATGCTTTAGCAAAACAAGTGGCGAATGAATATCTGGACATGTTCAAAAGTCACCCGACATGGCATATCTCTTCTATTATCGAGATAGTGAGATAGGATTTTACTGTCAACATTTCACCAAATCTTTCCATAAGAGCAAAAAACGTAGCTCAAACTCTTAACGAAGAGAAGTGCGATGAATAATATAGACTACTTTGGTTGAATGCAGATAAAATATTTAGATCAAATTCAGATAGCACAATAAAAATTGATCGTAACCTAGTGGGCCATAATTCATTAGGATTCTGAAGATTTTATATGTGCATGACTATTTGCAAGGCAGAGTTGCTAAAGTGTGGGAAACCCGTTATCTGTTTTTCATGACTGTCATTTGAAGGGTCGTGTTCCGGTCAATTACTCACAATCATCAAAATTGATAGCAACGATGGAATATATCGTGTTGCTGTTGCAAATGTCGAAGCTGAGTGTGTGGACTCATGGACGTTGTTTTTGTAAATTTTGAAGTAAGACCTCAACATTAAATTGGGGCGCGGGTGGACAATTGTTTAAGATTGACAAAAGGCACAATGTCTTTCTATTTGTTATATTGTTTATTGCTGACGCTGTTTTTCGTTCAAATATCAGGGGTTGAGAAGAGATGTTCGAAAAAAATTTGAACATGGGTTGAGGAGAGATGATTAAAAATAATTTGAACATGCCAAACACCGCTTCTGCCTCCAGCATATGTATGTGAATTTCAAATATGTATTTCAGGGCAGAGCATACCAAAATGCAAAGTGGAATGCGGCCAGCGCACCCACGAGTTCCCATTTCGAGTATGAAATGTGAAAATTATACCAACTTAATCTGGATGCCACGCATGGCTTCGAGAAGAAGAGCCTAAATATTGGGGTAGTCATGTATTCTCTTTGATTTCCAAGTGCGATATGGGCTTAAATCATTTGTGCGAGTCATTCAATGCACTTCTATTATTTGTTAGGAACAAACCGATGCTGACCATGTTCGAGATGATCCGAAAGCGCTTGATGACTTATATCGTGAAAAAATTTGAGAAGGTAGCTCAATCAACCGACATCCTGTGTCCCCAGATAAAAAAAAATCTTGCAAAGCTAACAAGTGCATCTAAAAATTGGAGTGCAACGTTTGTGGGAGCTAGATAATTTCAGGTCAGCAACAGATACGAACAATTCGTTGTTAACATGAATTTGGGTGTGTGCAACTATATAGAAATCTTGTGTGCCCATTCTATTTCTTGCATGCACAAAATGAAAGTAACGTCAAAAAATTACGTGCATGTATGCTATCACCGGGCAAGATACCTTCTGATGTACTCATACTATATTCGTCCCATTAGCGGTTAATAAATGTGGCCGCTTGTAGAAGGTATGCATAAAATCTTTCCGCACAAAAGAAAGCGCCAATTTAATAGGCCGAAGAAGACAAGAGTGTGAGATGCTGAAGAGCCGTCAATCTCGAGAATTAGTAAGAAGAACTCTACGGTGTAATGTGGTATATGCCGACAACAAAGGCATAATACTCGCATTTGTGCTAACCGAAGATCAACTTCAGATGTTGTTTTGCAAGACATATTTATGGGATTTATCGAAACGCATGAATCTTTAACATGCGCCTGTAGCAGAAATTGTTGAATGTTTGTTGGCGGAGGCTCGAGTCATTCTTATTTATTTATTCTTGAATTATTAATTTAATTTTTTTAAGACAACATTTACTTATATTTCATTCCGATACATAATATTTGATTACTAAATATATATAATTCAAAAGCAAATTACACCACATAAAATAGAATGGAATAGTTACTGAGAAATAATTAAGTGCACATATAATAAAATGGAATGTCAACTCAGGTTCAGGGCGAACCCTAAACCTTTATTTGACGATTTCTCTCTGCTACGACGAATCTATCGACCATTTTTATGGAGTTTTCTCCAATTTTTGACCTCAGAGTTATAGATCTTACTCGAATCTAGAATTCCCACCGCCGTATTCTTCAAGAATATTGTGTTCTATATTTGGTCGAATCTCCAAGTGTGTCATCTAAATGTTTCCTTAGTTTTGATGAACTTTTGTGATCTAACTTCAAGATAAATGGTTCCTAGAACTACTTAACCACATAAAATTAAAGTATATAAAATTTATAGAGGAAGAGTAAAGTGCATGAAATTAAATACAAAAACCATGTCGGCTGGTCTGCGTCTCTATCGTTGCTCTCTCATCAGTAGATGCTAGTGCGTCTGATACATCTGCTATTGCTGCGTCTGATACATATGCTGAAGATACTGGATCGTGTTCCATTCGCTAGCCTCCTCCTAGGGGGCCTCCTCTTGGCGAGCCTCCTCCTCCATCAGCACAGCCCAAGACCGAGATGTGGATGTCCATTGATCGCTCTTTAATACCAACTGATCATCGACTTCCACAAGGCCTATCTGAAGTAGATGATTCAGGTCAATGGCTCTATGACCTATCATTTGCTCACCAACTGGTATCTGAATCACAGCTCACTCGATGATCTTTAGAATCAACGAGCCATACAGGAGATTCTTTTTGGATTTCCACTCGACCTCCTGCATGTACCCTAAAATCAAGAAGCTAGTATTAAAAGGCTTCTCATTGCACAACCTCTCCATGACATATAGGTTCATGCAACTCACGATATCTCTATTTCCATTTTGCGGTAGAAGGGTGTGATTCGGCAAGTTGCAAAGAAACCGACCTCTGGCATTCAAATCTTTCTATCGTGGCTTCGCGAACACATTAATGTTTGAATTGCAATGAATACCTCGTAGGAACTCTACTCTTGCGGGCAATGTGAAAAAATGGCATTCTCAGGAAGCATAGTAGTATTGCTTCGCTGCTTCCACATAAAACTTCAGCACTTCATTCACCGTCTCTAGACGTATTCAAGCTCCGTACTAAGGATGTACGTCCTCAAACCAGTCAAAATTCTTGACCTCCCAGTTGCTGTCAGGTTCGCGTAGAACAAACGTGTTATTCTCTCGCAGTTATTGCCCCTCTATGAATAGACATCTCTTTGCAAGTCGATTACATCAAACATCTCTTTGATTCGTAACAACTATCAACCTCTAAAGTTGACAATATTTTGATTAATAATTGAGTGGTTGCGAACATCCTACTCAAACTTCCTCCGGCACTCTTCATGAGCTTGGATGAGAACGGACGACCGGTCTAACTGCACGGCCGTCTGTTCTAAAAATTTTATTTTAAAAATACTTACGTGAACAGTGACTAGACAATGGGTTGGTTGTTCGACGATGTTTATTTTGTTTATTTTTGAAACTTTGAAATTTAGATCGATGAATAGTAATTTTTGAGAATTTTTTTTAAAAAAGATCGATACTCTAATGTTTATTTAAAAAAAAAACCAAAAAAACAAAAGTAAAGCTGGTGAGGATATTTGGCCCGTCAATTTTTTCTCCCATTTATTATGGAAAACATAAAAAAATGTAATCATAATTCCTTTTTTTCACAACCAACCAATTAAATCAGTAACTTATCATTTAAATACTAAATTCTTATGTAACTATTAACTTTGTACTTTTTATACCAGATATCACGATCGGGAAACTGACCAAACAGAAAATAAAGTCGAACGACTGATTCTTGGAGAGAGGTCAATTGCCAAGCTCAAGGCAAAGGCGTACGACAACACCTCCCATACAACGTCTTGTACAGAAAAGTATCAATGATGGCTTGATAACTCTCAGTCAAATCTTTTATCCCAATTAAAAATCAAAGTGGTATTTTATGGACCATCACTTTCCACCTTCCCTGAACAATTCAAGACAAGACAACTTTACTTGGTTTTCAGCTTCACTTATTTATTTTGTCTCAGACGAGGAGATTTATCATCTCTATCACGATGGAAGTGGGTCTCTTGCATTGACAGCATTCATTGCTTTTGCTTTTGCACCTTTTTTTCATCACATTTTAGTAGCCACTGAATTTTTAAAATTCCCCTAACAACTGAATTTTTCATCATTACCTTTCCGAATGCATTAGTGAATGTGGAATTATCGAAAATCTCACAATCTATTAATTTATTCATCTGACCAGCTCTTATGGTCAAAATAAATACGAGTTGCTTGAAGTTAGATTAGTAAGTTTGTTGGTCTTAATTAAAAGAAAAGATGAAGTCCACGCTCTAACTTTACACATCTAATCTTATACTTTTCAAAGATATTTTTTGTAATGCATTTTTATGACATTTATAGATAGTTAAAATAATATATGAGCTGAACCATGACATGTTGTTTCACAGTAATATTATAGCGTAAAATGAAAATATTATAGAATTATTCGAGCTAAAAAGAGAATTCAATCAAGAAGAGATGGTGGGAAAGCAACAAGGTTTCTTAGAGTTGTGAGATTTCAATATGTTATGGGATTTAGGTTTGCTTATTAACAAAAATATAAACAATAAAAATTATAGAAGATGCATACCAAAAATTAGTAGGAATAGTTTTTTACGTACTTAAAATAAAACGAGTTAAAGTAAAAAAAATAAGTGATAAAAATAAATATCGAAAATTTTTTATAGAAATTTAATTAAAAAAAATTACGAGAATTGAGCTCAAAAAATACCACAATGAACAATAAAATAACAGTATTTTTTTTTAAAGAAAATAGTTCTAGAATATATCAACTAAAAAAATTTATTACTCTTCAAACTCACTTTGAATATGGGTGCACCTTATCGATTTTGTCTCGTACTTCTTCTTATCGCTTCAAAGTCATTACTTCTTTATATTTCTCTTCTTTTCTTGATTACAAAACCTTTCTCTATAACTCTCAATTTATGGAGGTATATGAATACAAGATGATAAAAACAAAAATTAAAGGGACACATGAAACATAGTCGCCCTGAATCATGCAAATGTAATTTTATCTCTGCATGTGATTTTTCCTTTTCCCTTTTTCCTTAATCATGGATCCCTCATGGTAACGAAAGAGCCCAAAAAATCTCCATATACCAATTTATGATGAGGTTTCAATCATGTTTAATTTCTACCGAATTCATACTTATTTATCTGTAAACTTTTATAGAATTCATGTCTTTCATTTTCGATTAATGTCACAAGTCCCTCGTCATAATAGAAGAGACTTCACAAATCTCTTTGCCTCATCTTATGATGATAAGTCTAGTTGCATTGAGCTTCTAAAAAATTCATGTTTTTTAATATGATTTTTGTCGTCATGTCTGAATTATATTCATCCACGTGAATTTGCTCAACTTGTGCTTGCTTTATGTCTAGCACATCACTAATCTAATGATATCTAGTATTTATATGTTTTTATTCCAAATGAAAGCTTAGATTCTTATTTGGATGGACAATGCTTTGACTATCAAAGTGCAAGATGTAAGTTTTTTGTTTATGACTTAGTCTTGTTTGAATGTTTACATCTACAAATTTTCTTTACAAGTTTTTGTTGTGGCCAGTGCATTTGATTTCTAATAAAGATTGACACAATACAACTTCTTGTTCAAATATAATCAAATATTATTATATTGATTTTTATACTTGATATCTCTCTCGTATTTTCATTAGTACATCTTTTTAACAAAGTCTATTTATTTTCAAAACGTAAATTAAATTCAAAAATACCTTTGAGATAGTACTTTTATTGATTTTATTTATTATTCGAACATATTTTCTTTGTGCTTTTTCTTTTTTGATTTATTCAAAAAAATTATTAACTTTAGTATTTATATATTGAAATATTGAATTGGAGATTATTATCATTTATAACCCATATTTTATTATTTCAGAGTGATTAATTTAGCTAATTTAAGTACAGGCAATTAAAACGACCTCCTTTTTATAAAAAAAAATATTATATTAAAAATTTATTAAATAAATTTCTTAAATTTTTATTTGGAATTTGATTTCTTCTAAATGTTTTTATACCTGTTTTTCGTTTTGGTTCTTGCTTGATAAAAATATAAAAATTTGAGCTATTGATTATATTGTTTGATGGCAAGAGTTGTTTTATTGAAAGGATCGAGTATAAACATGGCCAGTGATCTCAATGAAAAGCGTTACGTGCAAGTTTGTATAAAGTCACATATGACTACATGTACATCACAATGAAGAATTAAGCCATATTGGTGGCGAAGTGTATGTTAGTGATGAAGGAAGTAGTGATACTTCAGATTACTAACGACCTTAACTCTATTGGTATTGAATACCTTCTATTTCTAATCTATGGGTGAAGAGATACTACATTCTTGAGTTGATAACGATTTAAAAATTATGTTTAATAATTTACGTGAGTCATTCAACTCCTTAATACTACTGACATGAGACATACCAATCTTGATGAAGATGAAGATGATTCGAAGGAGTTTGATGGGTCAAATAGCAAAGATGCATAAAAAAAAATATAGAAGAATATAATGACTTTCTATGTCCTCATGTCATTAAAAAAAAAAACTAAAGAATGCTAGAAGAAATTGCCCCCAAATGCCTTTTGGAGTTGAAAGTTTTAAGGTTCGTGATAATTACCAACAATATGACGTTGACACGCAAAATTACTGACGTAGCTTTTACAAGTGGAAGCTAATTGGGATATCTTGTTGTCATGCCATAACTTATCTTTCATTCATGAGGCAGAATGTTGAGGAGTACATTCACCCCTACTACATCGTCAGGTGTATCTCCAATTGTGCTCTCATTTCATCAAACCGATTTATGGTTTAGGTATGTGGCCTCCTACGTATATGAACCTCGTAACTGTTGGTTTTTGTGGTCCTCATGCATGACAAAATTCACTATTATTCATAATAATAATGATATGCGTTACCCATGTAATTTTAAAATTATTTTAAAATCACAAAAATCATAAATTTTGATCGTTAGTCTAAAAGAAAATATTTTTGAGAAGTATTATTTTTCAAAATGTAAACAATTTATATTGAGAAAAATTATTAGATTTAAATTGTGGAATAATGAAAGAAAATATCTCTTGAAAAAACGCTTTTAGTTAAGTACTCTTGCCTGATCTTAACAACTTGGACTCAAGATAAAGTGTTTTTCCTAAAGACTTTGAAACTATCAAATCTTCTCTGAAATTCTTTACACTTAAATTTCCTAACATGTGGGCGTACAACTTACTATAATAACACATGTTTTATTTGTGGAGAGACGTATTCTCAACACATGAGACATCTCTCTTCAATTTTAGAAAACTATTTTCTAAAACCGAATATGGAAAGGTTACACCGTTTCTATCAAAAGAATTAAATCTTCTTTTGAAAGCTCTGTTATCTTCTTTTTCTCCTCTTCTGGTAAATCACATTTGATAATTTTATAGATCTATTTTAAAATTAATTTTTTCAGATTTATTTTAATAAAAACTAATTTTTAAAAAATAAGTATTATCGAATCAAATCTAATTTGATTAGTAGTTGATTTATATAATAAATCAATTTATCGATTAATCATATAATCTAAAAACAGTTTTTAGAATATATATATATATTAAAACAACTTTTCAAGATAATTTCATTTTATCAGACTATTTAGATCTATTTTAAATAATCAACAAACAATAAGTCAATCGTATATCAAATCTAATCCGATCAGATTTTTCAAATTTCAAAAATCTGATTTGATAGGTTGTTAAATAACTAACTTCAATTTCAATTTGAAGATCAAATCTCATTTGATGAGATTCTTCAAATTTAATTTAAATCCCTTAAAATAATCTCATCTAATGAGATATTTTATTTTGAATTCAAAATATAAAAAATATTTATATATTTTGAATCATAATATATTCATTTGAGTGTTCATAAATGATTAATCATTTATATATTTATTTTTATAACATGAAAACTAAATAATGATATAAGATGATAGAGAGACCGATGGACTTATATTACTAAGTTCCAATTATATTTGTTAATTAATATAAACTCTTTATATTAAATAACATAATTATTAACTCTAAAGTAAGTTCACTAAATACATAGAACTGCACTCTTAGAATTATAGAGTATATTTACTCAAAATAATGTCCATTAATATAGTCATTACATATGTATTAATCTTCCATTAAAATTCGTAATACAGCTAGGTATAAGATCTGTTAACCTCTCATATTACATCTTTATCCTATACTACCTTTAGTTCTTAATTGAATAATTGATTCATAATATTTATGAATTACACGCTAATTATTCAATCCCTGAACTAACAAATAAGGAAATATAATATTATGGATTTCATTGTACCAATGTTAGCATTATTAGCTACTCATTTAATTTATTTTCAAAATATAAGGTTTATGTAATGTAATATAATTCATACAAAATTATACCGAATAAATAAAAGAATAAATTAAAATGAAATAGGAGCTACTAAATACAATGAATTAAGATCATACATATATGACCATCATTATGATAAAATTAATTGTTGTTCATTTAACGGATATTATAAGAACAATATAATTTCATCTGGTGCAGTCATATATAATCATAAATTACTTTATGTCACTACATTTAGAGTTAGGATATGACTATAAGTTATCAACGAAGTAAACTGTATTTATGACTTTATTAATTTGAAAATTATATACTTCAAATATAAGTCACCGACTAATGTGATTATTTCTTTTTAAATTTAATCATACATATATCAACATATATGTAAATTTAAAATTGCACAAATAATCAATGATTTTTCTTTGAATTTACAAAGCACATCGAATAATGCAAACATAAAAATTAATCATAAAAGTTATTCATTAATTACAGCAAAAAATATTTATAATATTTTCTTATTGGGCACATTATTCCCAACGGTAACTATCCTAAATTAAATAATAACGTTGTAAGCCAAAGAAGAACATGATGAGAGATGTTGATGAGCCACAAAACTAGACATCAATTAGTAAAAAAAAAATGATTATGACATATTGCAAATGTAGTGGTGCTAATCATAATTCAAAAACATATAAACGAAGATCTCAATTCAAGTATTTCATTAATATATTTACTACGTCAAAAAATTTCTTCTAATTTATTCTCTTTTCATAATTTCGAGACGACTCGTCAAATGAAGAAAGTAATTAAGGTAGAGGACGGTCTTCTATTTCATGAGTTGTAATTCATCTATTGTAATTGAAAGCCAAGAATGTAATCTATTTTTATTATCTAGTAATTTATCTACTTTGGAGGATTTATCTACCGCTGCATTGAAAAAATCCCTCTAAATTTTTTTCTCTTCATTATTGCAAGAGAATTCATCCATAGGAGAAAGTAGTCCATAGAAGAAAGTAGTCGACACAGAGGAAGGTTCTCTATGCCACATGCTACAAAAGGTCTTCTATGCCACTTCTAGGGAGAAAGAGGTCTTCTATGCCCATTTAAAGAAGAGGAAGCTCATTTGAAACTTTCATGAGTTTTATTTCTGCTAGTGCAAATTGAACCCAAGTAAGTAGCCCATTTAATTTATATATCGTTCTGTTGTAAGATTTCCTATAATGTAGTATCTCTTAATTTTTACAAGAATCATTAATTTGAGGGAATGCTCATTGAGTGTTAGCGGATTTTTTTACACCTTTGATGAAGATGGACATAAGAAGGTATTTTGTGGGTGTATTTTTACACACAAGATTGAGTAATTATGTAAAACTATTAAATGTATTCATGATGAATGATTCATAATTGTTAATTAACTCTAGAGATATGCAACTTCATCTGATATTCTATTATTTGTTTTTGTAATGCATGTTCTATCACTTGATATAATGAGTGTTGTGATGATAATTGGTATTATGTTTGGGTATTCGAATTTGGTTTTGATCTTATTATAAGCATTACAGAGATAACATAAGTACATTTAAATATAATTCCTGAAAGTTGAATGTTAATAGCATGTACGGCATTCCTTCAATGGCGAATGTCAATTTACATTTTATAGCATACATAAATAACAATTAAAATTTTGAGTTGAAAACTCAAACGAAAAAAGATTGAAGTGTTGAAATTAATATGTGCAAGCACCCTGAGATCAAAGGTAGATGTCCGGTCCAAAGTCATATGTGAAAGGGAAGAACTCACTGATGCCTAGTCTTGAGAGCTTTTTCGAATTTGAACACCCGCAATAGAAACTCGGTGAATTCCACATAAGTCTAGACTCAAGGCAATATTCTTCAAACTTAACTTGTGGATACCCATAGAAACATGTAGAAGCTTGGTCCCGAGGCATTGCTTTTCAAATTGCAAATTACAAAAACTCAACCCGTGCACATCTGTAATGGATACTCAAAGAGTTTTGCAGACGTCCGGACACTTGTTACGAAAATTCTAACGAAAGGTCTAAATTGATAATGGATGGTACATTAATGTCTATATGTGTGTGTGTGTTAAAGTGTATTGCTAGTGAGCACAAATTATAAGGTTTATTTTGTATTTTTTCCTAAATTTTAATATCGCTCCACAACACAATAACATAATTATAAATTAAATTTTTATTATTTATAATCTTCACTATGTCATTACGCCATCAGATTTACTACGCTCTGATTCTACGTTTCATTTTAATAGTCACTTTTTTGGAGGCCCAATTTTGTAAAATAATCTATGCAAACTTATGCATAGTAGTTGCCGTATAATTGTAAGGTCATATCTGGTAGGGGTGTTCAAAAACCAAACTGAACTGGAAACCAAACCAGAACCGGTGACATCGGTCCGGTTCTGGTCGTTTTGATAAAGAGAAAACCAAAATGCGGTTCTAAATTACAAGAACCGAATTTATTGGTTTGATTTTCAGTTTGGATCAGCAAGAATTGATAGAAACCGAACCAAACAAAAAATTTAGGTTATGGCAATTTTAGAACCGTGTTGAAGATCAAAATGATTTAGGTCTTCAACGCGGTTCTTCAGTATTTTCTTCTGCTTCAGACCCAGGTGATGATAGGCGACGACTCTCCGACCTTCCCTACGGGCTATCGACTCTCGACCATCGACGATGACAACAGCACTGGACATTGGGTACGTTCTATGCTTTGCTCTTTTCTATTTTTTACTGATGCTCTCTTGATTAGAGATCGAAATTTTTTCTGTTTTTAGATCGATAAAGTCTCTTCTATTTCATTAGAAGAGCAAAATATCATCAAGTAAGCAAAATCAAAGCATCAAGAGAGTCTCTTCTGTTTTTGACAGAGAGAAAAATCTTCTATTTTTTACCTCTCTTCTGTTTTTGACCGAGAGCAAAATATGTTATTTTGCTCTTTGTTGTTTTCGACCAAAAGCAAGATTATGTTATTTCATTTTGTCTTTAATTTATGAGTTTTGAACTGTGAATTTAATGTTTCTATTTTGGGAGACTATTCAGGTGTGACCGATAGCAATTTTTTATTGTGTTGTTTTTCTTTCGCTGACAGCGTTCTGTCTTATTGTGTTACTTGTTGTTAATTTCTGTTTTATTTGTTTATTCTGTGCTGTTTTATTATGACCGAGAGCAACATGTGTAGTGTGTACTACACATTGTGTAGTTTTTGCCTAGAGCTAATATAATTGGTAATCGTCAATAAACTAATTCTGTTTTGTCTTTTCGAGTGATTTTGTCTTTGATTTTGATTAATTAACTTTGTTTTAAAATGGAAAGCATTAATGATAGTGTAGATGGTTCTACACATAGTCAAATGAAAAGAAAAAAAATCAAAAAATTTGAAATCATTTTACGAAGATTGAAAGTTCTAATAATAGCAATCATAGAGCAAAATGTAATCATTGTTCACAGTTATATGCATGTCATGGATCGAAGAATGAGACATCAAATTTGAAAAAACACGTGCTTAATTGCAACAAATTGTTGGCTAGTGATGATACTAAGTAAAAGACTTTAAGCTATCAGAATATGAGAGGGGGAATGAAGTCTTGCAACTTGTCGAGAACTGCTTGCAAAAATGATTATTGTTGATGAATTGCCTTTGAAATTCGTTGAAGTAGAGAGTTTTGTAACATATTCACAATATGTTCAACCGAAGTTTTCCATACCTTCTAGAACTACCATTGCACGAGATATTTTGAGTATTTGTGAGAAAGAAAAACTGAAATTAAAATATTATTTTAGAAAGACATCTCATGTTGACTACAGATATATGGACTTCTGTGCAAAATTTGAATTACATTGTATTAACTGCTTATTACCTTGATAGTGATTGGATCATATGCAAGATAATTATCAATTTTTGCTTGATTGCGAATCATAAAGGCGAAACGATTGGTAGAGAAGTAGAAAGATGCTTGTTTGAATGGGGAATTGAAAATGTTTTGACGATTACAATTAACAATGCTTCCTCGAATGATGTTGCAGTTTCGTATTTGATAAAAGCTATTAAAAATTGGAATGAATTAGTTTTTAATGGGGAACACATGTAAGTGCGATATTTTGTACATATTTTGAATTTGATTGTGTATGATAGTTTAAAAGATCATTAATAGTAATGTTTGTCTTGATATATCTACTAGATAGAATTATACATATTTGATGTTAGAAAGCGCCGAAAAATATAAAAAACCATTTGCAAAGTTAATTGAAATTGATAATAATTATTTTTTTGATTGGGCGAGAAAGCGAAAGACCGCCCACAATAGAAGACTAGGCTAATATTACAGAGCTTATCAAGTTTTTGAAAATTTTTTACAATACATCTGTTGCTGTTTCGGCCTCCTCATATGTCACCTCGAATATTTATATTAGTGAAATGTGTAATTTGAAAATAGTTATCCATAAGCACTCTGAGTGTGATAATGCATTGTTGAGGAGAATAGCTATTGGCGTGCAAAGAAAGTTTGACAAATATTAGAGGAGTTGTGATAAGTTTAATATGTTAATGTAAAATGGAGTTTTTGAAATATTGTTTCGCCATATTGTTTGATAATGAGAATGCAGACGATTTAGTGAGACAAATAGAACTTGTGATAGAAAGACTATATCTCCATTATAAATCTGATTTGAGTTTCAAAATTTCAGAAGATAATTATAGTATAATGATTGGAATGACTTCTATCATGATGAGACTAAGTAGTAGTTTGGCTCACAATAAGGTGTATGAAATGTTTTGTAATTGTCATAATGAGCATGACGATTCAAATAAAAAGACTGAAGTTCATCAATATTTATCTGAAAGACTAGAAAGTTTTCAGATAAAAGTGATATTCTGGAATAGTAGAAAGTGAATTTCTTGAAATTTTCTTTATTGAGTAAAATGGCAAGGGATGTGATAATATTCTTCATTTCAACAGTTGCTTCGGAGTCAGTTTTTAGTAGCGGAGAATGTGTACTTGATTCATTTCATAGTTTTTTGTCTTTAAAGACTGTCGAGACGCTTATTTGCACTCAAAGTTGGATTCAGACAACAAAACATCAATCTACCAACATTAATTATTCAGTGACTGATATTGACAAGGTTGAACAAGGTGTGTACTATTTTACATTTTTATTTTATTTTCATTTGATATTTCTAATTTATTTTACCTAATTGATTTATCAACTACATTTTGCCGATTTCACATCAACTAATGAAAATGAAGATATGTTTCCAATATTGATGGAATAGTTGAAGAGTTGAAACGAATATTGTTCAGCATTTTTTTAGCACTTTTTGATTTTTCTGTTTTCGGTAACGGATAATATTACTTACTTAATATTTTAGTTTGTTTTTATATTTTGCTATATTTACTCATTTTATTTTTTTAGTATATTTTTTTGGAGTATACAATATATTTTGTATTATTTAATTTTTTTTTTGAATATTGTCAAGAACCGGAATTGAACAAGAACTGAACCGAAACTTTTGATTCGGTTCCGATCGGTTTCAATCTCTGATCTGAAAACCGAAAGCTGGTCGGTTCCGTTCGGTTTTTCTCCAAAACTGAACCGAACCGAACTGAAATTTGCCCACCCCTAATATCTGTCGTACCTATATTACATGCACAAATAAGTACCATGCAATTATTTATAAGAACATATTTAAAATAACTAGAAAATATATGTTAGTCATATAAACAACCAACTTGATTTAAAGCTTAACAACAGTAGATAACATGTGTTAAAATAACACTACTGGCACATGTTTCAACTCAAGGGACAAGATTGAGTGAGAATCACTGCTTTTCTCTTTCATGGCCAAGGCTCTGTTCCATGTCTGTGGCCATCCGCAGGGCTAGGACCAGAGTCTTCAATCTTGCTCATGGTATCAGCTGGTTTAGGTTTGTGTCCTACCCCAGGGCTCGGCCCTGAATTGTTCTCCTCCCCCTTAAATAACCACCCTTGAACTCCATTGCCAACGCCTTCGTGATCTATGAGTTTTCTTGAGCTCGTTAATGGCCTAGCTTCGACACTGAAGTCCGTGGCGTTTAGCAGGAGCTGAGAGAAAAGAAGAAATACGACGAGAGAGATAGGAAGATACCCTTTCCCTTTGTCCATTTTTCTAAAAACGAATTCGTTCTCTCTTTGGGATTTACAAAAGAGAACTTATGATTCCTGGTTTGTTAGCTGAAGTTGCACACTTTCTCATTGCTCATCAGAAGCTGTATTTATAGGGTTTGTAGAGTAGAGAGAGAGAGAGAGAGAGAGAGAGAGAGATTCACTGAAACTATTCAAAGAATGTGAGAGGAACTGTTGCTGGAGGACAGGATCCGCCGCCCTTGTTTTCAAGTATAAACTTACGACTAAGAAGGTTCTGCGAAGGATGAAAAATCTCCTAGCACAGCATTTCTTTTCCAAGAGTTTGATTTTGCCACACAAAGCGTATGTTATATTTTGATTTTGAGAGGTTGAATTATCGAAATTTGTTAACGTTTAAGATTTTTCACGTAAATTTTAGTATTAAATTTTAATTTTAGGTTAAGCTTTTGCATTGGACTTTTACAATAAAGTTGGAAGCCATGAATGAAGACTTATACAGAAGATTATAGATAGTGGTGCAACATGTGTAGTGCTTACGACTAGGAAGACATTCTTGGTCTCCCCCACCCCCCACGATAAGGGTCGCCATTAAAACTCCGTCTATTTTATAATATAAGTTTTGAAAACTCATAAAAAATATAATATTATCTTATTATTTATTCGTTAATTAACTAAATACCATGGACAATAAGCTTTTCTGCTTAGTACACGAACATTTTAAAGGGGCAAGTTTCAGATAACATGGTGACGTACCGCCTATTGATGCTTTGAAACAGGAAAATAGGAAAAAGCAGAAGAAATAAGACACATTTGCGTAGAAAACCCTTGTGAAAATAAACTATGCACTGACGAGAAGAATTTGCTCTTCAAAATTTAAATACAAGAGAGTATTTAGCAAGAATAGAACACTACAAAACTTTAGAATATGATTATGAAATAAATAAGATTCTTACTCTTGAAAATCCACCATAGTTTCACTCACAACTTCTATCGCACAACAAGTTTGCGGGCCAAAGGATAACTCGAATCGCCAACATCTAATACTGATTCAATATTTAACGTAGTAATTGAAGTTAGAATATCGGGCGATGTCTAATAATAATTTTGAGTCGCTTAAAATTTTCGTGTTTTATGAGGACACCGATAATATTAATCTTATAGTTTAGATTAAGGGTGTTATAGTGTTAGTATGTTTGTTTAAAATGTGGTAGCTAGGCATGAGAGGTAGCTTCCCATTTTGATTGAAATGGAAATATATAGACAGTGACAAGCACAAGACAAAAGTTTAGGCAGCCTAAACAAAATGGTTCAATTGATTTGGTTTAGGGTTTAAGAAAGTTGCTGTTGACCTTCAAATTCAACTATTGCATTACAATTTCCATTCTCTGTGAGAGGGAGAGAGAGAGAGAGAGAGAGAGAGAGAGAGAGAGGGGCCTATTTGAACATTGTATCGTAAGCTTAAAATAGGCTGTGCTTGCTTTCCGCCTCTTCTTTTACTTTTTCTCAAATCATTATTTGTTCATATGAATTGAACTTTTTGATTAATTCATTTAACAATATAATCAATGCATTGTTACAAACTTAAATTACGACAAATGTCACGGTGACACAATAATTTATAATGGATAATACTATGTACATAATCTGCAGTAATTAAATAATGTTAATTAATTGGATGTCGACAACTTTAATAGAAAAATTGTACTGAATAATGGGTAGCAATTGGATGTCAATATAAAGTTCATCTTTCATATATTCACCCTAGATAAATAAGTTTGTATCACCGTACTGTTTGTACAATATACACTTCACGTAGATATAATTTAATTCACAACAACTATCTCAAAATGCATGTAAATTATAATTCAACGACGTATTGGCGCTGATTGAACTTTATTATTTCAGATGAATTCCTAAATTTCTAACAAATTTTGGTACCAAAATCAAACTCTTTGAGAGTATAAGATCCTTTAAGACAAACAGGGCATAGAGAAAGGATACAGAGTCTTACAAGATTGCTTTCGAAGCATATGAAATCCAACTGATAATAAGGGGATTAGAAGAGAAGATCCTTGCCCCAGTGTGATTTGTAACATTAAATCATTTCCGTATTTTGCTTTTCTAAATTATTCTCTTACACCACACCGCCTTCAACAAGAAACATCAAAAACAGGACTCAGATTTTCTATTTTAATGTACAAATCTTAATATCTGAGAAAGATAGAGCGGGAGAATCACTTATCATGTAGCCGATCATTTCTGATTGCTGGAGTTCACTTTCAGCAACGTCTACGCTAATTTCCACTCACTTGTAACAACCAAACAAAAAAAGGCAGGCCCAAGAGAGCTCCCACTCTAATATTCTCTTCCAGCAGTCTCTTATCATCTCCCTGATCAACATATCCGGAAAAATGGTGTCGTCAATGGCTACTCATGTTGATGTAGTATGTGTACTGGAAATGAGAGTCATGATCATAGCAACTACAATAATTGTTATCCCTCAATCGATCATAGCCGGCGACTAAAATATATGTTCATAAAATATCTTGAAGGATTGAATCCACTGAGAATAACTGGGGTGGGAAATGTCCATATGAATATATGATGCTGGACCAGTAGACCAAAAATTCAACAAATAAGAACTAGTGGTTGATGACTTACAGATTGGAGAAAGAACAATGACAACTCCAATTGGGTAGAGGAAAATTTTAGTTCTCTCTAGAAATGGTAGCACTGCAGCAAAATTCAGCATTTTTTTCAACGATGTTATAGCTGCTTCTTAAACACTAAATCAACTTGAAAATTGTCATTCCAAATGATAGCATCAATTATTAGGGTATGTGCAAGTTTCAGAACGAGATATGTTCCAAGAAGCGGTAAATAGCCTAGATGAACATGTACGGATGATTCGTTTATATTTGGGAAAATAAGTTCTAAGTTTAATCTAAGCTAATAATAGGCCACTGAATGCTTTTATACGAAGTTTATAAGAATAACATCCACAAATAAAATCTTTTTTGGAAAACACCGAAAGATTATTTCAGAACAGAAGATAGAAGCTTTCAACAGAGAAATCTTTACTTACCATCATAACCTAGGAAGTTTAGATAGTGATAATACGAGGCAGCCACCATGACAAGCAAATTGGATAGCAACACTGGAATGAAGCCATGAGCTACCAAAAGTGGCGAGATAAAGTAATGAATTACTGTAAAAAGACCGCAATGCTTATAGGATCAACGTCAAAAGCATACTGAAAGTAAAACCAGTTGCTTTAGTAATTACCATATATCAAAACAAACAGGGGGAAGAAAGAGTTGCAGTGTACATCAAATGCATAGAGCCTTCAGGCATGAAAAGAAAAAAATGTCAACAAAACACAGACAAAAAGAAAAGAAGAGTCAAACTTGTGTAAAAAAAACTAAAAGAGCTTAATATACAGAAAAAAATATATATAAAGGATGGTAATGATACTCGCCATTCAACCCGCTGTTCAACTACATGACTGTTTGGTGATTCTTCCCTAAGATAAGCATTAGTCAGCAGCCTGCGATTACATTTGCAAATTTTTAAAATGTGCGCTTGTGGTAAATAAATCATTATGCTACTAAGCTAAAGTTCCTGACAATCCAAAACCACAAAAAAATTTGAGGCTGAAAGATATTAAATATTCTCATTAAAAGCAAATTGACTTTGAATGAGGAGGATTCTAATAACATCTTACAGAAGTATGTAATCAGTGGACGTAAAACTCGACAACTAAACAATGAAAAGGCGAGAATCAAATTTCATTTCATAAATATCACCATTCTAAAACCTTATAATTAATTGGTGTCCAGTGGCATCACATGATAAAAATTATTTAACAAGCAAGACACTAAGCAGCAAAAGATAATGAATGATATTGTTTAGTCACTTCCCACATGCCCAGAGGTGAAAATATTTTTTGGTAGGTTAAAAAATGTAATATTTACTATATGTCTCAAATCAGACGTTTTGAGATTCAGTAGTTAACAGCAGATGAAAATAAATATTTTCCATCATTTTGCCTAGGCCAACCAAGGCCTTAAACTCCAACAAATGGCACAGATGGAATTGAAAACATTTTCATTAGGGCAACCAAGGCATTGAAAAGGCACAGATGAATTGTTTGTCATCACTATTCAGTTGCAAACAGTTGGGTGTTTATATAATTACTCTACTTGTCAGAGTTAGCTCACCAGTTTCAATGTTTTATGAATTATTTTTTCTCATTTTAAAAATAAATTTAGAGCTTTTACTTAAGCTTATGAATTAGAGATTTGTATGGGAGACTACATGTAACATCCTCATCCTCAGACACTATTTCTAAAAATTTCATACAATTTTTTTTTTTTTTTTGTTTTCATAACCTTAAAACAACATCGTGTATAAATATTAAACCGTTTACAGCAGAAAACAATTCTTGCGTGGAACCCTTGTATAAAAATAAACTTCATTATGAGTGTTAAAAACAATAAAATAGAAATTTCGGTCAACACTTGACTACTAGAAAACTTAACTGAAACTTTCTAAAAACGACCATAACTATCGTAAACCTTCTAACGGACATCTACAGCATATTTAACTCCAAATTCACGTTTTGTTTATAAAAACGAGCAGCATAACCGTTAAATTTTCTTAATCCAAAATATATATTTTAAACTATTCCAACAAGGACATTAAACTCCTAAGCAATTCCAGTATATGCTAAAACGTAAAACTTTCAAATTAAATTCAACCCCTAATTTTCTTCTATCGAACGTTTAAAATATTTTCAAAATATTTTACAATTCTTAAACTTTACATTCTAAAATCTATGCACCTAACCATACCCCCAAAACACATGTACATTGCCCACGGGTCAAGATGTGCTCAGACAGCCACAAACGCTCTTCCACGACCATCCTTCTTCAACGACCATCCTTCTTCAACGACGTCACTCGTCAGGTTGAGATAAAACATCCTCACCTTCTTCTAAATCACCTACACCATAGAGACATCTATGAGCTAAAAGCTCAATAAGTCAACGTAAATGTAAATGAATGTCGTACATATGCAGTTCATAAAACATGTAGTTATTTCATTTTATTTCATTTCGTTACATAGCGGGATGTCACTGGGGGTTTACTATCATCAGATAGAGAAGGCACATCAAACGGTTAGACAGCCTTCTCCATCTACCAGGGAGAAAACATGCTCCACCTACGAGACAGCCATATCTGAACCCCACCCCGACATAATCAGGATTACGTACATTCATTTCTTTTCATTAGATCATTTTTTTTCACAAGACATGTACAGAAACTCGTTTTCATGCCATTTTGAAAAAAACGTGATGTATGGACAGTTCATAATGCATAAACTTATAAAAAACATAGAAAATAATCAATGAAAAAATAAAAGACATTCTATAATTTAAACAACCTAACTACCATCTAATTTACACTAAAACAATCTAAATCATTAGATACTCAAAAACAGAATTTTTTGTGGTGTAGGCCAAATCGGTAAAGCAAATCACGAAGACTTACCTCGGGTCCTTCGCAATGAAACTTGGAGTCTATTTGCTTTATTCTTGTCAATCTCAAACAACCTAACAAAATATCCAATTTAGAAACTTAACTCAAACAAACTCAAAATTCTCGGATTTACACTAAATATAGGCTAAAGTTCAATTGAGCATATCATACTCAATTTTTATTCAAATTCAATGACTCGACATGTTTTAGAAACCTTAAAGTGTCTACTTTAAGATGGTGGAATTAATTTAAGAAAACCACTCACCAAAAATAGCAGAATAGTAAGCAAACTGAACTACCCTAATGAAGTTTTCGGAAATCACTTCAAAGTTTCATCCAATTTCAAATGACCATAACTTTCTCAATATAACTCGGAATCAAGTAATTACAATTGCTATGAATTCCTCTAAGAGTCTACTCTCTAATGGTGCAAGCCATTTACCAAAAGAAAACTAATAACTTTGCCGAATATCACAAGAACAGAATCTGTTATGTTTTCGAAATCTTTAAAACAGTTTTCTCCTTTTTGCAAACTCATGCACCAATATTTGATACAATACAAATCTAATCCTTTGAATGTCATTTAAACACTTTTGACTCATTAAATAACCAAATTTGAGGGAGAAATTTGCAGGTTTTAGGGTTTTGAAACAAACTCCAACAAAAGCATTAAAAACTTAAAGTTTATCACTCATAAACACTAAAAATTACGTAATTTATAACTAAAAACCAAACTCACCTTCAATCCTCAACCAAAATGGAGATAGGGCATGAAAATGGAGAGCTGCAATGGAGAAAAATCAGCAGCAAAAATCGTGGGAGGAATGAGAGGGTAAAACCATTATTATTAAGCAAGTTGCCTTTTTCTTTTGCTAATTACCATTTTGACCTTTAAACCAAATTCACATAGTTTTCCCACTTGAACCTTGTAGTTTGTCATACACCTTCTTGCCTCCTCTATCTCCAATGTTAAACACACTACAATTTGAAAGTTTGACTTTGTCAAACTTGTCACATAATCCTTTTAATACTTTATTGATTTTCTTTCTCTATTTCTTTAATTCTTTGCTAATGCTTTAATTTATTTTTTTTATCAAAATTAATCGAGTTAAATCATAACATGTATCTAATTATTCACCAAAAGCACTTTACATAAGATCCAAATACTACACAAAATATTTTAGGGGCAAAAAGTACAAAATTTTAGGTGTTACACTACAAGATTATCTGGCCGGATTCAGATCCTGCAAACAGCAACTTATTTTTATTTATCAACATAATCCTATTAGTAAACTCAGAATGGAACGATACAAAAAGAAGCGCTAAAAAAACTCATGTATTATTAAGCCTTATTGTTCCACCAAAAAGGGTTTGTCCAGAATATATTCAAGACTTCCCCCCATGCAAAAAATAAAAATAAAAAAGCAACATGTCGAACATTCCAGGAAGAGGACTCATATTTCAAATGTCACCTTCGACATGTTTTACGGATATATCCCTCCATGTAATTAATAGGCTCCCTATAGCTTTAACCATAGACCAGTAAATCAACTTTGAACCCAAAAAAAAAGACAAAATTATTTGTTCTAGTTAAATTAACAAGTGAATTGTCCACGCCTAAGTCAATCAGATATGCAGTTCATGCAAACCTGCAGAGTCATAATGGGTTTATAGATCCTATCACAAGATACAGAGAACAAATATCTAATTTGGTCAGACTTAATAGTTGAAGCCAATGCAGTACAATTATCAACAGCTTGATCAGGTAAAGTGAAGAAAATAACAAGGACACTGGAATATAATTATCATGCATGCATAGATAAAGTAGCTCTTACCAACAACATGTAGCGAGAATTGCCTACAAGGATTAGAAAATGGAAGAGTAACACTGTAATAACCAAAAAAATGGAATGTGACATGCCGTGATCATAGCTGAAATATTAAAAATGATAATAGTCAGCATAGAAATAACTGTGGAGAACCAAGGAAAAAAAATCATTAGGCGTGCATAATATTTCTGTCAAAAAAGATTAGACTACTAGTTATTCTCTCATAACATCAACACCTACTAATCATGCTGGGAAAGATTTAAGTAGCACATACACATTAATTGGTCAATTCATGGATTTATTGACAGAGCTTATTTAGTGAGGTAGATAAAACTTACGTCGAAGCATTGAGAATGCAATAACAATACGGCATAATTATCTCCTTGAAAGAACAACGCAACTAAGTCCAATGCTCTGAACTTACGCAACACAGTAAGCCAAAGTTGCAACTGTCAATAGCAGGCTGCAGATCACAGCAAAAGCAGGATCATCACGAGACCATTGGTTCTTCGTTTCTGACAAAAACAAATATCACCTTTCAATAAAATCCAATGCATATAAGTATCACATATTTTACATCACAATTCAAAGTAAAAAGGAATTTCAAATACACTTTAAAGAAAAATATTTGACAGAGGATGACCCACGTTTGTGATATTTGGTATACTGATAGCTGCATCCATTATCCACATGAAATATCAGAATTTCAATTATTAGCAAAACGAAAATATTTATAGTTTATCATAGTTTTGACAAGTAAAATGACTGAATCTAGCTGGAATCCATTACACGAGGAGAATACGAGTATGAAATAACTCCTGTACAAGTCAGACAAACAAAGCTGATGAACGCTTGCACTACTTTCGGAGAGGTGCAAAGATGGAGCATTTGCCAGGAGCTATATTCAACGTCCATTTGTTGCCACTACAAATGGAACGAAAATTTTTTAAAAAATTAATAAAAAAGCTCTAACACATTAAATTACAGATAAGCAAATGCATATTTGAAACTGAATGCCCTTTTTATTCCCTAACATTCTGTACCAGCTGGAAATGCTTAACGAGAAAAGCTTCTACGAAAAAAATAGGGAGACCTTAAGCTTAGTAGAATACAAACAAAGAATAATTTGCAAAATTTCTATCCGTAAAAGAAGCCAAAAACCGCATAATGTGATTGAAAATCTCAACTAAAATTCGATACTACTATTTCAAAAGAACGAGAGACATTTTCTGTAATCGATAACTTAATTAAAGAAACACCAAAGCAACGATTCAAAATCAAATATCACCTTTCAATAAAATCCAATGCATATAAGTATCACATATTTTACATCACAATTCAAAGTAAAAAGGAATTTCAAATACACTTTAAAGAAAAATATTTGACAGAGGATGACCCACGTTTGTGATATTTGGTATACTGATAGCTGCATCCATTATCCACATGAAATATCAGAATTTCAATTATTAGCAAAACGAAAATATTTATAGTTTATCATAGTTTTGACAAGTAAAATGACTGAATCTAGCTGGAATCCATTACACGAGGAGAATACGAGTATGAAATAACTCCTGTACAAGTCAGACAAACAAAGCTGATGAACGCTTGCACTACTTTCGGAGAGGTGCAAAGATGGAGCATTTGCCAGGAGCTATATTCAACGTCCATTTGTTGCCACTACAAATTGAACGAAAATTTTTTAAAAAATTAATAAAAAAGCTCTAACACATTAAATTACAGATAAGCAAATGCATATTTGAAACTGAATGCCATTTTTATTCCCTAACATTCTGTACCAGCTGGAAATGCTTAACGAGAAAAGCTTCTACGAAAAAAATAGGGAGACCTTAAGCTTAGTAGAATACAAACAAAGAATAATTTGCAAAATTTCTATCACGTAAAAGAAGCCAAAAACTGCATAATGTGATTGAAAATCTCAACTAAAATTCGATACTACTATTTCAAAAGAACGAGAGATATTTTCTGTAATCGATAACTTAATTAAAGAAACACCAAAGCAACGATTCAAAATCATCGAAAACACAATTGAAAACGATATTCATAAATTTATAACGTTCACAAGAACTATAGACGCAGACATTGAAGAATGATAGTTGGATCCCGACGGATACAATAAAGATCAGATCCATAAATAGAAGACATAAGAGCACCTTAACGATTCGACGAAGATACTGGAGTAACATGGGATTAGTTCGAGACGTAGAAGACGAAGGTGCCATCTAGAAGCCGTTGGCAACATCTTTGCTCTGCAACTTCTTCGTTTTCCTCTGCTCTCCTCTCTCCCCCTCCAATGTGAGTGCTGTGTTTATTGAAGCCCAGTCATGGTAATGACTAATGAGCTCTCAAATTGGGTAATTTTCTCAAATAAAAAGTTTTTGCTTAAGATTTTATAAATAATTATTTCATTACAATATATTATTAGTCCTCACAATTAAGATTTTCTTAAATTTATTCCTATAGTTTCAATTTTTTTTTATTTTTTTAATGACTCGCATTCATGATCTTATTTTTATTCGCGTAAACATGTTTGTGTCATCAAAAGTATCTCATTTACTCTAAAAAAAAATATTAGTTGGTCGAGTTGATATTTTATTTACTACATACGAAATTCTTATGAAATGTTGATCAAGTGAAAAATACGAAAGTTTTATTTATCTTTTTCTTTAATATAAACATATTAATAGCTAGTTTATCAAATTTCCATCTAGCGTCCGTTATGATCAACACTACAAAGGTTGACATGATTTTTCATGTGACGAAGTGTCGCTTTTTATTGCATCGCAATTGGATGACTCGTTCGACTATAGTTAAAACTCAACTTTTAATAAATAAAATTGTGAATGAGCTATTAAAGGATTTCAGTTGGTTTTTACATTATTATAGAAATATATAAATGTATCGGGAATTCAGTGGCTCAAATTTTTGAGAATATCTATAGTTTATTTTAACTCAAAAGTGGAGTATAGATATCATGAATATTTTTACATTTATCTTCTTATTCTACTGTCTTAAACTATATGCTGACGTGTTAAGTAAGGATTTGTGTAATTGATGGTACCTTAATTACATTAATTATTGTTTGATACGTTAACGTGTATTTTAAAATACTAAAATAAAAAAAATAAATATAGCATTACTCAGATATTATTTTGAATTCAAAACACTTTATCGAGATTTGTAATAACTCAGAAAAAAAAAAAAATATATAGTGTAATCTTCACTAAGGGTGGGTACAGGCCAGTCCAGTTCGGTTCTAAGCCAGAACTGGACTGGCCCGGAGGTATGGGATTCATTTTCCCAGAAACCGGAATTGGCCCTCGGTCCGGTTTCAGTTCTGTACCAGTTCCTCCCATCAATTTTGAAATTTTTTATTTTAAAAAAATGATAAATAAATCGAAACGATGAAAAATAAAATTTATGCATCTATAATTAAAATTAAATCTAACAACCGCAATTTAACTATAAATTATTAAATGAAATGTAAGAAACTAAATACAACATCAAAAGTTAATCCAACTATGGAAAATACAAACTAAATCTAACTATCCAACGTTAAAATAAAATGTAAAAAACTAAATTTAACATCCAAAATTCAACATCAACTAAATTCAACATCCAAATCAAATATCAATTAAATCCAACTATCTAGTATTTAAATTGAAAGTGAGAAACTAAATTTCACATAAAAAATAAATTTAATGTCAACTAAAACCTAACTATCGAGGATTAAAATTAAAATGAAATCCAAGAAATTAAATCAAAGATCAACTAAATTCGACTATCTAACATAAGAATTAAAATGAAATCCACAAAACTAAATTGAAGATCAACTACTTTAAAAATACAAACTAAATTCAACATTCGAAAATCAACTAAATTCAACTATCAAGCATTTAAATTGAAAGTGAGAAACTAAATTTAACATAAAAAATAAATCCAAAGTTAACTAAATGCAACTATCCAACATTAAAATTAAAACGATATCCAAGAAACTAAATACAAAATTAGCTAAATGCAACTATCGGACATTAAAATTAAAATGAAATCTACGAAACTAAATCCAAGACCATCTACTTTAAAAATACAAACTAAATAATAAAAGATCTTCTATAGTCAATTCCATTCTAAATTCCAAGCAATCAATTTCCAACCGTAATTGCACGAATTAAAAGTTGTTAGTTCATATTAAGTCATTGATGTTTCACCTTCTAGAAAATTTTCATCGGTAGCGGAATCTGCAAAATGAAAATATTGAAAACGTTAGTGAATCGTTATAGATAAACATGTAAAACAAATAAATATTAGAATGTGCGAACCTTCAGCTATAGTTATGATACTATATTCGAAATCATCATCCATGTTTTGAGAAATTTTAAAAGGATTGAATATTCTGAGCCAACTGTGAGAGCATATAAGAGTTTCAACGCTTTGGAAAGATAGAGAACTGTGAAAGGCATCAAGAACATGACCACTACAACTAAAAACAGATTCTGACGCCGCTGTAGAAATTGGAATGATCAATATATCTTTTGCAATTGCACTCAAAACTCGATACTTCTTTGAGTTCCTCTTCTACCAAAATAATATGTCAGAACTGTCTGCAAAATTTTTTAATTTTTCCAACAAATATTGTTCAATCTTTGACATATTAGTTTCATCATTTCTTTCAAAAGAATTTTCAGTCCCATAAAACATTGAGTACACTGTAGTCGAACGAGTTTAAATCAAAGAACTCATTGACTTTGGAGACCTTTGTCAACTATTGCTGCTACTTGTAGTTTGGTCTTCATTTGTTGTATCACCTTTATATTCAATATACAACTTTTCAACTACATTCTCTACTTGCTTTGTATATTGTGTAGCTTGTTCACTGCCAAATAAAATGGCTAAACAATGCCGTAAATTTCAGGGAAACTTTTTACATATTTTAATATGGTTTATTAAACTTGAAGTCTCATTTTTCGTCGGGTGTGCAGCATAAAGTTGCCCACAATAATTACATTTAGCTAGATCACTGTTAGGTACCTTACTGAAGTGAATTCATACTAGAAACTTAGTTTTTTTCGATTCCACCTGCAAATTTTCACTAGGACTATCCATTCTTTTATAATACGTAGTGCAAAAAAATATTTCAGTGATCATTATTCAACAATCAACATTTCAGTACAATACAAAACAAATTATACATTCGAAAGGGTAGACATAATGCTAATCACAATAAAGATTCTATTTCTCTATCATCCACTAGTATATCTTAGAGATATCTATATTAGTGTGTATAGCTATGAATAATGTGAAAAAGAATGTGAAAAAGAAATTCTGTTGAATTCACAACAACTTTAACATTTTTATTATTCCAAACATTTGTTTATTTTGCAATTCCATATATGGACATATGGGTGATGAATGGAAATGAATTTTTTATTATTACAAATAATGTCTATAAGTTATTTCAATCTATCTTCTATAATCCTTATTGGCATTTCCCGTAGGTTAAAAACATTGCAACACTAGAATATGACACAACTGCACTATCTTAAATATACCTTATTTCTCAATGTCCAATACAACATTTCGCATAGGGCCAACACTTAGCAATTCCATCTAATCATCTTGATTTAATTTTCAAATTGAGTTTGCAACTACAAAATAGTTTGAAACACCTTATAGAATGGCTAACCAAAAAACATTAGCAAGGAAAACAACCTTAGTCTTTTAAGTTCCAATATAACTTTCTATATCAATCAGTCTAAAATCATATTGAAGAATTGTCCAGTAGAGAATAAGCATAACTCATTTACCAATAAATATTAGAACTAAATCTATCATATTTTGATTTAAAGTTCAACTACAATTTCGGTAAATTACACAAACTTCTATCAGATTGTGTGAAATTCTAAGTGGAAATACTAACAGAAATAGATTTATACATCTTCAAACTAAAATGAGAGCGAGGTGACGGTTACTGCCGACTGGAGGGATAAGTGTCGCCGGTGAACTGTGTCACTATATGACACATTCAGGAGAGCATCAGGAATCGACCAATCGAGAATCAGGCAGTCGGGAGTGAGAGTCGATTCTCGAGAGAGAGTAGGAACTCGGGCGCCAGACGGGTCTCGGACTCTTGGGAGTCAACACTCGACAAGTCAAATGGGTCACGGCTTCCGACACGAGAGGTTCTAACTTCTGAGTGATGTGCTCACTGCTCAGTGTTGTGCTACTAGAGTGCTTAGTGAGTTAAGGGCAGTAACTTACTGGTGAAGTGGCGAGGCGGGGTCACACGATTGCCTGATTTTTGAACGAGGAATTGCAGACCAAACCGCAGTCCGTAGTTCCTCAATCTATGGAATCGGAACCAGTTCCATGGCACATGGAACCGGCTGAGAACCAGCCCGAACCGACGATCTGGTCCGGTCTTCCGGTTCTGGGCCTATTCTGCCCATCCCTAATCTCCACAATTGATATCTAAATTATTGGAGCTCGAAGGTCAACTCTCAGCAGAAATATCCTCGGAGAGGTCTAAACACCATTAATCTTTAAAAAACAAATTGATAAATTAACATCTTTCACACTCACTACAGTTCTCTCATTTCTCTCTCCCTCCGCTGTCACACTATATCCTTTTAGATGGATCGATGCTGGAAAAACCCCCACCAAAAAACACAATGAGATCCATTTTTCTGCAATCAAAAGATAGAAATTCAACATTTTCACTGCAACCAGTTCCTGTATTTTCCATGAGAGGGAGGGAAGAGGATTGGATGAAGAAAGAATAGGCATGAGGCTGGGAGAAACCGGAGTAAAGAATATGGAAATTGTAAGGGAGATTGATGAAGAATTTTGAAAGAGGGTTAATGTATTTAGATGAAGAATGTGATACCACATAATCCGCTGGGGTGTAAAACCTCAAAACATACTTCTACATACGAGTATTTCACGCCCAAAATTGCCGACTTTGGATTAGAAAAGCTTCTCCTAGTAGAACAATCCCGAGCAGCTCAAACTTTCATTAGAGGGACGATTAGGCATTTCGCACCAAAATGCCTTAGAGAGATAACTATATATGGGTGTCACACATGTCAATTCATTAATTTTAATTTTATATATTTTGACATTTTAATGTTTTTTGACACCACATGGCTATTTTTCACCAGTGCCATGAACTTCGAAGTCCAATGTGTCAAAAAGTTAATTTAGGATTTCACGATCTAAACTCAAGTCTAACTTATACTTCACCAAAAAAAAAAATGCAAGTGGATGAGTGTAGCATGCAAAACTGTCACAGTGCACACATTTGATAAGCACGTCAACCGAACCCTCAATCATGCTAGATCACAACGATAGACCTAGAGACTCTTGCAGTATTCCAATCCTGATGCGTGAATTTTTTAAGCCACACCTTGATTGTAGTATAATGCAATGGATGTCTAGTGAAGCCTTGCGGCCATCCAAACTCGAGACAATTTCAAATTGAGAACATATGTGGTAGCCTAGACCCATGACGCGGTAGAATGGGGAGGTAGTCCGAAAATTTAATAGTTGTAGTCCACCTACAACAATTTTGTCTTTAATGGATACATTGTGGTCAACTGTAGAGTATCGTCGGTCGACTAAATGCTCGAAGAAATGAAGTTTGTCAATAAATAGAAGCATTAATTGCTGTGCAACTCCACCTAAGCGTTGATCATTTAATTTGAGATATTCAAAGTGAATACTCGAGCTATTGTTCTAACTTTCAGTTTTGCTTCATTTCAGATACTTTTAGCGTGAAAGTTAAGTTCATTATACTAAAACCTTTAATCTCCATTTATTCATGAAAGAGAACAATTGAAGTCCTAGAAGTGTAAAGGTTCGATTGACATCTAAAATTTCAATCAATCATTACTAAAAGGTTAAAGTAATGAATCTTCAAGGGAGGGCTCAGGTAGTTTGGCCGAACGGAGTCAACAACATTGTTTACAAATCATCTCTCTCTATTGTTTATTTTCTTGTTATTTGTGTTGTTCTATTTTTAGAACAAGTATATCATTGATATTAAGATACTTGAATCATCATAAGTTTGTAAACTAAGTATAATAAATCTACAGCAGCTATGCGATCTATCATTGATATTTTAATCTTTTAAATTATTTGACCGTTTAAGATATAATGATAGGTATGAGAATTTTAAGAGCAATACTAGAACAAATAAATTACCAATCATAGCACAACAATATGGTCAGGGATCACACCCGGGATTTCTTTCATTATTTTTAATCGTTGCATCCGCGTTTAAAATAGTATTTTTGAGCCTTAAAAACTGACATTTTTTGCTTGACAACATGCCAAGCCTTAGTTTATGTATATAGAACAGTTTCACTATGGTTTATTCATGTATGCACAATAGAGCAAATGTTTATATTCTTTATTTCTAGTTAGTGCATAGGAGTTTATCAGACCAATTATCTAAACTATGGCGGCTCTTAAACAATTATTAGGTATGAGTATGTATTGTGGGGTTCCTCCTTAATGATGAGGGACCCACATCATTTAATAAAGAAGAAAATTTTAATTTTACTTCTGCACGTCATAAATGAAATACAGAAGAAAAATTGAAACTTTCTTCTAAGTGATGTCTGATGTTTTGTCCTCTTATAAAGAATTTTCTCTATAAATAGAGAGTTCCTGAGGAAAGAAAAATCATCCGAACAGAAGTGAATTCTTCTATCTAATAGAGAACAAGAAAATCACTTCGGAGAAGAGAGAGAGAAATAGTGAGAATTATTCTAGAGGGAAAGAAAATAAAGAGTGAGAGAAAAATAGGTGTGGTGCTTTTGTGCACTTTGAGAGTTCTAAGAGTGGTGATTTCTCTTAGTGAATATTTTCTAGATTATTTAATATCTAGAAAAATATTGTAAATCCTATTTTTCATAGTGAAATCTTTTTGGACTCGGTCCCCGTGGTTTTTTTCCCGATTTGGGTTTCCATGTAAAATTCTCGGTGTTGATTTTTCGTTATTATTTCTCTTACTTCTTGGCCGTTATAATATTACGGCGTGGGAAAATATTCCTGGTACTTTTCAGATCGCATCTGCTATCGTTTCTTGTTCCCGCCGAATTTCGGAGTCGTTATTTTTCCCAACCAGTGGTATCAGAGCGCGGGTAATCTCTTTAAATCTAGTATGGTCTGTGGTTGCGGTTTTAACTGATATTCCACATTAGAAAATTTTTTTAGCGGTTATTATGGCGGGAAAAATTGAAATTGAAAAATTCAACGGAAACAATTTCTCTCTGTGGAAATTAAAAATGAAGGCGTTATTGTGGAGAGATGGTTGTGCTATGGCCATCGGCGACAGGCCTACGAACGTTGAAGACGAGAAATGGAACAAAGCTGATGAGGATGCAATGGCTATTTTGCATCTTACTTTAGCAGATGGAATTTTGTCAAGTATCTCAGAAATGGCAACAGCAAAACAAATCTGGGATACTCTGACAAAATTGTACGAGAAGAAATCGTGGTATAATAAAATTTTCTTGAAAATAAAATTATATACCCTTCGGATGTCAGAATCTACAACAGTGACAGACCACGTCAATACTCTCAATACATTGTTTTCTCAACTAACAGCAATGGAGCACAAAATCGACGAAAATGAAAGAGCTGAACTTTTACTTCAAAGTTTGCCAGATTCATACGATCACCTCATCATAAATTTGCTCAATGGTACTGCAAAAACAGCATTGATGTTCAATGATATTGCAGCCGCCATTCTTGACGAAGAAAGTAGGCGAAAAAACAAGGAGCAGTCTTCTGTGGAGGCTTTATCAGTAACGAGAGGGAGATCAATGGAACATGGGGCCTTTAAAGTTAGCACGTCAGGAAGATCCAAATCTAGAAGTAAAAAGGGCGTTAAGCGCTATCATTGTGACAAAATGGGCCACATGAAAAAGGATTGCTGGAAGCTGAAGAAAGAACAAGGCACAGGAGGTGCTAAAAGAGAAATAAAGAGTACGACGACAACTGTCTCTGAGGGTGAAGATGTGATTGTATGTGAAGATGCTGTAAACCTCACGATGAATGAATTATGCTGGGTGTGTGATTCTGGAGTATCATAAAATGTTACTTCAAAAGTGGAGTATTTTTCATCTTATACCAGCGGTGATTTTGGCATGGTCAAAATGGGGAATAGTCATGTTTGCAAAATAATTGGAAAATGGGACATCTGTATCCAGACCAACACAGGATGTGAGGTGATGCTTAAAGATGTCAGACATGTTTCGGATATTAGGCTAAATCTAATATCTGTTGGCGCTCTTGATGATGCCGGGTACAAGAACAAATTTGCTGGCGAAAAATGGGAGCTCAGCAAAGGCTCGCTAGTTGTGGCGAGAGGAAACAAAGGGTCTAGCTTATATGTGACTCAAGTGATCGTGAAGGAAGTATCAGTAAATGCTGCACAAGATGACTCTTCTATTGAGTGATGGCACAAGCGGCTTGGTCACATGAGTGAGAAAGGACTTCAATTGCTTGGAAAGAAAGAATGTCTGTCACATCTCAGATATGAATCTTTGCCAAGTTGTATTCACTGTTTGGCTGGAAAACAACACAGAGTTTCCTTTCAAAAGAATTTTGCATCAAGGAAGCCAGACGTGTTGGAAGTTGTTTACTCAGATGTTTGTGGTCTCATGTCAACGAAAACGTTAGGAGGTGCCCAATGCATGGTCACATTCATTGATGATCACTCAAGGAAAGTTTGGGCTTATGCACTCAAGACCAAAGATGAAGTGTTCAACGTTTTCAAACAGTTTCATGCTTCAACAGAGCGAGAAACTGGAAAGAAGTTAAAATGCATTCGCACAGATAATGGTGGCGAATATATGAGATCATTCAATGAATACTGCAAGATGCACGGGATCAAACATGAAAGATCTGTTCCAAAGACTCCGCAACAAAATGGCGTTGCAGAAAGAATTAACAGAACGATTGTGGAGAAGATAAGGTGCATGCTATCACATTCAAAACTCCCTAATTATTTTGGGGAGAAGCAATGAATACTGCGGTAAATATCATCAACTTGTCTCCATCAACACCTTTGAGTGGAGAAGTGCCAAACAGACTATGGACTGGAAAAGACGTCTCCTATAAGCATTTGAAAGTGTTTGGATGCAGAGCGTTCGTCCATATTCCCAAAGATGAGAGGTCCAAGCTAGACAGCAAAGCTAAGGAATGCATATTTCTCAGATACGGAAGTGATGCATTCGGATATAGGCTTTGGGATCCGGTGGACAAGAAAATTGTCAGAAGCCGAGATGTTGTCTTCTTTGAAGATCAGACCATTGAAGACAAGAAGAAAGATGTGGAGATCACTGATGAGCATCCAGTAACAGTTGGTCTGGAAAAATCAACTTTTGATGGGGGAGATGCTGGAGAATCCAGTGATCAAGCAGCTGATGATGTTGACCAAAGAGAAGTACAAGTTTCTCCTGAATCAGTTGCAGAACCAAGGAGATCAATAAGAGATCGTCAACCATCGAGAAGATACTCTGTGCACGAATATGTGATGATCACTGATGGCGATGAACCTGAATGCTATGAAGAAGCTATGAAGCATCAACAAAAGAAGAACTGGTTAGATACGATGCAAGATGAGATGACATCATTGCATGAAAATCATACTTATGAGTTGGTTCAGCTTCCAAAGGGGTGAAAGGCACTCAAGAACAAATGGGTATACAGACTCAAAGAAGAAAATTCACAACCAAAATATAAAGCACGACTGGTCGTGAAAGGCTTTGGTCAGAAGAAGGGCGTTGACTTTGAGGAAATTTTTTCACCTGTCGTGAAAATGTCATCCATACGAGTGGTACTTGGATTAACCTCAAGTCTTAATCTGGAGATCAAGCAAGTCGATGTAAAGACAGCCTTATTGTATGGTGAATTAGAAGAAGAGATCTACATGGAACAACCAGACGGGCTCGTTGTCAAGTGAAAGGAACACCTGGTATGTAGATTGAAGAAGAGTCTGTACGGATAAAAGCAAGCTCCACGACAATGGTACAGGAAGTTTGACTCCTTTATGGTAAATCAAGGATACATGAAAACTTTCTCAGACCATTGTGTGTTTGTAAAAAGGTTCACGGACGGTACATTCATAATACTCCTACTTTACGTCGATGACATGCTGATTGTGGGCCCAGACAGAGAAAAGATTGTTAAGTTAAAGAATGAGTTTAACAAATCTTTTGCCATGAAAGATTTAGGACCGGCTAAACAGATACTTAAGATGAGTATCACACGCGATAGAAAGAGCAGAAAGCTATGGCTATCGTAGGTGAAATATAGTAAGAAAATTCTCAGTCGATTCAATATGGATAAGGCGAAGCCGGTCAGTACTCCACTTGCTAGACATTTCAAACTTACTTTCGAACAAAGTCCTTCAACTGAAGAAGGAAAAGTAGACATGCAGAGAATTCCATATGCCTCAGCAGTTGGCAGCTTGATGTATGCCATGGTTTGTACGAGACCTGATATTTCACATTCTGTTGGAGTAGTAAGCCAGTTTCTAACAAATCCGGGCAAAGAGCATTGGAATGCAGTAAAGTGGATTCTTAGGTATCTTAAAAGTACTTCTGAATTCAGTTTGTGTTTTGGAAGTGAGAAGCCTTCGTTGGTAGGTTATACTGATGCAGACATGGCTGGAGACATTGACTCTAGAAGATCAACATCAGCGTATTTTGTTACATTTAGAGGGGGAGCAGTTTCATGGCAATCTAAACGGCAAAAATCAGTGGCATTGTCGACGACAGAGGCTGAGTTCATGGCGGCTACAGAAGCCTGTAAAGAAATTTTGTGGATGCAAAATTTTTTGACAGAATTGAGTTATAAACAAGATAAGTATATGTTGTATTGCGACAGTCAAAGCGCTATTCATTTGAGCAAGAATCCGAGCTTTCATTCGAAGTCAAAGCACATAGATATTAAGTATTATTGGATACGGGATGTGTTGGACACCAAACAAGTGTATTTTGAGAAGATCCACACGGACGATAATGGCTCTGACATGATGACAAAGATCTTGCAGAAGAATAAGCACGAATTCTGTATAAGCTCAGCGGGATTAGAGATACCTCATCATAAGTCGGGAGAGGGAGTTTGTGGGGTCCCTCCTTAATGATGAGGGACCCATATCATTTAATAAAGAAGAAAATTTCAATTTTACTTCTGCACGTCATAAATGAAATGCAGAAGAAAAATTGAAACTCTCTTCTGAGTGATGTGTGATGTTTTGTCCTCTTATAAAGAATTTTCTCTATAAATAGAGAGTTCCTGAGGAAAGGAAAATCATCCGAACAGAAGTGAATTCTTCTATCCAAGAGAGAACAAGAAAATCATTTCGGAGAAGAGGGAGAGAAATAGTGAGAATTATTCTAGAGGGAGAGAAAAGAAAGAATGAGAGAAAAATATGTGTGGTGCTTTTGTGCACTTTGAGAGTTCTAAGAGTGGTGATTTCTCTTAGTGAATATTTTCTAGATTATTCAATATCTAGAAAAATATTGTAAATCTTATTTTTCATAGTGAGATCTTTTTGGACTCGGTCCCGGGTTTCCACGTAAAATTCTCGGTGTTGATTTTTCGTTATTATTTCTCTTACTTCTTGGTCGTTATAATATTACGGCGTGAGAAAATATTCCTGATACTTTTCGGATCGCATCTGCTATTGTTTCTTATTCCCACTGGATTTCAGAGTCGTTATTTTTCCCAACATGTATATGTTGATTTTACTTGATATAGATGAACGACCAATTGTTGCATCCCACGGTTGGTAGTCCACAAACACGATGAAGAGTCACATCATCTGTCTAGTAAAGGTTTGTTTTGCTCATTTTTATCATGTGATTAGTGGAATTGGATAAATAATGTCATTTTGTGATTTGACAGTTTTTAATAAGAAAATGGTGTTTCGGGGAGATATTTTACTATATATAATAGAGTTTTGAGAAATGCATCACTGGGACAAATATATTTTCCAAGTGTTTCTAAAAAATAACAATAAAATTGAGGTAACGTCGATAAAAAAGATAAGTTTCAAAACATGAAAATAATAATAGAAATCTCACACTGAGTTTCAAAAGGTAGTTTGAGACTTAGTGAGCGGAGTTAAGGGTTAATGCATTCGAAGAGACGTTGATAGAAAGTTTCATTTATTATTTATTTATCTTTCAATTGGAGTGTTAAAAGAGTTATTTTCTTTGTTTAAAAATGATGTGATAGGGACAGCCAGCCGGATTCAATACAAATGTGTGGACCAATCACCAAAACAAGGGCTAAGCACGTTAAATAAGAAACAAGAGGATTTGTGCTTTAAGCCATGTAACAAGAAAAAGTCATGCATGTTCCGGAACACGAACAAGAGCTTGTCACCTTTATCCAAGCTGCTCCAGAGTATTGACATGTTGTCTTTTCTTTATTTATGACATTATCATTTTTAGGGTTTAAAAATTACTTGTCGTTTGTCAAGTTGTATGTCTTTTTTTAATTAAGAGTCAGAAAGTCTAATTAATCATTTTGTGTTTAACTTCAAGTGAATCTTAGAATGAATGAGTGTTTCATGCCTATAAATTCATATTTTGATGAATAGAATGGGAATTCAGATTTGCTATCAAGAAAAAAAATTCTCTTTTGAAGAGATTACTCGAATTTATCAAGATTTTTTTTGCGGTGTTTAAATTTTGACTTATCAAGCGAACTAACATAATCGTTTGTGACATCTTCTCTTATTCTAGGGTTCGCGTTTTCTGGATGTCGGGTCTTAGAATTCATCAATCTGAATTCGAAGATCCTTGGTTTTGCAACAACACCAACTGTTGATATTGAGTCTTTATCACGTTTGTTGGTAGGGTTCGTATCATTTGGTATCGTAACAAAATCGAGTTCGTAAGGTTCTATCTATCATTTTCATTCTGTTCTATTTTGATTTCGTTCTTGGTACTGGAATCTGGGTCAAAGTATTTTAAACATTCGGAGGTCTTACGACCATTAAACGAAATTGACGCGTTCGTATGATTTGTAGAACGGCGCCATATCTTTCAAACCTATGCTTAAACGTAAAAAAGAAAAAAAAAAAAAAAAAGTCGGATCTGGTTTGCCTATTCAAAATTTAAATTTTGTAATAGCTGTAGATGGATGACCTTCAAACGTAGTCAGTTTATTTCATTGTCTTAGAGGTTCCAAACAGGAAATTGGTATTCTTCACGTTTTCAAAAGGCATTTGCATCCTTGCAAATCGTTCTCAAAGTTCAAAATCCAATCTTTTTTGGGCATTCAAAATTTGTCTTCACATTGGATCAAAATCGTGCTTCCCTGAATCATTTATCTTACTTTAATTCGTTGGGTTGCTCATTTGCGTCCTTACGTCATTCTGATTATTTTGAGCTAGGTCTGGCGTATTCCAAGTTTCAGTTAGATTTTCATCACTAATTGTAGTGTCTGTTCATTTTGATTTACCTTGTTTGTGCGCCGCTTGTTGAACTTCCACCACTATTTGTTTAGTCTTCAAAGAAATAAAGGAAAATAGAGGAAAAAGATCCAACAGGTGAGCGCATAAGAGAAACTAATTGTATTGAGTGTAAACATGAGTACAAATTGCGTGACCTTGTCCAATAGAGTGAAACACGTAAGGGAGTGTTGCGAGACCTTGGTTACTTCACGGTTTACTATTTTGTAGGTTTAACATAGCCATGTCAGATGAAACAAACAACCATCAAAAGCAACACCCAATGATCCGAAACCTTCACATACAAGCAATCATGGGAGAAATGAGATGATTGCTTCAACAAGAACTTGAAGGCATCCATGAGCACCTTGATCAAGTTAAATAGGGTGGCGCATGACAAAGGCAAGCTCCTATTGTCCAACTCCATGTTAACATAAATGCGTTCAGATGAAACCAACAGAAGTAGGCCCAGAATGAAGAGATGGCCGAGATAGAGGAGGAAAACTTCATAGAAGAGCTCGATCGACTTTGCTTCAAAATTCTCGAGAGGAATCATTTGAGGGAGTAACTAGGTTGCCCACAACCTGGGGAGCATCAAGATGAAGATCTCTGAGTTTTGAGGCAGAAGTGACCCTGAAGAGTACCTAGACTGGGAGTTAAAAATGGAACGAATATTTGAATGTCATGATTATTCTGAGATGAAGAAAGAGAAGATTGCCACCATCGAATTTACGGAGCATCCTGTCATGTGGTGGGACAAGTTAAGTCTGAATAAAGTCATGATGGTGAACCTCCTATCGAGCGTTGGGTTGAGATGAATAGGCAAATGCACAAGTGATTTGTACCGAGTCATTACCATCGAGATCTCCACAACAAGCTACAGACCTTACTACAAGGTAACCGAAGTATCGACGAGTACTACAAAGAAATGGAGATGCCTGTGATTCGGGTCAATATTGAGGAAGATCGAGAGGCAACAATGGCTAGATTTCTGAGGGGTCTGAGCCGAGAGATTGTGGATGTAATTGAGCTCTACCATTATTTTGAAATGGAGGACTTGGTATATATGGCTTTGAAGGTGGAAACACAGTAACAACGTCGGAATAGCACACACTAGCCTGGCATTGCGAGACCGGATTAGACTAAACATTTTGGTCTGATTTTGGTCGGTTCTCAACGTTTCACTGTCCGACACCGATTCAGATACTAAAAATACTGTGGTATCTAATCTGATCCACAATTCAGATACCTAAAACCCAAATACCCGATGGAGAACCGACCCGTTCTTTTGTTTGGAAATCAAAATTAGGGCTCAGCAGTGCTGAGTCAGCACTCAACACTTTAGTCTTCTTCAATCTTCAGCAGTCAGCGACTTCGCAGCATTTTGCAGTTTAGTCTTCACTCTTCAATAGTCAGCACTCACCACTTCAGTCTTTACTTCAGCAGTCAGCAGTCAGCATTCAACATTCAACCTCTATTGAATCCAAGCACTGTGCCTCTCCACAGTCCGCGCACTATGCTTCTAGATTTTTTGCATGACACAAAGACAGAGACGCATTGTTGCTTGGATTCGCTCGTCGGCGCTCTACCTTCGAGTTTGCACTACACAATTTCGCACAACGGCAAACGCTCGACGGTAGTTGGTAAGAGCCAAGAGGTGCAGTCTCTCTTTTCTATCTCGTGGATTTTGGTTTGTGTCGTTGTCTAGTGCCTTTATTGATTGTTGCTGCCTGTTGGAGCTGCGTCCCGATTTTTGTTCGTCCATTTTATGCTGTAATATCTTTAAGTTGATAAATCGTCAAGTCACTAAAATACTAAATACTGCGTTTAGAATTCTGAGTTATTTTGTTTTGAAATCTACCTCAAGGCTCAGCAGTCAGCATTCAGCCTCTGCCATATACAACCTTTAGCATTTAGAAATATGTTGTAGTGTTGTCTGTTAAGTGTTACAGCCTGTAACTTACTTGGTGCTTTTATGCATAACCCATTGATTTATTCAAATTTTTAGATATAATTATGTGCTCGATAGTTGATATTGTTATTATTTTTCAAATCATCAAGAAAATTTTCATTTCTTGTATTAACTAAGTTGTTTCCCTCGATTAATTTTTTTATAGAAATTTATCAAGTTCTTTCAAATTCTTCTACACAGTTTATGTTTAATATGACAGAAAATTAATTGCATAAAATATTTTTTTGCTCCACTATAGGATAAATACTTCTCATAGTGAAAATTCGCATGTAAAATCGAAAAGAATTAAGTCTATAGCTTGGAATCACTTCAATAAGGTGTCAAACACCGATTAAACTAAATATAATTATTGTAGGCAAATTTATACTTCACACTCGATGAAAAATGAGATTTCAAGTTTAATAAAGCATATTAAAGTATACAAAAAACTCTAATATTTAGACTTAATAAGAGCAACAATGACGGTATATCCACATTTACTGTAATGGCTGCTTAAGAATTTCTAGTAAAGATAATTATCTTGGATGAATTGCCACTGAAAGTGGTTGAAGGAATTTGTTTTAGGACATTTTCTCTGTCTCAATTCTAAATTTATTATGCCAACTATAAGAACAATTGCAAGAGATATTCGCAAGATATTTCAAACAAAAAGAAGCAAGTTGAAGGAATATTTTTTTACAATATGACAGAAGGTATGTTTGACTACTGACACATAGACATCTATTCAGCATTTGAATTACATGGTGTTGACATGTTATTATATTGATCTAGAGTGGCATGTGCAAAAGAAAATATTGAATTTTTGTTTGATTCCAAACCATAAGGATGAATCTATTGGTAAGAAAGTTGAAAAATATTTGCTTAATTGAGATATTGAAAATGTTACGATCGTAACCATTGACAATGTGTATTCCAACGACGTTGCTATTTCTTATTTCACGAAGACAATTGAAAATTGGAATGAGTTGATTTCGATCATATACACATGAGATGCTTTGCACATCTCCTAAATTTGATCGTTTATGATGGTTTGAAATAATATCATGAATTCATAGCGAGGGTGCAAAAAGTTGTTAAGTATGTAAAGTTTTCTCTGGGGAGATTATAACAATTCAAAGTCTACATTGATGCGGTTAAAATTACCTCTAAAAGTAATTTGTCGCTCGACGTTCCTACTCATTGGAACTCTATGTATTTGATGTCGGCAAGCATTGAAACAGCGTTTGAAAAATTAGCAGAGAATGATAGCTCTTTCTTGCATGAAATGGAAGGGGAAGGTTCACCCACAGCTGAAAATTGGTCATGCATTTGAGAATACATAAAATTCTTAAAGACATTTCATACTATGACACTTAATACTTCTGCTTCTTTGCATATTACATCGAATATGTACGTAGATAAAGTCTTTAATTTGAATATTGCTATTGAGACATATGTTAAATGTGATAATATGATGCTAAAAAGAATAACCATCGAGATGCAAAAGAAGTTTGATAAATATTAGGGATCTTTTGAAAAAATAAACATGCTTGTATATGTTGCTAATATGCTTCATCCAAGTTACAAAACTAGATTTTTACGGGATTGTTTAGCCATTTTATTTGGTAATGAAAGAGCTGCACAATACTCAAAGCATGTGGATGATGTAATTGAAAGTTTGTATACTAAATATAAAGGTGATACAACCAATGAAAACCAGACTCCAAGTACTGGCAATAGTCAACAAAGGTCTCCACAGTCAATGAGTTATTTGGTGCAAGCTTGTTCAACTGCAGTATACTATTTGTTTTATGGGGCTGAAAGTTCTTCTAAGAGAAATGATGAAAATACTATGTCAGAGATTTTCAATATTTGTATAAGAAATTAGAGATTGTTTCAGACATTGCTGACATATTATTTTGGTGGAAGAAAAACTCCGATAAGTATCGAGTTTTGAGTTCAATTGCGAAAGATATATTGATCATTCCAATTTTTACGGTGGCGTCAAAATATACTTTTAGTTGTGGTGGTTGTGTTCTTGATGTCTTTTGCAATTTTGTAACCCTCTAAAGTGTTGAAGCTCTTATATACTCTCAAAGTTGGTTCAAAACATTCAATCCTTTTAAAATTATTAAAAAAATTAATGATGATTTCGATAATAGTATTATCATAACTATTGAAGAAGATTTGAACATTCTAATATTTATTTGTTTTACATGTTTATTTATAATGAGTAATGATTAACTAATATTTTTAATCTTTTCATTTTCTAGATTCCGGTACTGATGAAAATTTTGCAGAGATGATATATCAAGGAACCAGTGAGCGACCATAACCCGAAAAATATGAAAGTTACCCATAAATAGATGCACTCTCCACACTGCAAACAACCCAACAAGAAATCATACTAAAGTGTTGTGCAATTCATTTGAGATTTTCTATTCTTAATTCTTTGTGTCTTAAGCATGCTTCGCATATATGATATATATTGAGTCTGAAGAATAAAGTTGAATAAATTTTTTTATATAATATATAGCTGCGTATGCAAGTAAAAACTTTTGGTGATGCTTTGTTAATAGTCTTTATTAAGCTTTTGTATACTTTTGAAAAAACAGAGGTGATAAAATGATATAGAAGCCCTACTGAAAAATTCAAAATTTGTTGAGAGGAATTGGTACCGAACCCGTTCCTCTCAGTGCTGTATTTGAGACTGGGATAAAAATTCCAAAAGAGTCAGTCTGGTTCCGAATCTGATTCGGATCTAAACCGACCTGGACCACGCCCACCCCTAGTTTTAGGGTTCGCGTCATTTTAGGTGTCGGGTGTAGAAATCCACCAATCCGAATTCGAAGATCCTTGGTTTTGTGACGACACCAATAGTCGATATCACGATTGTCGGTAGAGTTCGTATCATGATGGATGAGTGTAATAGATTAATGACTTTGCATTTATTTTATTGCACAATTTATCAATCACTATCTTAATTATTTAGTTATCATTATATTGGAAATGAAACTTTAAATATGATCTAAGTCTTTCCCTCATGTCCACTGGAATATTTTGAGTCTAGCGATTGAACCTTCTTCGAAAATCAAATCATTCTTCTTAATATTTTATGTGCGGGTTATCTTTTAAGTCATGAAAAATTTATATTAAGAAATTTTTTTTTTAAATATAAGATCAATAACAAAACAAACTTTAAACTATATTTGTTAACAAAATAAATCTTAAAATATTCTATGTTAATAAGTCAACCTTCTAGTTGTTGAACCCAGATGCGATTGACCGCATGAAGTCAAGGTCGGTCGTTCCTTAGTACATTTTGTACTCATTTAAAGTGCGGGCGACCGCGTGAAGTCAATGTCGTCCATTTTCGAGCATGTTTTGCACTATTTTAAATGTGGGTTCACATTTGAGTTATGAGCAACCGCAGATAGTTGAATGTTAGATAATAATAATTTAAAATTATTTTATTATCAAATATAATTTAAGATTTGTTTTGTCATTTACACTTACCCTATAATTTTGAGTTTTTATTGATATCACCCTTTATATTATCTAAAGAGCATTATAAAACACTTTTTATTTATTTATTTATTTTTTGTCTTGTATCGTGAGGTATCTTCAAACTTTTATGCCATCGAAGTTTAATCTATTTCGGCCTACAAGTGTAGAATATTGTGAAATTCAGAAAAAAAGGTTCTCACTGTTATCGAGATAAAAGCTTTAGTTTAATAAATACTTGTTATATAAAGTATAAACACCGAAAATCTCACCATCGATGACATTGAAGAAGAAGATGAAAGTTTTTAGCACATGAACTAAATGTTTTGGACGACATCATTTTTTTAAGGTTAAGCGTTGCTGCTGCCATAGCTTGAAAGACTCCACTGATCAGAATATCCAACGAAGCTTCCATACTTAGCAACAGTCCTCACACTCTGCAATAGCTCCTCCGTCGAACCCTCCCTCTCCAATATCTCCAAAAGCTGCTTAGGGCTAATCACCAGCTTCACTTTCCAAATCCCACTCCTCTTATCTCCCCTTGAAAATACTTCTCCATAATACCTCTTCGTCTCCCTCCCATCATCCAACGACATCCGGTACGGAGCGCAGACGGAGTCCGGTAAGCTGTTTGACCTCGCGTGGCCTTCTCGGGTTGGAACAGACTGGTCGTCGAGAGGGAGTAAGTAGTAAGATTTTCCGGGAAAAAGCTCTTCATGGTGAGAAAGTGGCTTGTGGAAAAGATCATGGCTGCTGAATATGCTGTGGCCGGGGAACTCGTCGGTGATGGATCCGACTGTTATGGGGGAGTAGAACTCCATTATTCCGCCGTTCGACGTGATTACTTTGATTGCTACACTGACATGTGACAGTCCACTAAACAGACAGTTTCCCATCCTTCTTTCTTCTCCTTCTTCTTCTTCTGTCTTCTTGATCTTCTTATCAAAGTGGGCGTCAGGTTTTGAGGCTAAAGAGACAGAAGAGAGAGAGAGAATATCGTCGGTGGGCTATTTCTTTGGTTCTTTTTTCTATTAATTTATTGAGAAGATATGGAAATAAAGACAAGTACAAAGAATAGGGCGGAGGAAAAGAACAGTAGTGGGTGTCGTTGAATCAACACCAGTGGGGCTTTATTTTGCATCAAGAAATCCACTACGTCGGTCAAACAATCCCTATAATTATAGCCTAAATATTTTGTCCATTCAAGCTGAGCATACTTTGATTCTTTTGCTATCACTACACTCTACAAAAATTCTCATTATTTTGTTTCTTCAAGTCATGAAAAATAGAATTTTTTTTCTGCACTCTAATAAATTTTAAGGCTACAGATCAAGATATTGGGAAACATCTACATGCGTTTATGACATAAACTCGGTAAATTTTTTCGATCACGCATCAAAAACAGAGAGAAAATTATTTTCTTGTTCATTGTCACGGAAATGTCATGTAATACTTCGCAATGTGCTATTATCGAATTGGTTCCATATACATTACTCGATACTCTGTGTCATCTAAGAAATGATAGGCAATTCAACTGGCATGAAGAGAGAATCTGTGCTATTCGTTTACACTGTGTTCATCAAAATCTAAGGGAGGAGGAGGAAGGTCCGGAGATCCAAAGATCTTGTCAGGGACAGGGTCATTGATCTTATGTAGGCCCTCTCAATCTCCAACAACCATATATTTACGTGTCTCAAAGGGTCGACAGGTAAAAGAACATGACTTTTACACAAATGGAGATGAGACGCGGACTTTAATGTGTTGTACCTAAAATAAGTTGATCCAAAAATTCATAATGTTTTTCGCTTGAACGAAGAAGACCAAACTTATCGAGTCCAACACTTGTCATTTGGTTAGTAATTTAATTGTAGTTAGAGTGAGTGTTCTTGTTGGAAATCAAACAAAAAAACAAAAAAGAAAATATAAAGTCGGCACATCATGATTACATGAAAAAACTTTTTTTATAAGCAGAAGATCAATTATTGAGATTTACATGAAAAAACCTTTTTTATAAGCAGACGATCAATTATTATTGTGAAGATTGAATTACAATCGCAAATTTTATGTCTTTAATAGACAAATATTCAAACATAAAAACAAAACCCTAAACAACATTTGTAACGTGGACCCACCAATCTAACTTAAAAGAATTTGGATCAACAAATTGTAAGAATTTCCTTCACAAATTTCATAAAAATATTAAACTCTAGCAATCTCATTATCGAAATGAATTCTAATATAATGGACAAGTTTTCATATCCTCAACCAATCTTCTTTTTCTACAAAATTTTTCAAGGAGATCTTAATACAAGTTTATTGTCCGACCCTAAAATAAAATTTAGATAACTAAAATGTGAAATATTTCAAAGAAAAATTGAGCAAGTGATGTTCAACAAGTTTAAGAGACTTAAATTAAGTGTAGAATCCAAACCTATGTGTGGGCCCGGATCAATAAATATTATTTATTTTCTTTGCGTGATGCTGTTTTTGTGCTCCTTTTTCACTCTGGTTCACTATCGGTGTATTCATACTTCTTCAGTGAGGGTGTATAGTGGGTGTGCGTTGTTTTCACTCTCTTGCTCCGAGCTTCTGATTTTCGCAGAAACGTTATGTGTTTTTGATATACTACTCATCAACTGGTATCAGAGCTTGGTGGAAGGTTTTGAGAATCAAGTTTCGATTTAAAAGAATTATATCGAACAAATTGGGTTTTGCAATTTTTGTTATAAAATTGCAATTGTGTCATTGCTGATCAGGAGAAAAGATCGCTGACCACAGAAGAAGCCACTGCTCTCTCGCGTGAAGAACTGCAAGAAAGAGAAAAAGCTCTGCCACCGACACTCCGACCTACCATGCACACTAGAACCAGTCGTTGTTCGACAAAAAAAAAAAACCACAAGAAGGAAACTCATTGTTGTTTTCTTCTTTAACAGAGAAGAAGACGCATTATGCTGCCTCCTCGCGTGGAAGAAAAGAGGAGAACGTCGCGCTCTGCTGTTTGATCCTTATCCGCGCTCGTGAAGAAGCGCTATTCCGACGTCAGAAACAGTTGACCGCCGTCCGACGAAGAGAGAGAGAGAGCTTGCTGTTGTCCCTTCTTCAACAGTGAGAAAGGTCTTCAACCTTTTGCTGCGTTGTTGTTCTTCTTCAACAAAGAAGGAGACTCTTCCTTTCCAGAGAAGTCGTTGCTGCCATCTGAGGAGAAAATCGTCGTCCATCGTCTGTCTGTCACCGAGCAGAACCCCTACCGACCATCACCGATTCATTGTTAGAAGGTTTCCTTTTTCACTGGTTTCTATTCTCTATTTTTTGTTCACTGAAGAAGAAGAGTGAAGAAGGAGAAAAAAAGTCAAATAGGTGTGGTTTCTGGTTGGTGTAAGAAAAAGTTGGTCTTTTAATTTATTTAGGCAGTCAAAGCATATTTATTTTGGTGTTTTGTGGGGAAGGATAATTGATTATTGGCCAAGTCTATCCAAATTTTGTGGCGAGTTAATTGGTTTAGAATATTTTTGGGGAGCTGATATTTGGATTTTTGGATTTATTCCGATATTGTGGAGTTGTTTTTGGGAATCATGTAAAGTAATTCGAGTATGATGGTCACGTTGAATGGCTACAACTATCACATGTAGAAAGGGAAGATAGAAGATTTTCTCTATGTGAAAGATTATTATCTACCCGTGTTTGATGGTGCGAAGCCAGCGGCTAAATTTGAAGCCAAATGGGAGTTGTGTGATCGTCAAGTGTGCGATTATATTTGGCAGTGGGTAGATGATAACGTCCTCAACCATGTCCGTAAGAAAAAGAACGCTCAGAGCTTGTAGAAAAAGCTTGAGGAGTAGTACATTCAGAAGACTGGCAACAACAAGTTGTATCTGCTCAAACAGCTTCTAAGGTTGAAGTACCAGAATGGAAAAGCTACGACTGATCACTTGAATACATTTCAGGAAATTATCAATCAGCTGGCTGGAATGAAAATTAAGTTTGATGAAGAGGTTCAAGGTTTGATGCTTCTTGGGACTTTACCAGATTCATGAGAGACATTCAGAATGTCTTTGTCCAACTCTATCCCATATGATGTTTTAGCTATGGATATAGTAAAGAATAATATTATGAATGCAGAGATGAGAAGAAAGTCGACGTGTTCATTTTCAGAGTCAAACATCTTATTCACTGAAAATAGGAGAATGAGTCAAAGTAAAGGTCCGGACAACAGAAATCGAAGTTAGAGAAAGTCCGGAAAATACGCCAACGTCGAATGTTATCATTATGGCAAGAAGGGACACATAAAGAGATTTTGTCAAAAAATTTTTCGAGAGACTCCGAATGCCAAGAGAATTGACAAGGAGTCCGAAGAGGGTGGTGCAGGCGAGGAGATAGCCACAGCCACCGAGGAGTTCTTTAATGTGTACGACGGAGATGTCGTAAATTTCGTGTGCCAAGATACGAGTTGGGTGACTGACAGTGGTGCTTCGATACATGCTACGTCGTAAAAGGAATTCTTCTCGTTTTACACTTCTGGTGTGTTTGGAATTATAAGGATGAAAAATGATGGCGTTGCAAAAGTCATTGGTATGAGAGACGTGTATTTGAAGACCGACACCGGCAACATTTTAGTTTTGAGAGGTGTGAAACACATCCCCGACATCCGCAAGAATTTGATCTCGACTGGCAAGCTCGACGACGAAGGGATTTGTAACACTTTTATCGATGGAAAATGGAAGCTTGCCAAAGGCTCTTTGATTGTAGCAAGGGGGAGAAAATATTCCTCATTGTATGTGTTGCAGGATTCTACAATGACAGGTAATAAGGCTACGAAATATGTGAATTCGCCTCCTACGAAAAAGGTTGAAAAGACTCAAAAGAAGTTATGTTCTCGGGTGAAGTTCAAGGTTGGATCTAAGGGTACATAAGAGCTGACGAATCAACCTATTACAGATGTTCATTCATCAATTTCAGTTTCACGTCGGCATAATATTATCAAAGCCTGAACTATGTGAAAAGGTAAAGCTCTGGGACGATATGATAAAACTGTAGGTTATGGGTTGAAAGTGCACACCAGTGAGAACAACTCAAATATGTTAACAAAAGCTTTGTCAAAAGAGAAGCTCGGGCCTTGTTAGGAAAGAATGAGTTTGCTAGAGCCCACCACATGAGTTGGAGGCGGAGTTTGTAGAATCCGAACCCATGTGTGGGCCCGAATCAATAAATCTCATTTATTTTTTCCGCGTGATTCTATTTTTGTGCTCATTTTTCTTTTTGGTTTATTATCGGCGTATTCATAATTCTTCAGTGAGGGTGTGTAGTGGATGTGCGTTGTTTTCCTTTTATTGCTCCGAACTTCTGATTTTTTCAGAAGAATTTGTAGTGAAACTTGGGAAGAGATCGTGATTGTTGTATTCATTATTATAGTTGATAGTGCATGTTTTAAGCGGCCTCATCGATCCTGTGGTTTTTATCCAGTTTTGGGATTTTTCACGTTAAGACGTAGTGTGTTTTTTATCTACTACTATTCACTAAGATGACAATAGTCCTGTGAAGTGTCTTCAAATCTTCATCTTTATTCTGTCATGACAAATTGCTCTTAAAAACCTTCAACAATTCCATTACCCATCATTCTGCCGTAACAAAAATATCATCTTTCGAAGAGCACACCACCAAAAAATCAAAGTTTTTCAATAAAATATTTGATCCAAAAAACAAATACTTCAATAAAAATGTCTTAAACCCAAAAATTAAAGCCTAAAATTAGGGATGTAACAAGATCTCAAAAAGATATCCAAAAAATTCAAATATTAAAACAAAAACAAATTAGTCCCAATTTATCAAATAAAACTGCTAACAAAATCACAACTTTCAATAAAATATCTAACCTTCAAATCTTATGTTTCAATAAAACATCTGCACACTAAAACTCAAACTCAAACTCAAACTCAAACTCAAACTCTAACCAAATTTATTTGAATATGTATGATTTAAGCAACATGTAAAGAAACCGCCAAAATTGCAGACATACCCAAATTCTAAACAATCTGTCCACAATTTAGATATTTCCAAAACACTTCAAAAAACTAGATATTGTCACACCATTAAATTAGCCCCAAAATATCAAATTAAATCTACACAACACAGTAAAAAATTGGATAATTAATAAAAAAAAAATCTTAAACTATAAGGTCATTAATAAACTCATCTTTAAACTTTGTTCTTTAATAAAATTTCCCTTGAATCATAGTTTGTTAACAAACTTACACTCGTCGTCTAGTTTTCTGTTAAAAAAATTTTCGTGTAGGCAAACACTTAGAAAGCTTGCACTCAAGGCATCGAAGCCCATGCCATCGAGTATTTACGAACGCAACCTCCTGCACAAGTCTGTGGGCATCTGCTTGTGGGAGCTTGCGCCAGAGAGCATTTTCAATCATAGATTCTGTGAGGCTTCCGCACGTGAGAGCCATCGCCAGGAGCCATCGCCAGGAGCCATCGCTAAAGGATGAAATTTTTCATGTGATTACTTTAGTATATTTTATAATATATTATTAATTTTAGATATTTTGTTGATTTAGACGTTGCAGAAACCGATGATCGTGAAGATGTTAATCTCCACATGGAAGTGGATCTGTACTCCAAACCTCTATGTGACAAGTTTCGTGCATTTAATCGTATAGTTGTCAATCCAGAAATAAAAATGCATTCGACGTGGATAATTCTATACTAGAAGTTTCATTCATGATGTCATTTAGAGGATGATTAGTGTAAAAGCAAAGCGACACGTGAAGCTTGCTCACTGAGTCTTCGTTTTGTAAAAAATAAACTTCTTTGAAAGAAATTAGAGAATAAATGAGGGTGTAAGCATTAAATAATGAGTATAGATAGAGATGACAAACGAGCTAGTCGAGACAAACTGAGCTTGAAAAGTTTGGCTCACTAAGTCTATCGAGCCTAATGATCCCAGCGAGTCTACCGAGTTCACTAAAAAAAATGCAATTTGAATCAGCTCACGAGACATGAGCCTTACAAGCAAAGCCGCTCAACGAGCCTAACGATTCGAGCATAAATAAGTATTTTCAATAATTTTAAAAAGATAAATAAATTGAAAGAATTTTTGGTAAAAAAAGTAAAAGATTGTGGAACCGAGTAGACATACTGGCGAGCTACATTGCTTGTTTACCATATCAAATTATGATAGACAAATATAAATCTAAATTGAGATTATCTTGTATTAATTATTTGTTCAATTTTTAACTAATATTATTGATAGTAAAGTAATTTCATAGAGTAATGACCATATTAAAAATATTAACTTAGGAAATAAAATAATATCTATATAAACTCAAAGAGATAGAGTAGGAGATTTAATAATAAATTTACATTACTAAAAGTGTTAAATTGATAAATGATTATAATTAAAAAAAATTAAAATGGTTAAAAAATAATTATTATATGTAGACAGTGAGAGAAAATAAAATTTATTTCTTCTAGAAAAAAAAATGAAAGAAAAGACATAAAACAATTTAAAAAAAAAACAATGACTAAAAGAATCGCACGTCGTGATAATGAAAACAGAGGTGCTTTTATTTTGCTATGAAAGTGGGGGATGTTAAATTAGAGAGAAGAGTGAAAAACAAATGGGCCACTGGAGAGAGAAAAGTATGGCCCGCTGAGAAATGAATGGGAACTTGGGAGGAGAGCTTGACCTAGGAGTGTGAGAAATGATTGGGAACTTGGGAGGGGAGTCTTGACCTAGGAGTGTGTGGGCTCATCTGGCCAGGCCCACCGAGCCAGCTCCTTGGGTCAGGTCTTAGGCAGGCTCGCAAGTTTGAGATGACAACTTTAGCTCGGTCCGCCGTCCAGACTAAGTCAAGCTTGTCTCGTTACTCTAGCAGCCGAGTCAAGCTCGACTCGCTACACCAATAGGCCGAGCTGGTGGGCTTACTTGTCAACTCGCCCATTTGCTATCTCTAAATATGGGGTGAAATTTAAAAAAAAAATTCAATAATTTATAGCTGAGTGTAAATAGAGATACAACTGACAAATACGCTTTGAAGCTGCAACGTAAACATATATTTCAAATAAAGACTTCAATGATATGCACATTTATTCACAAAGGATGGAAAACGGACATGCTATGGCTAAGTGGGTTGCAAATTAATACTTGGATAGGTTCAAAACCAGACTGCACGCGTAGTCACTTCTATTATTGAGGCAATCAGGAATATTTTTAATGTAAACGTCATACCAAATTTTGCTAGAAGGGCAAAAAATGAAAATCGAAAACTTAACGAATAGAATCGTACTAACAATACAAACAATTAAATCCAAACAACACCATGGTCATTAGCTTAGATAAGAATGACTCTATGTCGAATCCCATTTTCCAAATAATAAACATGTGTCTGGCCACACGCAAGAGAGGTTTATTTCAGTGTGATAGACTTATCATCTGCTTTAATGGTTGTCATTTGAAAGGTTCATGTGTTGACCAATTATTTATACCCGTCAACATTGATGGTAACGATATAATTTATCCAATTACTATTGCAGTGGTGGAAGCAAAATATAAAGACTAATGGATTGAGTTTTCGAATGTATTAAAGACAAATAGAGAGACTAAGTCGTAAGGCGAATTAACATTTATTTTAGATCGACAAAAAATATGATGCCTTAATGTTATTCTTTATGATTATCTATGTTGTCTTTTTATTAAGTTTATCTAGTTCTACAATTCTTAAATTTTTAAGGTTTGGTCCCACAATGTCAGAGCTATTGTTGTCAGTTGAACACCACTTTTGACTTAACTATTTATATGCGAATTTTAAAATAAGAGATTCAGAGGAAGTTGCACAGAGACGCATTGTAGAATGCATCTAAGACTACCACATTTGCTTATTTTGAGAGGGAAATGAAGAAATTATGCTTGATTGACCAAACAACACACAAATATCTTCGACGCATTAATCCAAGATTTTGGGCAACATATGTTTTTTTTTTAATCTTGAAGTATAACATAGACTTGAACAATTTGAGTAAGTTTTTCAATGCACTCATTATACCTGTCAAGGAAAAATAGGTTTTGATAAGGTTCGAGATTATTAGAAAAAATATAATGTCTCTCGGGTTGTAAAAAAATATCAAATGATGGCTGAGTGAACAGAATTCTTGTATCAACAAATCAAGAAGACGCTTGCAAAGCTATAACATGCAGCTCGTAATTGGATTCCAATTTTGGCTGGAGCTATTCGATTTGAGCTGACAATAATAACGAACAATACGTTGTTGATTTGAATAAATGTGTATGCAACTATTATAAGTGAGAGCTTACTGAGATCTCGTATATCTATCCAATTTCATGTCTGAGAAATTTAGTTGAAGATTACATTCATGAATATTATCACCAAAAAACTTATGTGAATATGTACTTTCACTTCATTCAGTCTGTTTGTGGCAACACATGTAGCGTGAAATAGATATCGATATAATTATGGCATTGGTAACAAAGCGCTAACAATTTATGGCAAGAAAAAAAATAATGAGAGATGTTGATGAGCCCCAAACCCGATCGATTAGTAAGAAGAACATGACAATTGCATTTGCAAGATGTCAGGTTATGGAGCACAATACCCGTACTTGTCGAGGCATAAGATCTACTTCAGGCATGACTTCTACTAGTGGAATTATGAAAAAACAACATTTACGGGTTTAACTTTGTTGTTGGGACACAAGTAAGTGTTTTATTTAAATATTATGATTAACATTTAAATATCTTATAACCTAGTATTACATTTTGTGTAAGAGTCTTCTATGTTTGATTTGCTGCGTCATTCATGATAGCTATGGAAGTTCATTCAATTGTCAAGTTGTACATCTCCATTTCTCCTCAGTATGTTTTTATTTTTGCAGATGAAATTTGAGATGTATAAGTATAATTTGATATTGTAGTTTAACTCTGTCAATCATTAAAGACATCATTATCAATTTGTTTCTCTTTCTCCATTCATATGATTCTTAGAAAATTAAAAAATTGGATAGACTCTCTTATTTTCTCTTTCCCCCTATGGCACATAGCAAAATATAAAAACCAATAATTTTAATGTTATTTCAATTTATGAATTACATAATAGTTTTCTAGTACCCGAACAACGTATAAAAACACATGTTATGGAAGAACAAGCATTGAGAGAAAGGACGACGTCATGGTGGATCTTGATGACGTGGAAGAGAAGCTGGTGAGCATAATTTCAAAAAATCTATAATTGAATGTCATCACTATAATAAGCTTGGACATTTTCAATATGAATGTCCAAATAAGGAGTCCGATTCTAAAATAAATTATGTGGAAGGTAGTAAAGAAATGTTGTTGATGGCTCATGTGAATGATAAAAAAACTAACAAAGAAGAACCATAGTTTCTTGACTCTGGATGCAACAATCACATAGGTTGAAAGCAATAAAAAAAAAAATTTCTGATTTTGTAAAAGATTTTAAGGAGATTATAAAATTGGGAGATAGTTCAAACATGGATGTGATGGATAGAGCCAATGTACAAATTTTAGTAAATAGTTTTGTACAAATTATTACTGGCATATTTTACATTTAAGGATTAAATAATAGCTTGCTAAGCAATGAACGATTAATGGAGAAAGGGCTAGAAATTCTCAAACAACGAGGAATATTCAAAATTTATCAATCTAAAAAGGGGATATTCATGAAGATTTCAATGTCTTCCAATCCAATGTTCAAACAATTTGTCACTACCCAGAGGCAGACCCAACAGAATGTTAGGTCGGACGACCCAATCGTCGAGCCTAAAGCTTAGTTGGCTACGAAAAACTTGAACATAAATTAAATCCCAAATATCCACACAGTGATTACATATATAATAGCACGATAATAAAATAGCAACTCAGTTGGGTCCAAATATTCAAATCTGAGTTTATCTTACACATACTCAAATTAAGGAGAAATCCTCACCAGGTATAGCTAAGCACTCAAACACAAAATAAAGAAACTGAATTTCAGATACTAGCTAGTCTTATTCTTGATTAGTAAGTAGAGGGTCGTTAAGATAAGTGACTAACTTAATAGGTATGTTATACTAAATACAATGCATATAAAATTTCTTTTATCTTTCATTTACAAAACATGAGTAGTATATAAATTATTTTCGAATATCTTTCCAAGAAAATCTAATTTCATAATTTAAAAAAAAAACAGACTCCACAAGTCACCAATTAAACAATATATCAAATATTTATTGTGTACAAAGACAACCATACAAAAATAAGTCATCATCATACATTTTATATAAAAATCACCTAGTGAGAAAGGAGGGTCACTTAAAGACTCCTCCGATACAATTATACAGAAATGTGGCAATCCAAAGACTCTGCATCACCTCATGACCTTCGTAAGAAAATAAAGGTGACAGTGACGCGAAGGTCAACTAATTCACAAGGGTGGTAGGAAAACCGAAAACCAAGCAGCCACACCACCCATACAATCATACTAACTCAAACATACGTTGGTTAGGTTTAGAGATTCGAAACCTAAGAAGCGTATTATCGCTGTCCTATTACTCATTTTTATAACTTTGAAAACAAGACATCTACACCATCGAAAAATGTAAGAGGATAGCCTTCTGATACTTTGACACCAAAATCGTCCAAAGCATCAAGATGATTTATCCTCCTAGATATATATCAAACATAATAAGGCGCCAAGGGTAAATGTGTAAATTATACGTACATAAACGTAAAAAGACTGACATGTTGGCGGCGACGCTCGTAAGATTTTCTACTGGTGACATCTAACCAAAATATAGTTTTCGAAAACAATGATGCATTATACAAAATTCCTATCTCGCCAACAATTTCTCTTATAGCCAATAAAACCTAAAACTTCTAGTACTGGCTCAAAATCCATTAATTCGTTCGAGCATAAATCAAAATCAGAGTCAGGAATCTCTTTCAACCACTAAGGCAGACTCAAGGATGAGTCCTATACTCGGGACTCGGAATTCAATCTAGAATACTATAAATGGTTGCAACTTGGAACTCTTGGTTTGGCCTTACGGTCGACTTTTCACTAAAGCGATTGACACTTTATATCTCTCGAGTTGGCCTGCGATCGACATTTCCCCAAAGCGTTCGACACTTCATACATCTTGGGTTTAGTTTGTGGTTGACACTTTCTTCAAGTGGCCGACACTTGACATTTCTCTGTTTCAAGCATCAGGGTTCAAATGTCAACTGGCCATCCATAGCGGTCGACGATTGGAGCAATTTTCAGTGACAAAAGATCGTGAAAATCGCCTATGTTTGTTGTTTCTCACCTCCATTCAACCAAATATGAAAATTGCCTCTGTTTGCTGTTTCTCGCCTCCATTCAACCAAATAACCTATCTACGTCTCAAACATATCAAAATAAACCAGAAATAACATATGGATTCGAGTTTTCAAGCTCGAATCCAACTTACATAAAAACCCTAAACCTCGAACTTAAAAACAACGAGAAAAACTTGCCACCACTTGAAACTCTTTCATAAGAATATCTGTACGAAGTCTCTAGAACAAGATTTTGGCATCAGAAGTCAATGATTTCCCACTTCGTTTCCTCCTTTCTCTCTCTCATTTTGTTTCCTACCCTTTCATTAAAACATTTTCTTTTCTAAGAAAAACAAATTAATATATAATCAAATAGCTGAAACTTGAACATTTTCCCAAAAGTCCAACTTGAGGCAAATCATAAATTATCCAACAATAAGTTTCCTCAAATTTAACCACATAGTTATTTTCCAAATTACCAATTTCAACTAATTGACCAAAAAATCAAACGTGGCACAACAACACAAAACGAGTCAACCCATGACACATTGACCATTAAATACGTGAAAAATTAATATATAGAATTTAATAATTATAAAAATACAGGTTTTTACAATTTTCTTTAACACGAATAAAGGAGAAATTTTGTTTCAATTCTTTCATAAAAGATCCAAATCAACTTTGTCATTGCAAATATGGACATCTAAGTTTCAATTGTCTGAAAGTTCTTTTACGAAAGGGAATGGTAAAAGGCTTGGCTCATCATGAAACCTTATCACTAATTTGTGAAGATTGTTTGGTGGAAAAACAACAAAGAGATCATTTTCCTCGAGACTAGAGGAAGTACATAGAGAGCTTCTAAAATTCTTGAGCCAGTGCATGTAATATATGTTGTCCAATAAATCCTATGTCTAACAACAACAAAAGGTATATCATTAGTTTTACTGATGACTATAGTAGTAAAGTTTGGGTTTATTTCTTGGTATAGAAATCAAAGGCATTCATTACCTTCAAGAAATATAAAAATGGATTAAAAAAGATACTGGTTTGAGTATAAAAATTCTTCGTGCTAATCATGGTGGCGAGTTCACATCATTTGAGTTTACTAATTTTGGTAGTGAGAAGGGTATACAAAGGCAACTAAAAGCAGCATACTCCTCTCAAAAAAATGGAGATGCGAAACAAAAGAATCAAACTATCATGTATGTGGTTTGAAACATGCATTGAAAATTACAAAAACATTTTGACTCGAAGCTGTGAATTGTAAGCTCATGTTCTCCATAGAAGTCCAACTGTTGCTTTGAAAAACAAAACTCTAAAAGAAACTTGGAGTGGGTTCAGACCATAGTAGCTCACTTCGAGATGCTAGGATGTGTATGTCATAGTCATATTCCAGACTACAAAAGAACAAAGCTATGACAAGAGTTTAAGATGTGTTTTACTCAGAGTTAGTGGGGACTCAAAGGCATATAGGTTGTATGATCCTATATCACAGAAGATTATAATAAATAGAGATGTTGTATTTGATGAAGATATCAGTTGGGTCACACAAAAACTATCATGTTTGAATTACATATGGGTGATCTTGAAAAAAAATCGTTCAGTGGTAAGAGATGGAAACGAAGTTGCAATTGATGACTATAGCAATCCAAAAAATCAAACTAATGGATTAAATAGCCCAGATGGAGAATCTTTATCTAACCCAATTGAAAATTCTTCACTTCAAACTTATGAGTAGAGTTGAGAAGGCAACAAAGTTAAATGAGAGATTATGAAAGTGTTTGTCTATGAAGAAGACATGACAAATTTAGTCATGTTTGGAGTGAGTGATCCTGTTCTATTCAAAGAGGCACTCAAAGATTTAAAGTGACGAACAACAATGGATTTAGAGATTGAAGCCATAGAGAAAAATGATACTTGGGAACTAAAAAAATTTGCTTTGTCGAGCAAAAAAGATTGGTGTTAAATGGGCGTATAAAAAAAAAACTTAATTAAAATGGTGAAGTGGAAAAGTACAAAGCATGTTTGGTTGCAAAGGGTTACACTGAAAAATATGGCGTTGATTATACTAAAGTTTTTGCTCTAATAGCACGTTTGAATACAATTTGATTGATTATTTCACTTGTTACTAAAAATGGATTGATGATTTTTCAACTAGATGTCAAATCTGCTTTTCTACGTGGAAAACTTAATGAGGAAGTTTTTTGTTGAATAACCTCCTGGTTATTAGAAAAAAAAAGGGTTGAACATAAGGTTTACAAGTTAAAGAAGGCATTATAAGGACGAAAATAAGCACCGCGAGCTTGTTGCAGTCGAAAAGAGTTGTATTTTTCTAAGGAGGGAATCAAGTGGTACCCTTGTGGGCATACTTTGTTCATCGAAACAAATGAAGGTGATAAAATTTTAATTATTTGTTTTTATGTTGATAACTTTGACCGAAAACGATGAACACATGTATGTTGAATTTAAAAATTCTATGATGTATGAATTTGACATGACAGACCTCGAAAAAATAAAATAGTTTCTTGTCGTAGAGGTGATACAAAATTTTTATGACATTTTATTTGTTAAATGAGGTATGTATAAGAGGTTTTTAGAAATGTTTAATATGGATAAATGAAATTCAATTCATAATCCAATTGTTTGTGGTTGCAAACTCAAAAAAGATGAGAATGCTGTGAGGGGGGATGGTCATCATTACAAAAAGAAATATTTGGGCATTTTAATGTATTTGCCTATTACTCGTCTTGATATTTTGTTTGTAGTGAGTCTTTTCAGTAGATATATGGATCATCTAACAAATTTCATCTTCAGGATGTTGAAAATTAAATTCAAAAAATAAAAAAATGAACAGCTTTTTAGGGTATTTTTCAAGGAGGATTTAAAGGATCAAACAGCAACCAAATTAAACTTATGACCTATAGATTTCAATACTCCGGATATCAAGTTTCTGATCGTTTAGAATTCTCTACAAAAAGTTATGACTATTTTAGTTTTGAAAGTTAAAAATAAATGTGATGTTTTTATATTCCAGATTTTAATTATATTTCTATTATGAATGTGAAGAGTCCAAAATGACTATATAAATAGTACAACATGTTTCATTGTCAAACAAGAGAGAAGAAATAAGAAATAATACATTTGAGGAAAATTTGTGTCCATCTCCTTCTCCTTCTCTTCTTCAAACAAATACTTCATTATTCCTATCAAATTGGTATCTGAGCATGACAAATTGTAAGAGCATATCATTGGGACAAATGTCGCTGTCACGACTCACTAAGGCAAAACTACGACAATTGAAGTATTCAAATGCGTGCATCACTCGACGCATAGTGGCGGGAAGAAGTGGCTGACATTTTTACAAAGCCGTTGCCAATGATGCTGTTTGAAAACTTCAAGAAGATGGGATGAAGGAACGAAAATGTTTAGGTTTAAGGGAAGAATTTGTTGAGAATTAATCTCAAAAAATAAAAAACAAACAATTTTTTGGGGTATTTTTAAAGGAGGATTTGAAGGATCAAACAGCAACCAAATTAAATGTGTGACTTACGGATTTCGATGCCCTGGATATCTAGCTTTTGATGGTCACGTTTTAAGTCGTTTGGAGTTCTCTAGAAGAAGTTATGTCCATTTTAGTATTGAAAGATCAAAAATAAATGTTATGAATAAATGTGATGTTATATATTGCGGATTTTAATTATGTTTATGTTATGAATGTAAAGAGTCCATTCAGACTTACATCACACTTTGGGATTGAACTAAAATCATATATTGCCCAACTTCTCGAATTGATACCTCTTAAATACGTGTGGGATGTATCTGTTGAAATACTCACTCAAGTTATTCAGACTTATGTCACACTTGGGGATTGAACTAAAAGCATATATTGTCCAACTTCTCGAATTGATACCTCTTAAATACGTGTGTGTTGCCTTATCAACCACAAATAATTTTTCACTTCTCTCTCAAAGTGCGGTGATGTGGTATTTCTATATGCATTCTACATTGTGTTTTTGTACAACTTATCCTGAAACCTTTTTTTTGAAATTGGCATATAAATGTTTGAGGAAGAAATAATTTTTGATTAACTCTACATACTCTTCCATGGAGGCATCAACCCCTAAAAAAAGACTGCATAATCAGATAAATATTCAAATAAAACTCATAATATAAACATACAAAACACGGTGCATCATACCTTTTGTTAAACAAATGTTTATCCACAACCTGAATCACTCTGCATATCTATCAACAATAACTGCAAAAAGCGTAATCATGAGTCTCTACATTCTGCTTCAACCACTGTTATAGCAACTGGATCAATTTCATCATTGCCATTAATGCTAATAGTTATAAGCAACTACCTCAACTCGAGCCTTTCAAATAACATCCATTCAAATAAACGATGAGTCTACCACACTCAAGCAGACCTCACTTGCATGCATCCAGACACATATTTGTTCTCTTAAAAATTGGATTGGGCGTTTAATCATCCTTTTCTATGCTAACGACCAAGGTGCTACTATGATTGAATCTATGAATCTCTTCCTTGTATTACCATAGTTGTTGATATTGTTCATCATCACTCCTTCGTTAAGGTTTTGATGTCCCATAGAATCCTTTCACAAGATTCTAAGCCAAGAAGTTGTCTACCATGAAATTCAAGCAAAGAATGTCAACCAACTTGCAACACACTCTTAGAGAAAGTTTAAGGTATGAACTCCTTGGTCACTTAGAGGAAGGAGAGAGTTTGATGAACAAGGAAACGCCCAAGCATCCAAATCCATGGAGGGTAGAGTCGGCCATCAATTATAAAGCCTAACCATTCAATCCAACAATTATCACAGAGAAAACCCACGGTCAATTCTAGAAGGGGCTTTCATTTTTAGCTCATGATTTTATTTTATTTTAATCTATTGTTAAACCTTATATCATTTAAGTGTGTAATGTTAATGGTCTGACCATCAAGTAAGAAAAAGATAGACACATGGCAAGGGAAAACTATAAATGCTTGGTTCCATCATTTGACCAACCACTCTTGTTTCTCTCTTTTTCTTTCTTTGAATTTTTACTTATTTTGTAAGAGTTATGAGTGAAAACTCTAATTTTCTTTAGGGATGATGGTATTTAAGTCATCCTTAAGGATTGTAATGGGTAGAAAATGATGAATGAAAATCATAGTGAAGTCCTCTTCTTCCAAATGTGAAATTTTCTTCAAGTTGTCATGCCTCTTTCTTGTTGAGTAATATCCAAGTAAGTTATGTGAAGAGCAAATCTATTTTTTCTAAACGCAGATGAATTTTCTTGTACTATACCTTTCTCCTCTTCTTCTTTAAGGAGTGGAAATATTAGTAAGGTTGTAGAAACTCTCAACCTCAATCATTGAAGAATCATCCTCCACCAAGTTCCAAAATTATTGTTTGTTGGTGCTTCATTCTCAACGTATATTTCTTTTTCTCCGCAACAATTTGGACCTCTATTTTTGCAAATATCCTTCCCTACACGTACAACTTTATATTGCCTCAAAATCATAGTCATTCAACTTCCAATGAGAGAGTTATGTCTCTTCCAAGTTGACCTATTTTCTCGGTCGGAGTAGTTTTTCGTGTTCCCAGCACCCTTCACCATTTCTAGCATAACTTTCTTTCCATGCATTCTTTCGCTCCCAACATTAGATCACATATTATTCACTTCATCCATAATAAGATACCTATATTTCATCCCCAAATACCAAGTTGTTATCGATTGGTGGTTGTGCAAAATCATTGCCTTGCTCGGCCAAATAGCCTCGCCGAGCCAGCATTGTGTCAAGTACTTGTCCCAATTCGTAGCACAACAACTTTCAAGTTTTATTCCTTTCTCTTTTTGTGAAGACGTGGTATAATATTGATATTAAAGTCCTTCTTGACTGTTTTAAAGTTTTAACTTTCAAACTTGTGTAGGTATTGGTTTGCAACACATTCGACAAAAGCATGTCGGTTTTCCATCTTTCATGAACATATGATGTGCATCAGAGGCCCATTACACAATTCCAAACTAAGGCCTAAAACATATCCAAAGCCCATGATAATATTAACCTGTTTACTAATGAATTTAATTCTTTTGCAATTGATAATTTCTTCGATGGCTTGGACTGGAAGCCTAGCCCTAAGGACATGAACCAACCTCTACATTTCATCACTTGAGATGCACGGATTGAAGGAACTAAAGAGGTAATTTGTCTTCCCTAGAACAACACCGTGTAACTCTTTTTCTTAAAATTATCTTGCCAAGCATTAGTCATTTTATGCATGCATTTAGATTGTATGCTTAGGATTAGATTGTATGGTTATAATTAGATGTATGATGATGACTAATTTGGGTTAAGTTCATGGGATAAGGCTTGGTCATGGAGGAAGATTGCATGCAAGACTCAATCAATTGCACTAACGAGGATTTAGCTTAAAGGAAGTAAAGATAAGAGGTAATGCTCACAAGGATGGATGACATAGCACAATGAGGGTGGTTGATGACAGTTGTAAAGGAGGAAGCCACACCATTGGATGAAGCACAAGCACAAATGATCTTGGCCACCCATTCCATTTGATCAACGGTCATTGTAAAACCCTAGTCATCCTAGGATTGTCTATTTCAGCATTACTTTTGGTGGTTGTAGGGGTCTTTTGTGGATAAAAATAGATATTTCCTCTCTAGAACTTGGTGGTCATTGGAGTTTCCAAAGGTTGGTGCCATTGGAGTTGCCTACGATTGGTGCCTAGGTAGATCATGATTTGCTCAAACCGTGTGGAGTAGCCCTCTATTGCTCACAAGACCATGGTAGCTTGTGAGTTCTCTCCCCACACTTCTCTACAAGTCTCTTAGAGGCTGGACAACGATAGAAGTTGGGCATTACTATCCCAAGCCGTACATTTTTCCTTTGGAGGATGTATTAGCTGAAAGCTAGAGAGCTCCCAATCGGTCAGCTCGGTTTTCTGTTTTTCACTTCCATCCCTTTCCATATTATCATCTAATCATTCTTTGAGCTTAATCTACATACAAAATACAACATTTACATATAAAGAACATTTCATTTGGTTTTCATTCAAACCTGTTAATCGTTGCATATATTCTGATTGTTTTGAAGTTGCACAAAACCGAGCACAAGAAAACTGCTTGCTGTTTTGTGGGCTTTAACTTGGTTTCTTGCACGTGAAATCACGTCAACATAACTCTTTATTCAAAGGTAAGTTCACATTGCATCTTGAAGCTTTGATCTGCCAATTACATCCCTCCTGAAACACAGTCATCAACCGATGAATGTCTATTTGCACAAACTTTATCTAATATTATTCAGAGCATAATCTACTACTTTTTTCTCCAATTTCTTTCAAAGAACTATACCTTCTTTCTCAAACAAAGATTTAAGAAAATAAGATATGCATTGATGTTTATTCTCCAACGATGTTCTTCATCTAAAGATCCTCATATCTAATGCACCTCTATTACAAGGGTAACGACTTCATGATCAAATACACAAAAATCATCATCAACGAATATCCAGATTGGATCCACCTCCATTACCTGATTGAGAAACTAAAGATCGTTGGTTTCTTTGATTGATATCATTAACTAGGCAAAAATAAAAAATTCTAAAAAATTGCAGAGAACATGAGGGGAACCCAAGAGATGAAATTAGTCAAAGTTAGGGTACAATCCGTGAAAATGTTGATGTGAAGATGCACAAAATCTAGTGAGGACTTAGAATCTGAGGCTGAAAATGGGATTGCACAAACATTGATCGTCAATTGAGTCATCAGAGGGATTCTAGGTCACGCATGAAAACTGCGAGGGAAACCTAAGATATACATGGGTGACTCTTCAAGCGCTCGCATTTACATTTAGAAGAAAATCATTTTGGTTGTGAGCACCCGTTATTTAAGTGCTTACATAAGTCTAACACCTCTCGAGAGTGGACACCCAATGTTTGAGTATGAGTGACCACTTGTACATTAAATCGAATATCCTCTCAAGAGTGGGCGTATGCGACTCTGTGTTGTTATTACCCTCAATGGATTTGTCAACTCCCCCAAAATAAGTAGGTTTCTAACCAAGTCACTTTGTATACTTATAAAATGAACGGGCTAACAAACTAGACAGAACCTAGTTATTGGACTTGCATGCTTACTGTGAACTGGGCAAGGCAAGACCATTAACGTGTTGACCTATGGCCCATCTCACTTTGGCCACTAACCCCTAATTCTTGGACTTTATCTCCTTTGAAATAAGCGAAAGAATTCGTGGTTGTTGTCTTATTTTCTCATTTCTACAACTTAAGCTCGTCCACTTCCTTTTTAGGATTTCAACCCAAAATCGTCTTTGACAGAGAAGCGTGTGCCCTACTTTGAAATTATTTTAAAAATTAAGAAAAAATCAACTTTGGTCAACAAATGTTTGGGAGTGTGACAAGAAGGATGAAATTAATTTATAAGATAATGTTTATTAATAGGCAATGTCGATTGAGCCAGCATGTATTGTAGCTGAATAATTTGTTTGACAACTATTCAATTGACCTTATCTCCAATTGGGATTGAAAATCCAGTCTTGGTTATACGTCATTGTCTTTGTTTTTTTAATTAAAAATAATAATTAATAGTATTCTAATTTAAGAATTTCAATTTTCTTAAAGAAATCAACTGTTAGAAGTCTTGCATTTTTCAGAAAAGAAAAAGCAACATTGCAATTGAGGAAGAAATGTATTTGGAGAAAAGTTTAATTTGATTTTAAGGGTGGAATGTTTTATTGTAGTTTATTTTAAGAAATCATATTTTTATTAAATATTGCTCTAATAATAAAATTTATAAGGAAAATGTTTTTAAGAAAGGCGACTTAAACCTTGAGAGCCTCTAAATGGCTCTTTTATGAAATTACTATTTTTTAATAGTAACTATTGTGGAGCCTTCGGTGCTCCAAATATAATTTTGTTCGCTTTATATTGAAGTCGGTAACAATTTTATCTTTGTGTTAGTCCAAAATTCGTTTTATTAAGTAAAGAATGAAAACTCTACTTATAAACCGTTCAATTTTTACTCTTCCAAATAATATGAGATTGTACATCTTTATTGAAATGGGTTGCGCCCTCATAGTTAGCAGAATATTGTAGCATCCTTATCTTCACAAGTCAGACTGTCATAATCTTCTCTCCTTAGAGACTCGACGTCCCCTTCGGTCATACTTCCAATTGTAAATTGACTTTATTATCATTTATAAAGTTTACTGGTGCTCTCAGTACAATATTGTCCATATTAGGTCGAAATCCAAATAAATTTATTATTGAAATTAGTTCAAAATACATTGTCTTAGGTAAGGAGAAAAATTCCACTTTTAAACTGCTTAATTTTCATTTTCTCAAGTAATGCGAGACTGTGCACCACTATTGATATGCGTTGAGCCCTCATAATGAACAAAATTTTAGTTTGTCTTTGTTTTCGCATGACATATTGTTACAACTATTATATTATTTTTATTAATAGCAAACCTTTATTCAAAATATTTAAAGATTTATAGTTGTATCCTCTTTCTTATTTTAGGATAATCTATTTTTCAATATATTTATTAAAATATTCCATGAAAGTATTCATAAGGATAGTGTTGTGGACTCTACACTTACACTTTGAGGAGCATTTGAGCCTGTTATATGAGTTGGTACAATTAAATCTTACTTTAATTATTTATGATATTCTATAATTACTATATTAATCAATAAACAACTATTAAATATGGTACTATCTAATTTACACATAACCTTCTTACATTAGTAGACTCTTGAGAACTAAATAGTTGACAACGAAAAATAAATAAATAAATATGTTTAATAAATGATTTCATGCATTATTCACTATTATGTTTTGACCAAAATGAATATACGACATATTGAATCTATGGAGTTCAATCATAGACTGATCCGCATTGATTTATTCACCAATTCAATTGCTTTAAGGACACCTAATAAAATAATAAATATCTCTTTGTCATTGGTATTCTTTATAATCTTTAATTTTAGTGGCTTAGATATGTTAAACGAATTAGTGGCCAAAGGTAGCCAAGCTAAGCCTGCAAAGGCTTTGTTCACCGAGCTTAACGAGACGAGTCTAAAAAATTTACAATTTGAGTCGTCTCACGAGTCACGAACTTAACGAACTGAGTCAAGTTGGCTCAACGAGCCGAGATTAACGAGTCGAGCTTATGTAATTATAAATATATTAGATATTTCATTAAATTTTAATGGAGTTACACTCTTTCACTGTGTTTACGCTCGTTTCGTTATACGTAAACTGCATGAGTATAACACTAACATATTAAGTCAAACAAGAATGAAAATCGTGTACAAAATTTTGAGTTTAACTTCGTAAGCTCTACTTACACAAACTAAAATTTTTTCTAGTAGCTGAAGTATGAATTTATTCAAAATTTAAATAATGAACACTTCAACCAAAACTTTAAATTGCATAACCAAAATATAGCACAAAATATATCAAAGTCATAAGGTAAGCTAAAATCACTCTCAAACTTACATTGTCTATAATGCATAAAATAAACTAAAAAGTAGTTGAAAAATAGCGTCACTCATGAAGTGTCGGGCTGATCGTTGTTCTCACCCTCTTGTGGAGGGTGATATGGCCTCAATACATACTCTGGGAAGTTGGGTAATGCTAAATTCAAATGGTCATAATGAGCATTGAATACTCTTACATATTGCGCAAAGAAGGTTGTCTGCTCTAGTGAATAATTTTGCATATTCCTCAATCAATGTTTGATGTGGCTCTATTCTCGTGATAGATGTTTTTGCTAATCAGAAATATTTTCCAGCCTTTGTCTACATCGTGTTTAAATTTGGTTTTTTGAACATCTAGATTGTCAAACATTTATCTTTGTTGGATGCGGATGGTGAGATTTTCCAACATCTGTCCCACATCGTTAGTTATGTAAAAGCGAGGTGGCACGACATATAATAAAGAGGTGTCTTGATTAAGTGGCATAGTTGATTGGTTTTTATATCGCTGTTTTTAGCGAGCCTCGACACGGTCTCTTTTTGTTTGTGCTATGTTACATTGTGCATCTATCATAGTACCATCTGTGATGTGCCAGATACAAGGAAATGGCGTTAGTTAAAGAGGAATTTTAGCACTAGCATCATACTCAATGAATCCCAATCCATTGTTTCTAGCGGTGTCATACGGCCACTTAGCTATTCTTGAAATATTTGAGGAGTCATAAACCTTTTGTTGGATCTAAGGCTCGTCAGTTGAGCTCATACGGACATTCTCTACAGTGCATAGGTGCGTAATAAGGATGCAGTGGATATGGCCAGCAGTGGTAGAACCCTTACGATATGCACTGATATTATTGTGGATAATTCGTCCGACGTTTATGGATCGACTAGTGAGAATGCAATATAGGAGTACCGCCCGCTCTTTGGGGAGCTCAGAATTCTGGGACGTCGGCATCAAGTTTCTTCTGATAAAATTACACCAAGATTGAGTACAATAGTTGAGACAACTTAATATTAAATATAATGGTTGAGTTTGATGGTTGAGCTTAATATTAACTAAGTAAACTCACTGTGAACCCCAGTGGCCCATCTCTTGTATAATCATCCCATAATCTAGTCACTCTTCCATCATGGTGTGATAATCATTTTCATTAAAGTTGTCCAAACCAAGCTTAGTATTAATGATCTTAGCTGAGAAATGGATGATCTTGTTGCGAACTTGAACGGTACTATCTGAATTTGATGCCCTGAGATTTGCATAGAATTCTCGAACGACACTTACGTTTGCATCATCACCTAATACAACAAGTGTCTCCTATTGTTGTTACCTAAGCATGTCTAAAATATCTCCATCAAATTGATCGGGTTGAAATTGGATTTCGCATATAAGAGGTTTATTTTTTGTCATGAAATCCATGAAGTATTCCTTACCTCAGAGTTGATGAATGAGTTATCTATTTGGCTTACTAGAGCCGAGCTTGAAGAAGCTTTCAAACGTTTTGATAGCATCTTTTCAACCTGTAAGCCGTAAGGCACACAATTATTTTTGTATCCCAAACCAACCTCAAGTTTAGAATTCAGCCGTAAAAATCAAATAATGCAGCCCTAATTCGACAACAGAAAGTAAAAAATTCATTTCAGTAGCTGTAAGATACACAATTGTTTTTGAATCCCAAATCAACCTCAAGTTTAGAATTCAATAATAAAAATCAAATAATACAGCCCTAATTCGACAATAGGAAGCAAAAAAAATTCATTTCGGTACCAAGTAAATTTTGAATAATATTCAATTACATTATCAAATTGCAGAAAAAATAGAAATTGTTGGATGACTGAGATTTACTGAGCTTCAAAGGAGAAGTCAGAGATCAAAATTATGGAAGTGTTGACTTTTGTAAGGAAAATTGTCGATTTCTCTCAGCTGCGCAGCTAGTTTTAGTCAGGACTCGGGAGGCGCTACGAAGATTTACTGGAGGTTTGGCGGTTTTTGGCGTTGAGTTTCGTTATTGAGAGCTTCGGTTGAAAGGGCGATTACTCGGGAGGTCTTCAGATTCTAAAGTATTAGCCCCTGATAAAATTTGAAAATTTAATTCCCGACAGCCGATAATTCGCCCCAGTTGGGCGATTGATTGACTGTCATTCTATAAAATTTTATTATTTGATAACCGATCAATCGCTCAAGTAGGGCAAATTATTGGCTGTCATTTTATAAAATTTTACAGACAGCTGATCAATCGCCCAAGTGGGATGAATTATCAGTTGTCATTCTATAAAAATTACTCCCCTAATTTGGGAATTTAGAAGTCCGCACTCTGCAAGTGCGAAGTTTAACGGTAAATTTGATGAAAATGGTTGAATTGCAAATAAAGTATACGATAGGTTTGATTGAACGAAAAAAAATGTTAGAGACCAAACTAAAAATGACCTCATACGATAGGGTATGAATTGAACTTTTCTCAAACAAATATATAAAAAAAATATAACATTAATTATAAATTTGACATTTGTATCACTACAAATTAGACACCTCCCAACTAGGTTGGCACCTATCTAATTATCAATCATGTACAAAATGTGAAAAAAAATTACAAGTCGAAAAAATACTTCAAATTTTAAATTACAATGTTAATCTTTAACATCTAAATTTTTTAAGTTGTCAAGTATTTCTTCTTGTCATTATTGGTTTCTCGTAATGGCGTCGTTCCAATCCTTCATGAAAATGAGTGCCTCCACGAGATCGGGTGAAAGCCTTTCTCGGTACTCATCGTACACACATCCACCTGCACTAAAAGTAGACTATGATGTTACGATAGAGACCGGAGGTGTTAGTAGATCATGTGTCATTATAGAAAGAATATGAGATGTTGTGGAAAACATTTTCCATCAATCTAAAATATCAAATTTTTCTTCGCGAGAAAATGATATCGAGTATTAAAATAAATGTTTAGTTTAGTTCACATAGAATTACAGTAAACATCTGTATCTAATTGATTCCAAATATCACGAATACCAAATAGTGAATCTACGATATTTCCACCACCACTACTTGAACTATCATGGGAACAAACATGTGAATGACTAACATTAGAATATTTAGATTCATAAGAAAAATATAAACTAACAATTCTATTTGTTATTTGATCTGTAGAAAGTAAAGAAGTAGTATTTAAATTATTAGAAATTTTATTAATCATGAGACATATTTCTCTTAATTTATATCTAGGATCCATTATATATGCATAACAAAAAATAGGAGGAATGTCAAGCCAATATTTTTTAAATTTTGTTTCTATTTTATTAAGTATATCTCTAAATTCATCAAATTATCGATATTGTGCAAAATTACCAATTAATTTTATAAAAATCGGGAAAACAAAATGAAAAGTGGGATAATAAATTCCTAAACATTCATTTATAACATCATAAAATGAATATAAAAAATAAAAAATATATTAGCTATATCGCAACTAGATTTATCAAAACTAATACTTGGTGTTTTCTTATTAATAAAAACATAAATAACTTGCCAATATGATCTAGTCTTTTTCAACATTAAATAAGTATAATTCCACCTATTATCTACATTGGTTTTTAATTTTCGTGGTTTAATTTGGACAACTTTACAAAAATCTCTATATTCTTGTTGCCTCGAATTATATCCTATTATATAAGAAATTACGGATATAATTAATTCAATATGAGGCGAAATATATCTCATACCATATTTAACAACTAAATTTAAAATATGACAAACAGATCTCATACGAAAAAGAGAATCATAAGTAGTATCGAATTATAAATAATTTTTAAAATGAGAAATAGCAACATCGTTTGCACTAGCATTATCAAGTGTTATGCTACATATTCTATCTCGAATAGAATATTATTGCAATATCGATACCAGTATGAGAATATCCAAAATTACGAAATCCTAAAATTTTTTTATTTAATTGCCAACAGTCATCAATAAAATAAAAAGTGACAACGATATACTCCACAGAATTATGTGCACTCTATAAATCAGATGTGATACAAATAGACATTAAATGAACGCTTGAAAAAAATGACATTAGTTCATTTTTCATATTATTAAATATTTTAAGAATATCATTTTTAATTGTGTTTTTAGGAACACGTTTAAAATTAGGAGTAACATACTTTTTCATAAATTTTTCAATTTCATCAATATCGGTGAATGCTAAAGGCAACTCACATTGTGTTACAAATTTTACTATTCCTTCTTTCATTTTATTTTGTGAATACAAAAAAGTGTCACTACCACTAGCATTTAATAATCTTTGTGTAGGGTCTTCAACTTGCTCTTTTTAGTGACATTTTTTATAATGCCTACCAAGTGTGCTAGTTGAATTACTAGAAATATGTGTATAATTTTTTATATAATAGTTGCATTGAACTCTATATTCTACTTTTACACCAATTTTAATTTTTTTTATCATAAAATATTTTCATACTTCAGACGTTTTCTTTCTTTTTTTTTAGGTGATGAAATGGATGTTTGTACAGATGATTCCTCTATTGAAAATGTAAGATTTATTTTTTTAATTTTCTCAATATCATCGATAATATTATAATTATGTGGATCCATAACTATTAAAAATAAATTTTTAAAGTAAATTTCAAATAAGAAAATGATACCACAAAATCAATATCCAACAAAAGTTTGTTGGTGATGTGAAAAACATACAAAAAAATTAATGTAAAAAATTTAGTTAATATAACTACAAATATAATTAAAAAAATATGTAAATATATGTAAAAAATAAATTAAATTTTACCTTTTTGAAGTAAATTGAATTGAAGAATAGATTGAGAGTACCAAATGAATTGAAAAATGAATTCAAGAGATTAAGAGATTGGTGAAAAAAAAATAGAGAGGGTGGAAGACAATTTATAGGAGAAGAGGAAGGGATGGGGTGCGGTGGGGGTCGGACACCAGACCGTTGCAGTGCGTTGGCTTGCTAAGGAAAGCAGATTAGCTGAGCAACGGTCCTCGCTGCTGCTGCAGAGTGCAACCTGCACAACTAGGGGCTGATCGGTTGTCTACCAATTGGCGACCGATCGGTGCCCTCTCGAGTGTTGACTTCTTGAAGCATTCACGAGGGGGGATCGATCGCCTAAATAGGTCACCAATCAGCACCCTCTCGGTCGCCTGTGTTCATGAGGGGCAATCGATTACCGAAATAGGCGATCGGTCGGTGCCCTCTCGGGCGCCAGCATCCATAAGGGGCGATCGATCGCCGCAATAGACAACCGATCGGCGCCCTCTAAGTTGTCAATTTCCTAAAGCGCCCATATGAAGCGATCGATCGGCTCGTCTTCTTCGCAAGCAGCGCACCTCTTTCATTTTTTCCCAAACTTTAAACCTACAACTCTAAATACTCAACCATATTCACTCTTCATCTGGCTGATCGGTAACCACAGAACGAAACAAAGAATACCATGAACTCGGACGACGGGAGTCAGGGACGGCCGAAGGGGACGCGTACTCTCAGTTACGACGAAACGAACCCCGAGCTGGACTCGATAAGCCAGCTCGCAAGCTGGCTCGTGGTGCCCGGTTATTGACGGGCTCGCAAACCCGTATAGCTGAACTCAACTCGGCCCGTCAATATAGCTCAGACTAAGCCCACTCATCATTGTAGCGAACCAAACTTATCAATCCATCCGTTTGACATTTTTAGATAATAAGCCCTTTTAAACCTTCTTCAATATGTGAGCCCGCGATGGTGTAAGTTTTGGAAATGAGATAGACTTAAAAATCCAAAATATTTTTAAAAATGATATTTATACTATCAAAAATTGATAATAAACGGTTATAAACATCAATGAGCCGTTTACTTGATGTTGATGGACAACTAATTCATGGGCTATTAAAAGCAATGGATTCTACTATGATTTGATCTTTTGTTAGTTGGGGAGAAGGATTTGACCAGCGGTTCCTCTTTCTAGCATCATGTTTTAAAAGTTGACGTGGACACAGTTAGATGTGTACAACTTCTCTCCGTTTGATTATTTGTTTTTTAGGTCATCGCCTCAAATATTAGCCTAGCATGGAACCGGACAGAGATCGAGACCGGGACGGGGATCGGGACGGGACCCTGCTGTGGTTAATTGGGCTTGGTTTTAAATTTTTTTTTCTAGGTTTAGACTGGTAAGCGAGCCACGAGCATAAAGATTGACTAATAAATACAAATACTTATAAAAATTATGAGAAACAAATAATAAGACGTTGCAATCCTTACAAAGTTCAAAGAAAGAAATCAAGATCCTTCTACGAATTATTTTTAATTTATAAAATTAATATATGCTTTAAAGAAATAAAAACTATAATTTAGACCTTAATGTACAATGTAATAAATAACGAACACCTCAAACTATTTTTTTTTAAACAAAATAGACCTCAACAACAATGAGCAATTACATCTACCAATGTTTTACTATTAAATAATTCATGTGCAATGGACATGAGTAGAGATGACAAAAGAATCGGTCGAACCTAAGTGAATGAGAAGTGGTTCAATTCATCAAGTCTAACAAGTTAAACGAATTAACCCCCCCAAACCTAACGAGTCAAGCATACAAAATCTAATGCACCGAGCCTAATGAACCAGTCTGAAAAAATTTCAATCCGAACATGCTCACGAGTCGCAAGTTAAACAAGTCGAGCCGAGCTGAATCAAAGAACTTAACGAGCATAACGAGCCGAGCATATATAAATATTTTTAACTTATATTAATATATTTTTTTAAAAAAATTATTTAAAATTATAATAAATATTAAAAATTATATGCCAACGATATTTACACATTTAATTTAAAAATTAGTTATGTTAAGATATATAAAATTGAATGTATTAATAAAAAATTTATTTGAGATTATGCAATAAAAAATATCACATAAATATCATTAAAAATATTTTGACATATAAAAAAAAAATTAGAATTTGATAAAAATTTTAAATTCGAAAAAAAATTGCAAATATGAAAAGAAGTTCAATAAAAAGAATCTCTAGTTTTCAACATCCAAATTCGTAAACTTCTTAAGAATTTCATCCTCTCGTTGTTAATCTCTCGTCTTGATGTCGATCTAATATTTGATATATATGAGCGCTTCCACAAGGTCTGATGTAAGTTTTCCTCTTCGTTTATCATAAATATGTCCACCGATACTAAAAGCAGATTACGATACTATAGTAGAAACAAGAGGTGCTAGTAGATCACGTGTCATTATAGAAAGAATATGATATGTGGTAGAATATTTTTTCTACCAATCTAAAATATCAAAATTCTTATTTCAAGAAAATTGATAACGAGTTTCAAAATAAATATTGAGTTCATTTGTAAAAGAAGCAGAATAATTTTCAGTTTGTAATTCACTTCATTTATCATCAAATACTATATTGTTGACTAAAACTATCTCCACTACTACCACTACTATTACTAAGATAACTCTCGAGAGGTCGTGAATAATAACAATTAACATTGGGCTATTTTGTTTCATAAGAAGCATATAAATTAGTAAATCCATTTGTTATGTTATCACTGGTAATTAAATGTGTAATATATAAATTTATAGAAATCCTATTGAAAATAAGGCATACTCCTTTTAATTTAAATCTTGAATCTATGATGCATGCATAATAAAAAATAAGAGAAATGTTATACCAATATTTTTTAAATTTCATTTGTATTTTATTAAGAATATTACTAAATTAATCTACTAGTTGATATTTTGTAAAATTACTTGTTAAATCTACAAAAATAGGAAGACTAGTATTAGAAGTAGGATAATAAATTTCATAACATTGATTTGTAACAACATAAAAAAGTTTTAAAAAATCAAAAAAAATATTAGTAATATCAGAACTAGATTTGTCAAGGTTAATATTTTACGTCTTATCATTAATAAAAATGCAAATAACTTGACAATATGACATAGTATTTTGTAACATCAAATATGTTGAATCCACCTATTATTTAAGCCGATTTTTAATTTTCTTAGTTTAATTTGGTAGCTCTACAAAAATTATTATATTCTTGTTGTCTCGAATTAGATCTAATAATATAAGAAATTATGGACCTAATTAATTCAATATGATGTGACATATATAACATATCATCTTTAACAACCAAATTTAAAATATGACACACTCATCTTAAGTAAAAAAGAGAACCACGAGTAACATATAATTGTAAATAATCTTCAAATTGAGAAATAACAACATCACTAGTACTAGTATTATCAAGAGTTATGCTAAAAATTTTATCTTTAATAGAATATTCTTGCAATATTATCATAATAAATCTATAGTTGATGTTGTTAGAATGAGGATATTCACAATAACGAAATCCTAAAATTTTTTATTTAATTGTCAAGATTCATCAATAAAATGAGATGTTACAACTATATAACTAACAGCATTATATGCACTTCATAAATCAGAAGTAATGCAAGTAGACATCGAATGAGTATTTGAAACTAGGAGTAGCATATTCTTTCATAAATTTTTTAAACACTTCATAAGTGAATGATAATGGCAAGTCAGATTGTGCTACAAGTTGTGTTATTCTTTCTCTCATTCAATTTTGTGAATATGTGAAAATGTCACTACTACTAACATTTAATTGAGATTGTGTTAAATCTCGTGTTTCCTCATTTAATTGACTTTTTCAAAAATTTCTATTAATGGTGCTAGTAAAACTACCAGAAATATAAGCCAACGAGCTGACTCATTTAGGGACCGCTTGGCTCGATCTTCAGCGGGCTTTCAAACCCAACCTTTGGGCTTGGCTCAACCCGCCTCATGAGACTGAGTTAGGCTCAGCTTGCTACTGTAGCGGCCAAGCGGGCGAGCTGGTGCATCTCTAGACATGAGTGATTTTTCTTCCAAAAATACCCTCTCATCTATCTCCTTTCTCTCTCTTCTCGATTCAGCAACACATTTCCACTGCTTGTGCGAGTCTCTCTCTCTCTCTCCTCAATTCTGCAACACATTTCCACTGCTTGTGCGACAAATAAGAAGCTAGTTTTGAAAGGTCTTGTGCCTTTTCTTATCAAGTAGTAGAGTGTGAAGGGGGTCTCTTCTATATTTGTTGAAAATATATGTAATTTACATGTGGATTTTGCTTCAATAAAAAGAGTATTTGTTGCTCTTTTCTAAATCTACCCAACTCTTGTATGCCGTAATCAGTCATATCTTCTAAAATACCATTGATCTCATTTTTTTCAAAAAAACAAAGAATAATCAGAATCAATTATTTTGGAGGCAAAAAACTTCATATAATTCTTCTGCCAAGGGATTGTTAGTATGTATAGAATTTGCACACTCTTTTGTTTCTTTTTCTCTTTCTTTTCTCATCTTCAACAAAACTCATTAAACGAAGTGACAAAATCGAATCTATGAAGCTACAAACCAGGAGGTCTCTACGAAGCACATTTAGCAGAACGATGATTTTCCATAAATAGGGCTAGTCTCCTACTCGTTACACATCCATCGATTGAGACAACCTCTTTGAAAAATGTGGTGGTGATTTTTAAGGCATCGGATGTCGTCCCCTGCCTCAAATTTGTAGAGGCAAATGACACAACTTTCTACTAGTGAACTAGGTCAGCAAACTTGGAGACAAAGAGAAATCGTTGGCTTAAAAAAGGAGAGATGCAATCAGAGCCATGGATACTGACAATCTGGAATTAGAGAAGAAGGAAACTATACTAGCGAGAGAGAGGATTTCAATATTATTTCATATCTCTATAAAATGTATTATACGCTCTTGTATATTAGAGCTTCATGATTATTCTAGTCTATAAAAATGAATGAAGCAAATGATTTACTATCATTTGTCATTATTACAAGAGAGGTCAGAGAAGATAAGTGTGAAGAATACGACAAAAAATCTGAGCTAGGATGGAAAGTCTTCGACACCTCCTCAAACTCAAGAGGGGAAGCACGCAAAACTTGTCATCTTTAATGATATGCCTCGAGGGCCTATGACACGCTCTCGATCAAAGACCACGCACACGGCCAAATTATTACCTAATAATTTTTTTTTGTGTTGCAGATGAAATTTCTTTCGAAGACCTACAATGGGAACCAACCACCCAAGACATAGAGAAGTTATGTCATGTGTTAATTTGAGAAGAAGATTTGGCCAATGCAAATGGAAGCAAAGATAAATGTGGAAGAGAGAATTTGTCTTCCCTTTAACAAATCTTGTAACTCACCTGATTAAAGAGTTTTATGCTCTCGATTTTCTTGTGCTTTTTGTTTTTTTTATTTTTCCTTTTTAGTTTATGGATGGATATTTTCTTTAGTGTTATTATACACTTAGGAAGGTTGGAAGAACCATCGGGATGCTAGTCACACCAGTCTCAAGGAGAAGAAGCATCTTACTCGATTTGGTGCAACCAAGAGTACCAAGGACTCTCCTTTTTGGACGCTCATTCTCTTTTGGTCTTAGGACCTTTTTTTGTCTTATGTTAAACCCTAGCTGTTACTGGCAAGGTAGAGAGTTATTTAGTTTGTTATATTGCCTTTGTTGAGCAAAACTGGTCGAATGAATTAAGAGAACCATCGGTTCATTTTCTCAAACTCTCTCGTCGGCAGGGCTGCACCTGAGAAGCTTGAATCACATCCCCTAAACCATGAGATTAGTGGTGTTCTTTTTGCTGCTCCCTTCTATTCGTCCCTACTCAAGGGCTTGGAAGCTAGCAAGGTAGCAGACAATCCTCACACGCGCGCACTGGAGCATAGTCCTCTTGAGGAGTATCAAGTCTGAAAAGGTGTTCAAACAGCACATGTACAACCAACAAGCCTCCATTCGACTACAACTTTTGATTCCAACCAAATTTGTCCAAGATATTTTCAGGGTACCTTATCAACACATTAAGTAGGAAGCTTTAAAATTTCAAGTTATTTGGATAAGATTTGAAGAAGTTATGCTTTTGGAAAGTTGAGCAATTTTCTGGTAAACACAGTTTTTCTGACCAACAGTTTTTGTGTTTTGAAACATCTATATCTTTTAAACCGTAACAGATTTATCAATGAAATTTTCAAAGCACTTTATATTATTACTTAACAAGAAGCTATTAACATTTCAAGTCATTTGATGTAAGATTAAAGGAGCTACTGGTTGGAGTCTGCTTAGCCAACATTGAGTTAGCCGAGTAGCACATATTTTGTGTTGCTTTTATCTGGTGTTTGTGCAGCTATTAAACAGGTACATGAAGCCTATTATTTGGTATTAGAGCTACTTGACACATTACGTCTTGTTTTGGGGATGTTGTTTGTATTATTTAAAAGCCCTAGTTTTCGACAATTTCAACTTTGTCACACTATTTTGAGGAAATTTTGTTTTAGATTGATTCAGCAACTTTGAGATTTGTTTTTTGTGATTATTTGAGCTACATTTAGTGAGAATATGATGAGTAGAAGGGGGGAAATTTATAATAATAACCAGGACAAAACTATGTCACCAACTGAGGAACCTAGACAGAAGGATGATCAGTCTAGTGTTCAAGGTCAAATTGATGATATCAACCTTGAGTTAAAAAATATTAACCAAAGGATGTTGAGGAATGACCGTTCTAGAACTCCTCAAGAACCCACACCTAGGAGAAGAATCGAGCACCCTAGAAGAAGATTCCAACGTGATGAGTTTGAGAATGATACCAATTCTGAAGATGAGAAGTTTGCTTTTGAGCAAAATAGACGTGGACACAATGACGATCTAAAACATATCAAGTTATGCATTCTTCTATTTAACAGAACTTGTAATGGAGATGTGTTTTTAGACTAGATAGATAAGGTGGAAAAAATTTTTACTTATTACGGATACTCAGAAAAAGTGAAACTTCAGTTATTACCACTTGAGTTATGTGGCTACACAAGTTTATGGTGGGGAAATCTAAAAACTCAAAGGAGAAGAGATAGAGAAGAATCTGTCACGACTTGGAGAGTCATGAAAGCCCTAGTGAGAAAAAGATTTGTTCAAAGTCATTATAAACAGGAATTATTTCTACAAATGCAGAACTTAAGACAAAACTCTAAGTCAATTGAAGAATACCTTAAGGAATTTGAAACACTTAAGATCTATAGTGGAGTGGACGAACCAACAGATCTAGTGATAACAAGATTTATTAGAGGATTAAATAGGAAAATTAGTGACGTGGTAGAACTGCAATCCCTAAATTCTATGGACGTGCTAGTATAGTTTGCCCTAAAGGTAGAGAGGCAAGTGAAATGCAAAGGAAAGACACCCACTACTTGATTTCCTCCAAAAAACGAGAGCTCATTTAGACCACCGCCCAAGTTTGATGATAAAAAGTCGTTTACTAAAAATTCGCTTGTGAAAGGAAATGAGGACAGACCCTTAATCGAGGATGCAAATCATCCTAAAGCACGTGAATTTAAGTGCTTTAACTGCCTTGGTTTGGGACATATGATGGCTCAGTGTCCTAATCGTAGAGTAATGGTTCTTAGAGCAGACATAGGAGAGGTAGAAAGCTAGGACGAACAAGCAGAGGTTTCCAATTTAAGAGTCTGATACTCAAGAAGAGGTATTTCATGCCCAAGAGGGCCCGTTACTAATGGTGATCAGAAGAATTCTTGTATCCAATACTAGTGTTGAAAACTATCAGCAAAAAAACATTTTCTACAGTCGCTATTTGATTAAGGAGCGAGTATGTTCGCTTATCATAGATTGAAGCAGCTGTACTAACGCAACTTCCCAAGAGCTTGTGAATAAATTAGGTTTAGACACTACTACACACCCTAGCCCATACGGGTTGTGTTGGTTAAATGATAAGAACGATATTAAGGTTGCAAAGCAAGTAAATATAGATTTCGCCATTAGTGGTTATAAGGACAAGGTCCTTTGCAACGTAGTATCTATGAGTGTCAAACATTTGCTTCTAAGTAAGCCAGGACAATGACAGAAAGGTGTCGCAAGATGGTTTCACGAATTACAATTCTTTCAGTTTTTATGAAAAATTAATCAAGCTGGCACTACTCAAACCAGAACAGGTTGTCCAGTCATTTGATGTAAGATTAAAGGAGTTGCTGGTTGGAGTTTGCTAGGCCAACATTGAGTTAGCCGAGTAACACATATTTTGTGTTGCTTTTATCTTGTGTTTGTGTGGCTATTAAATAAGTACATTGAAACCTATCACTAGTAGTATCTTTGTAGTTTAATGGGCTGGGTTGCACCTTAGGGAGCTAAGCCACAACATAGCATCAAAATTTGCCCTAGATGTTTAGTTTGATTCATCTCTCGTTTTTTGGTTGGATCTCCATGTTTTACCTACTAATTTACCAAAAATTATTCCAAACAACAACTACATCTTCATGTCAAAAAATAAAGGTTTAACTCATCTTCTCAAACGTTTGCCGATTATATATTGGTTTCCTCCAGAAAAATTAAATAAGTGAGACAAAAATTGGTCTACCTTGGCAAAATTGTCATCAATCCTCTTTTCAAAATAAACTACCAATTGACAAATCTACCCCAAGTTTCTCCATGCTCTACCAAATCAAACGCACTTTCCACAATTAAATTAAAAAATTTCCGATAAACTTTTCTTAAAGAAAATCAAAATCATTTGAGAAGGTCATATTTTCAAGTTACGGGGTTAAAATTTGAAAATCAACACACCGAGAGCTGGGTGATTTGTTGTCATTAAAGCAAAACCACAACTTCCTAAACAATACCAACAAAATTAAGAGTTTTGTAAACTCAGAATCACATTCCTAACACAAACAAACTTAGTTGTGACTTACCTTTCATATCAAATTTCAACTTTTAAACTTCACTGCATCTTTTAAAATAACAAAAAGAAAATGCGGAGTGCATCTACCCATTATTTTTATCTTGATTAGTCATTCAAAGTGCATGTTTTTTTGGCACATTTCTTTTAACTAAAATCATTATTTTGAACTCTTAATTTCATTATTCATGCATTCAACATTTTAATTTAAACTTTAGTTGTAGTCTCTAACGTGTAAATGTAGACTCATGTCAGTAATACATAATTAATGAATAAATAATTGACCATTCGCCTTTCATGCACGGAATATAAATTAATGAATGAATAATTCAAAGCTAGACAGACTGAAATTATTGAAAAGGTATCTTCCACAACAGACAGCTTGCAGGCTTCGTTGACTGAACTAAAAAATACAATAATAAACCCAATTATTTTATGAATTTTATAGGCCGGAAAGTTAAGACACTTTTTTGTCATCTCTTACAGATACAGATACATTATTTCTCGTTGGAATAAACCACATCGATCGACAAAACCAGCTAATCTTAACTACAAAAAAACCAAAATCCATTTCTGGGTTGTCTGACTGATATGTGAGTTTCAGACATCTCAATCTCACGGCAACCAACAGCAGCTATGGCCGCCCAAGTTGGAGAAGAAATACTCAGCAAAGTCTCTCTCAATGCAAGCTCTACCAGAGGAAGAGTCATCACCTGCAAGGGTAGAACAGATCCTCAAACTCTCCCTCCATTCTTCTTTGATATGGGTGTTTGATTTTCAATACTTTGTTTGTTTATTGAAATATAATGATTAGCTGCCGTTGCTCGGGGTCCGGCGCAGCCGTTTGTGGTGGAGGAAATTCGAGTAGACCCGCCGCGGAAGAAGGAGGTTCGAGTTAAAATTATCTACACTTCAATCTGTCACACCGATCTCAGTGCTTGGAAAGGGGAGGTACGACCATCCCTGTAAACTCCAGAAGTCATTTCTTTTGACGCAGAATTATTAGAAAATTTGAGATAATCTCTAAAATTAATAAAATAGTTATATTTTTTTCATATTTATCGGCCGCAAAATAGTATTCGTTGTGCGACTAATAGAATGAACCTATGAACAGAATGAATCTCAAAGAGCTTACCCTCGAATCCTTGGCCACGAAGCAGCAGGGTAAGGGCATCACCATCTACCCATTATTAATTCGAATTGTTTTTTCTTTAGCAAGTGGGCCGTCGTCGGTCGCCAGAAAACTTAAAAGTTATTGGCCGTTGCAGAGTGGTGGAGAGCGTGGGGGAGGAGGTGAAGGAGTTGAAAGAAGGGGATTACGTTGTTCCTCTGTTCAACGGAGAGTGTGGGGAGTGCGATTACTGCGGGAGTGAGAAGACGAACATGTGCGAGGCGTTCGGGGTAAATCCGATGAAGACGGTAATGGCAGCCGATGGAAAGTGCAGGTTTTGGACGATTGATGGGAATCCCATCTTCCATTTCCTTAACACCTCTACTTTCACTCAGTTTACTGTTCTTGATTCTGCCTGTGTTGTTAAGATCGATCCCCAGCTTTCTCTCAAGAAGATGACCCTCTTAAGCTGCGGTGTCTCCACTGGTACTCTCTCTCTCTCTCTCTCTCTCTCTCTCTCTCTCTCCTTAAGCCCAAGAAGCATTAGATAGACATAACGACTAACAACGAAGGTGAAAAACAATAGTCAAATGGTCAAAAGCTGAAATATTAAATGGTTTCTTTTGAGTTTAAAAACCAAACAGTGACTTATCTTTACACAAATATTAGTCGACCGTCTATTTACTGTTTATATTCCAGAAGTCCAGCTCTAAAATGAATTATGATGTTTATGATTCAAAACTTTATTTTATAAATTAATTTTAAAAAATTATCAAACGATATTAAATTTATTTAAAAAATTTATCAGATATTTATTATATTATAAGAAGATAATTTAAAAATTTTCGTAATTTTTTAACACTCGTATGATTTATTATAATTATTTTATATTATTTTATAAAAATTTACGTATGTTTTACAGTGAACGACTAATTTATTAGATTTTTGGTAGTTTAAAATTTGATTCGTTAGTATTAATACTTTAAGATTTAGTTTAAAAAAATCATAAAGCTGAAATTGAAAAAAACCCAATATTAAAACCCGAAGATAGTTAAATTGACAAATACCCGGAAAACGAAGAACGATAGTTAAATTTCAATATGATGTAGGAGTTGGAGCTGCGTGGAACACCGCAAATGTGGCAGCCGGATCGATAGTTGCAGTTTTTGGTTTGGGTGCAGTGGGATTGGCTGTAACTCTCTCTCTCTCTCCTCTTATTTTTTTTTTGGGTTGCTTTGTTCAATTTCTAGCTCTCTAAAACACCGCGACTTTTTTTTTATCTCCATGACCGTGTCGGTCAGTCCCAAAACATTGGCACCACACAGCTCAAGGACATTAATGCCCCAGTCCGTGAGTGTGTCCAAGCCAACAACCCAATTTTGGGTGGAATATATAATAGAATATTAATTTTATTTAGGTTTGTTCCTATCAACCTTATTTAATATCTACAATTGTCACCCTCTTTCAAAAACTCGACAAAATGAAGTACAACATGTCCCAAAAAATGAGTCGAATTATCCGACCCAACGTTAGTTTATTATCAAAACAGCAGAAGTCTTGAAAAAAAAAAACTTTAGCTAGGATCCAACATTATTAGGTTAACGCATAAGTCCAATAGAGAAATAAAAAATAACATGATAACATATGTTCAATGACAACCGTGCAAAAATAAAAGTAACGAAATAAAACCAATTAAAAACAAAGTGAGAAAAAAATTTAGTTAAGGTCTCGATACCTAATCATAATATCATCATCAATATTAAGATTGAAATTCTATATTTTAAATCTCAAAAATAAATAAATTAGTTAAAAATGACTCAGTAACGAGTTGGTCGAAAACCAAAAATCTAGCCCAAAACTAGTCCTGAACCGCGATCCAAAACATCCCGAGCACACATTTAGAAAAAGTAGGAAATAGAGTAAGTACTAACCAAAAAGAAACTGAAACGTTATAAAATAGATAACAGAATAAGGGAAAACTCCACAAACATGATCATTTTTTGTCTTGACTTCTCTTTAACATTCCGAGCAAAAAGATAATAATTTAGAGCGAGTTGATTAAACTCAATAAAGATCTTATCACAATAACTGCGTGAAAAAATTAGTTTTATTTATTAGTTGAAATCATATTAATATTAAAAAATTTTACCATTTTAAAAAGTGATTTTGTGAACTAATAGAGGGCTGAGTACTGAAAACAGTGTTACATACTGTGTTGTATTGTATAGAGAAATTAATGTTCTCACCATTTTTTGTGGAAAAACTAACACAATCAAAATAAGGTCACTCTCCAAAGATCAATCATGACATAAACAAACACCCAGATCAGATTTAGAGATTTTCGTTCGAGAACACAACGTCAAGAACACAATATAAGGCATAATGTGTAAAAACCATCATGCACACGATAAACAAGCGACCCTAAGTGCAGGTCCAAAATAGATGAAAGCTATGCTCGGAATATTAAGTGAAATATCATACATATTGTAAGACAAATATATTGCAAAATAAATATTTTGAAAACTATGATGCATGTGTGATTATAGTAAAGAAACTCCTAACTCGATGGTCATGAATCTTTTCGTGCCTAAGAACGGTTACTCAAGAATCAATTTGAAATCAACAAACTGATTTGAACCTGCGGTAATAATGACATCATAATTCCTTATAAAACTATAGGAATAATGGTTAGGTGCTACACTGGAAATGGAAACCAACCTGGAAGAACTTGACATAAGGCTATGAACTTGCCCCACCATTAGTTCATGAAACACGTGGCATTCATCCTAAGGCGAACTAGAGATGTTAAACGAGCGAGTCGAGTCGAGCCGAGTCGAGCCGAGCTGAGCTGAGCTGAGAAAGATCCGGCTCACCGAGCCTGCCGAGTCGAACGAGCCGAGCTTAATGAGTCTGCCGAGCTTAACGAGCCGACTCTAAAAAATTTTTAACCCGAGCCGGCTCACGAGCCACGAGTCCAACGAGACGAGACGAGCCGAACCGAACCGACCCAACGAGCATAATGACCCGTTCGTTGCTAAGCGGTCTAATTTTCAGCAACGGTCATCACCGTTCTTTGACTCTTTAATGTTTAGTGTGAGAGAAGAAAAAAAATTGAGGTGAAGAAGACTGCTAACGATTGCCCAGCGACGATGGGCGATCGATCACCCAGTGACTAGATCGCCCAGCGGTCGGACGATCGATCGCCCAGTGACTAGAGAGCTAGGCGATCGATCGCCCAGCTCTCCCGCACCTGACGACGATCAAAGATACTCGAGGAGCCGAGCTTTTGGACATTGCACTTTCATCGGAGACATCGGAAAGCTCGCCTAGCTTTGCCCATCGTCGCATAGCGATGATCGCCCAGCGATTGGACGATCGATCGCCAGCTATCCCGACCCCGACAACTATCGAAGATGTTCGAGGGCCTGAACTTCTGGACACTGCGCTTCTATCGGAGATGTCAGAAAGTTTGCCCAGCTTCACCCACCTTCGCCCATCGTTGCAAGGCGATGATCGTCCAGCTTGCTTGTCAGGCTCGCGAGCACGGATTGTCGAGCTCGACTCGGCTCGTCTGTGCGGCTCGAGTCAAACCCGCTCATTACTGTAGCGAGCCGAGCAAGCTCGGTTTGCTACAGTAACTAGCTGAGCGGGCGAGTTGGTGAGCTAGCCCGCCAATTTAACAACATTAAGGTTAACCAGCTAGAGTCAATGTGTGGTCGACCAAGCAACAAAGCGCGATCTATTGACAACTAGGGTGTCAACCTGAACAATAGAGATGTAGTTGAATGAAACTAGATGTGATCCACTAGATATCAGCACGCAGTTGGGCAGTGATCACCACATAGTCATTATCTGACGTCACATGTTTGACCTTTCCAATTACAATGTTTGAACAACCAAGCCCACAAGCGGTTGAGCAGACACATGGGTCAATAAGTCCATCATTGATATGTCATGATCACGAAGTGGGCCTAAACAGAAACATGAGATTGAACAACCTAATTCTCAAATAGGACTTGACCACCCAACCCAAAATTATGTTTGATAGTGAAAAATTTATAAAAAAAATTGAGTCGTGCCTCACAAAGAATGGGTCGAACTGTGCAAAATAATCACATAAAAATAAGATTTTTAAAAAACTTAAATAATGCAGTAAAATACTGTGCAAGAAATAAAATATCAATCATTCAATAATTTATACTGATCGCTACAACAAAAGAATTCCTCATTACAACAAATAATAACCCTAGAGAAAACAACAAAAAAGAAGGACAAAGAAGGATCCACTCCTCAACAATTATCAGCAACATTAGCTTACACAATTCTATTTTGGGAGATGGAGGAAAATCTTTGCAGTGGGTGACTAACTCAGTAGGGTATCTTATACTATATTTAGATGGAAATCTAAAACTGCTTTATTATTTTCTTTCAAAACCTCGAAGCAGCTATAAAAATGTAGTGTATGAATTTACTTTCAAAAATATTTTCTTTTCATTTTAAAATAGGCTTCATGAGTAAAGAATTTTCAAATCACAAACAATTATTCACTATTTCAAAATAGGTTCAACAAGCCAAGGGTGGAGTAAGTTTGAAAACATTATTATATACGTAGGTAACTATCCACAAAACCACACATCTACCATTTTGTTAGAAAACAATCCTAGTGAAAAAAGCGGATCACATGGATCCTTCCAGCAAATTATCACAGAAAGGCCGCGACCAAAAAATCTAGCAACACCTCATGAGCTAAAAAGAAATTGAAAAGTGATGGTGTTCCCATGATCAGCAACATTACATTCTATAAATCAAAAGATGATTGGCGAGCAAACTCCAACACGACATCACTCAATGTACTAAATAAAAACATCATGGTTAGTTGAGTCATTCGAAACTCAAGGACCGCATCATCACTGCCTTATTACCTATTTCACAATGTAAAACAAGCAACCTTCGCTCATCCGAAGGTGCATACAATCGACTCAGGTTGCTTTAGTTGCTCAGCCAGATACATCTCAAAAAAGTTGAAGACTGATATCAAAAGGCTCTATTAGTCGCAACATAAGCATCCAATTTGACTTCAGATATTTTGGTTGCTCGGCCATTGCAACCCAGAACACTAGAGTACGATATTAGAAATGCTCGTCCAACTCAAATTAAAAACAACTCATTAGGCATACATATAAACGATTCAAATGAAATATCATGCACTTGAAATTTAAATGTGTAAAAAAAAACATACATATATGTAAAATCTAATGTGCTGGCGACCAGATCCTGTCAAGGTTTCCATAGGTGTCAATCCATTAAAATAAGTTATGAAAACTATGCAATCCAATGCATTAAAATATAAAAACCTTTGCCTCAAAGACGACAACAGCCTAGATGCGCTTGCAAGACCAGGCACTAGAAATAAGGCATCGAAATAAAAAACGCCAGAAATGGAGCCACTGGCAGAACCTACAACCAACCCAACATCAAATTCCAAATCAAATCTCAGATAAAGAACACAAAGAAATTCAAAGGAAACTAATCGGGTTTAGCAATCTTGGCTGACAAAGGACAATGTCAAACCCTAGTCAGTACATAAAGACAAAATATTTGTTGATCCTACATTGACACTAGGAACCCAACCAAGTGACCACGATAAAACTTCTCACAAAGATACTAAGTGGTCAATTATAACGACATAGTAGTTGACCAGACTCCACAAAAGTCAACCAAGGCCATGGAGAGACCCTTCAGACACTGTTCGACTAGATCCTACAAGGGTCAAGAAGACACTGCAACGATTGACCAAGATACTGTGGCGATCGACCTAACGCAGCAGTGACGATTGGTGGGTCGACTTTCCCCAACAAAGGTCGACTTGTGGGTAGACCCATGGGTTGAGAGTCAAGAAGACACTGCAATGACTGACCAAGATACTGTGGCGATCGACCTAACGCAGCAGCGACGATTGGTGGGTCGACTTTCCCCAACACAGGTCGACTTATGGGTACACCCATGGGTTGACCTGTTCACAACACAAACTAGCTGCTAACATAGTGCTCCTCTGATCAGTCGAACTCATCCAGTGGTTAACCTGAGACAACGTTTCCAGTGATGAAGGTCGTGGAAAATTGTCTCATTTCATCATTTTTTGCCACCAATCGACACTACAACCTACATTAAGTTCAAATCTACTAAAATACATATAAATACCTAAAGGATTTGAGTTTTCAAGCTCGAATCCGACATCGACATAAACGAAACTCTAACGTCAAAACTAACGAAAACAAAATTTGAAAGAGTTACCCCTTCAAAAAACTTGGAGATCAAGATGTCAGAAACTCAACGAGAGAGGCAAAGCTCTCCAACGAGCCTCTCTCTCTCTCTCTATATATATAATTCAATTCAATTTATTTAATATATATAATATAGTATAATATTATAAATATTAAATAAATAATACGATTCTGAATTTTGGACAATCCAAAATTCAATTAAAATTTATGCCTAATCGCGAAAATTTTAAACTCTAAATGAAAATTCACCAATGACAATTTGATTTAGTTTACTAAAATCTCGTGATCCAACAACACAATATTTCTGAAACTCAATGAAAGTTCAACGTTTCAGGAATTTTTTCCAAACAAACCCATAGACAACGTACTCATCTACCCAATGTGAGGTTTCATAATTTCACTATGCAGAACATGAAAACTAATAGTTTGATCGATTTGATTGAAAATATACACGTGGACAAATAACAACGAATCAACATAATTCGAGTCATCGTGAAACAAGTTGACCTCATAAAAAATAATGATTACAAGGATGGCGGATATTAAACCATACTCGTGGTCAACAATACACATGTCACGAAGTTGAACTAGATGTGTTTTTGCGTTGGTTTAAAAAAAAGAAGAAAAATCTGCCATTTCTACTGATTCTCATACATCGACTAACATAAACCAGATTCAACAAAAAAATTCAAGTTTTTGTCATCGGAATCAAATTCCAACAAAAATATACAAAACTTAACGAAAATAGATGAAACTGTTGCAATCTTGTTGAATGTATTATATACTTGTTTCCAAATAGATGAAACTGTTGCAACAGTTTAATCTAACACTCCTTTCCTTCATGAAAATGAACAGGTTGCTGAGGGAGCAAGATCTAGAGGAGCATCCAGAATCATAGGTGTGGATATCAACCCAGAGAAGTTCATAAACGGTACTACTTTCCAAATGCTTTCAATCAAACTTATCATCCACTAACTCCACCAATCCTTTTAGTTGAGTTCTAGCACCTATCATTCGGTGACCCACTTAAACTAAAAAACTCATCTTACAGTGAAAGTGATGAACTAAATTACAATTAATATCTCTTCTTTGCCTATTATTTTCTCTCGTATGTATTTCTACATAAAATCTTCATGTTTGTGATAAAAATACACCAATTCAATTCACTTACTCTATGAGGAAAAGAAACCATCGTAATTATAGTATGAGAGCCACTATTGGAATATGGCGGGGAAGAAGCAATGACGACATGATGGGGTGAGGATTAGATGGCCACGGCTTAAGGTGAATGGCCATAGGAAATGAATGTCGTCAAGGAGAGCATCGCTCGACTGCCGGAGTTGGAAAGGAATATGGCTCTGCTTTCGGGGAAATTAGATTCGCTTGTAGATACGGTGCAATCGGCATCACCCGTACAGTGGGATAAAGGGAAAAAGAAGGTTGGATACGAACCTGGGGGCCAATCGAGTTGTTAAGTAGAGAGCTTCCCAGCACAAGATAGAGAGGATGCGTGGAAAGGAGAGCAACTGAATCGCCAAATGGAGATGCCTATCTTTGCGGGTGGTGACCCTGACGATTGGATTTTTTGGATGGAGCGTTTCTTCGCGCTACAACTGTTAGCTGAGGAAGAGAAGATTCATTGGATTGCTGTTCATTTGGAGGGAGAAATGCTAGCCTGGTTTTAGTGGGAAGAACGAAGACGTCCATTCCGCAGTTAGGCTGATTTTCGATTCCTCTTGCTGGAGCGCTTTCGATCATCGCTCGAAGGAACTTTGTCAAAGCAATTTCTGCTACTAAAACAGATTAGATCAGTGCGAGAATACAGGCAATTCTTCGAACGAGCCGCTTCCCATTTGTCGGACCTAATCGAGCATTTATTGGAGGCGCAATTCATGAACAGCTTGCGAATGGATATTCGCGCTAAACTATTGGTATTACCTCCATCTGATCTTCGCCAAATGATGTTGACTGCGCAGCGCATCGAAGATAAGTTTGCTCTTTTTCAATAAACAGGACCCGGTCTAGGTGGGAGAGGGACTAGACCATCCAAATCATGTTTGACAAACCAAATGTCCACCTATCTGGCAACGACCCGATGCCTCTCAGCGGGTCCAGCTCAAGGATTGCCTTCACCACCTACGCACTTAGCGCTACCAATGGCCAAATCAGCCCCTGTTAATCCACCATTCCGCTTAGCGTCAAGATTTCGTCGACTGTTGGACTCTGAGCTACTGTTGAAGAGACAAAAGAGACTCTACTACAGATGCGATGATAAATTTTATCCGGGCATCGCTACAAATCAAAGGATCTCCTGGTTTTAGTTTGTCAAGAGACGAACAGCTTACCAAAGGAGGATGAGTTACAAGAAGAAGACTCACCGGAGGGCGCGACACACCCAGAGACAGCCAAGCTCGCACAATTATCCCTCCATTCAATTGTAGGTTTCTCTTCACCTAATTCAATGAAAATCAAAGGCAAGATTTTCAGCCGAGAAGTTGAAGTTCTAATTGACAGTGGGGCAACTCACAATTTAATCTCTTTCACCATCATCAATCAATTACAGATTCCATCAGAGCAACATGGCCACTTGAGATGATGACAGATACGGGCATGACCGTTCGGAGTGCAGGTATCTGTAGAGCACTCCCATTGTTCTTTCTTGAATTTATGGTGGTAGAGAATTTTCTTCCTCTGGAATTGGGCAGTGCAGACGTGATTTTGGGGTTCAAATGGTTAAAAATGCAAGAGGAAATGAGAATTAATTGGGGATCACTCACCATGACATTTCTGTGAAAGGCAAACAGGTTATATTTCAAGGCAATCCTAGCTTGGCAAAATCCTTGATCTCCCTTCGATCTTCGGTAAAACACTTCGAGCCAGGAGACACAGGATTCCTACTAGAGTCATAAGGTTTAACTACAAAGTTGTTCCCCAAAGCATCTCTGAAGATAGCAGTCATTCTAAATTCCTTTTAGGAGTTGTTTACCAATCCACACGGGTTACCTCCCCCAAGGCTCTAGATCATCAAATTGTGCTCGCCCATGACACCCTTCCCGTGTGTGTAAGACCGTATCGATACCTCCACAATCAGAAGGATGAAATCGAGAAGCTAGTGGGGGAAATGTTAGCTACAGACATTATTCAACCGAGTAGTAGTCCCTTCTCCAGCCCGATTATTTTAGTGAAGAAAAAATAGGAGTTGGCGCTTTTGTGTGGATTACCGAGCCTTAAACAAAGTCACCATTCCAAATAAATTTCTGATACCACGGGTCGATAAACTTTTGGATGAATTGTCCGACGCCAGTATCTTCTCCAAATTAGATTTGAAGTCGGCTATCACCAGATAAGAGTTCGACCAGAGGATGTTCTCAAACAACTTTTTGTACACATGAAGGCCATTATGAGTTTTTAGTGATGCCATTTGAGCTTACTAATGCCTCTTCGACATTCCAAGCTTTTATGAATAAGCTTTTTAAGCCTTTTTTTGCGACGCTCTGTACTGGTATTCTTTGATGATATATTAGTATACAACACGAATTTCGAGAGGCACTTACACCACATGAATACAGTCTTTATGATCATGAAAGAGCATAAGTTATATGCTAATTCTTCTAAGTGTTTCTTCGCTCAACCACAGCTGGAATATTTGGGACATATCATTTCAATTAATGGGGTGGCTGTCGATCCATCTAAGACTAAAGCGATGTTATCTTGGCCTATCCCACACAATCTTAAAGAGTTGAGAGGTTTTTTAAGATTAACTGGTTATTATCGAAGGTTCGTATCCGGTTATGGTAAAATGGTTTCCCCCCTAACAACCCTCCTCAGGAAAGAAGCTTTTACTTGGTCGGAGACTGTTAAAGCCGCCTTCCAACAACTTAAAAAAGCTATGACTCCGATACCAGTCCTGGCTTTACCAGATTTTTCCAAGACTTTTGTATTAGAGACCGATGCTTTGAGTACTAGCACTGGGGCAGTCCTCGTGCAAGGGTCATGTCATTGCTTTTCTCAGCCAAGAATTATCACCACGTGCTCAGTTAGAATCGGTGTATGAACGATAATTATGAGCCGTCGTTTTATCTATCACCAAATGGTGACCATACTTGCTTGGTCGTCATTTTGTAGTCTGCACGGATCAGCGCAGCCTTAAGTACTTGTTGGAGCAATGGTTAGTGAGCTTGGAGCACCAAAAGTGGCTAACAAAGATTATGAGATATGATTTTGAAATTCAATACTGATCAGGATTAGAGAAATTAGGTTGCCGATGCACTATTCTGCAGACCTGAACTAGCCACACTTGCTACCTTGTCGTTCACGACCCTCTTACCCTGGAAGGAGTTCCATGCCGAGATGTTAGCTAACAATTATTTGTCACTTATCTTTTCTTAGCTCCAGTAGCATACCGAAGCCCCAAAAGGGCACTCCTTGAAAAATAGGCCATTGTATTGCAATGGACACCTAGTTTTAGTCTCCAGTTCAGCTTTGATCCCAGTGTTGCTTCAGGAATTTCATGGTTCGGTAGTGGGGGGTCACTCGGGGGGATTCAAAACCTACCAACGACTAGCAGCGGAGTTCTTTTGGAAAGGTTTACGCAACTGTGTTTAACAATTTGTAGCGGCTTGCGATGTCTGCCAACTTAATAAATATCAAACCCTATCCCTAGCGAGGTTTCTTCAACTTCTGCCGATTCCAGCATCAATTTGGGAAGATCTCTCCATGGACTTCATCGAAGGCTTATCTAGATCAAAGGGGTACAATACTATTCTGGTGGTTGTTGATCGCCTAAGTAAGTATGCCCACTTTTTTGCCATCAAGCATCCTTTTACTGCTCAATCGGTGGCTAATTTGTTTGTCAAGGAAGTTGTTCGTTTACATGGTTTCCCACGATCAATTGTAAGTGACCGTAATTAGGTCTTTTTAAGCATTTTCTGGCAAGAACTCTTTAAAATGCAAGGCACGATGTTATGTCATAGCTCCGCTTATCACCCTCAGACAGACAGTCAGACTGAGGTAGTGAACCGGTCTTTAGAGACTTACCTACGTTGTTTTGCATTAGACAAACCTAAATCATGGGCTCAATGGCTAGCTTGGGCCGAAATTCGGTACAACACTTCTTTCCACACTGCTATTCAAATATCTCCATTCAAAGCAGTTTATGGTCGAGAACCACCTCCATTGATTCGAGTGGGGACGGGTGACTAAGTGGTTCAATCAAAAGAGGACTGGGACGCCATTATTAGAACATTACAGACTCACCTCTCAAGAGCTCAAGCACGCATGACAGAGATAGTTGATGGTAAACGACGGGATGTGAATTTTAAGGAAGGTGACTGGGTGTTAGTTAAGTTGCAGCCTTATCGGCAACGCTCTATGGCAAAGAAAAGATATGAGAAGCTTAGCCCTCGTTTTTATGGGCCTTTGATTGCACGGGTGGGACAAGTTGCATACAAATTACAATTGCGAGAGACCTCCAACATCCATAACATGTTCCACGTTTCTTAGTTACGCCAGGCAGCGATAGGCAACAAGGTAGTGACTACACCCTTATCTACTACTCTATCAGAGGAACTGGAGCTTCACGTGGAACCGAAAAAGATATTGAATGTGCGGCCAAGTACTGATGTTATTCAAGATAGGGGAGAAGTTCTCATTCAATGGAACAGGCTACCTACAGAGGAGGCAACATGGGAGTTTTTTGACGCAATAAAAACTCAATTTCCTCAATTCAACATTGAGGACAAGGTGAAAGTTTGGGCAACGGATGTTGATAGAAATACACCAATTCAATTCACTTACTATATAGGGGGAAAAGAAACTTTGGGGAGTTACAACACAAATAAATGGAACAATTATATTTTTTTTATTGTTAGTTTTTAATTTCAATAAGAGAGGAGCAATGGGAAAAAGTAAGGGGGGCGAATAGGAACACTTGAAGAGTTACAGAGGCTCTAGAACGCCTCTATTCTTTTTCATGAAATTACTATTTTTTGTTCAATCTATATTCGGAAAATCTGAAATACAAGAAATCCTAATAGTTTGTTCTTTTATTTTTATTATTATTATTGTGTCGTAGCATATAAGAGTGTGGCAGTTGATTATTTTGCACCGTGCATGATGAACAGGGAGAAATATGGGAATAACAGACTTCATAAACCCACTAGACAGCGACAAACCAGTGAACGAGGCAAGTCTTTTTTTCCTTCATTAAAATTGATTGAAGTTCTATCTTTTTATGCCAAGGAAAGAGTGGAATTGCAGAGAATACGAGAAATGACGAGGGTTGGAGTGGACTATAGCTTTGAATGTGCAGGAAATATTGATGTTCTACGAGAGGCCTTCTTGTCAACACGGCCTGTAAGTTTAGGCTTTGATCATTCTCCGATTTTCAAAAAGTTGTGATTATGGAATAAGGAAATATGAAATCTGAGTAATAATTGGGCAGGGATGGGGATTGACTGTTGTGCTGGGGATTCATCCAACGCCGAGGATGCTTCCTCTTCATCCAATGGAGCTTTTCTCTGGACGAACCATCGTTGCTTCTGTCTTTGGTGGTTTCAAGGGCAGGTCTCAGCTTCCTTCTTTTGCTCACCAGTGCATTCGTGGTGTATGTTCCTCTCTCTCTCTCTCTCTCTCTCTCTCTCTCTCTCTCTCTCGCTCTCTCACTCTCACACTCACACACACACACTCTCTCTCTCTCTCTCTAGCATTTAGTTTGGCCTGTTTCTCTCTCTATAATATTTATAATTAGGCAAATAGTGGTCTCTCGTGCCGGATAGAGTTGATTAGGCTTGTGAGTCACTCACAACCCAAGACAATGTGAAATGGTCCGACCTAAACCAAGCATGACAAAAATTGTCACCAATCTAGGGAAAGGCACATGATTGGGTTCAATTTTGCCAACTGCTAGGCCACTTTGAGCTTATTACATAGGTACAGATTTGAATTTGAAAAGGCTAGGAATGATTTTGTGCAACATCTTGATGAGCCCTATTCAATACAACCAGAGAGGTATGTTGAATAGAGAAACTGAGTGATATTTGAATATTACTACATGATGTCACATCTTGATATTGGTCCAAGATGGTCCAAGACAGAAAGAGAAACAATCCAACCTTAAAATGAAATAAATCATCTTATCCTTAAAAGACCATCAATTACTATAACAACACAAGACTTGACTAAAATAGAAGCCAAAATCCTACAACTTTTGGGTAATCCTAAGTTCCAACAATGACACCACAGATAGTGCAATAATAAGAAGTTCAAATAATATTGTGCGAGAAAAATAATAACATATAGTCTAACATTAAATATATAAACAACTAAGGGGTCTCATCTCATCAAATAAAACTCATTAAGAAAAATAAAGATAAGAAAATAATGATCAATTTCACTCTTGCGTCAGTGATATTTATGACTAAGATTGAAAGAGATGAGTCGACTGGACTCAATAAGGATAAAATATTGCATTTAAACGAATAAGCAAACTAAGTATAAAACATGTTTATAAAAGAACTTACTAGAAAGTATTTCGAAAGGAAAGTTTCAAAAACCCACTACTGCGTGGTACATACTTAAAATAGATATCCACTTAATAATATAAAAATTTGAATAAAAATAAAAGTACTCACGAACTATGGACACACTATTTCATAGACATACAATCATAACAATGACACTCGGCAATTGCAAAATCACGAAAAATCTTGATCAGATTTAGGTTTTTGCACCTAGAGACATAACACATACAGCTGTTTCATTACTCTAGTTAACAAATAAAAATATATTCCTCCAATGCCTGAATGTGAGTAACGAAACATAACTCCTACATAAGTCGATCAAACTTAGTTCACACAACTAAGTTTATCAATAGAAATAAATATAGTTTGCTCAAATAAAAATATATTCAGTTTTTATGAAATGGTGCAATGATGGACATTAAAATAAACTTTACCTCAAATCGAGTCTACCAATGCCAAAGACCAAAACTTGGGAAGTTAAATAGTTATTTCCACTCTCGGTACTCAACATAAAAACGTCATTATTAGTACGGGTGGGCAGAACCGACCCACGAACCAAGAACTGAATCGAACCATTGGTTTCGATCCCAATTTGCTAAACCATGGTCGGTACTTGGTCCAAACTTCAAATTCTCATCAGTTCTCAGCCTGGTCCTCGGTACAAAGACAAAAATCTCGAAAAATCAAGACTGGACCGATTGTTAAAAAAGCATTTAACACAAACCACACTAGACCGAAAACTCTGCTTCACTCTTTAGCTAAACTAAAGCACACTACGAGTCGCACTATCGCAGTTCGCATTCGCACTCCAGGCAGAGAGGTAGAGACTCTGGACGCTCGGCTCTCGCACTCGCAGAACCCTCAGCTTTCCAGTGTCGCTCGATCGTCGAGCCCCGTCACACTTAGCCCTCCTGAAGCCCCAACGCACTCAACTCTCTCGATTCCCGAAGCTCCAACACACTCAGTCGTCAACCCTCCAGAAGCCTCGACGTCTGACATGTTATTTTGCATTTGTGCTTAGCTCAATCAACTAAACACCCAACGGTTGACATCCGATGACCGACGACTCCCGAATCTGCTGTGATTTGCGTAGCCTCTCTTCTATTACAAAGGATCGATTCACCCTCTCTTGTGTCCTGTCTTCGCCGAGGACTCCACACAGTCTCGCACACTCTGCCTTTCACAGGCTTTTACATTTTGTAAAAAAAAAAGAAAAATTACCAATTTGAACCTTAAACTATTGGGTTTCAAATTCTGAAACCTTAAAGTATAAATTTTAACAACTCAAACCTTAACCTATTGAAAAACTAACAAAATAAACCTTGACGAACGTCATATCTCCGTCCGTTCTTGAATTTTGCCGTAGAACGAACGCACTGTTGAAAACACAGTGCGTTCGTTCTAAAATTTTGCCGTCGAACGGACGCACTATTGAAAACATAGTCCGTCCGTTATAGAACGGACGGAATCTCTACAGCATCGTTCGTCCGTTCTACAAATTATGGCTAGAGCAGACGGTCAGTACCCTCTAAGAGTGTGTCCGTTTGGTAGATTATATCAGAACTATAAACTCATTTTCCGCGGAAAATTATCGACAGCTCGTGATTTTCGCTCGACCCATCACCATTTTTTTGCCAAAAATCAACCAAAATTTACTTCAGGTTAGGTTACATTATTGATTATAAATAATGTAGTTCGATTTTTAGGTAGTTAAAGTAGGAAATCTGAAAGTTTCACAGAGAGAACGGTCACCACCCTCAGAGAGTGCATCCGATCTCTGTAAATTTCACCGAGCAGACGATCACCACCCTCGTAGGGTGCGTCCGATCCCTTTAATTTTAGAGAACGGAGGGTGGTGACCCTCTAACAATACGTCCGATTGCCCAATTACGGAGGGTCACCGCCCTCCAACAATGCGTCCGATCTATCTGTTACTGAGAGCGGAGGGTCACCACCCTCCGACAGTGCGTCCGATTTATCTATTTGCTAATACCATGTTTTTTTCTTTTCGATATTTGCAGATTATCGTCATAAATGGCTGAGAGATTAGTTAATGCAAATGAGCCTGCGAACATAGAGTAGTATTCGGAGGAGCATCCTCCCATATACAGTAATATTCAAGCATTCGATCACTTAGATGGTGATGGCGAAATAGAGGTGCATTCAATATTGTAAACCTTAGACGATGAGCTTCAATCACCGTTGAGGTCAGATGATGATGAGACGCAAAGTGTACAAGTAAGGAAAGATAATTCGGATGATTTTGTTTTGGGTAAACAATATAGTTCTTTACAGGCCATCCAAGACGTAATACGAGATTATGCTTTGAAAAATGGATTTGATATCAAATTCGTTAAAAGTGAGAGGACGAGACTCACTGCAGAGTATCAAAAAGGATGTGATTGGCGATTGCATGCTTCAGTCATGCAAAATCAGTTGACATTCCAAATAAAATCTTACGTTAGAGATCACAGTTGTGCAATGATAATTGATAATAGACACGCTTCGGCAAATTGGTTGGCAGTACAATATTCAGATAGGTTCAAAAGTCAACCGGACTGAGAAATTTCTTCTATTATCGAGATGGTGAGAAATGAACATACGGTGAACATTACGCTCAGTCTTACCAGAAAAGCAAGAAGCAAAGTAAAAGAAATCAATTATGGGAGGGGAGAAGAACAATTCAAGCTACTCCGTGCATACTCAGAAGAAATATTGAGATCAAATTCGGGGCGCAGTTGCGGACTGCTTGGTAGTATCTCTGTTCCCTTTGTTGTACCCTTAAGAACTCTGTTCTCTCGGCTGTGCCCATAAAAGGACAGTTGCGGACTGCTTGGTAGTATCTCTCAGCCTCTTCACCGGCAAAACCAATCAACTGATTGACAGTCTCTAGAGTAATGACAAATTCTGTACCCAATATGTATGTCTTTATAGTTCCTAACCTTCCAGAAAAGCTCATGTTGGCGTAGAATAAGCAAACAATACAGTCACAGCTATCGCCCCGCAAATCCAACACGCCTTGGAGGCCGATACTAGCAAGCATCTCTTATATGCCCAAAGATTTCCAACCTCTGGAATACACATACTTGAAAAGCATAACTAATTGATGCAACAAATCCAACTGGTACTGCTCATCACAAGTTTGGCTACGAAATTCAGCAGACCAAAACTGCGCCTGGTTTGACCGTGGCTGCCTCACTAGTGGCCTGTTTGACGGTTCGGCTTGTGAAGACGTCGGTCCCCGACGTTCGGACGGTCTACCCTTTCGCCTAGCATATAATCTCTCAACCATTTCAGTATATCCCTATGACGGTAATCTGCAAAGATCGAAAAGAAAAAAAATGGTATTAGCAAATTTAAAGAAAGGATGCACTGTCGGAGGGTGGTGACCCTCCGCTCTTTGTGCAAACAAATAGATCGGACGCACTGTTGGAGGGTGGTGCCCCTCCGCTCTCAGTGCAAACAGATAGATCGGACGCACTGTCGGAGGGTGGTGACCCTCCACAATCGGGCAATCGGACGCACTGTCAGAGGGTCACCACCCTCCGCTTTCTAAAATTAAAGAGATCAGACGCACCCTGTGAGGGTGGTGACCGTCTGCTCGGTGAAATTAATAGAGATCGGACGCACTCTCTGAGGGTGGTGACTGTACTCTCTGTGAAACTTTCGGATTTCACACTTTAACTACCTAAAAATCAAACTACATTATTCATAATCGATAATGTAACCTAACCTGAAGTAAATTTCGGTCGATTTTCGGCAAAAAAATGGCGATGGGCCAAGCCGAAATCGCGAGCTGTCGATAATTTTCTGCGAAAAATTAGTTGAAGGTTTTGATGTAATCGACAGAACGGACGCACTCTTAGAGGGTACTGACCGTCCACTCTAGCCATAATATATAGAACGGACGGACGATTCTGTAGAGAGTCTGTTCGTTATAGAACGGACAAACAGTGTTTTCAACAGTGCTTCCGTTCGACGGCAAAATTCTAGAACGGACGCACTGTGTTTTCAACAGTGCGTCCGTTCTACGGCAAAATTCAACAACGGACGGAAATAAGACGTCCGTCAAGTTTTATTTTGTTTATTTTTCAATAGGTTAAGATTTGAATTGTTAAAATTTATTATTTAAGGTTTCAGAATTTGAACCCAATAGTTTAAGATTCAAATTGGTAATTTCTCTAAAAAAAAATTAAATGGGAGGAACCGGGACCAGTCATTCTCGAGACAAAAATTCTGAGGACACGGTCTGATTTCTATCTAGGCTCAAGAGGGGACCATGCCTAACCCTAATTATTAGGCATTCAGATTTCAAGATTAAAAAGTTAAAGTGCAAAAACATGGTACAAATTGATTTGGGGGCCAATAGGGTCAAAAAAAAAATAAAAAAACTAGTCTAAAGTGTAACCCGAGTCGAACTCGCTTGAACCACAGCTTCCGGCCAATTTCCCTCGGATTGCCATTATTTTTGCCTGTAACCAACCAGACTCACAGTCTAATATTTGTGTGCATCAAATACAAATTTTCAACCATAAATTTGGGGTTTTTAATCCAATTTCGCAAATCCTAAACAAAATCCCAAATCCTAGAAAACTTGGGGACAAAGAGTGGAACTCGACTTAATCTTGAAATCCTTCAATAATCTCTACGGATCAACGCCCTAAGATCATCGCTCGACCAATTTCGGCACTGAATTTATGATTATCTACACGCTATTCCAATGTATCTAATTTCTCCAAATATACAACATAAGACCATAGAGGGGGAAATAGAACATCAGTTTACGTTCAATTCAGACATGGAACTGCTGAAATTCTCCAACACAAAATTCGGCCCCTCTCCTTTGTGAATACAATGGCTCGCCTAAGAGAAGGTGGCCCATTAAAGTTAATAAGGTTTTATCTAAGTAAATTATTAGAAGTTCAATAGAAACATGTCTAATTACATATAATGAAATTGACGGACATTTTTACATATGGTTTCAGGATGTGAATTTGGATGAATTCATAACTCATGAGCTTCCATTGGAGAATATAAACGAGGCACTTCAGCTGCTGATAGAAGGAAAATGTCTTCGATGCCTTTTACATCTCTAATTTCTTTCTTTATTTTATCCCGTTTCAAGAGGATATATTTGCAATCGAGATATATCATTGTCATCTCTCAAACGAGTCTCGCATATTGTACGATTCGTTTTTTTTTTAGTATAAATTAAAATAAAGTTAAATTCAATCTGTTTATTGTTCAAGAAATTAGCAAAGGCATTTAAGAAAAGTCAGAGATCTTAGTGTTTAGTCCTCTAGAATACTTGAATACATTATGATTGGTCCAACCATATGGTGGTTAACCCAGGTATAGATGATCTTTTTATGCACTCCAAAATGAAAAATAAAGTATATAAGGGTTAGAAGTTTGTGTGAAAAGATATAGAAATTATACTAAGCTTTAAACTTTATTCTAAATAAAAATAAACCAGAGTGGGAAAAGAGATATCCCATCAAGATTTGTTGATTTAACTATATTATGATTATATTGAAAAAGATAACACGAAAAGAAGAATGGTAGATAACGAAAATGTGACAATCGATTGAGAAAAAGACTTACATTTACATTGTTAAAAATCAAACGCTAATTGAAAAAAGATAAAATTGTAAAAACAAGGATACCAAGATCTATGTAAAAATTCATTAAAAAATTTAACTATGGAAGAAATTCACTATAATCAGATCATGATGCAGATGAATTTTGTGATTCAAACAAAAATATGCAGAATAATGCAAAAAATTCTAATATTAAATATTGATCGTACTTGGCTATAATAGAATTCGAGTCATAAAGAATTATAACAATCTTAACATTTACACAAATTTGACACAAGAGATTCAAAATGCAAACTTATTAGCCCAAACCAAAATTACAGGATTGAAATTGACCTAATAAGTTTACCAAACTATAGGTTTACTAAACCTTTTTGTGTGATCAAAAATATTTGTTTGCAAACTCAAATAAATATATATTATCTTATCTGGATTTTCTAAGTCTAATATGCAGCAATTGCAAGAATAAATAAGAGAGAAGGGAAAGTGAGTGTATACGATTTCTTAATACAATTCGACCAATTTTGCCTACATCGGAGTTTCAAGACTCTTCCTTGAAGATTCCTTCCACAATACCCTTTCGTTATAACTGAATGATCTTTCTAGTGTCAATCAAGTCTTACGCTTACTTTTCTCAAGTGCACTCTTTAATCGTTTCACAAATAATTAGAGAAGAAGTATTTTGAAGGTTTTAACTCAAAAGTCTTAACTCTCACAAATATGTTATCTCAAGTTTTTGAATAAGAGAAAGTTGGACTAACATTCGAAAATAGAGTCAGAGAAAATGACAACACTTCACTATAAAAATCTCTAGGTGAGTTGCACAACATAGTGATATTTTATTTACAATCATTTTCTAATTTCTTGAGTTATGGGTGTCCTCGGGTGTCTCCGATCGTCCACAATATGTTTGTTAGAGATATCAAAGAGTCGATAAGCTTTTGCAACTTAAGTTGGGAGCTACCGCTATAGGTGTCCATATATCGTGAATTGGACATCCGCAAAAAAGCTTCAATTTGAATTCTTATCTCTAAGCAAGACTTTAAGAAGATCCTCTTGAGTGTTTGCATCTGTCTCTAGACATTGGCAATTTGAACTTTGAATAATACTACCTAGGGAGTGGACATTCTACACGTTACTCTAGGCATCAACTACGAGTGTTGCTCTTAAGGTCCGGGCATCCACAAATCTATTCTCAAGTGTTTTAACGATCTAAATGGGCTTTCATGAATTTCACTGGGATTACGTTGTGGGTGTCCGTGAATAAAACAACTTTTGAGATTGAGTGTCCGCGAAATGTTTCAATTTTTATATGGCTTTGGACTAGGGTTTCGTAGCTCATCTGAGGGCTTCTACTTAGTCTATACTCAGATTTTTTCAAGTCATTTTTTTGTTGAATGTTATATATGAATTTAAACTATTTTTGCATATTCAAGTAAACACATTAAAAGTTCTAAATACCTATTTACTAAGGTACTTTCAATGGAAGTGAAAACATATAAAATAAAAATAACATTTCAATTTTCATTAACTTATAATTAGTATTCAGTTAATTACATTAATCATCAAAATAATTAAACTTAATACATATTAAATAATCTTTCCTTTTTTATGATGATTACATATATTCTAAGTTAGTAATTCAAATGCATGTATCCTCTCACATATTTCATAGAAAATTAATCAGAGTTTCCATTGTTTTCTTTCTCTTCCTCTTAGTCATTACAAAAAAGAATCAATGCATCAATGACAATAATAAGTCTAAATATGGATAATTCACTCGCAGAGTATATAAAACAAAGGTAATGAAATGACAAACATCAAAACAAACGTTTCCAAAAGTAAACATAAATAGAGAGAGTTCAAAATAAAAGATGCAATTGTATAAGAGTACAACAAACGAAAAACGAAGAGAGCAATCTAAAATTTCCAATGAATCTTTTTCGAGTTAAATTGAATGAGACCTAATTGAATATTAATATTATTAAAGGCTAATACTACAACTGCTCGTTGAGGACTGAATCCCCGTCTTCGTCTTCTTCTTTACTTTGAGTGTTATATCTTGTCCTGGTGATGAAATATTTTGTTGTATTAATTTTCTTTTTTTGGTCTGTATTATTCATTGGGTGTTTGACATTTAATTTTTGCACAGTATTTTAATAGATTATTTAAACTTATGCATTATCTGATTTCTTATTTGATCACCATGTGGACTTCGACCCACTTTTTCTGAGTTAGAGTTCATTTTGTTTAAAGTCTTCTGCTGTCAAACTTATCTTTGGTTGGGCGGTCAGCTTCTCTTCGAGAATTTAGTTGTTGAATCTAGCGTTTCTGTCTCGGCCTATTTTTGGGTCGTGATAGAAATAAATTTGTATTAAAGTTCAAGATTCGAATGTTCTTAGAAGTGATCATTTAAGAATTTGATAGTGAAGTGTCTTAGACTTTTATCCGCCGTGCATGGAAATTGTTCTAACACCTAAATGAAATCTTTAGAGTAAGTCGAGATGCCACTGAGAATGTATTGTGTTGTCGTCCACAGGAGGATGATAGTTCTTTTTCGAATTTGTTGGCTCGTAGGTTAAAGCACTAGGATTTTTTTTGAAATCATTGTTTGGTATACTTTGAGATTGCCTTTAGAATTCCATTTCTTAAATATAAGTCGGTGAACTCACTTGGGTTCGTTCGTGGTTGGGCCTATCTACTTAAACGTTGTTGATTCATCTTATAGTGTGGTATAAGATTTCCAGATTTTGTGTACCTTCCAAGTTCTTCCACATCATTTTGTAAATCATAACTCAGCAGGACTGATTGTATCGTGTTCAGTTTGTGGATGGAGTAGTTGGAGCAGATCCTTCAAGATGAGCTATCTCCTTTGAGTTTTCTAAGATCAATCCTCATTGTCAATTTGCACTCTTGTTTAAAAGAAATGGTGATGATGAGATAACTTGTCAGAATGTCATAATTGGCTTTGGGAAATGCCGTGATAACTTTCCCAGGTTGGATCTTGTTCAGATGTCAGGAGCATCTTGGTTGATCGATAACCAGTATAATTTCCCAAGTGCTTTTTTGAATTCCTATCTTGAACCTTGGAGATGTTCACTCTGGTGAAAACTTGGGAGTGTTGGACACTTTGCTTTTTATTTGGTGTCATTTAGTTCGGCTTTGTTCAGTTGTCGCTCGAACCGTTTTTCTCTTCCTTATCATCCTTGCCTCAGTGTTGGGTTTGTTGTGGTGGAGTTTCGAGGGCACTATTAATGTTCAATGCTTCCTCGTGAGTCCCTCTGTACAAAATTTGTTGTCTTGCATTGTCGTTGTAAGTTCTCTGCAAACTCGTTATTCTATGGTTAGAGTTGTTCGATACAACCTCTTTTGTATTCCTAAGAGGTGAAATATCATTATTTCTTGTTGGCGAAGGAAGTCCTCTTGGTTTGCAATGGGGGTGTAGCTGTCCTTATTTTTCTTCCTGTGTAGTATGTGTCGTTCTCGGTCGGGTGGTATGAGTGGTCTACCAGGTTGTCAGTAGAAAGCCTGGTAGGATTTGATATTGATGGGTTGGGGGTTGGCGGAGCCGTGAGACAACATCTATGTATGCTAGATGTATGTAGTCATTTGGTTGTACTTCCTAGTTGACTCGTTGTGGTTGCCACCCAACCATGAGATTGATCTCCAATTGGTTTGCCTTTAGTTTCTACTTTGGTTTCAGTCACGTCATCCATGGAAGCCTCAACAGGATTGTGGATGCGAGATCCTTGTTGCGAAGGTCGTTCGCTGGGAGATTCGTTTGCATTTTCGTTGGATGCGATTCCTCTAAGTTTATTTGGGTCAGGGTCGCGACTCGGGATTCTAGGGCCACAACTCATACCCTTTTTTTGTGATGGGGTTGCAGCTCAATATTCTGTGGTCGCAGCTCAAAAGTTGCTTTGATGCCGATTCTTTTCTCTTATTTAAGTCACGGCTTACGCCTCTTTTAGGTCTCAGTTCAGCTTCAAAATTAATCATTTTTTATTTTTATTAATGTTCAATTTTTTATCTACATAATAACATAAAATATATTAAAAACTCAAAACTTAAAAACAAATATTAAATTTTGCTTGTAACGATGATAATAACTCTAAATTTTATAGAGTTATCAAGTTTCTTCTTCCTTAGCTTGAAGAGGTCAGCAACATAGTTTCTTTAATTTTTTTTTTTCTTTTTCTAAATTGCAAGTTTTGATAAAAAAAATTGCAAACTTATCCGAGTTTTAAAACTCTCAACTTTGCTATAATACAAGATATTGAAAGTTGAATGTTAATTGGAAAAAGAAAAAAAAAAATGAAAACACGGACAACGATATTTACATGAAAAATTTTTTTGGGTAAAAGTAACCGACGTAAAAAAAAATATTATAATTTAATCAAAATACAAATGAATTTTGTGACTCCATGAACAATATATAACCTGGTACAAAAAATCCTAATGAGTTTGAACTAATTAACTAGAATTCAAATTACATTGAACTCTATATATTTTCATCTACATGTCAGTTACATACTAACCAAGAAACTCATACATTTTGTCTCGTAATTATGTCTTTAGCGACAAGCAATCCTCATTATCATAAGATGGTTGTCTTAATATTAGAAAGGTTTGTGCTGCTATGCTATATGGCCATCAGAGCTTGACTTGTCATATGTTTTTTTCCTTTTGTATTGAATTATGGTTTGTTATAAGAAGTTTAAAATTTACTATTCAAATATGTTACTATCTTTATGACATTAATAGCAAAAGATTTTCTAAGCGCATAATATTATTATCTACAATGAGTAGATGTTATTTTTGAAATCACTGCTTATATACCTGGTATTGGCCATAATTTACAAGAACATTCTGTAGTCTTAGTAAGAGGGGGAAGGGACGGTCGATATCGTCACTATCATCAATATCGCCACTATCATCAATAAGAAATAATAGTACGTTGAAAAAGTATTATTGCTAAGACTCAATTCTGCACCACCGATAAAGCGATCGAATCCAAACACATTTACTTTTAAATTAGAAAGAAAAACTATCATATTGGGACTTTCAATTTTCCTGTTTAATACTCGCCTTCTTTTACTAAAAGTTATGTCCCTCTCTCGCTACGTTCTCTCTTCTCGCTCCGCTCTTTTCTTTTATCGCTTCGCTCTGTCCTTAGGAGGTCAATCAAATCATTATCTAATACCAGTAAATCGCATTAAACTCGATGTCTCAAGGTGAAATTTCAAATTGACACCACGTGTAAATTTTTTGATTTGCAATTAATTGTCAAGAATATAGAATAAATCAAATTAAATATTTTTAAACTACTTTATTATTCATATAGAACTTGAATATGTGCCTACATCACACATATACTATCCACATTTTTAAACTACCTTACGTATATTGCAAATAAGTAAAAGTGCAACCCCAAAGGATCTCAGTTGGTAACTCCAACCTATCTTGACACACCATGTCTCTTGGTCTTCTCCTCGCCTTTGATTTTCCTTTAAGTTGTTCATCCTTTGTATTTGAAAAATAAGAAATAAACAACTGAACAAGCTTTTATAAAATCGAGTAAGTAAACCCTTACATTAGATATTTACCGAAGCATGCATAAAACTCATGATCTAGGTATAAACTTATCGACATATACCATGATGAATGTGAATGATGACACACAAAATATCATACATCATGTGATTTTACGTGTAATGCGGATGACAAAACATATATCAACGTGACAATGTAAATCCTATTATATGTGATAAAACTAAATATTGTGATCATATATCAACATGTCAACGTAAATCCTATTATATGTCAAAATATAACAATAGATGTAGTTTGACGTAAATATGTGAATATAAATAATTAAAACAAAAAACTTCATGATTTTTACCAGAAATAATATACATACATACGTGTGCCTGCACAAACAGTGTTTGTGTGCGCGTCTTTCTTTATTTTATTTACATGTGACGTATATTATTTATAAATTTATTATACTATTATTGTATATTAATTTATTGATTTAATACATATATACCTACCAATATATTTAGACAAAAATATGGGACAAGTATATACAAAAACTATAGTATTCAATCTACAATCTTTATTTGTACTAACATTTACATATTATTGTTAGCATCTATCCTTTATTCAATTAAATTTTTACATTAGTCTTTATTATTAAGAAAAAAATATATGAGACAATTAAATTTAACAAATAATTAAATATATAATAATTAGGGTAAAGATAAAATAAAATATTGAAGTATGAGGTATTTTTCAATTCAACAATTAAATAATTTTTTTCGTCGATTTGAACATTAAACTATCCACCATTAGCAAATCGAACTACTCTTTTAAATGGATGTTAAAAATTATACAATTTAAACACTGAACTATAAGATATTTTCAATTCAAACTACATCACGCACTCAGTGGAAAAGCTTGGAATAATCTGTTGGAGAAAGGTTTGATTTTTCTTCGAAATATTCATGTGGGTAGGCGATGAATTTATCCGGTATTAATGAATCATTTCATTTCTTTGCAGACAGGCTGCCTTCACAACGAAGAAAGATTATGGCAAAGAAGAGAGAGAATACATTGAAGGGTTATTGTTAAATTAGTGGTGAAGCTCAAAGTGTTCCACATCAACAACATTCAACAACACTACATAATTTCAATTCAATGTTTGAATTGAAAATATCTCATAGTTCCGTATTTAAATGGTATAATTTTTAACATACGTGATTCTATTTGTTAATAGTAGATAATTTGATATTCGAATTGATGAAAAGAATTATTTTAGTGATTGAATTAAAAAACAATTCAGTATTCAGTATTATATTTGATCTTCACCTTTTAATTATATAGGTAATAACAATACATAAAAGTAAAAATAAGAATTAAAATTGCAAATTTTTAAATATAATATAATATTTACATAATAATAAATTAAGTATAAGAAATTAAAAAAAATGAACAATTTTTAAAAAAAATGAACAATTTTTTTTAATTTAGGTAAAAAAAATTAAAAAGTAAAAACTTAAAATGGATTGAGTCAGGGTTGCGAGCCGAGCTCACAAGCTGGCTTCTGCCACCCCGTCCAACCCCGTCCCAAGATAGGCCGCCGAGCCCGCCCAGTCTAAGTGGAACCAAGCGGGTATGCAGTCTTATTACTTAATGGGCGGCTCAGAGGCCTTATGGTGATAGCTAAACCGGGATAAGGTTAAAAGTGAGGCGGACGCCAAACGACTCCTTCGTTCCGAGTTAGCTATCTTTTTCAGTTCCGTCGTACGTGTGTCGCGGATGGCTCTGCGAAACCAAGAAAACGATTTTCTTCGCAAAGAGAGCTAACTAAATTTTCCTCCGGCTTTCTGTACACAATCTGTTTTCTCTTCGCAGTTTTCTGTCAGTTAAGTGTTCTCTTTCACAAATCAACTGTGGCGTTGCCGGAAATCCTCCGATGTAAGCTTTACATTCTTGCTTCGACCGCTGTGAGGTTTTCAGGCGCTTCAGGTACCCATTTCAGGGCTTTAAATCTTTGTTCTGGTGGTGTGTGAAAGTTTCGGATTTGCTTTGGAGAAATTTTTTTATCCTTTTTCTTTTGTTTTGGAAGTCCCTATTCTGAATAGAGCAATGTGAATTCGGTTTTGAGGATTAGAGACTTAGGGTTTGTATCGCCCGTTGGAAAATCTTGTGTTTTCGGTGTTACACTGCTAGGGCTAATGGGAAAAGATATGAAGGGCAGGTCTAACCGCCTTCAGAGTTCGGACCCTCCGGAAGATTGGGTCAATGGGTCCTGGACTGTGGATTGTGTTTGTGGTGTTAATTATGATGATGGAGAGGAGATGGTGAATTGTGATGAGTGTGGAGTGTGGGTACACACACGTTGTTCACGTTATGTGAAAGGAGATGATATTTTTGTATGTGACAAATGCAAAGGCAAGATTGCTTGTAATGACAGCGAGGAGACAGAGGTTGCACAACTTTTGGTTGAACTTCCTACTAAGACCATGAGAATGGAGAGTAATTGTGCCTCAAATAAGCCTCCCCGCCATCCGCGCAGGCTTTGGACTGAGAAACCAATGGAGGAGAGGGTGCATGTCCAAGGAATTCCAGGCGGTGAGCCTACTTTATTTAGAGGATTATCATCAGTATTCACTCGAGAACTATGGAAGTCTAGTGGGTACGTTCCCAAAAAGCTTAACTTTCAATACAAGGAGTTTCCTTGTTGGGATGAGAAGTTAGAAACTGGAAGTAAAAATGACGAAGAAAATGAAAATAACGGTGCTGGCGTTCTCTTTTCTTTATCCAAAGAGACTGTATTGCCTACCCCAGTTGCAACTTTGACTGATGTGAGACGCAATGTCAAGAATGAAGTTTGTGAAAGGAAGGCCTTCTTGAAAGAAAGTAATAAGTGGGAAATTGACGATATAGATATTAAGCATGGTATGGAGAAAGAAAGAAGCATCCTTCAGCCTGTTTTACTACATTCAGGTAGTGGAAAGAAGGAGGATCCTGTCACAACTAGGGATCGGAGTGGTAAGAGGAAGGCCAGAGCTCCTGACAAGAAAGATGATTTGAAGAAAATCGTATCAGATTCAGCTAAAACTGGTACTTAACAACTTTATGCTACCTTGGTGCTATCTATCCTCATGTTTGATCCACATATAACCTCATTTCATATTTCTTTTGTTAGTGCTTACACTATCACGTGAGGAGAAACAAACGGAACTTCATGAAGGCAGAGGTCAAAATAATTCCAAGATTGACAGTCAAAGTACTAAGAACAATATTTTGCAGGAATCAGTGGTTTGTGGGCCTGTATTAGATGTGCCTGCTACAACAGATAAAAGTCTTGAACAGTCCAAAAATATCAAATCACCTCATGAGCTCTCTTCTGGTGCCTTCTCTTCTGTAATGTATGAGAATAATCTTTTCAATGGATCAGAAAGAAAGGAAGAGAAGGCTGGCAGTCAAATTCCACTAGTGGTAATTAAGAGTTCCTACAAAACTCAGAGTCCTGGATCCTCACTGTTGGAACGAACTGATGCTGGAAAATTTTCTATTCAACAGGAGGTATGGTTTGGCCACATATTTTATTTGATATTTTTGTTGCATATTATAGTTCTTTGTGTTACTTGGTTGTTATATTTGCCTCTTTTCTTACTGCTTTCAATATCAGATATCTTCAAGACAACTTTTCATTGCTGATCTATTTTCTTTCATACTTTTCATGATTTTTTTATTAAGCTATAGATTTATTTTATATACAGCTATTATTTTAACGCTGGTATAGATATCAGGAGGTATATATTGGTCTATCCATATGCTGGTATCAAATTGAAATTGCTAGTCAACTAACTGCTACTTCAAACTTGAGTTAGCTTTTTCTCATAACTTTTATATTCTGCAATGGCCTTAATTTCTTGATGGCTCTTGGAGGCTTAGAAACTTTTCAAGCTCTGGCCTTTGTTTTTTGGTTTAATGTTGTAGACGAATTTCAGTGAGAAGTGGCTGTTTTGCACAGTTGTCGCAATCTATGTAAAGATATAAATTTGATGTCAACCATCATGTATATGCTTTTATAGTTTCCAAAAGTACTCTATCTTTGTTCATGAAAAACTCAACTGAATGAGACTGTTGTGGAAAATTTGACTGATTTCTAATTTGTTTTTCATCCATATTTATTCACATCTATGAGTAAAAATATATAAACAGTAGAGTTTTGATAATATTCTTAAATTTTAATCATGGGTCATTAGACTGTCTTCTGGTAAAGTTAAAGGGATGTAAGAACAATGAAATCGCTTTGCTTCACAGTAATAAATCCATCACTCTTGTTTGTTTCCCTGCAAAGTTATATATTATTTTTTGAGAAACGAAAATATGTATTCCTATTGTATGGAAAAAATATTAATTTATTTTGGTATATGGAGATTGATGGGAGCATAAATACATAATAAGTGAAACGGAAGTCTTGAATATGTGTAGAATGATGGACTAATTTGCACATGACACTTTTATTTATTTCCAATGTTACTTTTGTTGTTATTACTGGTAATATTTTGGGAAGTTTGGGTGTTATACAATAAAAAGAAAATCATGGATTGCATTCAATTAGGATACATGGGAATCGTTAAAATGTTTGCACATTAATGGAAACTTTTGAGGTTTTGTCGGGGTAGGTCCTTCCCCTACATCTGTATTGTACATTTTTCTTCTCTTGATATAAAAATAATAATAAATATTTTCCATAAAATTTAAGGCTAAATTCATAAATGTGGAAGTTCCTATATGTCAACCATTTAAATTCGTTTGTATTTTATTCTTTAGAAAAGATACCTTATTCTAGGCCATGTTTCCCTACTTAATTGGAGTAACGGGAAGGGATGAGGAAGGTGCTTGAATAGAATTGAATTACTGAGGGGAGAGGGTGAAATCGAAAGGAGGGGAGAAGAGGCAAGAAGAGTAATAGGTGGAAATTTATTCCATTTCCCTAGTCAGTAAACATCACTTTGTGGCATAGGGAGCTAAATATCATTCCTTATTCCCCTCTCCTTTTAATAGATATGGCATGTATATCATATAAGATCGATTACTTTTGAACGATAATAGAAAAATTCCATTTGCTTTGGTTTTCTTTGTGTCTATTTTCATTGCTGATATTGAGCAAAGAAATGGATATATCTTCTGTGAGAAAATGGGAGTTGATGATGAGATGGTGGTTACACCTAATCATATGTGGGCCAAAACTTTTTTAATGATGAACAAGAATGGAAATGATGGTATCTTTATTGTGTTTTCAACTTACTCCTGTCTAAATGATATTTACCTTTCATATGACAGGGAGATGATGCAATGATTAATGTTTCAGATGATAGTGTTAGAGGTTCAGCTCGATTTGTTGCTAAGTCTTCTGTTCAAGATCTATCTAGCGCCACACCAGAAGTAAAGGGCTCTATTGTTCTCGAAGATTTTGATGGCGATGTATCCTTGAACTCAGCACAAGCGAAAATGGAACTGCAGCATGATAGGGAATCACCAAACATCCAGTCTTCTCCTGGCAATGCAAAAGAACTGCGGATACTGACTGATCAGATGTCAGAGAATTTAAAAGTGAATGATGCTGCACTTTGCAGTTCGCAATCTGATGGCCACAAGATGCAAGAAGTTGATAAAGGTTCTGAAGTAGTAAGTGATTATTGTACTGATCAAGCTGATGGCCAATCAAGTGGTTCTTGTCACTATAAGGGAGAATTAGATTGCTCAAAAGGTTTCAAGGCAGTGGAAAGTTCTTCAGACCCCAAAAAGGGTTCTTTGTTTTCTGCGGAGCAATCAAAATCTGGTGGAACTGTTTTGAACTCACAACCTGTGCCGAATCATAAAATTGCGTTGCCTGTTGGAAAATCATCACCGGTGCCAACCACAATTGTAATCACTACTAAATCATCTTCTTCTGGTAGCATTAAACCGGTAGATGTTACTAATCCTCCTTTGACTTCTCAGCAGAGGGTAATGTCTGGTAGTAGTGCTAGTGGTAGGAAAGAAGGTAACTCAAGTGATGCAATTAGGGATGAAGAGAGGGAAGAAAAACCTAGGAAAACAATAAAAGAGCAACCAAAACCAGATGCCAATTCTTCTCCAAAAGTATTGATGTCTAACAGAACATCACATGATTTTGTTTCCAAGAGAAGTTTGTCAGGATCAAAAGATTTTGTAGTTTATTCCTCTTCCAAAGCATCCTCAGCAAATATTATCAAACCTAATACAGGGTCTGGAGAGTCCAAGGGATCACAGCGCAATCAGAAGCCTCTGCATGCTCATAACAAGACTGCTAGTTCAGGGTTGCCTCAGAAAGGCGAAAAGTCTAACCAGACCCACATTCCCAGTTCGTCTAAGGTTACTCAGAACCATCCGTATCCTCCTGTGCCTTCAAATATTCATGCGAATCTCAGTGATGAAGAGGTATGAAAAGAGAGCCCTTTTTTTTATGAATAATTTTTTAGAAGACCTTTTTGTCTTGATTTCTATTGACTAATTTCCATATGTTTTGGCAGCTTGCTTTGCTTTTGCATCAAGAACTCAACAGTTCTCCAAGAGTACCTCGCGTCCCTCGTTTACGCCACTCAGGTAGCTTACCACAACTAGCCAATCCAAGTGCGACAAGCATTCTGGTGAAGCATTCATCAAGCTCTGGAGTAAAAGATCTCGGATCGGTAAGATGTACGGTTATTTACTCATAACTAAGTACTAGTCAGCCATGCTTGTTTCCGAATCGGTATCGTCCGTCTAATCCTGGTTCTTATGGGAGTCACTACTTAAACATAGTTATCCATTATTTCACAGGTTTCTAGAAGAAAAGTGAAAGATGTTTCAAAGGATTCAATTCGAAATTGTCGTGACCCTGATGAAGAAGCTAAGAAGACTGCAAGACTACCACATTCTTCCCCGGATCAGAGAAAAAATGTTGCATTGCCTGCTACTGATGCTTCAATGAAGAGGGATGACAGTAGATCGTCTCCTAGAATGGTAGTCAGGAAGAACATTTCCTCAGCCTCTACAACTGCAAGTAGTGGCCCTTCATCATCAACAGAAGTTAATGATCGTAACGTGTCATCTATACGTAATTCACCAAGAAACACTTCTGATGAAGATACAGGAACTGTTGGGGGTCCTGTTAATCGCACTTTGCCTGGTTTGTGAAAATGATTTATTTTTTATGATCTTTTGCTTTTTTCATTCTTAAATGCTTTAACTGATGAGGTCATTACATTTATGTGTTGGTCTGGATTTCTTTTCACATTGTCATTGTAATTACTATTGAGAATATTTGTATGTCTACAGGGATGATTGATGAGATCCTGAGCAAAGATAGGCGCCTGACATATGAAGAACTATGTAATGCAGTCTTGCCGGTATGTTCTTTCTTCAATCATTTTTTTTTTAGTTCCACTGGTGTTGTTTACCTCTGTGAATGGGAAAAAAATGGAGTTACTTATCATATTTCCAATAATAGATTTCTGCTTCTTATAACTGCGTTTGGCAGCATTGGCATACCTTAAGGAAACATAATGGGGATAGGTATGCTTACTCGAGTCATTCACAAGCTGTTTTGGATTGTCTGAGGAACAGATATGAGTGGGCACAGTTGGTTGACCGTGGTCCCAAAGTATGTTGAGATTTTTCTCAATATAGTACCCTTAGGTTTTTACTTACATTAACCTATGATTAGATTGGGTGAAATTGCTACATGAACTAAAGCCTGAAAAATGCTAATAACATGCTCTTCTAAACCCATTTTTAACAAATTCAATTGCATCTTCATGAAGCATGTGAGGTTCTAAGTGCTGTGAAGTTAACCTCTTTCATAAATATTGTGAAAGGTTTTTAACATTTTAGCTGTGAATGGAACCAGTAGTTTTATTGTTTAAAACACTTTGGACTGGTTTGTTTATAAAGTTTGAGTGTTCTCTTGATAGTGAATTTATAAAGTCTGTGCTCGAGTCTGTATTGAAACAAGTCTTTACTACCAACTGTGTGATAGAGTATTTTGATTATTAATCCAGAATTTTGATCATTTAACAGACAAATTCAAGTAGGAAAAGACACAAACTTGATGCAGATGAATCTGAAGATAGTGAGCAAGGAAAAGGGAGGACAACGAGAGATGTTGAGAGTAAAAGTCTTGATTCGCACAAAGAGGAATTTCCAAAGGGCAAGAGGAAAGCAAGAAAGCGGAGGCGACTGGCTCTTCAAGGTAGAGGAGTAAAAGATTTGAGGAAAAGAAGGAAAACCGATATACCTGATGAAGTTGGGCAGGTCACAATCTCGAGTGAGGAAAGCCTTTTCAGCGAGGATGAGATTCAAGACGGGGAAGGATGTCGACAAGGAAGTGAGGCATCTGACAGTTCAGAGGAGGCAGGGAACTTGTAGTTGGAATGTTTTCTTTTATTGGCTGTTTGATGGGTCAGTCATCACCTTTTAGTCTCCTGTTGTACAGAGGAAATCGTAGGAGACCTTTTTTGCCCATGGTTGAAAGGAGTGTGGTGGGTATATTGGGAAACATTTCATTGCCTTGTTTGTTAATAACTTAATGGTCAGAGTTGTATCATCTTACCCACAATAGCCAAATGTAGGATAGTGATAGGATTTGTCTTTGGTTTTGTGAAGCTTAGGTAAAGGAGATGAAATTATATGTTCCAACTTGAAACAGGTTTATGAAATGAAATACTGTTTTCTTCTAAATGATTGCTGCACTTCTCTGGTTTTAAATATATTGGTTGTTCTGGTTAGGTTGGCTGGATTGATTTTGAAGATGGTATGACTTCCATAAAAGATGAAGCATCTAATCTTACTCGTGGCTTCCTTTTACACTAAGTGAAGCAAATTCACCAGACCCGGATGAGAGGTTGACCTACTGCTGTCCCTCATGCTATCACTCCCAAGCTGGTGCAACAAGAACTTTGAAATCAAGCTGATGCACAGGATCCGTATTCAAGGACCTATGACGCGTTCTAAGGCAAAAAAGGAGGCCCTCAACTAATTGAAGAACTATTGCCTAACAAGAGGCTACACATCCTAGCATTCATAAAAATCGAAGTTTTTTTTAATTACATATGGGTGTCTAATGAGCCTGTTTAAAGTAGTTTAATTGAAATAAAAACTATGACAGCATGATAAGCTTATTTACATTTGTTGAGCTTTGTATCATGAAGTTACTTATTGGCTAGTTAGATTTGTTTTTATTAGGATTTGTTATTATCTTCTTGAAGGATACCTTTTCAAGGATGGTAAATTGTGCATACCGATTTGTTGCCTTCGCGAATCCCTTGTAAAGGAAGCACATAGTGGCAGTTTGGTAAGTCACTTTGGAGAGAAAATGATGCATCATGCTGTGAATGAGCTTTTCTTTTGACCACACCTCCTCGAAGATGTACATAAAATAGTGGAAAGGTGCATTGTGTACATAAAGGTTAAAAGCCAAGTACTCCCTCGAGGCTTATAGTTGTCCTTGCCGATTTCTAACCATCCATGGTTTGAGGTAAGCATGAATTTTGTGATAGAATTGCCATGAACGCCAAAGATAAAAAAATCCATTATTGTTGTTGTTGATAGGTTCTAAAAAATGACGCACTTCATAACTTGTTCAAAAACGGATGACTCAAACACATTGCTGATTTGTTTTTTAAGGAGGTGGTCTGCATGCATCGGATTCCCAATCTATTAGGGACACCAAGTTTTTGAGTTTCTTTTGGAAAACTCTGTGGAGAAAATTAGGAATCAAGTTACTTTTAGCACTTCATTCCATCCTTAAATTGATGGGCAAATCAAAGTGGTTAACTAAACAATGAGAACACTTTTGAGGAGCATCATGGGAAAGCGGCTCACCATTGGGATTTGTAACTTCTCTACATTGAATTCGCTTATAAAAGGAGTGTGCACAATACCACTAAAAAATATCATTTTGAGCTTGTCTATTACTTCAACCCTCTTATACACAAAAGGATCTCATCCTTTTTCCGTAACAAAGTGAAACTAATGCTGATGGTCCAACCAAGGCCGAGTAAATAAAATCTATTCATAAAATGGTGAGAAATACCATCAAAGGAAAATGAAGCTTATATCAAGCCTGCAAACTGAGGGCCAAAAGAGGTGGTATTCAATGAGAGAGATTTGGATTTGGCTTCATTTGATGAAGGAAAGATTTCTCCAACAAAGAAAATCCAAACTTCTAAAAAGAGTCGATGGTCCTTTCAAAGTTCTTGAAAGGATCAACAATAATGCATACAAAGTTGAGTTCCCAAGAGACTTCTAAGTGTCAACCACTTTCAATGTGCAAAACTTATTCTCTATCTTGGAGAAGAAGAAGGTGTAATGGAGACCGAACCAGATTTGAGGTCAAATCCTCAATCACTCAGAGAGAAAGATATATCATGGCGGCCTCTTACAAGATCCCGAGCCAAGAGGCTCTCAAAGTTATTTGTTCATTTTTCGAGTGTTTCCTTTCAAGATGGTTTGGAGGAGCCTATTACAAAAAGACATGAAGCAACCAAATCACTTGATTCCATAGATCAACAAGGAAGATGTCAATTCTACTTGCAACCCGATTTGCAACACCATTTGAGGACATCACCTAGCATTCATCAAGGAAGATGTCAGTTCTAATGATCAATATTTGATTGTTGTTTGAGATTTATATTTCGAATGTTTATATTAGGTACATTTTGGTGCTTGGTGTTGGCTGATTTTTGTGGTTATTTTAGTTGGCTTATTTCTAAGGGAATCTTAACTTTTAGGAAAGGTATTTAAGCTTTTATTAAAGGCTGCCCTAGGTAGTTAAAAAACTATAAAGACAATTTTGTTCAAAGGGTTGGAGTTTTCTCTCGATTCTTCTCTCTCTGGAATCTTTTTCTTTTGTAACTTCTAGCTTTCAAAATCTTTTATTCTTTGAAATCTACTTGCATCATCAACAATCTACTAAAAATACTAATTTTGAATGAATATTTCCTTAAAAAATATATATTTTAAGCAAAGTCGATGCTACATATAATATTGTAGCACTATGTAATAAAATATGATTATTTTATTTAATTAATCACTCATTTTTAACAATAATATTCTTAAAATACAAAGGGTAATAACTCTTTTTTCAGAGTTATCAAAAGGACAACTAACAACAATACGAGAAGACAAAAGAATGAGGAAGCAAAAATGGACAAGATGAATCAGGGCAGCAAAGAGCAAGCCAAAAAGAGAGTGCCGCGAGTAGAGAAAGCAGCGAAAATAAAGTATATGATTATGACTTTCCACATCCTAATCCTAGTCCAAACGATATTCTTAACGTGGGTCGAACCGAACTATCCCAATTAGAATTCGCGCTGCATCAAATCTAACAATGACGCAATCCCTGGATATTAGGATATCTGGAACCATTCAATAAACAAAATAGTTCAAAGGAACGATTTTTCGATTAAAAAATAAAGGAACTAAAACCCCAATTGAAAAATTTGATGGAACTGCAGTTATCAAAATAAGAACTTGACCTGAGTGACACTTGTTGGCTGAACTGAAGCTATTAAAATAGGAGTTTAATCCAAACCAAACTCATTGGTAAGAACCAAAGTTATCAAGCGAAATTATTCAAGTGTGACTTGAAGAAAATCGATGTTCTTCGCAAATAACCAAAGAGAAATCCTCTTTTAAAAAAAAGTCATTTTTTTATTCTAACTTATTCTTAAATCGAAAATGTTTTGCCATTAAATAAGCTACATGTTAAAATTAAATTAAATGCTAAAAAATGAAAACAAAGATAAAATAACTAATAAAATCGTGGGATAAAGATCCTTTGCATGATCGGATGTCCTCTTATGTTTAAACTTTGTTTGAACGTGACTTGAGTTTCGGCTAGATAAGATTTTTTCTACGAGATTTGCATGCACTTGCATGTGCTTGTGCATGTGATTTTTTAATCCTCGTATGAACATGCGATTGGCGCATGTCTTTTTAATTCTTACCTGCGCATGTACCTCGCACCCTCCCTTTTAGTTATTTGTGAGCATATGTGTCGAACTCTCTCCAAATTTTCATGTATCTTCAGCTTCTTGCTCTAATCATTGGACCAACTATATCTTCAATTGGATCCTTGTTCTTGTGCTTTGATTTGACCTCAACTTGGATCACATCATCAATCAACCCATGTAGATCTTTATATGTTTCCAATATACGTGAATCTTTATCTCTTTCTAATTTACATGGATATTTACCATTCTCTCTCCAATCCATGGGGATTTGTGCGGCATAACTTCTTACCTCATAGTTCTTATTTTACCAATTTCATGGTGCTTACTTCCATGCTATAAAGCTCTTTATTTTCAGAGTCATTTTCTCATGTTGTAATGCCCTTTTTCTCAGGTTTCCATGACTAAACCATGTGAAGCTTTGTATATTGAACCTACTTTATCTTCTAATGGATCATAGTCTTTGATTTTGAGATTTATTGCTCCTCGGTTCACATTAAACAATCTCCACTTTGACATAAATTCTACTGTATGAAATATATCTCCAAAACATCAATAAAAAAAATAATCTTCTCTTCAACAAAGATCCTTGTTGGGCTAACTCAACAACTGATATCGACCAAATTTAAGTTCCACTTAAACTTGAGAAACATATGCGAGTAGAAATTACATCTCCTCATCCATCGACATCACTGAGCTATCAGAGTTGTCACAACGAACTGCTTGTAAACGTGTTGAAGACTCCTCCACTAGAATCATACCCTTGAACACATTTGACACATAGCTTACTGAATTATTTTCACCATATCGCCGCAGAGCTTTAACTTTTCACTTGGTTTTTCCTTTGTGATACCACTCTGACATGAAACTAAAATTGGTAATTGAAAGTCATTTTCCAACCTTACAAAGCATTCACGTTTTCAAGAAACAAGCGATTTCTTATCCTCATAAGGTTTCATCAGTCATCTCATAATATCATGTTTTATGTCAATTTCATTAGATTCATGCATTCAAACTTGCATACATTATGTCCAACAAATTTTATGTTTCTTTATTTATATGTAATGTCTAGTCATGCTTATCTAAGTAAAATATCGGAATAACATAATAAAATATTCATAAGAAAAATAATTCAAACAATAGGTTTAGTGATGTAGGATTGACGACCAAAACGTTGAAAAACCTAGTGTCTTCACTTAGTTGTATTTCGTTAGAGTAGGGTTATAAGAATTTTCCAAGTCTTCCAATAAACTTCTTTGCTTATAATATTCTCACAGTTAAAATTCTTCTTATGTCTTAAAAATAAATATCCTTTGAAACAAATTGAGTACAAATTTCTTACTAATAAAATCTTAGGTGGACCAAAAATCAAATTCTAATCAACTTTGACGGTTCGAGAGCAATTCAATCCAAATTTGAGTGGAATTCTAGTTCAACATGGCCTGTCTCGTTTAGCTAAATAGATCTAGTTATACTGAACCGGTTTGGTTTTGATGGATTGGTTCGATTATGCCTTGCTGGACTAATTTCGTTCAGAATAAGGACCTGAACCCTTACTTCTTCTTCTTCGTCCTCCTTTCTTCTATGTGTTGCAATGAGAGGAACCCTTTATCTTAGTGATGTTGTGATGTGAAACAAGGAACGATAAATTTTAAAGTTAATGACTATGATCTATTTGTAGAAAAAGTAGATTCGATAAATAAAGCTTCACATGGTTTAGTTGTGGAAACCCGATAAAAAAAGGTCATTACAACATGAATATAAAGCTAAGAGTTTCGTAACATGGAAGTAGGCCCCACAAAATTGACCAAAAAAAACTATAAGTCACGGAGTTAGGCCCCACAAATCTCTATGGATTTGAGAGAGAAAGGTAAAGATTCACGCAAACTATAAAGAGAAAGATTCACTTGGGTTGTAAAGAGATAAAGATTCACATTGGTTGGTTGATGACGTAATCCAAGTTGAAGTCAATTCAAAGTCAAAGAGCAAAGATCCAATTGAAGATATGAGCAGCCCAATGAGTAGAGCAAGAAGTCGAAATTACTTGAAGATTTAGAGAGGTGCAGAGCACATACACTTGTAATGATTAAAAAAAAAAAAAGGAGCAACGCACATGTGCATGTAAGAATTAAAAAAGACACGTGTCAAGCATATGCTCATACGAGAATTAAAAAGTCACATGCACAAGCACATGCAAGTGCATGCAAATCAGGTAGAGATAAAGACATATCGGCCGACCAATATTCAAACGATATTCAAATCATGTTCAAACAAAGTTTAAGCATGAGATATCATTTGATCATGCAAATGATCATTATCCCACAAATTTCTTAGTTATTTTTATTGTTTATTTCTTTTCTTTTAGCATTTAATTTTAGTTAAAGGCAAAAACCATTCAATTTTAAAGAGCAAGTTTGAATTAAAAATTGAGTTTTCTTATAAATGATTTCTCTTTGGTTCTTTGCGAAGAACATCAATATTCTTCAAGCCACACTTGAAAAATCTCATTTGATAATTTTGGTTCTTACCAATGAGTTTGGTTTGAGTCAAACTCCTGTTTTGATAACTACAATTGCATGGAATTCTTCGATCGGGGTTTAGTTCTTTACTTTGTTCTTAAATCAAAAATATGTTTCTTTGAACTATTCCATTTGTTGAAGGGTCTCAAGTCTCCTAATATCTGGGGTTCGCATCATGTCGTTTGTCGATAGAAGCAGTTTCGTAGCCCTGGAAGAGAAAACTCATTCAGAGAGAAACCCTGTTGTCGTGAAATAGGTTTCAACCAAGAGAAGACTTCTTCAAGGAGGTTGGCCAGTCGAGTCTAGGGGATTTTTATTTGGGAACTCCTCAAAACTATAGAGGCTTCAAATTTTTTCTAGATAAATTGAAACTATTGAGCTAAAAATTTCTATTCAACTCAGATTTTTTCAACTGATAAAGCTATTAGTAACAATTGAGATTGGATTTTTGCAAAGTTGGAGGGATTTTCAAGATAAGATTTTAGATTTTTTTTAAAAAAAATTTAAATATATTGATAAGACAAGATTCTGATTTTTGGGAAAAGTTTTGACAAAATTAAGCCCTAATATGTTAAATTTCTTCATTGAAATTTAAATTGTTACCTAAAAAGTTTCAAGTAGACCTTTCTCATTTCCTCTTCTCATTCTCAGATTGCTTCTTCTACGTTCCAGTTCTTCCATAGTTTTCTTACAAGATGAACTTTCTTTTCTCAATTCACTTCTTCCAAACTCAAAATTTGAATCGCTCTTTCTTCATATGACCGGTCAAGGCTAATTGCAGAGCTAAGGGATTTCATTGGTAAAATATGTGAGGTATCTGGAATGTCCTTTGTCAACATCAAGATATGAAACACATTGTACACGTTTCTAAATGATCCTAGGCATGTTCAATTGATATGTAACTTCTCTTTCTCTTTTCAAAATTGTCGTGGGGCTACAAATATTGGACTTAGTTTTCATTCCTTACCAAACCCCATCACACCTTTTATTGGAGAAATCTTAAGAAAATGCATGATCTCCTATTTCAAACCCTAGTTTTCTCTTTTTTTAATTAGTAGAGCTTTTCTGTCTACATTAGGTTGTAAAGATCATTTTCTGAATTAACTTAACTATCTCAGTAGTTTATCTCAAAATATACGACCAAACAAGTATTCCATCTCGAACTTCGTTGCCATAAAGTGTTTTATAAGTTGTCATTCTAACTGAAACTTGGTAACTGTTATTGTATGCAAACTCCAATAGTAGCATTTTTCTACTCCAATTTCCTTATAAATCAATAGCACCATCCATCAACATATCCTTTAAGGTTTGAATTGTTCTTTTTGATTGTCCATATGTCTTAGAATGAAATTTTGTATTGAAATTTAACTGAGTTCTTATTGTTTTTTGCATATTTCTCCAGACCCAGGCGCAACAGGTATCTCGATTTGATACTATAGAGACTATTGTATCATGTAATCTAATGGTTTTCTTAGATATAAAGTTGTGCATATTGATCCATTGTATATGTGATCCATATGAGAAGAAAATGCATTGATTTGGTTAGTTAATCAAGTATAACCCAAATAGAGTCATAATCTTTATTTGTTTTTGAAAATCCCACCACAAAATTTATAGTTATGTGCTCTCATTTCCATTTAGGCACAATTAGTAGTTGCAATGTGCCAACAGATCATTGATATTTTGCTTTGACTTATTGAAAAGCAAAACATCTTTCAACAAATTTGGCTACATCCAGTTTCAGGCCACACCACCAATATTATTGTTTCAAATCTCGATATATTTTCGTTGCATCAAGATGTACTGAGTGTAGAGTTGAATGTGCCTCCAAAATAACTCTTTTCAAACCAATATCATCATGTATATACTATCTCTTTTTAAATTTGATAATTTCATCTTGTGAGACAGAAAATTCAGATTCCTTCTCGACTTCTAATTGATTTTTTATCTTAACAATGATTGCAATCTTTAATTTCCTCAAGCAGGTTTGGTTGTAGCGTAAATGCTGATAATATTTCAAATAATTCAAATGGCAAAATCTCTATGTTGAATCTCTGCATATCTTTAGCTAATTTTCTTAAAATGATCTGTAAAGATCAAACATGTGACATGGTTCCTACTAAGTGTGTCAGTTTGACTTTTCCAAGATGATAGATGATCTCAAACTCATAGTTGTTCACCAATTCTAACAATTAGTGTTGCCTCCTATTCAAGTTCTTTTCAGTCAGAAAGTAGCTAAAACTCTTATAGTCGGCATAGAGTTTAAATCTCTCTCAATATAAATAGTGTCGCCAGATTTTAAGCATATAAACCATTGTTCCGAGTTTCAAATCATGAGTTGGATAGTTCATCTCGCGATCTTTCAATTATCTAAAGGCATATGTCAAAACTTTGCCATCTTGTATAAGAACACACCTGGGTCCACATTTTAAGACATTGTATACAACATATTTTCCTGTTTCAATGGTATAGTAAGTAGTGGTGCCAAAATTAGTCGCTTTTTTAGTTCTTGGAAGCTTTTGCACTCATCAACCAATAAATACTTGCACCCTTCATGGTGAGTCTTGTGATTGGGTAGCTAATCTTAAAAAATCATTCTTCAAACTTTTTGTATTAGCCAACAAGGTCTTGAAGTTCCAAACTTCACATGCGCTTTTTTACTGTGACCATTTTCTTACTGCTTCAATCTTCCCTAGATCTAGGAATATGCACTTCTTGGAAATTATGTGACCAAGAAAAACCACTTTTCTTATCCAGAATTCACATTTGGAGACCTTGGCCTACAACTTTACGTCTCAAGCTGGATAGAACACGATCACAAAATGCATCCAATATATTATTCAATCCAAATGATGCTACTCGAAACTTATAAGGCCATATTTAGTCTGAAATGTAGTCTTGGACATATCATCTTCCTTAATTCTTAGTTGGTGATAGCTAGATACGAGATATATTTTTGAGAAAATCATTGCTCCATTTAATTGGTCAAATAAATAATCAATTCTCATAAGTGAGTACTTGTTCTTTATGGTAACTCTCTTAAGTTCTCGATAATCAATGCACAACCTCATAGATCCATCCTTCTTTTTCATGAATAACATTGATGCTTCTCATGGTGAAAATTTTGATTGAATAAATCATTTTTTAACAACTTTTCAAGTTGATCTTTCAACTTCTTTAATTCGGTTGGAGCCATTTCAGGTAGAATATCTATTTTGAATTCCATGTCTCTCACTGGTAGCAAACTTGTTAAGTCATTTAGAAAGACATCCGAAAATTCATAAGCTTCTAGCACCTTATCCAAGATCACTGCTTCATTGGGTTAGATACATGAAATTTGCAAGAAATATCAAGCATTCATAACTTCATAATTTTTGACTTTGCACAGCTGATATTATTATAATTCTCAAACATTTTGTGTCACCGTGGACTACGAATGATTCTTCTCCGGGGAAATAAAATCTTACTATCTTCTACCGGCAATCGAAGTCATATAATGCTTCGTTAGTCAATCCATTCTGAGAATAACATCATAATCTTGCATTGCTAAAAAGATCAAGTCTGCCTCAAGCTTTTTATACTCTATAAGAATATTATACCATTGAATAATATAATCGGTGGATATTACATTATCCAAAGGTATAGTTACTCCCAAATTATGCTCTAAGATTCTACTATCTATTTGTAGTTTCTTAGAATACATAAGGGATATAAAGAAGTGGATTTCCTCCAATCATACAATACATAAGAAGATATTCCAGAAATTAGAAGCAAACTTGTCACAACATATGGTTTCCCATCAGCTTCTTCTTTGGTCATGGTGAAGACTTTAGCATCTGTCTTGATTTGATCCTTTACATTATTAGGGCAATTGTTGTTAAAATGACCAGGCTGACCGCACTTGAAACATGTTAGTACTCTTGCCCGACATTCTTCAATATGAGTCGTTTTGCATGTAAGACACATGGTAATAGTAGACATCCTCATCTAGTTCACTGGTTCCTTCTTAATAAACTTGGCAGTTCTTTCAACCGGTCCATTGGTCATTTGTTGCTTGAATTTAGCCCATTGACGTTGTGGGAGTTTATTTCTTGTTTAACTTGCATGACTAATACTCCTATATTCTTGGGCCTTGATAACCTTTTGTTCTCCTATCTCTACATTTAGTGATTTTTCAACCACTATTTCAAATGGAGTTTCAAGGTATTGTCTTGAAGTAACAAATTGACATTTTTGAATATCTTTACTCTCAACCCTTGTACAAATCGATTCACCTTCACCACCTTATTATTGATTGAGAGAGGGGGGGAGAATCAAGAAAGATGGTCAACCTTGTGCATATAATCAATTACACTTTAAGTCTACTTAAAAGCCATCATAATTCTTCCATCTTCGCATTTCTCATGGCGTCAGTAAAATAGTTCTCATAGAACAGCTCTTGAATCTGCTCCCCGAATGTAGTAGCTACTAGATACATCACCTTCATTGATTTACACCAATAATGTGCCTTCCTTCCAAACACAGAGGAAGATGCACAAGCCGCCTTTTCTACCTTCAAAATCTTAGCCTGCTCAAACATCTCATCAATGGTTTTAATCTAATTCTCAACCGCTACCACATTTGTCAAGTTACCATCAAAGGTTGGGGGATCCAATCTTTGAAATATTTTGTAATTAAGGTTTGCATGTTAAGGCCTAATTGAAACTTGAGCTTGCATATTACCCACCTGGGTTGTGGCATTAACTACATGCATCACTTGGTCGATTTTCCTAGATTACTTCTCAACTATGTCCATCATACGATTAAGAATGACATCTCACTCAGCAACAGATGCAGTATTCAGTGTGCTTGCATGTCTCTAGAATATTTTTTGTTAGTGTCAATTTTTTTTAGATAAAAATTCACTTACATTATAAACACTAATTTGCGATATAACAATATATTTTACTAAATTTCATGTATAAAAGTTATATATTAATTTAAACTCATTTTTCAACCTCACCAAGCATTCATACTTTCAATAAACAAGCATTATTTTGTAAGTCATCCCAATAGAATTAGATACTTCAACGACCCAAAATTCATTTTCTCCAAATTTCAAACTCTAAATTTTTTCGCAAATTGGTTAACAAAATTAGGTTTGATTAGATCATATATAGACCTTAACTTACAATATTTCGTGAATATCTGAGTAAAATAATTAATTAAGGCAGAAGCATTTAAGAAAACTTAGGTATTGTCTTAATTCAATGTTAGTCAATAATAAAATACATTTATCAAAGAAAATTGAAAATAAGTATTAGACAGAGATTATTTAAAAATTGAATGATTAACAAAATTAAATACAAAATAAATCCTCAAAATAAAACAGAATATATTGTAAACCATTTACTAAAAAAAGATGAATGAACTAAAGTAGAAATTGAATCTAATCTTTAGCCTCTAGAAATTTTTTGGTAAGTGTCAATTCTTTCTCCAATAAAAATTTACATGCATCACAAAACTAATTTATAAGATAAATTCACTAAGTAAATGCACGTGCATATGTGAAAAATGACATATGTTAACAAATTCAATGCTTAAGATTCCTTCTCAGATAAAAATTTACATGCATCACAAAATTAATTTATGAGATAAACTCACTAAGTAAATGCACGTGCATATGTGAATAAATGACATACATTACTAAATTTAATACTTAAAAATTACATACTGGTTGAAATTCATTTTCAACCTACCATATATTCATTCTTTCAAAAAACAAGTGGTTTGTTGTAAATCATGCCAATAGAATTAGATACTGCAACGACCCAAAACTCATTTTTCACAACTTTAAAATCCTAAACTTTTTCCTAAATTGATTAACAATATGTTTGATTAGATCGTCGTAAACCTTAACTTACAATATTTTGTGAATTTTTGAAAGGAGTAAAATCATTAATTAGGGAGGAAGCATTTAAGAAAACTTCTATCTTTATCAGGTATTGTCTTAATTCAATGTTAGTCAAGAATAAAATACATCTATCAAAGAATTTGAAAATAAATGCTAAAAAAAGATTATTTAGAAATATATAGATTAACAAAATTAAATACGAAATAAATTCTCAAACTAAAATAGAATATATTAAAAATCGATGAAATAAATTTAATTATTAAAAAATAATAAATAAACTAAAGTAGAAATTGAATCTAATCTTTTAACTGAACTATGATATTTTTAACATTCTCTTAGGTATGCGCGTCTGTCTCTAGAATATTTTTAACTAGCCAATTTCTACTCAGATAAAAATTCATCTATCACCAAGCTAATTTGTGAGATAAAATCACTAAGTAAATATATGTGTATATGTGAATAAACTATATTTGTCACAAATTCAATATTTAAAAGTTACATATTGGATGAAACTCATTTTTCAATCTGTCATGCATTTAGATTTTTAAGAAACCATCAGTTTCTTACTCTTTTGAAGTTCCATCAACTATCTTATAAATACCATGTGTTTTTTTTTGTTAATTTTATCAAGCTCTCTTAAGGTTTTATCAACCATCTTATAAATACCGTGTTTTTTTGTTAATTTTATCAAATTCGTACATTTAAACTAACAGACATTATGTCTTATAAATTTTATCTTTATATATTCAAATGTCAATGTCTCGTACATGTCCAAGTAAAATACCACAATTCAATAATAAAATAATTATAAAAAAATAATTCAAATAACATATTTGGTGACGTAGAACCAGAAACAAAACGTTGAAAAACCTTGTGTCCTTACGTACCTCTACTTCGAGAGAGTAAGATATAGAGATTTTCCCAGTCTTCCAATAAACTTTATTGCCTAAATTATTTCTCGTAATTAAAATCCTTTTAGGACTTGAAAATAAATATCCATTGAAAGAGATTGAGTAGAAAATTTTTTATTGATAAAATACTAAGTAGACCGAAAATCAAATCCGGATCAAGTTTGACTATTCAAATTTGGGATGAATCCTGGCTCCATAGGGTTCGGTCTAGTTCGGCTGGATCGTTTTGGTTCGGCAAAATGATTTGGCTGACCGGTTTGGTCTGGCTGGGGCGCTTTGGTCTGCCTGGCTAGACTAAATTGGTTTAGAATAAGGGCCTGAACTCTTCTTTTTCCTCCTTTCTTCTCTGCTTCGCGATGAGAGGGATCCTTCATCTTGATGTCGTCTGTCGTTGGCCGGTGGAAGTGGTTTCGTAGCACTAGAAGAGAAAGTTCGGTCAGAGAGAAACTTTGTTGTCACGAAATAGGTTTTGGCCAAGAGAAAACTTTACGGGGAGGTTGGCGGTCGATTCTCGGCTGCGAGTGATGGTCGGAAACTCAAGACAGATGTTTGGAGGTTTCCAGAGGTGAGTGCTCCTTCACTCGGGAGAGGTTTCGAATTTTTTTTTTTCAACAGGTTCAAACTGTTGAGCTAAAAACTTCTATTCAGATTTTTTCAACTAATGAAGTTGTTAGGAACGGTTGAGATTGAGATTTTGCAGGTTTGGTGATGATAGGACAAGTTTCTAATCTGGGGGAAAATTTTTGAGAAAATTAAGCCCTGATATGTTACCTACACGGCTTTTCTGTCTCATAATTTAATGAGACTTTGGGCTTAAGATTAAGGAAATACAGATCAGCGAAGAAAAGAAATTGACATCTGTCCTCTTTGTAGATAATTATTTGAAGCTAGAAAATGAAAAATGGAAATACGCAGACTCAGAGGGGGGTGGCTTGTGGAAGTGTCTCTCCCGGACAGATTCCCCTGCGATCTAGGGTTCCTGAGGGCTGAGAATATTCCTCCCTCCCTCCCTCCCTCCCTCCCTCCCACTCTCTCTCTCTCTCTCTCTCTCTCTCTCTAGTCGTTTGAACTTAGCACATTCATCTTCTTTGTTTTTATTTTTATTCACCAGATTCTTTCTGATTGCCATTTACGCTGTGATTAAGGTTGTTGATACATTTCTTTGCTAATTCTACTTGGTTGGAATTGTCGACATCGCTTGAGATACCTGGAACTATCTCCCATCCGAATCCTGGGATTACTCGGAGTGTTTTTGTTTTAGATCATGACAATTCCTAGTTCGGGTTCAATGATGGAAGATGGAGGGCCGAGTTGCTTGCCACTTACTCCTGAGGAAGAGAATCGCATCTTTACAGAATTGATTCGCGAATCTGAGTCTAATTTGGAAGATGGAAATTTCTACTACGTTATTTCCAACAGGTCTTCTCTTTCTTGAGTTTTCTTTATGATTTAGTAATGTTGTCCCTAATTAGTTTTCTTCTGCTTAAGCGTTTCTTTTGGATCAGGAAAATATATATATATATAGGATGCCTCGCATTGATTGATTTTTTGTTGTGATTCAGTTTTGTCCTTCAATTTTCAGGCGTATCTGCCGTACGCCTAGGCCAACAGTTGGGAAGCTTTTGATTGACTCTTCCTGATATATACGTTCGATAATTCTATTTTTTCAATATGCCTCACTGTTCATGACTTTTCCTTTCTCATTCTGATTTCTCTAGGTGGAGAAAAAGCTGACTGCTTGTTATATTGTCTATCACATTGCATTAATAGTACAATCAACAATTCATACTGTTTAGTTATGCGAGACATACTCTGCATACAGTTCAATATTATGACCATGATGACCAAGGCATTATTAAGAAGAGATTACTCTGATATGAATGCAGATGGTTTACAAGGTGGACGAAGTACGTTGGTCTATGTACCAAGGAATATTCAATGGATGAGCAGTCTTCTGATACTCAAGCATTAGATATCATTCCATCAAAGTTAGCTGACAGACCTGGACCTATTGATAACTCTGATATTATTTTAGATGGAAAAATTTTTGGGAGCAATGATTTAGAGCTCCGAAAGATGCTGGAGGAAGGGCTGGACTATGTTTTAGTTCCTCAATCAGTTTGGAAAAAGCTTTTAGATTGGTAATATGTTTTGTCTGTAAACCTTCTTTCCCATGAGCAGATTTTATTTGTTCTTTTGTTATTTTTTGTTTAAAAATTTGGTTATTTACCCAATATATTGCAAACTATGTTGACTCTCTGTATTTCTTCACTTTTACATGAGAAGTGCAAATGTTTTATAATTTAAATTTCAGATGGAAACATATATCCTAATGTGTATGCTGCTAATGTTTCATTATTTTACATTAATTGTCAGGTACACTGGAGGACCCGCTTTACAGAGAAAGTTGATTGCACAAGGTGTTCACAAGAACTTTGATGTGGAGGTTTATCCACTTTGTCTTAACTTAATTGATTCCAGAGATGATAGTGAATCGATTATACGGCTAAGCAAAAAAGTATGAAGTTTCTTTTATACACTATTTCTTCTTTTATAGTTACAAGAAGGGTACACTGTTAAATTGAATATACTCCAATTTTGAAGGCGAGGGCTTAGACTTAAAATTTTAATCTGTAAATGCAAACAGTTGAGGCTAAAAACTTTTAAAAATTTAACTCAATGAAACGTAAAGCATTCCTCCAACTCCCATCCCCATCAATAGAATAAGAAGGAATGTCAATTTTGTTTCTTTTCATATCTGCTTAATCTGGACCTCAAAATCTCCTTTGCGTTACAATTTTGTGAACTTTACTAAATAACTTCATATCTGCTTTTCATGGGCATGTTTCTTAAAACCTGAAAATTTTAGGTCCATCAATTTAATGCGAACATGCACTCATGCAGGTGCAGGAGAAGACATTCTTTATTACTTAGGACAAGATTGTGTTTGTTTAGAATTTTACAAACTCATTCTATGTATTTCAGGCTACTGTTGGTGAGCTTCTTGAGAACGTATGCACACTTAAAGGAATAGAAAGGGAAGAGGTCATCTTTTCTTTTCTGTTTGACAAATTTTTATCATTCTTAGTTTGTTTAAAGAATTTGAACTCTTGTTTCAAAGGAGAAAACAAATGAATTCAAATTCCATTTTGTTATTTGCAGATGAGTCTGTGGGACTATTTCAACAAGCAAAAACAGTCAGTATTGGATTGTTCAAGTCAAACTCTCGAAGAATCGAACTTACAGATGGATCAAGATGTTAGTACTCTGCCATTGAGATGATGTTCCTCAGACCTCTAGTCTTTGAATTTTTAAATCTAACAAGGATATGTTGCTCGCAACTACTTCACTTATATGCCAATTTTTTGGTAACTCCAGAATTATAATCCCGAATTACAATCTTGCGGCTCAAGCTCACTATTTATCTCAAACCTTTTTTTTATCCTCTATTTGAACTTATCGTGTCATAAACTTTGCTTTTCATTGTAAATAGTAGTTCAAGGAGTTTATCAATCAGTCCTAGTACCAAAAAAATTAATCCAACAATAGCATATATCTTTTAAGAGTTGCTAACAATGTAAAAGGAAGATTTAGTGGCTTTTAAATCCTTTTATGTTTCATCTTAAGTGAACTTTCCTGCTAGGAACATATATTCCATGTTACATGGTTGGTCTCTGTTTGACTAAATAACAAATTCTTGCTTCTACTTTAATCCTTCAGGTTCTTCTTGAAGTAAAGTTTGAGGGACGTTCATCTGAGAATTCTATGGATTCAACAGGAAATGAGTTTGCTTTGGTAGCTATAGAACCTTCCCGTTCACCTTTGTCAATTGCTGGGGGGCCTATTATGTCAAATGGCCATTCAACTGGCAATAGTCTATATCAGGGACATTCTATTGGTTCATCAGGTATTGAAACAGATGATTTAACTAATCATGAGATAAAGAAAGAGAAGGGAGGTTTGGCTGGGTTGCAGAATCTGGGTAATACGTGTTTCATGAACAGTGCAATTCAATGTCTAGTCCACACGCCTCCTGTTGTTGAGTATTTCTTGCAAGATTACTCTGAGGAGATTAACGTTGAAAATCCATTAGGGATGCGCGTAGGTGACTGTTTTTTGTTTTATTTCTTTCATACATTCTTTGGACTCTAATGTTTTAGCATGCAATGATAATTCTTGTTTTCATTATTTTATATTTATAACTGCTCTGGAAAGTTCCCTTTTGAGCAAAAGGCAGCATATAATTTTAATTTGTGCTGTGTTTATATAGGGGGAGCTTGCTCTTACATTTGGTGAACTGTTGAGGAAATTATGGTCACCAGGGCGAACTGCAATTGCTCCACGCGTATTTAAGGGAAAATTAGCTCGCTTCGCTCCTCAATTTAGTGGTTACAACCAGCACGATTCTCAAGTTAGTACATAGTAATGAATGTTTAATTACTCTTTCATGTACTTTTCTTATTCAAGTAATGTTGTCCATAAAAATTTGGATAATAAATTTGTGTGCATCTTTCTTATCTCTTTTTAAAATATTTAATGATGATTTGAAAGAATTTTTCTTTGTTATATGTGGGACAAAATAATAAATGTTTGGAAACCTTGCAAGAGCTTATTTTAATAACGGTCTCTTATCTTTATGACTAGTAAATTACAGTAAACAATAAAATCGTAATGGAAACATTAACAGCTTTATTATTATCTCTATAATTTGAAGGTTTCCTATCTACAATAGTAGAAAGAATTGAAATGCTAATTTCCATTTAATTCTGAATCCCTTAAATAAATGGATTGGAATTCTTCAAAATATTGAGAGGCAATGCTAAGATTGTTGAACATGTAGCTCATTTTTTTGAAGATCCTTGCCACTAGATTTTTTTTGTCGATCAGGTGCTAAGTTTTTGTCTGAAATCTGCTATTGCATTTGAACTATTCTTATTTAATATGGTAGAGTAAGGTTTTATGTCACTAGAAGAATTATGCAATTTGGAAATGGTCTGGTCACTCTCTCGGTAGTTCTGTGTAGTATGTGTTGCTAATATTGCTATGCTCCATCTGTCTTTTGAGTTTTGAACTGTGATTAGTTGTGCTGAATATAATGTTGCTTTATGACCTAATTCCATATTGAAGTGTAGATGCTTTATGTCCTAATGCCATATTGAAACGTAGCCGCTTTATTTTATTGGATATATGTATTTCACTTTTTTGTAGGAACTCCTCGCCTTCTTGTTGGATGGACTGCATGAAGATTTGAACCGTGTGAAGCAAAAGCCTTACTTTGAAATGAAGGATTCTGATGGTCGTGCAGATGAGGAAATTGCTGATGAGTGTTGGAGATACCACAAAGCAAGGAATGATTCATTGATTGTTGATGTTTGCCAAGTGAGCCATTTTTCTTAATATATATTATTTTATGAGTGAAATATGTAGTGGTTGCTGCGACTTGAATTACATAGATTATTCTATGTTTTCTTAAATGGTCAACCAGGCTATATTCACACTCTTGCTTACATAGCTTGCATTCTTTTTTGTAATGCAATTTTCTAGACGGTGAAGGTTTTTTAATTTAGTTTCTGTTTAGTTTGTTGATGAGTATTTTTGGTAACTCATGTATATTGTATAGTTTCTTTTTCAATATAAATTAATTCTTTTTTCTACTGCTTAAAAAGGTTTTTTACACTGTTTGTATATGCTAGTTTAATAATGTAGCTTCCATCAAAGAACCAATTTTATTGTGTTTAGGGAAATAACTTTCTTTTTTATGCATCCTGTTTTAGTCAGTTCTGGTGATGGTTTACATTTTTTAGAGTTAGTATTTTTTTACCGACTGTCCGATTGTTATTTAATCCACAATGTTCATGTATTGACAGGGTCAATATAAATCAACACTGGTCTGTCCAGAATGTGGCAAAATCTCAATAACATTTGATCCTTTTATGTACTTATCATTGCCACTACCGTCAACTCTGACTCGGTCCATAACAGTGACTATATTTTATGGCGATGGTAGTGGTCTTCCAATATCATACACTGTGACTGTACCAAAACATGGTTCCTGTAAAGATCTGTCCACAGCTTTAGGTGCTGCTTGTTGTTTGAAAAATGATGAAGTCCTTCTGCTTGCAGAGGTAGACATTTTTCTATTTAATTGTGATTTTGGTTGGGTTTGCCTCTTATATATTCATTGCAATGATTGATTCATCTGATCTTCAACTACCAGATTTATGATCATCGTGTGTATCGTTATTTTGAGAATCCTTTTGAGCAACTGACTTCTATAAAAGATGAAGAATATATTGTAGCCTACCGCTTCTTTGAAAGAGATGTGGGAAGATCAAAACTAGAGATTATTCATCGATGTCAGGACAAGTAAGCTTTCTTTCCTTGAAGTGATGTAAATTGATCTATTGATGTTTATGATGCATGTTTATATGTGAGATGAAAAATAACTTTGATCATAGATTTTTGGATTGTGTTTGAACTAAAAACTCTCCTCCTAAGAATTATTAAAAAGAAGTCTAAAATTTTGGTGATTATCCTTCTGTGAATGTAATTCGACTAGAGACGTACTTGTATTCCTGTAGTCGTTGTTGATTTCTTTTTTTGGAAGGAAAGAAGAAAAAGGCATGACCCAAGCCCATACTTCTGGATGGAAGTGACCCCTTAATGGTTTGTTTTTGGAAATAAAATCCTCATTTTCCTCAAAAGCAACCTCTCTATTAGACAAGTACTCTTCTTCAAAACAAACATTCTCCTTCCCTACTCTTTCCTAATTACCTTCATCCATTATCCACCCATCACTGTCTCCATCACAACCCTCCAACTTCTCAGATCCTCCATTCAAAAATTGAACCCAATTTCATTGATTGTCCGGTCACAAAGTCAATGAAGGACCTCCTTCATTTATTCCTTCTATTCCATCTCATCAAGTTTCTCTTAAACTCAACTATCTAAGTTCTTTGCACTGCTCAACTGGCCAAACCTTTCAAGTGGAGACAGACTTGTCATTTTCAATGAAACATTATTGGATTTCATCTTCTTCTGCTTCCTTAAGCCAATGCATGTAGGTGTCTGTCTTTTCTGAATATACTTGTTTTTCTGGGTGAATTCTGCAATCTTTCTTGTTCAATGACCCCAAATTCTTTTGCTTCTTGACTGCCCAAATGATACTCTTAGAACTTGGAGGTTAAAAAAATTGGTTAGGGATTAGTTTGATAAAATGTTAGAAGAGAGGAAGGGTAGAATTAAGACGATACAAGACAGAAGATGTTAGAAGAGAAGAATGTTAGAAGATGGTAGACGATACAAGAAGGAAGATGATGATGCACAGAAGAGGGGAATGAAAAGAACCGAAGAAAGACTGTATAGGTATTTATGGAAGTTCTGGTTATAGTTGGCTTTTTGAAAAAGAAAGCAAGTTCATGTATTTTCCTCTTGAGAAGGGTTTTTCCTCTCTTTTTATTTGTATTTTCTTTCTTTTTAATATAAATTCATTTCTTATCAAAAATAAATAAATAAAAAGAAAACAAGTTCACGAGGTTTGTAAAGCTACACAGATTTTTAGAATGGGAGAAAAGAGATAACACTTACTGCAATGAATTTGTAACCAAATGAATTTTATTTTTAAGTAATGAAAGCGCTTTTGAAATTCTATTCTCAATTATTCCTAACCCTATCTTCGTTACCTATTCCCTGGTGAACGAGCTTGGGTCTATCACGGCAATTTTACGAACTAAATAAATAACTGAACACTTACTGAAAGTTCGTCCACTAGGGAAAACACTTACTGCAATGAATTTGTAGCCAAATGAATTTTCTTTTTAAGTAATGAAAATGCTTTTGAAATTCTATTCTTTACTATTCCCTGGGGGACTAGCTTGGGTCTAACACTCAATTTTACTTACTAGATAAGTAACTGAACAATTCTTATCCTAACAAAGGATAGCTTATAAATTTATTGTGGACATGTAACAATAAAGTCTTAGCTGCATAGATGTTTGTTGGGTTTTTGGATTTGAAGAACGAGCATGCTATCATTTCCTTGCTGAGAATAAAGGCTAGTAATTTAGGAAAAAAGCATTGGCAGGTGATGTCCAACACTAGAAAATTATAGAAATGAAGTTTGAGGTTTGACTATTCTGCTCGGCCGCGCCGTATATTGTTACAGACAATTTCTCCAAACAAATCTATAAATTGGTAATCATTAATGATTGTTCTTTAGTTTTCTGATTTTTTACGTTCATGACTTAAATTGGGTAAATACGCCCTTGAGAAATAGAAGCTGTTCATGGTTAGTAATTACGAGTTGATGGGCGAATTGTGAAAGATGATGCATTACTATTTAATTGGACGATAAATGGTCAAAAAATAGAATAATATTACTCACTACTTCCATTCTATCAAATTTGTAAATTGGTAGTGAAGGTCAATGATTGTGTCTTTAGTGTGCAGATCTTTTTGGTTGATGACTTAAATTTGGTATATATGATCTCAAAAAATAGAAGTTGTAAATGGTAATATCTAACAGTTGAAAAAGCGTGGATTGGGGATGAGTTGTCAAGATGATGCATAATTGAGTTGGAAGATACATTGTCAAAAATAGAATGTTATTGGTTACTACTTCCATTCTATCAAATTTGTAACCAACATTTTATTTCTTAAAAGTTCATCAGATCGTTTGAAGGGCATTGAGAGAGAGCTTTTTGGAACTCCACTTGTTGCCTTTTTAGGAGAAGAGCAACAGGGGGCAGCTGATATCAATGCAGTTGTCTCCAAAATTCTCTCTCCTATGAGAAGAACATATTCGACGAACAAGATGCTCAGCGGCAGGGAAAATGGAGTTGTTTCAGAGATGGTTATCGAACCTTTAACCAGCTGCAATGGCCAAACTGAGCCGATGGATCAATCAACCAATGCAAATCACATAGAGTATACATCTGATGACAAATTACCTTTTCAGCTTCTTTTGATGGATGAAAGGGGTTTGGGCGGCAAACCTATCGTGAAGAACTCTCTCGTGAAACCTGATAAGCGGGTGAAGGTTTTTCTAGACTGGACCCAAAAAGAACATGAATTTTATGATGCAAGGTACCTTAAGGATCTTCCATTTGTCTGTCAGACAAGGTTTGTGAAGAAAACACTGGAGGAAGCTATCTCTTTGTTTTCATGCTTGGAGGCATTCCTGAGTGAAGAACCTTTAGGTCCTCATGACATGTGGTAAAGTTATTTGAAACCTTTCTTGAGTTCTAGACTAGTGTGGATTTTACATTTTCAATATAAGAGCCAATTCATCCCTGCTAGTATTATGAGTTGGCTTCCATAAATGTTTTCTACAGGTACTGTCCTAGGTGCAAAGAGCATAGGCAAGCCTCTAAGAAGCTAGACTTGTGGAAGCTGCCGGAGATTATTGTATTTCACTTGAAACGATTCTCATTCAGCAGATATCAGAAGACAAAGTTGGACACTTTCGTTGATTTTCCTATTCACAATCTTGACTTGAGCAAATATGTGAAAAGCAGAGATGGAACATCTCATGTGTATGATCTATATGCCATCAGCAACCATTATGGTGGTCTAGGAGGCGGACACTACACTGCCTATGCCAAGGTATTGACATAGTTCAGATTTTTGTCACCTTTGATGTCCTTTAATAATATCAGAAAAATTGAAAATTTCCATTCCTTTTATCTTTAAATTGGATGCATAGCAAACCAGAAATGAACAACCACAAGTCTAGTAACAGTGCTAAAATTTGGAGATTACCTTGAATTGAAATCCACAAATTGAATGAACCCTAATAATAATCTCCCTAAGAAAATAGTGCAACAATATTTAATGATTCATTTCCCTCCACTACATGCCCTTGTATATGGCACATCAACCACCCTCTTGATGGAATAATCTCATCCTTTTTTAATTTTTTGCTATGATTAATTGTGCTACCTCAGCCATTTTAATTTTCCAATATGCCCTCGAGCTTCTGGCCTCATGATTTCACTCTTGCACACAAAGGTATGTGTTCTGAGATCTTTGTTTTTTCTTTTTGATAATTGCAGTTGATAGATGAGAATAGATGGTATCATTTTGATGACAGTCATGTTTCTGTTGTTGGAGAATCTGATATCAAGACATCAGCTGCTTACTTGTTGTTTTATCAAAGAACGAGCAAAACACGGGCATGCACGGGCGAGACATCATAGTCCAATGGGCGTTAATTTTTGGTTTGCTATAATTCTTTTTTTGCATCAACTTCCTTGTACATCGTTTCGCCCCAAAGCAGAGAGGGGAGATGAGGAGGGTTGGCAATATAGCATAGGTCGTGCGCCTCCTAGGGAGGGGTCATATATAAACTATGAAGTGAACAGACGATGGTTAGTACCAGAATTTTGAGGTGCTTCTGTATAAATGTATGTTGATGTCAAACAACCTCGAAATTTACTTACAATTTTACGTATCTGTCGACCCGCGCTGTGGTGTCATAATTTGTTTGAATAATAATAATGCATACATAGTGAGAATGTATACATTTTTTAGCATAAAAAGCTTGTTAATTTATTTTTATATTTTTGCCCCAAAATTTGAGCTGGAGTTGTATTAGAAAGTGGACTCATGTGTATTCTATTGTTCAAATGAGTACTACAACAATAGTCTTGTAAAATCATCTTACAAATGAATGAACGTCGCGACTACACGAAGAGGGAGAATTGGATTCCACGCGTGATTGATTGATCATGCTTTCTCCTTCCAGAAGAAAGCATCCAGGACCAGGAGAGTTTAGAGTAGGAATCTGTTGAGCAGCATCATCACCAGCCACGTGGAGGCCGCTCCAACCGTCTGATGCTGCGCCATCTGCAAAACCAATCAGTGCCTCTCTCTTTACAGCTCTAAAGTGAGAATTGCTTTTGGGCAATTATTGGAAATAAGAAATTTTTTGGGTAATTATTAAAAATAAGTTTCTTCGATTATGATTTTCTGCAAAAAAATAAAAACGAAAGAGGCAAGGCTCACCCTGTTCCTCACCGTGGCTGAGGACGAAATGGACAAATAACCAACTGTAGTGGTGGTGGCTGAACTCGCTGGCGGCGGTTGCTCGCCGGAGCTCGCTATTTCATTCCCAACGCTCGTGTCCTTACCATGCTCCTCGTTCTTGCTTAGTTCTAGCTTGTATGCCGGAGAACCGTCGGGCCTGAATAGGCCGTAGTTCCTCTCCGACGTCGGTCCCGGCTTCAAATTCTCGTTGAAGAGAGCAAAAACAAAGATGTTTAGATCGGAGTTCGGCCGTAATGGCGTCCCTTTCTTCTTCTTTTCTAAAATCAGTTTCATTAAGTTTGCGTTGTAGCTTTCAGCGTTCTCTAGAGTTGCTCCGGGCTCGTCGTCGTCTCCTTCACTCGGCCAGCCAGTTTCCGAAATCTGAACTGCGAGGTTTTTGAAACCTAACAAGGAAAGTGCAGAATAAACAGCGTCGATCTGGGAAAACAGCATGTTTTCGTAGTGCAGATTGGTGTTTGGGTCCGTAATTCCTCGATTTGGCCGGAATAGGACAAAATCGAGAGGAACTTGTTTTGGATTTGATTTGTATGAGAAAAACGGGTAGGCATTGATCATAAATGGAGATCCAGTTTTGCCGAGAAATTTCAAGATGGGCACGAGAGATTCAGATAAATCCCGGCGGAAAGCTCCGACAGACGGTGGATAAGAGGTTTCCAGGATGGCTAGAGAGTGTGCGGTGGTTACAAAAACTTGTTTATCCAAACCCAGGTTTACGAGCGCTGTGTGGACGCTCTCCATAGCGGGAACTAGGTTCCCGATAAGGGATGTGTCGTTGAAGGAGAAGACCTCATTTCCGACGAAGATTGAGGTGATTCTGGTATTGGGCAAGTAAGGCTTTACATTTGTTTTGACCCAAGCTAACGCTTTGTTAGGATCTTTAATGGCGGACAAATACTCGTTTCCAATCCCGATGACGAATTCCACGGTGGTGTTGGCGAATGCACGGAGGACTCGTGCGTCGGCGTCGTAGAGCTTCACCTTGGAAGCTCCGATGGATTGGACCAACGCCACCACCTTTTCCGGTGGGGGAAGATTGTTCGCTATTTGGCCATAGTTTATTCCGACCGAAGCTTCCGCCATTGGCGGCGCAAGAAGCACAGTAAAGTAGCCTGCAAAAGAGTAGAAATGCAGAGGGAGATTACTACAAGAAATGGAAGAATGAGAGAAATGTGAAGAGAGGTAGCGATTACCAGAGAAAAAGAGAAGAAGAGAAGAGTAGGACTGGAATTTGCTCAGCTCCATGAATTACAGTGAAGAAGAAGAAAGGAAGCGCAATGCATAACTTAGACCACCATTGTTGCTGCTACTAAACTAAATTTAGTAGAAAAAAAAAAAAAGAAAAGAAAAAGTAAAAAAGGAAACCTCAACGGTCGGAAGAAACAGTGCTACGGAGATAATTGTTTATAGATAAAAGAAGCGAGACTGAAAGACTGTACAATATTTTAAAATGGGACCAGCTAATTCCCCTCCCTACATTAACCTTTTGGTACTGTGTAAGGCTCTATTCAACTTTATCTTTACTTTTTTCTTCTCATTTTTCTAATTTTAATGGTTTCTTGTTCGTTTGTTCAATCATTTTCAGATTCCTATCAAACCCATGTCTTGATTCTTAAGCACCGAAACCCTGAAAACCGATTTATTCGGTTCGGTTCTCAGTTTTGTTTCATGAAACCTAACCAAAACCTATGGTCTAACTATACTTGCGAGTAGCAATTTTTTTGTGTGTCAGCCAGTGCCTTCTGCAATTCTACGCATTTTCCAATTAGCAAAGGCCGTTGAGCCCGCGCTAGGGCAAAAGAGCAGAGGCCGTCGCCGACGAGCGGGAGGGTTGCAGAGAGAGGGCAATGCAGAGCGGAGGAGAGATTCGCGGTGGAACTTATCATTTTTTATGGAACGTATTCATCTTTTTATGTTAATTTTATATAATTTTAATTATGTTTTCTTTATGTAATTTTATACGTAAATCTATCACTTTATTTTATAGTAATTTTGCATAACAAGCTCACGAGTATTTTGTCGATTTTGAATTTCTAGTAATAATAATTGTATTATTTTTCAAGTTAAATTTAAATCACTCGAATATATATTTTATTTAAAAAAATCAAACCTGAAATTGATTCGTTTAAAATAACTAATGAATTCTCAAACCCTCGTTATTTTTTTTTATTATTGAATTTTTTACATAAAAATAATATATTTTAAATTGTTTATTTTTAATCATAAAATTCACTTTTTACTTATTTTTATTTTAACATATCTCTTGTTTTATTTTAATTTATCGTTCTTGATTAAGTTTTTAACTACCTCCTCGTGGAATCGACCTCTCAAAATCGTACTGTCACCGACCGTTTAGTAGTGCACAATTTAGACATAATCAAAACTCATGTCCTAATTTTATCCCATGAGTAAATGTTCCATAATGCAAATCACACATACTCAACCCATTGGATAAGCCATTACACGTGGCCCAATAAAATAAAACAACGTAAACAAAATTCAATGCAAAAACACTACTTAAACATATTAAAAGATAGATTGAAAGGCTGGTCTTCAAGCGTCCCATGAGTGGGTGGTTTGGTTCAACCAAAAATGGCTAAGTAGCCACAACCTCACGCATGCTTCTCCTCCTACTTCTTTGGCACCCAAAATAAGTATATGTTTGGGCGGTACTTGACATCTTTTCATTTCTCCATGGTGGAGGCTCTCTCTTGCATTACAAAGATTAGTTCCTTTGTGATGACCCAGAGATCAAGTTCCCATGGCACTTCACTGAGTCAATACACCACCATATTGATGCTTGATCATTCAATGATAAAGTAGTTGTTCTGGAGATATCCGATTATAACATAAATGAATAGGTTCCCCTTCACGAATAAAGTCGACATATCCTCGATGAAAATGGAAGGCCGAGGCCATAGGATCAAACTGACCTAACCAATCAACTCCCAACACCATATCGCTAGCACCCAATTTCAAAGCACGAAAATTAATCAGAAATTCACCTCGATCCATTATCCATTTGATGGAAGCAAGTGGGTTATAACTATCCACTTTTGTCTTAACAAAACTGAAATAAGCTCATATTTAAAAGGCCTTTGAATGTGGATTGTACGATGAGTAGCACTACCTGTCAAGGCATGAAAGGAAATAGAGTCCGATTCCTCTCATTATCCTTGAACTATATTATCTTGAGCATGGCTAATTATATCGTCATCTGGGGAGTCGAGCAACAAGAAACGGAGAGACCGATTCTTATAAATACGGCTCGGGGTGTATTTTTCATCACACCAATAACATAGACCTTGAGCCTTGTTGGCCAATAATTTTGTGGGAGAAATATGGAGATATGTAAGCATCTCTTTGTTAGAGGTGGCCGTTTTAGAAATTTGTTGGTTGGGCCACTTCGAAGCAGTAAACTATTGTTTAATTTGTGGAATTAGCTGAAGGGCATAAATAGAAATTTCTTGTAATAAAGCAATTTCGTAGGCATGACTTAAGGTGGCCGGCTTCAACATTTTAGACATGCCCTTGATGTCATCGTTCAGTCCACTTTGAAATATAGAAATATAGAATGTCTCTAGTTGATTTGGCATGGTAAACATCACCTGGGATTTTAACTCTTCAAATGGTTCCTTTTAGTCCTTGATAGAGCCTTGTTGTCAGAGTTTGCTTAAGAGATCAATACCTTCCTCTGCTGCTGCGTCTGTAAAATATGTACACTGTTCTGCAGCGAAGAAACTCTAGGTGGATTGGGGATAGTTGATGATAAACCCATGAAATCATACGTCATCCCTTTCACGAAGATACATTTCAGCAAAACCCAGTTAAATCTCCACTGTAATCTGATGAAGAGAAAAATATTTTTGGGTTTGACGCAACCATTTGCAAGGATTAGTACCTGAAAATAATGGAAATTCAATTCCAGGAGTAAGTTGCTACGATCTTGCTTCTTAGTGAACCAGGGAATGAACTGGAGAGCTAGGTAGGCGCTCAAGTAAACTGCTGGAAGACGATAAAGTCAAGGTTTTCAGATGCACGGGTTTCTTCTTATTGTAGTTGCTAGGTGAATGCGAGTGTAGCAACGTAACCTAATAGGTTTATTTCTCTACCATTTGTGTCGAATTGGTAATATTTTGATCAGCGTTAACAGCAACAACGTCAATCTTGGTGACTAGCCCACACAGGATATATCCTTAACCTCACTGTCTAATTTCTGGAGGTGCTGCTTGTTAGACTTTGAAGGGGATTGGTTGAACTACCCACAATTTTCTGCAACAAGGAAAACATTCCAAATCAATAGAAACAACTTATATTACCAATGAAACAAGAAATACATGTTGGAATTTAAGTTCCTTGCACGACGTAATTATAAGTGTTCATAACATCTTTACATGCGTAATTTAAATATTAAATATTATGAAAAATAATTTTTTTATAATAATAATAAAATTATTATTTATGATATATGAATAATTATATGAAATAAAATAAATAAATTAATAATAAAAAAAAATTACCTTTGAAGAAAACTTCGTTAATATCAAGAGCATTCAATCTTATTTGTCAATTCCTTGAATAACCGCGTGTGGTCGTGATTAACAATAAAAGATCGCACTCAATATGTGATAGATTGTATTCTCAACACATGAGATAATCTATATAGATATAGAGAATGATTCTTCAAACTACCACGGAAATTCTCTTAAAAAATTGTTTCTCAAAATGGATTCTCATTTTTTTTTCTTCTTTGCAAATGAGGTCTTAACATCTATTTATATTGCAAGAATTTTGTAACAATCATTATAACATTTAAAATAATCAAACGTTACAAAATTTAATTTACCATTATGTTAGAATTGATTTCTTAATAACAGTTATAACAAAAAATGTTACGGAAATCAAAACAATTTCTCATCATGGCCTTACACTTGACACCATGATTTGGCAAAATCCATTTTTAAAACAAATTTTCAAAAACAACTTTATGTTTGTTCATTAATTGAACAATTCAATTATTTTATTTAATAAAACATAACAAACATATTAATTATAACAACTTTTGTTATTTGTCTTATAAGTTTATTAATTGATTTATTCAACAATTTGATCTAATGAAATATAATAAACTTATTATCGAGTGTATTAAATAATTAACACATGATTAATTATTTAATCTTTTTTGTTCATTTTATTATTCTAATAATAGAATGTGAACTCCAATAATTTCATTAATATAAACTCTTTATATCAATTAACGTAATTATTAACTTTAAAGTAATTCCATTAAATACTTAGAGTTGCATTCTTAAAACTATAGATTATGTTTACTCAAAATAATGCTCATTGATATAGTCATTACATATGTACTAACCTTACATTTAGATTCATAATAGAGATAGGTTTATAATCCGTTAACCTCTCATATTATATCTTTATCCTTAACTACTAGTATTTCTTAATTGAATAATTAATTAATAACTATTTATGAATTTGCGCGTTAATTATTCGATCTTTCAACTAACAAAAAGTAAATCCTATAAAATAGATTTCATTGTATCAATATTAATATTCTCAGCTATTCATTTTAATTAATTCTCAATATACAAGGTGTATGAATTATAACTCATACAAAACTTTACCAAATAAATTAAAATAAAATAAGAGTTTGTTAAATACAATGAATTAAGATTACACACATATGACATTCATTATGATAAAGTTATTTGTTCTATGTTTAATGGAAATTATAAGAACAATATAATTTATTTGGTCCAATCCTATATAATTATATTATATAAAACTTATTTATTTTATGTTACTACATATATAGTTGGGATATAACTATAAATTATTAATGAGATAAATTAAGTTTATAACTATGATTTATTTGAAAATTCCATACTTCAAATATAAGTAATGGAGTTATTTGGATTATTATTTTTTATATTATATCTCTCATATATATATAATATATTTGTGACAATAAAATTTGTACAAATAACTAAAGAATTTTTTTTAAATTTTGTAAAACATGATATTCAAATGCAATAATAATATTAATCAATTTAAATAATATAACTGTTTTATTATATTTGTTTGTTACGAAACCTAAGTAACAAAATAGAAAAATATTTAGAGAAGAAGAAAATAGAAAAATAGCAGACAGAGAAACAAGACAGTAGTAGAAGGAGAGGAGAAAGTAGACGATTCACCCAAAAAGATCTCACACCTCTCTCTTTTGTCCCTTAATATTGTGAAATCCTAACAAAATTACGACGTTGGCAGAAACTCTACGACATCGTTTGTACAAATTGATGATATGAGAATTAAGTGAATTCAAATGCAAGTGCTATGGTCTTTTACTTAGCTTCTCTTTTCTTTCGCAGGCGAGGGTTCCTCTGCTTCCCGGTTCCCCACAGTTCAGGTGGCAAGGAAATCGCTTCCTCGTGACACAAATTGATTCTCTGTGCGAATCGGGGTTGTCGTTGTTCGTGGGAGAACGAAGTTCTCTGATTAGAAAAGTCTGCGATGGAGGCTAGCGGCGACGATCTTCAGAAGGAATATGTGCATGTTGCAGGTTTGATCTCCCGCATGTCTTCCTTCTTCTCTTTGTTGGTGACGGACTAGAAGAGCGACAATAGCTTCTTACTGCCTCTTCTCCTCTCTTTGTTTTCCGAACGGCGATCCTCTCCTAGGGCTCTCCTCTTCTTCACTGCCAAGAAGAAACCCAACAACAAAGAATTTCCTTTTTATTCTATTTCCTTTTTCCTATACAAAAATCCCAAATGGTTCGTTCCTCCAACAAATTGAAAACCTGATTTTCAAAAAACTATCAGCGACGCTCTTTTGTTGAGCTAAGTGAAAATTGAAGGAGGAAACGCATCAAATAATAACGGTAATCGAGGTTTGTGGAGAAAATTTTAGACAGACAAAAAAATTGACAGGCAGAAATTCACTTTGAATCAAAGGTACAATAAATAACTCATGTAGCATTCGTGTCACTTCAAACCTAACACTTTCAACAAAGGTACAAGTAATCAAATGGTAAGTCATATTGGGATCATTCATTCGCCTACTATTTATGCCATTCATACTTAAAATCAGGAATTATAGTAATATAACAATGGTAAATAACAAAGTAAAGAGGACAGAGACACTGATGAATGAATGAGTTAACAAGGTGAAAGTTCGAGATTATTTGAGGAAGCATCGTCTTCAATTTCTATTGTTTTATTTATCTCAAGTTTTATAGGAAGTGCGACGTGAATCGAAAAGTAAGAAATTTCAAAATCAACGATCATGATCTATTAGAAATAAAAGAGATTTAATTAACAAAGTTTTATATGGTTTATTCGTGGAAATTAAAAAAAAAAAATCATCACAACATGAATAAAATATTATTAAAAAAAAAGAGTTATTAGGCATATAGTTGGTCCCACAAAATTTCATGGATTGGTGAGAGAAAAATAATGATTCAGACAAATTAGAAAGAGATAAAAGAACCACATGAATTGGTTGATGATGTAATCTAAGTTAAAGTTCAGTCAAAGCCTAAGAGTTAGAATCCAATTGAAGTATGGTCGGTCCAATGACTATAGCAAGAAGTCAGAGATTCTTGAAAGATCTTTTGGAGGAAGGATGCGACGAATATGCACACGTAATAATTAAAAAGAAAATGTGCGACGAACATGCACATGCAAAAATTAAAAAAAAAACACATGCGTTATGCACTTGCACATGTAAGAATTAAAAAAGGACATGCTTCGTGCACATGCAAAGGCATGCAAATCACAAAGAGAATCAAAGGCTAGCTTGCAATTCATGAAAATCGTGTCATATGCATTCAAATCTATTCAAATCATGTTTAAAAAGAGTTTAAACACGAGATGACATCCGATCATGTAGATGATCATTATCCCATGAATTTTTTACTTATTTTTATCATTTATTTCTATTATTTTAATATTAAATTTAGTTAAACGTGTAGCCTATTTAAAGACAAATACCATTCAATTTTAATAGAACAAATTTGAATTAAAATTTAGTTTTTTTAGAGGAGTTGTCTTTGGTTCTTTGCAAAGAACTTCTATTTTCTTCAAGTCAAGATTGAAGAATGTCGCTTTGTAGTTTTGATTCTTACCAACGAGTTTGGTCTAAGTCAAACTCTTGTTTTGATAACTACGGTTATATTGAACTCTTTGATTGAGATCTAGTTCATTCTTTATTATTGAATCGAAAAGACATTCTTTTAAACTATTTCACTTGTTGAAGGTGTTAGGAAAATGATAAAGATGAAATTGGAAGGAACAATAATAATAATGTCACTGCTGTAAAACGTGGAGAGTACTGATCAAAATAATTCGCAAGAAGGACCGTTCTTGACAATCTACTTATACAGAATTACTTTTCCAAATAAATTCTCAGTAAAGACTAGATAGGCACAAACGGTACCACTTAAAATTCAGTCTCTTAGACAGAACTTACTTACACAGTACAATTACATCACTAAATAAGCAATACAAGAAACGATAGAAGATGCTGTCCAAAAAATACCAATAATATTTTTCGACGCCGTTTAAATATAATGGCCAAGCAGTAAGAGAAAAAATGGTTAAAATAAACTCCAAAAATGTTACGTGAAAATCCAAATTGGGAAAAAACTACGGGAATTGAGTCTAAACAAATCTCACTATAAAAAATAAGATTTACAATATTTTCTAGATATCGAATATTCTAGAAAATATTCACTAAGAGAAATCACCACTATTAGAATTCATAACATGCATAAAAGCACCCACCTATTTTTCTTTCACACTCTTTCTTTCTCTCCCTTCAAAATAATCCGTACTTCATTATTTCTTCCTCCTCTTCACATAGAAGTTTTCACTTCCTTCGGATGATCTAAAGTGCTTCTCAAAACCTCTATTTATAGAGGTTCTTGAAGATACACATTCCTTAATTTAAGAAATGTGTACGTAGGAAAGAAAGAAGTCAAGGCCTCCTTGCACCAAGGCCTCCTTGCACAAATTGGAGACTTTAAAGTCTCCAATTGTTGCCACCTGCCACAACTAGCAATCAATGGAAGGATTCTACAAATTTTCTCATTCCGACTTATGATGAAGTATTTCAAATCTTGTTGAGCTTCTACAGAATTCGTACTTATTCTTTTGCAAGATTTTGTCATCATGTCAGAGTCATTATCATCCGTGTGGATTTTTTCAAAATATACTTGTTTGGTATCCAACACATCTCGTATCCAATGATACTTGATATCTATATGTTTTGACTTTGAATGAAAGCTCGGGTTCTTGCTCAAATAAATAACGCTTTGACTGTCACAATACAATATATATTTATCTTGTTTATGACCCAATTCTGTCAAAAATTTTTGCACCCACAAAATTTCTTTACAGACGTGTGTAGCCGCCACACACTCAGCTTATATCGCAGACAATGCAACTGAACCTTGTCTCTTATATTGCCATGACAAAACTCCCCCTTCAAATGTAATCAAATACCATGATGTTGATCTTCTGGAATCAATGACTCCACCTATTTCTACATCAGTATAGCCTACAACGAAGACTTTTCATTTCCAAAACACAAACTAAATTCAAAAGTACCTTTAAGATATCTAAGAATTCACTTCACTGTATTTCAATGCTCTCTGTCCGGATTTATTAGAAATGGGCTGACTAGTCTAACAGAATGTGAAATATCAGATTTAATACAAACTATGATATACATCAACTTGTCCACTGCTGAGGCATACGGAATTCTTTGCATTTTTGCTTTTACTTATTCAGTGGAAGAACTTTGTTCGGAAATAAGTTTGAAATGTTTAGCAAAAGAAATATTGACCGGCTTCGTCTTATCCATATAGAATCGGCTGAGAACTTTCTGGATATATTTCTCCTGTGATAGTCATATTTTTCCATTCTTCTTATCACGAGTGATTCTCATCCCAAACATCTATCTCGCTAAATCTTTCATGGCAAAATACTTGTTAATTTCATTCTTTAACTTAACAATTTGTTCTCTATATGGGCTCACAATCAACATGTCGTCGACATAGAAAAGAAGAATTATAAATGTATCATCCGTGAACTTTTCACGAACACACAATGGTCTGAGGAAGTTTTCTTGTACCCTTGATTTCCCATAAAAAAATTAAACTTCTTGTATCATTGTCTTGAGGCCTGCTTGAATCCATACAGAGTCTTCTTCAATTTACACACCAGATGTTCCTTTCTATTGACAACTAACCATTCTGGTTGTTCTATGTAAATCTTTTCTTCTAATTCACCATGCAAGAAGATGGTCTTGACATCGAGTGTTTGATCTCTAAATTAAAACTTGAGGTTAATCCAAGTATCACTCGAATGGATGACATTTTCACAATAGGTGAAAAAATTTCTTCAAAGTCAATCTCTTTCTTCCGACCAAAGCCTTTTACGACCAGTCGTACCTTATATTTTGGTTGTAAATTTTCATTTTTGAGTCAGTATACTCATTTGTTTTTGCAATACCATTGAACAAATTTACGATAAGGTGATCGTATGAATCTGGCAAACTTTGAAATAAAAGTTCAGCTCTTTTATTTTTGTCAATTTTGTGCTCCATTGTTGTTAATTGAGAAAATAATGTATTAAGAGTATTGACGTGTTTTTGTCACTGTTGTAGATTTTGATGTCCGAAAAGTATATAATTTTCTTTTCAATAAAATTTTATTATACCATGACTTGTTCTCGTATAATTTTGTCAACGTATCCCAAATTTGTTTTATCATTACAATTTTCGAGATTTTGACAAAATTCTATCTCCTAGAGTAAGATGCAAAATAGTCATTGCATCCTTATCTACTTTATTGCATTTCTTGTGTTCAACATTTGTTGGCTTATCGTCGATGGTTATCGCACAACCATCTCTTCACAATAGTACATTCATTTTTAATTTTCAAAGAGAGAAATTATCTCCGATGAATTTTTCAATTTCAATCTTTCCCATCATAATAACGAGGCTCTGATACCACTTCTTGGAAAAATAACAAAGATGAAATTGGTGAGAACAATAATAATAATACCACCATTGTAAAATGTAGAAAGTATTGATCATGATAATTTTCATGAAAGTGTGCTTTTGACAGTCTTCATAAACAGAATTACCTTTCCAAATAAGTTCCCAAGAAAGGCTGGAAGGGTCACAAACGGTCCCACTTAAAATCCATTCTTCTAGACATAACTTGCTTACACAGTACAATTACACCACTAAATAAGCGGTACGAGAAATGATAGCTATGCGACCAAAAAATACTATAAATATTTTCCCACGCCGTTTAAATATAATGGTCAAGAAGTAAGAGAAATAATGGTTAAAATGAACACCAATAATTTTACGTGGAAACTCAAATTGGAAAAAAAAAAATCACAGGAATCGAGTTCAGAAAGATTTCAATATGAAAAATAGAATTTACAATATTTTTTACATATCGAATATTATAAAAAATATTCACTAAGAGAAATCACCACTCTTAGAATGTACACAAAAACACCCATTTATTTTTCTTTTACATTATTTCTTTTCTCTCCTTTCAAAATAATCTCCATTTCACTATTTCTTTGTCTTCTTCACTTAGAAGTTTTCATTTCTCTTGGATGATTTGAAGTGCTCCTCAAAATCTATATTTATAGAGGCTTTTGAAGAGACAAATTTTTAATTTAAAAAATATGTACGTAGAAAAGAAAGAAGTTTTTGCCTTCTTGCAGCAATTGGAGACTTTAGCCACTAGCCGCAACTAACAATCAATGGAGGAACCCTACATAAGGATCTCAAATCTTCTAATATCCGAGGATCATATCAAAGTATTTCAGATTACAAGACCTTTATCCTAAAGAATAATGTTCAAGGTTTACGACATTATCTTTACATTTTATTACGTTCTTTTAATGCATCTTCTCCGTTTTATGGGATGGGCACGATGGTTTGTCAAGAGTGATGGCAAAAGTCCCTCTCGAGTTCACAATATTAGAAAATTTTCAAGTTTTATTAGTCTTGGGTAAAACCAAACCATTCCACATAGACGGTGCTTCCAACCAAAACAAACAATCATCGACCACAATTGAAAAAAACTAAGCCATTTCATATCCATTACTGTGTAAACCAGTTCTTCAATTCTTCATGGTAGTACAGAAATTAGCCACATATTTACTTATCTTCGATTCCTATACATGTGGTCTTTCCAATCCGATGTTTGATTCAATGAAGAACCCAAGTTTTCCCTTGACCGCATCGCTCGATCCAATTGGAATTTGCGGGAATAGTGACTGGATATATGGAAGCAATGTGTAATACTATTCTTATGATATCAACCAAGGATAAAAGTTAGAAAATGTACTAGGTTGAAGCCGAGGGGAAGGTCATGGAGTGGCGACGTTTTCCTTGGCAAGAGGGGCAATCTCCTCGCTGTCAGTCCCTGGTTTACTTCCAGCAACTCCAAGGTTCAACAACATCTTTTCCCAAAGTCTTGCTGGTTCCTGCAAAACCAAACATTGGTTTTACGGATCGATCTCGTTTGGATGGCAAGTTAACTTGATCTGATAAACATGAGGAGGAGGCTTCTATAAGTGGGAAATATGAGTTATTAATCTAACCTTCCAAGAAAGATCTTGAGCCATACAGTTTTGGACCATTTCTGCATGAGCAGCAGTACCATAGGTCGCTACAGCTCTTGTCGCCGTAGTTGCTACTGCATTCACATCAGCTGGATCCACTCTGTCACACTACAAATGAAAAGTTCAACAGAAAGTTTACTACTTGAAACCAGGCGGAAAATGAATTGCAAAAGAAGGATGACAAATTAGAAAAGATTTAAAGTCTTTTACTCACTTCCACGCTGAAGACTCCCATGTGAAATCCTGTGAAACCCTCTTTAACAGTGTCAACAAGTCCACCAGTTGTGACAACAATAGGAACCTGAAAATTGGTAAAACCAGGCTTAATTGGATTGGGTTTGTTGTCAGTTAAAAACCCATGATCTTGAAATCTAAGTGATGAAATCCTTACAGCTCCGTATCTCATAGCTTGTAATTGAATGAGGCCACATGGCTCAAATCTACTTGGGACCATGAAAAAGTTAGCTGCAGCAAATAACAGATGAGCTAAACGAACATTAAATTCTGCCACTCCTCTAGCATTGTCAGGGTACAATTTCTCTATATCTTTGATTTGCTTCTCCATGTGCTGTTTCCCAGTTCCCTAATTAGAGAAACATAAAGACTTGAACCTTCAATTCTAATTGAATGCAAAAACAATATATACTTGTTAAACAGGTGATAATGCACTTACTAGGATAACTATTTGAACATTTGCTTTGATGAACTTGGGAATAGCTGCAACTAAGATATCAGAACCTTTCTGCTCTTCTAACCTACCAACGAAGCCTATCAAAGGAATATTCCTGTCAACAGGCAACCCAAGTTCTGCTTGAAGCGCTTCTTTCAAAAGTGCCTTTGCTTCCATAACCTGACGAGTACAACTCAATGAGCATAAGATAGACACTCACTTTAGGCACCCATGTACAAATATTTTGTAATCTTACAGTTTTCGCATTGTATTTGATGCTAAGGTATTTGTCAGTTGCTGGGTTCCACTCTTGAACGTCCATGCCATTTACAATTCCAAGGATGCCAAACAGGCGAATATACTTGTCCAATTCACAACCTCTTGCCGCTCCAGAAATAAGTTCCAGGGCGTAGTATGGACTGACTGTTATGACAACGTCTCCTTCTATTATCGCCCCCTTCATCCAATTGATTTTTCTTCCCTTCGAAGGCTTGTCATACCTGAAAAACACGAGTTGTTTAAATGTTGGAAAATGCCCGTTAATTAATCAAAGCTCGGAAAACAGTCAAGGTCAACTGCTGATACCCATCTATAAAATCAAAGGAGCTTTTGAATTGAGCCGGCAAATTGAGAAGGGAGAAGTCTGCGAAGGCAAATCGGCCCTGATAAGCTATGTTGTGGATGCAAAATGCGACCTGGAAACATTATCATGCACAATATCATCAGCTATAAGCCAAACAATTTACTTAAAAGTAGTCCATAATTATTAATAGATGAACCAAGAAACTGTTACCTTGGCATTTTTGTAAATCCCCCTAGATTTGTACATAGATTTCAGGTAGCAAGGAATCAGGGCAGTGTGCCAATCATTAGCTACGAATACAACGTCTTCCCCTGCAACGAGATAAGGGAGAATTTGTCCTCCTAAAACTTTTTCTCGAAAGAAAAATTGAAAAATCATTAATGGAGAATGGATCAATACCGTATGGTCCTGAGAAATATTTGTTGGTCAAATTCAAAATTCTCGGCACCTCCAAAGCAGCCTTGAATGAATTCAGGGAGAAAATTAACATGGTGTCCATTGACGAGGAATCTACCATTACTAATTAGAGATTAGTATTTATCACCAAAGCACTTAATTTAGATTATTTTAAAATTTTGAAAAAAAATGGTGATGGCTGCTAGGATAAGTGAAAAACGTCGAGGAATAGAAGAGATGTGTACCAAGCACAATAAGCTAAACCGCAACTGATTATCCTTGTAATCCACCCCTGTTACAGGGCCATAGATTTTGGATTTGGTTTTGCCCCAGACCTTCAAATTAACATAGTAAGCATCGACAACGGTGAAAGAACAGTTAAAATTAATTGAAGAGCATGGTTAGTGCAAACCTTCTCAAGGAACATCGGATGATCAACAAACACCCGATCGACGCCTCGTTTGTAGCAGTGGAAGAAGCGAACAGTTTCGAATCTACCTCCAACTTGTATCTGCCAATAAATTTATTTATTTTTTACTTAAAAAAAACACTAATATTGAAGAACATTTATTGCAGGAGAAGAAAACATCCCAAATACAACCATAAAAAATGGAGTTACCTCAAGAAGTACGCTAGTGTCCCAAGCATCTTTATATTGATCATAGCGAGGAGCGATTGTCATAACACGATGCCCTCTTGCCTACCGAAATTGAGGAAAATATGAACCAGCGTTCAGGTAAGGCAGTAAAAGAATCAATTAGAACTTAAGCTGCTTAGAGAAAGAGGACGCAAGCACTCACAGCCAGTGCTGGAGGCAGTCCTCCAAGAACATCACCAAGTCCTCCAGTTTTGCTCCAGGGGGCAACTTCGGTGGCGACAAAGATTATGCTCATTCCTGATTCAAAAACGATTCCTCCATTTCCAAACATCCCCGGGCAATCTGATACATAAGCTGTTTTTGCTGTTTGATTGTGAATTGCCCTTACAATAGTTCTCTTACGCAGCATTTCCAGCTTGTTCACAGACCTTATGCCACTGCGAGTGGCTATTGGATTCTTGAGAGCAATTTGGGCCAAGTTCTCCTTTGTTTCCGAGGATGAACTTCTTGAAAACCAACGTGAAGCAGTCACCGTCGCCATTAGATGATCTCCTGCGAGGAACAACATGTTGTAGTTATATCAGAAATTAATACGAAATCATAGCAACACTTTAATTCAGACACTTTCCAGTGATCTTCAACTCAAAAACAAAGAAGAAGAAAAGACACACTTCAGATTATGTTTTCAATACACAACCTTCATTTGAAAAATTTAGAAGCACAAAAACAGGAAAAAAAGACAAAACTAACCGATGTAGAAGAAGGCGATGAAGAAGAAGAAGTAGAACGATGGTAAAGCAGGTAAGAAGTAAAAAAAACAAACAAACATGCATGTACACTCATACACGCGAAGCAATCGATGAGAAAGATCAGTTACATCAGATTATAAATTGATTCGCGGTAATCAAAAACGAAGGAAATCGGAATAGTAGAGGCTGAAAATCTCTGATTCTCTGATGAAGCAGTTATAGAGATAATAAAGACAGAGAAAGAAGATAGAAGAACACACACTAAGGATTGGTTGAGGGATGGCTGGAAATGGCAGACGATGGAGCTTCTGCTGAAGTTGGCTGCTCAGAAGCTCGAGGAAGCTAACATTATTTGTAATGATCCGTGAGGAGAGAGAGACTATGGTGACGTAAGGACACGTGGTGAATAACTAGAGGTTGGCGCTGGTCCGTGCCTTTTGGGTCCCAGTGGTATTCTGGGGAATATGCTCCAAATTTGAGGTTGTTTTTAAGTAGGAAAGAACGACGCCGTCTGAGTGGACATGGGGATGTGATTGGAGTTGTTTCCCTCTCAGGGTTTGGGATGAAGCCAAAATCATGAATTGGAATTTTCCTTTGATTTTTTTATGTCCAACTCAATGTCTGTAACCAGTCATTAAATCAACGGCTCTCTCTCTCTCTCTCTCTCTCTCTAACTCAATGTCTGTAACCAGTCATTAAATCAACGGCTCTCTCTCTCTCTCACTCTCTGATCTACAGATTGTGATAAACTCCTGCGATCAAATTCAATTATTGAAGTTCTACTTGCATTAAAATTTGTAAGTCTTGGGCATTCGGATCTTAGTTTAGTTGGAGTGGGCGTTGCTCCAACGTGAACACGCATCTGACTTTAACCAAAACACGATTACACCGTGTAAGCATTTACTCCCCTCATCCAAGTTGAAAGTATGTCCACAAGGATGAGATCAAAAGAACACTTACTTTTAGGTGTCTTCAATATATTTGGTGTTAACATTGTAAAAAGGTTTGGACCAGGTGTTTTTCAATTTGGGAAACATGACGAAAACTTTTGAGCCTCTGGAGTTTATAGTTAAAGTGAGCGTTGTATTTTCACTTATTAAATCTTGCATATAATTTAAGGAGATTCGTTCAATATTTGAGTTAGTTTTTGAAATGATTTCTATTTTTATCATTTTATCAAATTTGAAAACAGAAGTTTATGAAATTTGTGGCTCTTTTTTATTAGAAATGAAAGTATAATGATAATTGAAATCTATTGTTATTCAAAAGAATAAACAACAAAAATAGAATGGCAAGCACACAAATACATCAAATATGTTTATAATTTTTCACACGGGCAAATTAGTCTCTGATACAATTAGTAGATTCTTTTGCATCAATTAGTTACATAAAATTTAGGGTAATTATCGATTTTAATAATGTACTATGCACTTTATTTTCGTTAGTCTCATGTATTAAAAAAATAGTCAAACCAAACCCTATACTTTGATTCTGTTATCCGTTTTAACTTTCCATCAACAATTTCTTTAAACCCTCATTTAAAAAATTAACAAACGATATTGGATTTACTTGAGATTTTTACCATGAGAAAGTAAGTTGGAAATGTTTGTGATTTTTTAACACATGTACGATTTATTGTAATTTTATTTTAATAATTTATAAAAATATTATAATAAATTATACAGGTTTTAGAAAATTACGAAACTTTTTCAATTATCTACCAATGATATGGTAAACATGTGGAAAACTTTTCAAATAAATTCAATATCTTTTGGTATTTGTTTAAAAATTAATTTATAAAGTAAAAAAGAAACTGAGATTAATTTTAAAAAAATACCAAAAGATATTGAATTTATTTGAAAATTTTTTCACATGTTCACCACGTCATGGGTAGTTAATAAAAAATTTTTTGTAATTTTATAAAACTTGTATGATTTATTATAATACTCTTAGATATTACTAAAATAAAATTAGAATAAATCGTACATATGTTAAAACATCACAAACATTTTTATATTATCTTCTCATTACGTAGTGAACATGTAGCAAAACTTTTAAGTGAATGCAATATCATTTGGTAATTTTTTAAATGAGGATTTAATAAAATTGTTGATGGAATGTGAAAAATTGATAACAAAATCAAAGTACAAAATTTGATTTGTCAGTACAGAATAATAATTGAAATAACGTGTATAATATAAAATTAAAATTGATAGTTACCCTAAAATTTATAAACTAACAATTACATGTATATGAGTTAGAAAGGTGATAAGACAATGAGTAATATATATTGATAAGAATAACAAACAGGTTAAATAAAGATGACAATAATTAGAGAGGATTTATGAGACATTAATAGAAAGATTTTTTTTCAATTTAAACTTTAAATAATATATTTTTTAAAATAAATATTAAACTATCAAGCTTAACAATTCAAATATTAAATTATCTAAAATCTAACAAATTAAATCCTGACGGATAGTTGATCACATTCTGTTCCCTATCCACACTCGAGAACAGATGGCCGATCTAAAACAAATGGTCGTATGTTCACTGTTTACGTACGGACGAAACTTTATTTTATAAATTATTTTTAAAAAAATATTAAAAAATATTGAATTTACCTAAACATTTTACCATGTATTTATCACATTATGATAAGATAATTTAGAAATATTTGTGATTTTCTAATTCTTGTACGATTTATTGTAATTTTAATGAATTATTTTATAATAAATTATAAAAGTATTATAAAATCACAAAAATTTTTACATTATATTTTCGTGATATCACAAATATATGATAAAATTTTTAAGTAAATACAATATCTTTTGATATTTTTTTAAAATATCTCTCGTTTCTATTCATATATAACAAAAAAATATTGAATTTACTTGAAACTTTTACCACATATTTACCACATTATGAGAAAAGAATTTAGAAAATTACGTGATTTTATAACGCTTGTATGATTTATTATAATTATTTTACGTATATTTTATAAAATAATTCACTAAAAATACAATAAATCGTACAAGTGTTAGAAAATCACAAATATTTCTAGATTATTTTCTCATAATGTGATAAACACATGGTAAAATGTTTAAATAAATTCAATATCATTTGTTATTTTTTTAAAATTAATTTATAAAATGAAGATTCATCTGTTCGTGAATAGTAAACGGATGACCGTTCGTTTTAGATCAGTCATCTATTCTCGAGTGTGAACAGTGAAAAAATGGTGATCGACTGTTCGTTAGAGTTTGATTTGTTAGAGTTTAGATAGTTGAAATTTTGAATTGTTAGAATTGTGTGATTTATTATAATATTTTTATAAATTACTAAAATAAATTACAATAAATCTTACATGTATTAAAATATCACGAAAATTTTCACATTATCTTCTCATTATGTAGTGAACATGTGATAAAAATATTAAGGGAATCCAATATCATTTGGTAATTTTTTAAATGAGGGTTTAATAAAATTGTTGATGAAATATAAAAAACGAATAATAGAATCAAAGTACAAAATTTGGTTTGCCATTACAGAGGGCTAACTAAAATAACGTACATAGTTAATGATTAAAATCGATGATTATCCTGAAATTTATAAACTAACAATTACATGTACATGAGTTAGAAAGGTGCTAACACAATGAGTAACATATATTGAGAAGAATAACAAACACATGTTAAATAAAGATGACAATAATTAGAGAGGATTTATGAGACCTTATTAGAAAGACTTTTTCAATTTAAACTTGAAATAATATATTTTTTAAAATAAATACTAAACTATAAATCCTAATAATTTAAATTTTAGACTATCTAAAATCTAACAAATTAAACCCGGATAGTTGATCACCTTCCGTTTACTATTCACACTCGAGAACAGACGGTCAATCCAAAACAAATAGCCGTTCGTTCACTGTACGGACGAAACTTCATTTTATAAATTATTTTTAAAACAATATCAAACAATATTGGATTTACCTAAATATTTTACCATGTATTTATCACATTATAAGAAGATAATTTAAAAATATTTGTGATTTTCTAATACTTGCACAATTTATTGTAATTTTAGTTAATTATTTTATAAAATATATATAAAATAATTATAACAAATCATAAAAGTGTTATAAAATCACAAAATTTTTAGATTATATTTTCATGATATCACAAATATATGGTAAAATTTTTAAGTAAATGCAATATCGTCTGATATTATTTTAAAATGTCTATCGTTTCTATTTATATATGACAAAAAAGTATCAAAATATATTGAATTTATTTGAAAATTTTACCACATATTTACCACATCATCAGAAGATAATTTAAAAAATTGCGTGATTTTATAACACTTGTATAATTTATTATAATTATTTTACGTATGTTTTATAAAATAATTTATTAAAATTACAATAAATCGTACAAATGTTAAAAAATCACAAACATTTTTAGATTATCTTCTCATAATGTGATAAACACATGGTAAAATGTTTAAATAAACTCAATATCATTTATTATTTTTTTTAAATTATTTAAAAAATGAAGTTTCGTCTGTACGTGAACAATGAACGGATGACCGTTCGTTTTAGATCGGTCGTCTGTTCTCGGATGTGAACAGTGATCAATCGATCGTCAAAGTTTGATTTGTTAGAGTTTAAATAGTTTAAATTTTGAATTGTTAGCCTTGATTGTTTAAGATTTAAAAAAAAGTATCAGTTTAAATTGAAAAAAATGAATACAATATATTATTTTTGACTCATTGTCAATTGCCAAGATGCATTTGTTGAGAGATTAGTTGTCTGTATTACGGTACAGAACAAGCCACAGTTTCTATAGTTGTTTTCAAATATTACAATTTTTTTTTACATTATTAAGTATGACTCATAACATTGTAACAGCTAATTATCTTTGGTAATTGTTGCAATAAATTGTAAACTGGAAATAAAATCTTATATTTTGTTATATTTACTGTAAATGGTGATTAATATATTTTAAATAAAAATAATATGATTATGTTAAAAGCCAAAAGATTTCAACCTTTGAAAAATGAGATCATACACTATGCAATATTTATTTTATTTATATTAGTTGTATAAAAATAGAAAAGAAAATATAAAAAATGACTGATATGGTGGAAGAACACAAGATGCATGTTGCTTCATCAAAGTGGCAAAACAAACATCTCCTGTTTAATTCTGAAACTGGAACCATTGAGAACTAAAATTGAATGGGAATGGAACTGTGAGATACATTTAGATTTTGATCCGTGTCCGTTTGGTTTCAAATGAAAATAAAAACTAATATTCCGAACTATATAGTTAGTTGATGATGATTTTATTCCCTTTTACGAGGTTTGGGTTGAGTTTGGCCTAAATCATTGGTTATTTTCAAATTTTAGTCGAGTTTAATCGGATTCAGATATCATTTTGTGATTAGGGTTCACCATAACTTGTTTCGATTTTCATATTTTTTGACACTCAAAACTGTGAATAGAACCATGGCCTACAGTTCTTTTACATTCAAAATCAGTTACGGTTCTTATATCGATTAGAGCTGGATCAAATAGTTTATTCCAATTCGAATCGTGATTCTAGTTCAAATTTTTCGCAACCCTAGAAGTGTACATGATTCCTTTACGTGGTGTATCTAATTGGTCGGGGGAAGTTTTCAAGCTCATAAACGTTTTACTTCATTTGGATTTCGTACTAGTTGTCATGATTAAGCCTCTCAGAAGCATTCCTTTGTTGTCACATTGTACCTTCTTTATATGTATATGATATGATTTATTACTCATAGTGATATTGATGAAATTGTTGCATCAAAATTTGAGTTTGGTATGCTTTTACAATGAAGGGTCTCGGTCTCATTTGTTACTTTCTAAGAATTGTAGTTGTTTAATAACTAAATGATTTTCTTACTAAGTATATTGCTTAAAATTTTAAGCATATTTATCATATAATAACAACACTATTCTCACACTTTTTTACCTTAATGCTCGATATTTTCCCTCGGATGAAATTATTATTTTTTATCCAAGCTTATATAGCATTGTTGTCAAGAGCTTGGGTATGTCACACTTTAAAAGAGACCTATGATAGAACGAAACGACCCAATTCAAAAACTAAATTGAGTTGTTCAACACTTAAACTTAGTTATTAAATAAGTGAGCAACAAAAAACTTACGTAACAAATAAAAAATCAAAGAGCAAATCAAAAAGACTAAAATATAGGTTTATTATTAACAACTAAGATAATGCAATGATATATGTTCGAAAATAAATTTGTCGATTTAAAGTTAATTAAATTAAATATTTACAAATTTTCAAACTAAATTTTGAATAAAAAAAGAGTCACTCACGATCTGCAAGCATATATTATCTGATCGCAAAAACTACAAAAATATTCTGATCAAGTTTAAGATTTTGTGTCCATGAATACTGCACAATCAATTATCTCATTCTCTAGTTAAAATAATGATTTTCATGTCAAAAAATTGAAAATGAGCACGAGAGAATTTATGCATTAAAATAAAATCTCCGTAAAGAGATTTTAACAAATATTTTATGAAATAAAATATTTAAATTATTAATTAAAATAAAAACGATAGAACTGAATATAAAATAAATTATTACTTCAAATAGACTTACTACTGTCCAAAACCCAATAATCTATGCTTAATGCTCAAGATACAAAAATTTAATTTAATTATCAAGTACTTAATTAAAAATAGAACTTTAAATTTTTGGGCTAAAATTTTATCATTAATTTTTCAATTTATCTTTCTATTTTTAATTGGTTAATTTTATCCCCTAAATTCTCAATATTCTTTTCTTTAAAATAGAGCTCATTTTAATTAGATAATTAACATTTAAAATTGAAAAAAAAAAAAAAAAACACTGGACCGCAACTTAAAAGAAGCTAGACCGCATCCTAAAGCCAGCGTCTCCAAAAACTGAACTATAGTCTAAAACATAGTCTCCATCGCGGCTCAATTGGCTGCTGCACAGACACAAAAACAACATATCACGACGATATTTGAAATTTCGCAAAAGAGGAAGGTCGATAGAGAGAAAGACAATGAGGAGGGAATCCGAAGTGTACGCGCTTTTAGTACCCAAGTGCAACCCAAGAGTAAGCACTACTACACTCGTTTATTGGTTGTGATTATCGTGTATGCAACCATGCAGGTGTACGTGACATCTGTATAAATAAAAAATAAAAAAATCTTAGTTTGTAGGAGAATGTAAATATACATAATATTTGGTCACATTCATTAAAATATATGTAATTCATGAACGACACTATGCACATTGACTCATAACGCGAATTATTAGAAGAAAACCTTTCAAATATAATTGAAATTAAAAAAGAAAATATTAGATATTGTGTAATAGTTGACAGAAGGAAGTCTGCTTCATCTTCCTTCCTTTTTAAATCATCCCATCCTTCTCATCTTTCTCCGTGGCCATGGCCGCCATGATTTCTTGCTCTCTTTCCTTCTTTTAAACCTCTACTCAATCATCCATCCCACCAACGTCTTTAATATTGAAAATTATTGTTTCTAATTATTCACTTTTTTACTCTCGATGATCTAATATATAATTATTACGTTAATTGTATTTATTATTATTTCTCGTGTCAACAAACATGTTTAGAAAGTAGAATACGAGAGTATTATTCTTGTAGGAAACACTAAAACAAAGGGACAACTCCTCGAGAAATTACTTTACACGCTCATCTCGATTAATCTCGTCACTGAGATCGAGACTTGTATTGCAATACATTCTAATAAAAAACTATAATTTTTCAAATTCAGACCAACAACTATGTATTTAAAATAGTTGTGTTGATGCGTGCATCCATAAAATAGTTGACTTACGAGAAATGTATAATGAAATGGATAACATGATTAGTGACCAATTATCATAGTAATTAACAATAATTTTATGGATAAGTGAGTAGATGCATGTGCTTCTTAATCAAGAGCTTGGCTCTGATTTAAGGATTGACTAGATCCGTTGTTAGCCGTGGGCAGCGTCTGAATCTGGCTAACCTTTTTCAAACTGGACGGCCTGCAAATCGTCTCCGGCATCCAAGCCGTTCGACTTGTGAAAAATAATAAAACAACATCTCCCACGATTTTGAAATGGTGGTTAACCCTGAATTGTTTCTTGTTTTCAAAGGTTTTGACTTTTTCATTCTCATGGCTACCGCTATAGCTTCTTCGCACACCAACTTGGACTGTGTTTCTATATAACCACCTTCAATACTCCTTATTCTTTCTATGGTTCCGACGAACTAAAAGTTTCGATTTTTTATTTGTGTTTATCTACTGATCGTTTCAAATTCTACGTGAAAAAGATGGATTGGAGAAGCGGAATGTGTGTTCTGGTGATTGTGTTTGTGGGAATGATTGGTGATGGCGTCGTGGCAGAGGCAAAGACTAAGGTATGAGCTTTGTTTTACACTACAATGGCAGGTTGATTAAGTGTTTGAGGAGGAGAATGAGCCAGTGGATTGATTGCATTGAACAGGTCCATGTTGTGTATTTGGGAGAGAGGCAGCACAACGATCCGGAGCTCGTCGGTCAGTCGCATCATCTGCTGCTGGCCAAATTGCTCGGAAGGTTTTATTTATTTGAAAGTTTAATAAGTGGGGTTAAGGTTAATTCACTTGTTAATGGTTGGTGTTGGGTCGTTTGTTCTGAACTTGATCGTGTTGCAGCAAGGAGAAGGCTGAGGAATCCATGGTTTACAGTTACAGACATGGCTTTTCTGGGTTTGCAGCCAAGCTTACGGAGTCTCAGGCGGAGGAGCTGTCTGGTGGGAAACTATTCTTTCTTTTTTCTCTCTTTTTTTTTTACAAATTTGAAGGAGAAATTGGGGAAGAATGATTTGAAATTTGGTTGATTGCAGAAATGGCTGGTGTTCATTTCGTCATACCGAACAGCATTTACAAGCTCCAAACAACAAGGAGCTGGGATTTTCTCCATCTTTCTTCTGATTCTCATTCCGGTCTTCTTCAAACCAGCAACCTCGGAAGTGATGTAATTATAGGCGTTCTCGACAGTGGTAGCTCTCTCTCTCTCTCTCTCTCTCTCTCTCTCGTTGTTGTTGACAAAGAGTATTTCATAACTGTAGGAATATCGCCGGAGTCTAGATCGTTCAATGACAGTGGTCTAGGGCCAATCCCATTGCGATGGAAAGGTGGGTGTGATTCAGGGGACCAATTCGACCCTATAACCGACTGCAATCGGAAAATCATCGGAGCCAGGTGGTACGTCGACGGACTCACTGAAGAATATGGGCACCCATTAAACACCTCCGAAATCGTAGAATTCTTTTCTCCGAGAGACGCCAATGGGCATGGCACCCACGTCGCCAGCACGGCTGCTGGCGATTTTGTCTCAAACGTTAGCTACAACGGCTTGGCTGCCGGCATAGCGAGAGGTGGCGCCCCCAAGGCACGCTTGGCCATCTACAAGGTTTGTTGGAATATCGACGGAGGTCAATGCGGGTCCGCCGACATACTCAAGGGTATTGACGAGGCCATTCATGACGGCGTTGATGTGTTGTCTCTATCTCTCGGCCCATTGGCTCCTCTATTCTCCGAGGTCGATCATCGTAACACCATTGCCATCGGTTCCTTCCATGCCGTCGCTAGAGGCATCACCGTTGTTTGTGCCGGAGGAAACGAAGGGCCTTCTGCTCTTTCCGTCACCAACACGGCCCCTTGGATCATAACCGTCGCTGCCAGCACCGTTGATCGGACGTTTCCGACTACCATTACCCTAAGAAACAACGACATTTTGACGGTACAACCATCGAAAATTTTCATCTCATTGGATGATTAATTTCTTTTTTACAAAGATGAAATCGTCTCTTCTTCCTGCAGGGCCAAGCTTTGTTCTCCGGCGACGAGATCGATTTCACAGGCTTGTACTTCCCGGAATCCAACGGCGTAGACCCCAATGCTAACAGGTTGGTTGCTTTTTCATCTGCAAGTGCTCATTTCACCATTGAATTTTGAATGTTGCTTAGTCATTTCCTCCATTTGCAGCGTTTGTGAATCTCTTTCACTCAATGAAACTCTAGTGGCCGGAAAGGTGGTTCTCTGCTTCACGTCAACCGCTCGCAATTCGGCCGTAGCTTCCGCCCAAGCAGCCGTGAAAGCAGCAGGTGGTGTTGGGGTGATTGCGGCCAAGAATCCATTCAACGTCGCTTTTGCATGCGATCGTGGTAGCTTTCCTTGTATTCAAGTCGATTACGAGATTGGTACCAGATTACTCTTTTACTTCCGATCCACCAGGTGACATGAGAAAACTTATAGCAGAATATCACGATTTTTACTTCTACCAAATGGTCATCGTACGCTAAAGAATTGTGGGTATCGGTTGTTTTGATTATCACAGCTCTCCAATGGTGAAGCTGAGTTCCTCCAGAACCGTGGTGGGCAAGCCTGTCTCAGCCACTGTTGCCTATTTCTCGTCTCGAGGACCTAACTCGGTGGCGCCGGAGATTCTAAAGGTGAGGAAATACTACTTCCGATCTTGTATTCTCCAGTAGATTAAGTTTTGCAGTTTTAGTCATACAGAGATTTCACCTTTGTACAGCCCGACATAGCAGCACCTGGTGCAAGTATATTGGCTGCAACTTCCCCCTACGATTCGAGAAGTGTAGATGGGTACGCATTCCTCTCTGGAACTTCCATGGCTACTCCTCACGTCTCCGGCATAGTGGCGCTTCTCAAATCTGTCCACTCTGATTGGTCACCGGCCGCCATTAAATCCGCTCTTGTCACGACAGGTACGCTAAAATTTCCACTACTTCTTTTTCTCTAATTGTTGTCTGTCTTACTTTTTTAACATGATCTAACAATTTGTTTTCCAAATTCAGCGTGGAACCGCGGCCCGTCGGGGTTACCCATTTTTGCTGACGGCGCGACCAAGAAGATCGCCGACGCATTCGACTATGGAGGTGGAATCGCGAATCCGAACGGAGCGGCATACCCTGGTTTGGTCTACGACATGGACACCGCCGATTACCTACAGTACCTCTGTTCAATGGGCTACAACAACACCGGAATCTCTGGGCTGGTAGGGCAACCGACGGTTTGCCCGGTGGAGAAGCCATCTCTAATGGACCTAAACCTTCCTTCCGTCACAATACCGAGGCTCGTAAACTCCACCACCGTGAGAAGGACTGTAACAAATGTGGGAAGATGTGTGTCAATCTATAAAGCGGCGGTTGAGGCTCCGGCCGGAACTACTGTTCAGGTGAGACCTCCTGTTTTGACCTTCAGCGACGCCGTGAAGAAACTGTCGTTTGAAGTGATTATCTCAACGACTCAGACATATAACAGCGGATTTGGTTTCGGGAGCCTCACTTGGTCGGACGGAGAGCACGTAGTTAGAATTCCGTTGAGCGTCAGCACAGAAATTCCACCGACGGCTTATGCCTGACATTGTCCAATCTTCTAACCTAACCGGGCACAGCTGGTTGCATTGTTTGATTCAAATTTTGTTTGAAAAATGAAGTAAGGTTGCACTGATATAGCCGTAAGTGGCGACCATGATCAATAATCCAACATACAAGCTTTATATTACCATTTTCTACTCTCTGCACTTGCAAAAATAAGAATAGAACTCTTTTTATGGTTAACAAAGAATTACATGTCTACCTCGTTGAGTTTGCTCCCCATCAAAGGGATTAAGTTACCCTCAAGGCCAAGATTTTTATAGTTTGCTTCGTGCGTAGGAATTTCAAATCTGCACGATTAACGCTGTGAATCAAATTATGTTTCTTAGATCTAATTTGAACCAACACATCTGTTGTAATATCTTTAAAATGAAAGATATAGATGGAACATTCTTTGTGATAGGAATTGAAATAATTCGTAACCACAAAGTTAGTTGAAATTGTCTCATAAAGCATATGTTAACGTAGCTTTACGAAGATTCAGAATGGAAACTATTGTTTCAATACAAAATAAAGATATCTAAGTGATCTAGATATGTAACACTATACAGTTGCAAAGAAAGTACTTGTGTACCGACAAGTAACGAAGAACTATATCTTCACTTAAAAGAGATCTGATCAACTCAAGGTTATTAGATATTCGATATTCAGATTTAGATTTTGTTGTATGCGTTGATTCTACAAGAACCACATTTGATTATTTGTTTCTCTTGGCTAAATGAGCAATTTCACAGAGAAACACAAAGCAGTTTGTTACGGCTACATTTACTACAGAAGCAAAGTTGGTGGCTTGTTTCAATACCACTATTAAACGATTATGGCTACGAAACTTTAATTCAAGACTTTAGATTGTTAATGTTATAGTCAAGTCGTTAAAAACTTATTATCTACATTAATCTTTTTTCCCAATAAACAAGTATTCACGTGGTGCTAAAAATATGAAACTAAAGTATCGTGCTGTCAAAGAAGTACAGAAACATAGAGTCTTAATTAAACTTATCAGCACTAAGCTTATGGACGTGAATACGTTAACCAACGAGTTATTGCTTAAGACATTTCTTGAATATGTTGAAAAGGATGGGCATGGTTGAAAACTTTTGTTAACGTTTGAGACTCTTAACTCATTTATTCATGTATTTCTGTTTCGCTTATAAATCTTAGTACATTATGTTATTTTGTATATATTATTGAGTAATTGGATTAATCTTTGGCAAAAGACATTACCGTTAGACCATTGCAATATATTCCGTCTCAGCTCATGTTAAGTATGAAATTGATCGAGTGATACATAGATAGTAAAACGTCAATTCAATGACATGTAACCGGTACGTTGCTTATTAGTTTTCTACTTGATGCTGATTTTACAGCATAAACAATATAAAGATGGATCATTAAACTTTGTTACGTGTATTAAATTATATATGCAATGTGTGAGAATATTAGATATTATTTTATAATAATATTTTATTATGCGGCTTAAAGGGCTTAATTAATGAAATGACTAAAATAAGTTTATACAATTAAGGAAGAAACCATATCTCCTCCTTAATTGTATAAATCCTACTTTGAAAGAGACGGGAGTAGTATTAATTTTTTAGACTTTTTAACTTTTATTTTAGGTCCTGATTGTGTTATAATTTTTATTTAAAAAAATTAAAAACTCAATTATGCAGATGGAAATTCGATAGACGGTGGCTGTGAGTACCCGCGGTTCGCATTCCACGATCCACTATGAGGTGAAGGTGCGGACTATGATATTTGCGATCACCGGTGAGATGAGACTGGTTCAGCCTTCGAATCTGTCGCCCAGAAATCGAACTCGAAATCAACTGCGAGCAGAGCTCCGAATCTATGGAAGGAACTCTGTGGAAGACGAACTTAGAAGTCGGGATGCTGGGAATGTAAGACGAACACGAAATCAAAGTCGAACCCAGCTAACCAGACGAACATGAAATCAAACTCCATCACAATTAGAGCGAAGAATGGGCAGACGACAACGAAGGTTACGAGAGCCTGTGTGTGTGTGGGTATGTTGAAAAGCACGTAGGAAAACCATCTCTAGTGTGTTAAACTAGCCGGCGGGCTCACAAACTCCGCAGATGACTCCGGTTGATTTTTTTTTTTTGGAAAACTTGTTAGACTCGGCTTGGTGACTAATTAAGCTGGTGAGTTAAAGAATTATATCGATTCGTTTGTCACTGTTAATTATAAATTATTTATAATTAAATACATATCAATTTAATTAATATATTTATAATTTAAAATAATATAATTATTAAATATTTATAATAATATTCGGCTGATATTTTTTATTAAATTATTTAAAATATTTTTTAAATATACATAATTTTATATATTAATAAAATAATTTTATTAATTATTATATAATATTAACATTATAATAATAAATAATTATTATAACTATAATGATTAACTCTTTTTTAATATATATTATACAGATATAAAATTAAAATATTTACGTATATTTAATTTATTAGGCTCAACTCATTAATACTCGTTAACTTCTTTTAGCCGGTTCGACTCGGTTGGTCTAATTTTGATTAACAAGTTAGTTCAGATTAAATTTTTTTTTAATAGATTCATTAAAATCGTCTTGTTTAATTTTTTTTAACCTTCACTCAGTTTGGCCGGCTCATTTTCATCCCTAACCGTAGCTTGAGCGTAGGGTAAAAGATGGAAGAGGTATTCAAGTCTGTCCTGGGAAAGAGGAACTTCCTTTGGATATTGGGCTGGCTAGGGTAGAAATAGCATTTGGGTTGGATTACTCAATTTTTTTGGGTTTAACCTACGACCTGATTTCTATCGGCTCAGCGATTGTTTGATTCCAAAAAAGACCAACTGATCCGTAACCGCCGGTTTTTGGATGGACAGAACTGTTACCCAATCCTCTGCTTATCAAAATGAACATGAACCGAACCAAACTGTGCGGTTGTTATTTCTGCAGCTCCAGCCCAGTTACATCCACAATTTCAGGAAGAAGCAAGTAGAAATAACTTCTACGTCACAAATTTTTGAGAATCATTTTCATTCCTGTTCAGAATTTTTTCCAAAAGATACAGAGAAACCTTAAACCCTAAACCCTAAACAAGCTTATTTCGGTTTCTAAAACACTTTCTCACTCATGGGCGGACAAGTTGAGTTGATGAACAGAACGAATTGTTCCAATCAGGAAAAGATCCCCTTCTTTATCATTGTCAAATTCTTGTTTTAGTCGTATACCGTCTGTACTTTTTTTGGGGGCGATCACGAGATTGTTGCCGACGTCGGCGAGAATAATAAGTTTATTTGTTTTACAAGTATTAAAACAAATAAAAATAGAGTCTAGATCTTTCTTTCTCACTTTGTTTTAGATAACCCCTTCGTCTTTGCTCCTTTCTTTCTCACTTTGTTTTAGATAACCCCTTCGTCTTTGCTCCTCTCTCTCCATGTGAACAGATCTGCTACAAAGCTGGATAATATCCAAGATTAACATTAGTTTCCACCCTTTGAACAGCCCTCCTCAAACTCCACTGATGGCAGAATTCCAGTGCAAGTCGCAATACAGTCCCAAGACCAAGCACCACAATAACTCCTGTATAATATCCTTAAGTATTCAAACCCCTTAAAAATGCCATCATCAATCTAAAATAGCTGATTCGGATAGGATAGATCATATGAATTAAGCGTACCAATTATGATGTTAATAGGTAATGCTGAGACACCAAGCGTAATGGAAATGAGCACATCCAGCAATAGACCCCCAACGAGGATTGCAAAAGCCACCCAAAGTGGACTAAAACAACTCTGCTATTGATACAGAATGAAAGTGATTACTGTTCTAATGAATAAAAGTATAACCGTAGTCCGGCAATATGAATAAGTCTGTCTTACCCTTTCACGATCTGTTCTGAAAGTTGGGTTAATCCTCCAAACCCAGTACATGTTCTGCTCCAGCAAAAACAATAAAGAAAAATTCAAAGTTAACTATGCTATCATCTGCAATAAATGGGAAGCTCAAGAGAAATAATACTTTGGCGAGATGCAGTATGGGGATGAGATCACCAAGACAGAAAAAGATATTGTCTAACGCTCCGCATTGTAATTTACATTATACATCTGTCATATGTAATTAAATGATAGTAAGATAAAACACTTATTTGCACAAGATTTGTAGTACATACACTTTGCTGGGGCGGTGGAGCTGGCACATTCTCAGCTACATCTCTGAGAATAGATTCATTGTATCATATTCCAGTTCATGGAGTAGAGTATTGTAGTCACAAATGAAGTAATATAACCATTGACTTACTGGCATATCTCACACCTATTTGATCCCCTGTTTTGAAACCAGACCCCTATGCATGTCAGGTGCACTTTTGCAAGATCACCACGACACTTGCATCCGAGATCTATAAGAACTTCTTCCTTTTCGTGATGGCAAATTCTGTACAGTGGCATTCTCAATGTTAAATTCTCATCACTATTTGCAAGCTTGTTCAGTCAAAGGCTATGCTTGAAATGAAACTCGGGCAAAACAGGCGTGAAAGGGAACTACTATGATGTTCATATTAATGAATATTCCACAAAGCACTTGAAAAGAATTAACCTATAGAACAAAAGTTTAGGCTACTCGATAGATAAAAGATAAATCTGGGAAGAGAGGAGGAGAAAGGAGAGAAAATCAAGCGGAGAAGGCCACAGATAAAATGCGCAAATAACACCAATACACATAAAAAAGATGAATTATTGCTTGACTTAAAAAATACATATATGCACACAACTGAAATTGACAACTCTAGCGATGAAAAAATTATAGACGGGTTAGTAAAATGGCTGGACTAAACAATCACTAATTTGACCAAACAAAGATAGAATTCCCAATTTCAAATCAAACCAAAACTCGAAAACGCATCTGCGATAAAAACAAGAATTCAACCATATACCTGCAGTGTTCATGAAAACTTGAAGACCGTGACAAGTATTCTTTTTTAGGAGAACCAGCATTCGATAGCTGCTCAGCACGTGTTTCCTCGTCCTTGGGTACCACCGTAACGGACTCAAGAGAGACACACTGCCCCGATCCCACAACTCTGGGCTGAACGTTATCGGCATCATTCGCAGAAAGCTCCAGCTGCGGCTCCAGTACGCCCACATGAATTTCGAGATCGGCGGTTTCGGTAACCTGACTCGAACAAATACTTGAAGAGCAATTCGTCATTCTAAACTAACATTATCGTGATTATTTTGAGTTATTCCCTTATCGTCCTCGATTGACCAAAACATCCGAAACAAAACCCTAACCAGTGTTTGAGAAAAGCAAGAGAGACGCCATTAGGTCTGGCACCAATCTCCTACGGCGTTAAACAACCCTGCGTTTCAAGTTTCAGCATATTTCGAATCAAACAAAAGAACGACAAAACAAAATCACGATTGATTCGTGCAACAAATTCAACAGAAGTAATGCGAAATGCTGATAAAGGAGCAAGAAGAGGGGAATCGAAAGGAGTACCCTGGACGTTCGAATCCGCAGATTGCGAGACAGATGGCTAGAAACAGGAGGGCCGAAAATGGTGATAAAAACAAAGAAAATTGTGGTAAGATATAGTTTTATGTATATCACGCTTTCCACAATGCGGGAGTACGTACTATTTTTATACGCCAATATCTTCCTTTATTTGTTGGGATTTTTTAAACTTTTAAAATTATATTTTTAAAAAAATTCTAAGTTAGCAGTTAACGGGAATCATCTACCTATTAATATAAATAATTATATATTTACTCTCTCTTCTCTTAAATAATATAATTAACATTATAAATTAATAATTAATAATTTATTATATCGAATATTTTAATATGGTAGAGCAAAATCTATCATTTTGTCCATTGCCAAAACAGACCTCACATATTTTATGGCTATTCAAAACTGACAGTTTGGTTCTATTCATCTGTCCAGTTCGATTTTCGCAGCCATGTTTGCAAAGCCTTTAGCCTAGCCCAACGAAACACCGTAGCTTTACTGTAGTGTTGTTAAACGGGAAGGCTTGCTCGCCAGCTCGGCTCGCTACAGTAACGAGCGGGTTTGACTCGAGCCGCACAGACGAGCCGAGTCGAGCTCGACAATCCGTGCTCGTGAGCCCGATGAGCCTGCTCGCAAGCAGGCTTGTCGTGCTCAGCTCGGGACTGACCTTTTCGACGATGGGCGAAGCTGGGCGATTATCGCCATGCAACGATGGGCGAAGCTGGGGAAACTTTCTGACTTCTCCGATGGAAGCGCAGCGTTCAGAAGTTCGGGCCTTCAAACATCTTCGATCGTCGTCGGGGTCGAGATAGCTGGCGATCGATCGTCCAATCACTGGGCGATCATCGCCTTGCGACTATGGGTAAAGCTGGGTGAGCTTTCTGATATCTCCAATGAAAGCACAACGTCCAAAAGCTCTGCTATTCGAGCATCTTTGATCGTCATCGGATTCGGGAGAGCTGGGCGATCGATCGCCTAGCTCTCTAGTCACTGGGCGATCGATCGCTCAGCTCTCTAGTCATTGGGCAATCGATCGCCCATCGTCACTAGGCAATCGTTAGCAATCTTCTTCCCTTCAATTTTTTTTCTTCTCTCACACTAAACATTAAAGCGTCAAAGAACAGTGATAACCGTTGCTGAGAATTAGACTGCTCAACAACGCAACGGCTCGTTATGCTCGTTGGGCCGGTTCACTCGACTGGTTGGGCACGTGGCTCGCGAGCTGGCTCGGGTTAGAAATTTTTTAGGGTCAGCTCGTTAAGCTCGGCTCGTTAAACTCGGCAGGCTCATTAGGCTCGGCTCATTAGACTCGGTAGACTCAGTGAGCTGGATCTTTCTCAGCTCGGCTCGACTCGCTCGTTTAACATCTCTACCTTACTGCAGGCTCGTATTATTGAAAATTTTAAATCATTTGATAACATGAATTAGGATAATTTATGTTTACTCTTATTTATATATAGCTTAAATTTATGTTTTGACATATTATATATTTGTTAACAAAATAAAATATGTTACTGTAATGACAACTAAATATGTACGCTTTGAATTTTAAAAGTAAAGTACAATATTACAAGTAACGTACGTGGTAATGTACCCGTGACACTTTATATATTTTCAAGTTTAGTTTCTTTCTATGTTAAAATGCAAAACCTCAAAGCATATGCTCTTGATGGGATTCATTAGAATTAATGAATTATAAAACAAACAAACATCCAATTTCCAAATCAATACGTGACATATTCGAATTCATTGTTTGAATGCAAAATACTGAAAATCGGGTACGTGGATCTTCCGAATTCGACAATCGCTTTCTCAAATGCTCTATAGAGTGATTACAGTCCTAAAAAGACAAAAGATCTCATTGTGAATTGGATACCATAATCCATTAGTTAACCAAATTGAGTAATTTACTATTTTGCCCATCACAAATTGATAAATCACCTCTAATGTCTCTATACATTATAATATGAACATATTATATTTAATATACTCTAAAGACATTTGAAACTATTTTAAATCACTTTAATATGGATTTAAACCCGATGATAACATAATGTATAATTTATAGTTTGATAATTTAGATCCAAATAGAATTATAAATCCTTATAATTCCAACAATCTCCCACTTAAATCAAATTATAAATTAATCTATTATACATTATAACTTTATCTTTATCTTGTCAAATTTTGTTATCATTTATATAGAATATACTCAAACAATCTCGTCCATCAATTATATCAAATGTAGGATCAAAACAGTTTTCGTTATAATTATCGTAAATAAACCTATCAAAGATCATAAACACCAACATAACCAAATGACACATTAAATATGGATGTATAACATGGAAATTACATGTACTGTGATTTAATATTTATATTTCCAACTGGTTCAAGCAAAACTTTATTGAGATCACCAAAACTCAAATGCCAGAATGAATTAAATGAATACCTTATAAAATGACTACTGTAATAATCAAAATATTCATTACAAATGTCTATAGAATAGAATTACATAAAATATACAAATTCTCACTAAACCTCAATATCTCCACGAGATATAACCTTCGTATGAGCAACATGCTCAGAAAGACCTTGGGTCACAATCTTTTGATGAACAGATCCACAACCATGAAATCTGTTCCAATGTGATCTATAAATATTTGACCACTCTCGACTATTTCCTTCACAACAAGAAACTTGATGCCTACAAATTTAGACTCTGAGAAGTTCATGTTGCTGTTAGAGAATATCACAGCTGACTGGTTATCACATAAAATCTAAAGTAGTCTTTCAATACCCTTCGAGATTCGAAATGCTATGACAAAGTTATTCAACCATAATGCCTAGTTGGATGCCTTATAACATGCTATAAACTTAGCTGCATAGTAGAAGATGCCGTAATACCCTGTTTGACAATCTTCTAGGAGATAGCTTCTCTAGCTAAAAAAAAAAATATAGCTCGATGTTGACTTCAAGTCATCTTAGCATCCAGTAAAATCAGAATCACGTACTAAATGATTTTGAGCTGATCTGATTTCTTATATGTGAGCATGTACTCTTTGGTTCTCTATAAGTATCTGAGTACCATTTTTTACAGCCTTTCAATGATCTAATTTAGGATTGCTCAATTATTTACCTAATATGCCAACTATGTACGCAATATCTGGACGCGTGTATACTTGAGTATACATTAAGCTTCCTACATATGAAGTATAATGAACTTTTTGGATTTCTGTCACTTCAAAGTCACTTGAGGGACATTGATTTTTATTTATTGTCTCCTTTGGCAATAGAGGTATCTCTTGGTTTACATTTTTGCATGTCAAACCTTTTTAAAACTTTCTCGATATAGTTCTTTTATGATAATCCAAGTATAACTCGACAACAATCTCGGTATATTTAGATTCCTAATATAAAAAAGGCGTCGCCAAGATCTTTTATTTTAAATTTCTTTGAAAAAAATTTGTTAATGTCGTGCAACAAGCCTATATCGTTGCATGTCAATAATATGTCATCGACATATAAAACTAGAAACATAATTTTATTCCCAATAAATTTGTAATATACACAATCATCAACTTTATTCACCTCAAAACTATATGAGGTGAGTGCTTGATGAAATTTGTAATACCATTGATGGAAAGCTTGTTTTAGCGCGTAAATGGATTTTTTTTAATTTGCAAACTAAGTCATTTGATTTATCTGAATCAAATAACTCGGGTTGCACCATATAGATCGTTTCATCAATGTCACCATTGAGAAGCGTCGTCTTTACATCCATATGTTGTAGCTCTAAATCAAAATGACCTGCTACTGCTATTATAGTTCTAAATGAATCTTTCATAGATACCAGAGAGAAAGTTTCCTTATAGGCATGATCTAGTCCGGTCCGATTTTAAGGAATATTGGGACCAGACCAATTAAATTTAGTTTTCAAATTTTAAAACTGGGACCATTAAATTTTTTTTAAACCCGGACCAGAATTTCGATTCCAATTCTAGTCCGTTTCGGTTTTCCCATTGTTAGTAATTTTTTTAATAAAAATTTCCAAATTCAAGCCTTGCATTCACTCGTTTCACCCATGAATCTTATCATTTACTACAAATAAAAACCCAGAAAAGAAACATTTTGTATCTGGAAAAAAAAAATTACAACTTAGTCTTATTCAAGTTCTTCAGTTTGAGAAGAGATCTTCTAAATCGTTATAAGAAATTGGAAATTCTCTGGGTTTTCAACTTCAATTTAAACAAATATATCAACAGTGATAGGTATCTTTGAAAGAATCGAATCAACAGACAGCATGAAAAACTTATGGGACTTTAAGATCCTGACATGTTTGTTCAAAAAGATTTAATGATCATCACTGCACTTCACTTACATTCTTAATGTGAGAGAAGGACAGAAATACGAAGGAAGACTAGTCATTAATGGTTGTTTCTTTTTTGGATGTCAACGACGGTGTTTCTTCACACATCATAAATATCATGGCGTCCTCTTTCCAAGTGAAGTAAGCAGTTAGGGTTCTTCAACTTTTCCTTCCACTTGAAGAAATTTATAGAAGATTCGAGTCATTAACACAACAAATATTCATAATATTCATTATCCAACTATAAAGTAAAAATTATTGTAAGTAAACAAGTTAGTGAATCTACAATGTCATTAACTGTTAATGAGGAATCTCTACATTTTGATTTTCATTAGTGCTATCTGTTTTCATCATATAAAATACAACAATTTATCAAACCAATAATTAATTAGTCGTCAAATCCAACAATCTAACAAACATCCAACATTCAAAGTGAATCCTAAGTTATTACTTTGTTGCAATATACTCTTCCATTAAAAAATTCATAACAAATGCATCATGATTACCACGTCTAAAGCATGGGAATCCAATGGAGGAAACCTTGAATCCTAAATTTTTTCATGTCATTTTTACTTAAGCCTCTCCTTCATTTGCTTGACCCTCCCTCTCCTACAAATTGTGAAGGAGAAGAAGAGTCAAGGGTAATGATGTAGGGTTTCATCCATCAGACCCATGTGCTTCACACATATTAAACATGATGTTCGTTGACACAAACTATGCATACTTTAGCATTTATATTAACAAAATTGACAAATCAAGGTCTAAAGTGTTAGATAGACACGATACATGATAGTAAAATATATTTACTCTAATACTAATAAAAATAGTAGTAGTGGTAGAGGAGCAAAATACAGTTAAAGAAGCAGCTACAGAATGCTTTTATTCCAAAATAAAACAGCATAATCATGCAAGAGCCCAAAATATCTCATATTGTAATCGTCAAAATTCAAATTCCAAACTGGAGCACAAATCTCAGTCACATAACAAAATCTCATAAGAAAAGCTTACTTTGCTAGCCTTTGCGTTCCTACTTGTCTTTCACAGTCTAATGAAGAGAGGCACAGCAAGTCGGCGACTATGATGCAAGGGAGAACTGAGCAGAGAGAGTGGCTGGGTTAGGCAACTGCGAGGTGCGAACGACGAGTCTGCGAAAATTAGAATAGGGTTTGCATCTTTGCGAACTTGCAAAGTGCCTGCAAACTTTCCTGAATCAGTGGTCGGTTCGGCTATTAGTGGTTTTGTATCACTAATACTGGAGAACTGAACTGATAATTTGGTTCTCCTTAGAAAAACCAAATTTTTTTCCTAAGGTGCAAAACCAATCTAGTTTTTCAACACCCTTACTTATAGTCAATGCCTTCTCTTTGAGTAAAACTCTTAGCAACAAGACGTGCTTTAAATCTCTCAATGTTGGCTTTCGGATTTAAAATCCATATACATCTGACGGGTTTTGAACCTGCATGTAACGGGACGAGATCTCAAATATCATTGTCCTTCATATACTTTAACTCTTCATTCATGACATTAGTTCACTTTTGAGAATCAGAACTCTTAATGGCTTAGTTGAAAGTGACATGGTCATCTTCAACCTCACCGAGTTTGTCATGTTCTTGTAGGAATACGATGTAATCATCCAAAATCGTACTCCTTCTCTTTTTAGTGGACCTCTGTAATGACATTGTTTCTTGAGATTATTGAGTTTGTTCCTCGAGAATGTCTTCCTAAAGAGGTTCAGGAAGTGATTTTACATTGTCTTTATTATTATCCACTTGATCAAAATAAAGGAAAATTAAAGGAAGAGAAACAACTTCTTTATCGAAGACAATGTATTTCTTATCTCCCCTCACAAACTCTACATTCTTGAAAAACCTAGCATTTCCCGTTTAAAATAATATCTTTACAGTGGGATCGTAAAATTTGTACCCTCTTGACCGTTCAGGATACCCTACAAAATAACAACTAACAGTACTAGAGTTCAGTTTCTCTTCATTGGGCCTATAAGGCCTAGCCTTAGTTGGACACCCCCACACGTGTAAGTGTTTTAGAACGGGGTTTCAGCCCATCCAACACTCGTATGGGGTTTTGTTAGCCTCACCTTAGTAGGTACACTGTTAAGGATATAAGTTGCCGTCTTTAGTGCTTCACCCCAAAGAGATTTAGGTAAAGTCGAATGAGAAATCATGCTTTTTACTATGTCCTCAAGCGTTTTGTTCTGTCTTTCAGCGACACCATTCATGTTAGGCGAACTCGACATGGTGTACTGAGGAACAATACCACACTCCTCTAGGTATTTAGCAAATAGTCATTGACATTGTTCACCTGATCTATCATACCGACTATAGTATTTACCACCACGATCGAATCTGACAACCTTAATCCTTTTATCAAGCTGAGTTTCAACCTAATCTTTAAAGGTTTTGAACAGATTCAAGAATTGAGAATTCTCAAGAATGAGATATAGGTAGCTATAACGCAAATAATCGTCAATAAATGATATGAAATAACGTTGAACATTTCAAGATGCTGTAGGGAAAGGTCCACAAATGTTCATATGTATCAATTCAATGACTTCTGATGTTCAGTTAGCTTCCAATCTCCTTACACTTATTTGTTTCCCTTCAATACAACTGACACAAACCTTGAAATTAATCATATCAAGAGGGCCCAAAATCTCGTCTGACATAAGCTTTTCAATTATCCTTTGAGAGACGTGACCTAAGCGTTTGTGCCATAACGAAGCTGAATCATTGTAAGTTAACTTACATTTTGTACCTCTTGAATCAATATGCCAGGTTTCATTCAATAAAACTATGGTTTCAAACATATATATTGTCATAAACATATAAAAACCCAGAACCCATTACATTTGAATTTAATGATAAACTGAATTTTTCATTTCCAAATGAACAAGAATAATCAGATTTGTCCAATGCAAAAATAAAAATTAAATTTCATTTAAAAGACAGTACAACAAAAGTATCATTCAAATCCATAAATTGTCCAGATTTTAGTAACAATCTAAAATCTCCGATAGCTTTAACTGATTTGCCATCGCCCACAAAGATGATTCTTTCAGCATCATTCAATTTTCGACAACTCAAACAACCTTGCATAGACATACTAATGTGAGTAGTAGCACCCGAATCTAACTACCACGTATGTCTTAATATAGAAAACGAATTAATCTTAGAACAAATAAGGTTGAGAAGTGTACATTTCTTCACGCGCCATGTGTGATACTTGGCACAATCCTTCTTTTGGTGCCCTTCTCCATTACAGAAGAAACAACTAAAACTCTTAGACTTCTTTTGTTTCGACTGAGAAAGAGCACTAACAACTTTCTTCTTCCTTTTCTTTCCTTTGTCCTTGGAAGATGACGCTAAATGAACACTTTATATCCGATCATGCTTAATTCTTTCTTCCTCTTGGACATAATGAGATATCAGTTCATTAAACGTCCACTTATCCTTCTGACAGTTATACCTGATCTTAAACTGATCAAATTGAAGAGAAATCAAGACTAAGTAAACAAGCATGTCTTCTAACAGCTCTAACTTAAGTTCCTTGATCTTGAAGCAAGATAAGACATTTCCATTATATACTTCCTAATATTCCTCTTTCCATTATAGTTGAGTGAGACAAGCTTAGCTAAAACTACGCTTGTCTCAGCCTTCTCGTTTTTCTCAAAACATTTCTTAAGTTCTTTGAGCAATCTTTTGACATCATTAGCTTCCTACATGTCGCCCCAAAATGCTTCTGGAATGACGCACTTCATGATCATCAGAGTTACACGATTCGAACGCTCTTATCTTTCCAGCTCCCTTTTATCATCAAAGGTACTTGATGCTAAAAGAAGTGGGAAGCGTGCAACCCTAAGTGCAATGTCTAGATCCATGCACCTAAGAAATCATAACGTTCTCTTTCCATATTTTATAGTTAATCCTGTTAAGCATATGAACTACATTAACGTTATCCATTATACTTGTGATGTTAACTGTAACAACAAAGAAAATGAAACAATAATAGTTCACAAAATGATATATATATCAAAATATAGTGCATCTATAAACAAGAAATCGGTACAACATTAACACTTAGTGTTTTGACTAAAAAGTGTTAGCTTATAATTGGTAACTTAGTCCAGTATAAAAAAAATATTGACAATAAGACCTGTCAAACAATGAACTTATTTTTGGACAGGTTCAATGTTAACATGACATCTTAATAATTGTCACATGTTTTTAATACTGCTAACAATCCATGCAACTGTACAAACGTCAATATTCTTTTGGGCCGGTTGATATTCATATAATGTCATGTCTTATACCCAACATATAAAAACAGAATAGTTAAAGCAAGAGTGCATAAGTTTATAGCATGTTACCCTACCATCCTATTATATAATGTAAGACTTCATAAAGTTGCACTAAAAGGAGTTGAGAAAAAAAAAATTCATGTATATATACATATTGAATAGCTAAGCAACCATAGTAGTCAATCAGTGAACTGGAGCCCATTTAACCAAAATGGACCGACCTAAAAAATTAGGCTGGTTCAACTGAACTAGACTGGCCGGTTCTAGTTGAACCGGGTTGGGTTAACCGAATTGAACCAGACCAGTTCAGACCAAATCAAACCGGTCCGGGTCGAACCAACCAAAGAACTGGCCAGGACCATAACCCAACCGAGTTGGTTTGGTCCGAGTGGGATCGAACCCAAATAGTTTGGTCCGATTTGGACCAAACATAACCTAATTGGACCGAATCAGTTCAAACCACAAGAGAGAGGCTATGAACCAACAACGAAAATCACCGAAATCTCACTGATTATGGTAGATTTTCACCCTAAATTGTCTAATTTATCAAAAATAATGATAGATCAAACAATAATCCTTAACGTGCATTACAAAAATTAATTTTTTATAATTTCGAAACATGCATTCTAGCGGAATTAGATGCAAAAAAAAAAAAAAATATTTCGAAAATTAAAAAATTGATGTTTAATTCAATTTGAAGCCAAAATTGATTACTAGTAGTATAACGTGATCTGCTCTGATACTAATTGGTGAGATTCATTTGAATTAATGAACCCTAAAACAAATGAAAACTCAATTTCCAAATCGATACGTTAGAAATACCGCGAGAAAATCATTAATGCGACAAAGACAGACCCGGATCTATTGTTTGAAGACAAAATACTGAAAATTGGGTACGTGGATCTTTCGAATTCGACAATTGTCTTCTCAAACGTTCTCTAGAGTGATGACGGTTCTAAAGAGGCAAAAAGTCTCATTGTGAATTAGGGATTATAACCCTTTAATTAACCTAATTGAGCAATCTACCATTTTGTTCATTATAAATTGATAAATTACTCATAATGTCTCTACACATTATAATATGACCAGATGATATTCAATATTATCCAAAGTCCTATATTAAATTACTTTAATATAGACTTAAACTTGATGACAACATAATGTATATTTTATAGTTTGACAATTTAAATCACAATTATAAATTTTTACGATTCCAAGTGCTCTCTCTCTACAACTTCGTTCTCTTCTTTGTTCTGCGCCACCGCAACTGCCACGACGCCTTTTCTCTTTGCGACTTCCAATGAACCCAGACGAGGAACGATACTACCAATGACTTCTCTTCCTCAGACTGTAAAGAAAGCATTGTAGTTTTCAATGGCGTGCAATGTGAACGCACGGCGTTCTTCGTACAGAAAATAAAGAAATGGTTTTTCAAAATCGATCTCAAAGCGCTTGTCAATGGCAGACACTTGTTTCATTTTCGACTCTCCTTCTCAATTCTATGACCCATTTATCGCCCCCTACTCTCTCTCTCGCTCTCCCTCCCTCCCTCTCTCACTTATTTTCTTAAAACAATCTGGGTGGATTATTTCATCGTAATTTACTTTATTATCTTCATGTTTATTAGTGGAGGAGACTCTTTCAACCTCATCGGTGGACCAGACGAAGCCAACTTGGTTAAGACTTTGTAACTCATGTCCGGTTCAAGTCTAATCTAGCAGCCAATGGACCGAAAAAATTGGTTCAAAGTCTATTCTATATCTCGAGTCCACAGTCCTTGAGTTGGACACCATGTGCAGAGCTGGAGCGCCACAACACCAACTCTCTACGTCTGCCCATGAGCCAAGAATTGTTCCAAGTCTCCCTCAAATCTAAATGTGGCAGGCTTGTTAACATATCAGCCTTTTAATTAAAAGAAGACTCTTGTCGGTCCAAAGATCAAGCAGAATCAGCCTTATTATTTGTGCGCCAATTATCCAATTCACCTTCAAAATATGAAGTGATTCATAAATAAAATTTTAAAATATTTTTATTAATAAATTCACTTTCAAAATATAGATATGTCAACAAAATAGCTATTGGCGTGGGGCCGGTCTCTCTGTAAGCCAAGAACTCAGCCCCTTCTTCATTTTATATTTTTTTAAAAAATCTCTTATGTCAGAGAATATATTAAACAATTTCGAATAGTTTGAAATTTTCGCCACACAAAAAAATAATTTAATAAATTTTATGATTTTTTAAAATATATATGATTTAATATAATATTTTAAAATATTATTTTATAAAACAGAAGTAAAAAAATTATAATAATACATATTTAAGGTTCCGTTTTTCCTAATCAGATGCTATTTTGTTAACATATTCATAATTTATATGTTAATTTGTTAACGAAATTACTTTAAATTTTGATTTATTAATCATCTCATATTTTGAGAGTGAATTTGATGACTATCTTTATTTATTTCAATATTAAGTCGTACCTAAGTAGATCTTGGACAATTTATGTTTACTGTCATAATTTATCTATCAATAAATCAACTCCGTATCAAACTATATATTAAAATGCATATCTAAAATAATAGCACATAATTTATAGCTTGTTATTGTAGGAAAGGAAAGAATAAATAAGTACTTGGAGTGAGTAGCAAGGTGTTCTCTTTTTTATTCTCTTGTATAAATAACACCAAATCTCCCCTCCTCTCACAGAACCACCCCAAAGAGAGTCGCCGGCAGGAAGTAAGCATTAAGCATGCCGTCTTCTGATGGAGTGAAGCCCGACCACTCAGGTGATCAGAGCAAGCACAAACAACTGGACCGACAACTACTTGACATGGTCTCCTCCATAACCCATCGCATGTCCCATCTTCACAAACCAAGTGGCTCCGCCGTAGAGGAGGAGGATGAGGGCGGCGTGAGGGTCATCACTCTCGCCGGAAGCAACATCGGGGCCACCATGCGCGGCCATGTTGGGGAGAAAGATCTCCACCGCACTACCAGTTCTCCTCTACAGAATGACGGCGATGATTCTGAGACGGAGGAGGACCAGCTGATCACCTACGTGAACAGCAACGTCCAGGCGGTCAACAACTCCGTCATGTTTGGTGGCAGCTACGCCACCAACGATCCGGGTGTTCACGTGGACATTTCTCAACTGCCGTTCGGCCACCGTGATCTCCACCACCACCACAACCATAGCCAGAAGAAGCGAGGGTTGGTTTCTAGTAAGAAGAAAGAGAAGGGGCCGCTCAGCAGCGACCATCCTTCTTCCGCACTTTCCGATTATTCTTCTCACTGAGCACTATAACCTGATCTCTCCAACTGCCTCCGTTGGAAAACCCATTTCGGCTTTCAGACATCCAATAAATAAAACTTCATTTTCAGTTCTTCATACTTCCTCTTCAGTTATTTGATGATATGATCGTTAAGTTTTTCTTTTTTGGAAATCTATAATAAAATGTGTGGGTTATGTTTGTGGATTAAGAGCACTGAAATAAGATTTTAGGGATAAAACCAATTTTAACCCCAAATTATTATTTTTAAAAAAATACCTTATAAACTAAAAATTTTAATAAATTAAATTTTAAATTATTTGAAATATAACCAATCAAATCTTGTCGGGAGATGATGACCCCCCGATCACCCCCATTCTTTGTTCACGCTGAGAATGGAGGGCCGATCTCAAATGAACGGCTCTTCGTTCTTTATTTACTACATGTTCATTTTTTATTTTATAAATTAATTTTAAATAAATAACAAACGATATTGGATTTACTTAAAAATTTTATCACATTTTCACCACGTCATGGGAAGGTAATCTAAATTTTTTTATATTTTTCTAACACTTATATGATTTGTTATAATTGTTTTACGTCTATTTTATAAATAATTAACTAAAATTACAATAAATCGTACCAGCATTAGAAAACCATGAAAATTTTCATATTATCTTCTCATAATGTGTTAAGATTTTTAAATAAATCTAATATCATTTGGTATTTTTTTAAAAAATTAATTTCTAAAATGAAGAAAGAAAGGATGTAAATAGAAAACAGGGGAATAAAAAAAATCAAATGATAATGTAATTAATTGAAAATTTCATCACATCTTTACAACATCATGAGAAGATAATTTAGAAATTTTTAGAATTTTTTAGTACTTGTATGATTTATTATAATTGTTTTACATCTATTTTATAAAATAATTTGTTAAAACTACAATAAATTATATAAGTATTAAAATTTCACGAATATTTCTAGATTTTTTTTCTAATAATGTAGTAAATATGTGGTAAAATTTTTAAATAAATCTAATATTTTTTTGTATTTTTTTAGAAGGTAAAGTGCAATTTAGCCTATAAACTACGGTGAAAATGAGAATTTTCACCGTAAACTTTGATTATGGCAAAAAATAACCATAATGTATGGATAATGGGTAATTCACCCAATGTCGTGCTATTTTTTGTTAAAATGACACGTTTTTGTCACATTCCCCATTTTACTACCCAATATGCCCAGACTCTGCGTTTGTTTTGAATCGCTTGCTTCACCCACAGTGCCCTAGAAAAAGGACCTATAACTATTACCCTCATAAGTACGTCCATCTCTATCTTCGACTCCAAAGATCACATTCATCGGAGCAGCGACTCCTTTTCCTCATATCTTCCTTCCCAAGTCTATAACGCCTTTCTCCACTACGTCGTCGCTGCCGCGAACGCCTCTGGGGACACCTACATGAGTTCTACTAAGATCTATGCCATGGCCAAAGCTTTTGCCCCATGCTCTCTCGCCTGTAACTTCCTCATCTTCGGCCTTTCCCCAGAATTGCTTCTTTGGTTAGCTCTAAATCATGACGGTCATACAATTTTTCTCGATGAGAATGAGTATATAATCTCCAAATTTGAATGGTTGAATCCTAGTTCGAAAGCTTACGACGTTCAATTCACCACCAAGGTAAACCAAATGGCGGAGCTTCTCGCCCTAGCCAAATCGCAAGCTAAGAAAGAGTGCAGGCCGGTACAGAACCTTTTATTCTCCGATTACAAACTAGGTTTGAACGATTTGCCGAATCACTTGTACCAAGTGGAGTGAAGGGTGAATGGTTAAGCGAGCGATTCAAAATAGATGCAAGACATGGACATATCAGGTAATAAAATAGGACACGTAACAAAAACGTGTCATTTTAACGGAAAAATGCACGGTAGAGGGTGAATTCTCCATTATCCATTCATGACAGTTGTTTTTTATCATTATCAAAGTTTATGATGAAATATTACAATTTTCACCATAGTTTGGGGGTCAAATTACACTTTACCATTTTTTAAAAATTAATTTATAAAATAAAAAATGAACACGTGGTAAATAAGAAACGATAGACTATTCATTTGAGATCGTCCCCCCGTTCAACTTGAACAAAGAGCAGGGGTGATGACCTCAATAGAGTTTGATTTGTTATATTTCGGATAGTTTAAGATTTGATTCGTTAGAGTTTTTAGTTTATGAATATTTAAATTAAAATTTTTATATTTTGGAGTTCAAATTGATTTTAACCCAATATTTTATAATAACAATATAGTAATTATATTTGATATAAATAAGTGTAAACTTCAATTACTTCAATAAAATTATTCTTTGTATCAAGCACCTTATTTTAATATATATATATATAAAATAATACTTGAAAATGTGATTTTGATCCCAAAAATAACTTACTCGGTTTTCTAATTACTATAGTGTCACGATCCAAAAAATAACCTGGGACAAAAATGGGTAGCGACTCTGTCACAATCCGAAGGCCGGCCAAGATATAAATAAATTGAATGACCTGATTTTTAAAGAGGACCCAGTCGTAAAACCTAAGCTTTGCTTCATAGTTTGTAGTAAAAGACTTCAATAAAAAAAAATTAAATCATAACCCATACGAGATCAACTGAATTTAGTAATCGTAGAAAAATAAGATAATGAAATAAAATACAAGTATTGTATATGAAAATAAAATATCTCAAACCTAATATAATTATACAGATTGTAAATAAACGAAGTGTTCTAGTAGTGATAAAAAAACACACCTAAAATTTTTGATTTAGTTAATTGATATTTTAAAATTTTAAATGTTAACCATTTGACACCTGCCGTTTACTCTGTCAGTGGCTCTGTTAAATTCTATTAACTTTCGTCTCTCTTGCTCTCTCATGTTTCTTCTTATTCTCTGCAATTTATCTCTATCTCTCTCTATCCTGCTACTTCTTTCTTCTTCTCTGTATTTCATAACAATCTTCTCCTCATTCGTGATCTCAACTAACAGCGTTCTTTGCAAATTGATTTCATCTTTTTTTGTCGAGCTCTTCATGCTTTCAAATTTTCGCTCTCTTTCTTCTTTATGCCTCTGAACAAGTAAGTATATGTTTTAGGCTTGGTGATGACGTTGAGAAATAATAATTGTTAGGAACAATTATAATGCTTCCGACAATATAACTACATCACTAACCAAGCGGTTTGAAAAACGATAATAGATGCGATCCAAAAAATACCAATAATATTTTCTCACACCGTAATATTATGACGGTCAAGAAGCAAAAGAAATAATAGTTAAAACGAACATCAAGAATTTTACGTGGAAATCCAAATTGGAAAAAAATCACAAAGATCGATTCTAGAAAAATCTCACTATGAAAAATAGAATTTTACAATATTCTTCTAGAAACTGAATATTCTATAAAATATTAATTAAGAGAAATTCATATATCTTAGAATTCACAATATACATAAAAGCACCTCACTTATTTTTCTCTCACACTATTTCTTTTCTCTACCTCCAAAAATTTCACTATTTATCTACTTTTCTCAGAGAAGATTTCTCTCTTCACTCTTTTTTTCTTGGATGCCGATTTACATTTGCTTAAGCTTCTATTTATAGAGACTTCAGCATACACATTCCTTAAAAGAAGGTGTGCTGCAACAGCAATTAAAGACTTTCAAGTCTTCAATTGCTGCCAGCAACCTAAGATACCGACAGCAGCAATTGAAGACTAAAGTTTTCAATTGCAACCACCAATTTATTGAAATTGGGTTCTCTCATTAAAGAGGCAGCCCTACAAATCTCTCCCTCCCTACTTATGATAATGAATCTTCCAATAAGCCCGCTCTTCGCTGACAAAGTTCAAGTTTCTTTTTCGGCAAACTCTTCGTTAACATATCTGAAACATTATCACTAGTGTGCACTTTCGCTAAGTGCAACTGTTTTGTTTCCAACAAGTGTCGAATCCAATGATACCTCACATCAATATGCTTGGACCTCGAATGAAATGATGAATTCTTGGAGAGATGGATGACGGTCTGACTATCGCTGAGCACAACATACTTCTCTTGGTACAAGCTCAATTCTTCAAGGAATCTTCTCATCCACAAAGCATCATTGCAACCCTCAGTAATTACAATGTACTTGGCTTCTGTGGTGGACAACGCAACACATTCTTGCAACTTTGATTGCCAAGACACGGTTGCCCCTAAAAACGTCATCAAGAATCCTAACACGGACTTCCTGGAATCAACGTCACCGGTCATATCTGAATCGGTATAACCAACTAGCATAGAATCACCGCTACTGAAACATAAACACAACTTGGAAGTACCTCAAAGATATCTAAATATCTACTTCACTGCTTCCCAGTGTTCTTTGCCAGGATTGGAGAGAAAATGACTAACTACTCCAACTGAATGAGCAATATCGGGTCAAGTGCATAACATGACGTACATCAAACTGCCAACTGCAGACGAATAAGGAACTTGACTCATTTCTACATTGTCTTTCTCACTTGTACGACATTGATTTGAATTTAGCTTGAAGTGACCTGCAAGTGGAGAACATACAACTTTGGTATTGCTCATGTTGAACCTTTCTAGTATTTTCTCGATGTAGTCTTACTGAGACAACTACAGTTTCTCATTCTTCCTATCACGAGAGATCTTCATACCGAGTATCTTCTTTGTCGCACCTAAGTCTTTCATAGCAAGAGACTTGTTCAACTCTCCCTTCAACTTAGCAATCTTGATAGTGTTACGGCCTATGATCAATATATTGTCAACATATAAGAGGAGAATAATGAAGTCATCCTCGGAGTGCCTCTTGATGAACACATAGTGATCCGACGATGTCCCGCTGTATCTGTGACTCACCATGAAATATTCAAACTTCTTGTACCACTGTCGTGGAGCTTGTTTGAGGCCTTACAAACTCTTCTTCAACTTGTACACAAGTTGTTCTTTTCCTCTGACTTTAAATCCCTCGGGCTACTCCATATAATTTCTTCCTCCAAGTCACTATGAAGAAATGCAGTTTTCACGTCAAGTTGCTCGATTTCCAAGTTCAAGTGTGCCGCTAAACCAAGAGCAACTCGGATCGAGGACATTTGCACCACTGATGAGAATATTTCTTCAAAGTCGATTATTTTCTTCTGACCGTACCCCTTCACAACTAACCAAGCTTTGTACCTTGGCTGTGAGCTAGCATTTTTGATCTTCAACCTGTAGATCCATATGTTTTTTAGAGCTTTATTGTCTTATGATAACTTCACCAAATCATAAGTGTGGTTCTCGTGAAGAGATTGCATCTCCTCTTCCATAGCTTTCAACAATTCTTTCTTCTCATCAACGTAAGTTGCTTCTTGGTAAGTATCTGGCTCTTCAGCATATGTAAGTATCACATACTCATCCGAAGTGTATCTCGTTGAAGGGCCCGCTTTTATACCTGATAACATGTTCTTATTGGCTAGGATCATCAAACCCTTCTTGCTCATATAGGTAAGCTGGTTGTGCCAATGATCTATCACGCCTTCGTGGTTTACCGTATAAACTGTGGAATCTGTTATCTTCGCACGCACACATACAATGAGGAGAATTTTTCTCCTTTTACCACAATCAATGAGCATTTGGCAAACCTCCATTTTCCATCACGAAAGATGCTGCAAAACCCTTCGTCGTCAAACTTTACAGTTGAGATCAAATTCATGCGAATGTTAGAGATGTGCTTCACACCTCTAAAAAATAAGGTGTTGTCATTGTTGGTCTCTAAACGCATGTCTCCCATACTAATGACTTTTGCAACACTATTATTTTCCATTCTTACACTTTCAAATTCACCAGAAGTGTAGGACGTGAAGAAATCCCTCCGCGAAGCAGCATGTATTGAAGTGCCACTATCAATCACCCAACTCGTACCTTGGGACGCGAGATTGATGACGTCTCCGTCGTACACAATAAAGAACTCTTCGGTGGTTGTGGCTACCTTCTCGCATGTTTCACCATTTTCGATTTTTATTTCTTTTCCCTTGTCATTCAGATTTTCTCAAAAAAACTTTCGACAAAATCTCTTGATGTGACCTTTCTTGCCACAATAATGACGCTCAAAGTTGATGTATTTTCTCGACTTGCTTTGACTTCGATTTCTGTTGCCTGGACCTTTGTTTTGACTTCTCCTTCTGTTTTCGCTGACCAAAACGTCCGACTCTGAAGAAGAACTTGTTGACTTTCTTCTCATCTCTTTGTTCAGAACATACTCTTGACTATATCCACAGCCAGAACACCATCTGGAGCAGAGTTTGATAACGACATTCTAAATGTTTCCCACGAGTCCGGTAAAATATCAGAAGCATCAATCTCTGAACATGTTCATCAAACTTGATTTTCATTTCAGCCAACTGATTTATTGAATCCTTGAAATGTATTCAGGTGATCGGTCATTGAATTTTGATCCTCGTACTTTAACCCAAGAAGTTGTTTGATAAAAAACAACTTGTTGTTGTCAATCTTCTAAGCGTACAACTACTCAAGCTTTTTCCATAAACTCTGAGCGTTCTTTTCCTCACTGACATGGTTGAGGACGTTATTATCTACACATTGCCGAATGTAACTGCACACTTGACGATAACACAATTCTCATTCGTCATCAGATGTATCTGTTGACTTCGCACCAGTAAACACAAGCAAATAATAGTCTTTAACATAAAGAAGATCATCTATCTTCTCTTTCCACACATGATAGTTGGAGTCGTTCAACGTGATCATTCGACTTGGATTACTCTTCATGGTTTGAACATGGCACAAGAACTACAACCTTGCTCTGATACCAGTTGTTAAGAAATAATAATTGTTATGAACAATTATAATCCTGTCGACAACACAATTACACTATTAACCAAGCTGTCGAAAAATAATAGCAGATGCGATCCGAAAAATATTAGGGATATTTTTTCACACCGTAATATTATGACGGCCAAGAAGTAAGAGAAATAATGGTTAAAACGAATACAGAAAATTTTACGTGAAAATCCAAATTGAGAAAAAATCATGGGAACCGAGTCCAAAAAAATTTCACTATGAAAAATAGGATTTTATAATATTCTTCTAAAAATCGAATATTCTAGAAAATATTTACTAAGAAAAATTCATCTCTCTTAGAACTCACAATATGAACAAAAACACCTCACTTATTTTTCTCTCACGCTTTTTTTTTTCTCTCCCTCCAAAAACTTCACTATTCCTCTACTTTTCTTTGAGAAGATTTCTCTTTTCTCTCTTTTTTCTCGGATGCCGATTTACATTTGTTGTCACCAACCCAAGATACCAACAATAGCAATTGAAGACTTGAAAGTCTTCAATTGTTACCACCAATTTATTGAAATTGGGTTCCCTCATTAAAGGAGGGACCCTACAGATGATCGAAGCAAGTTTGAGCTCCAACAACGAGTTAAACTCATTCATTTTATAAGCTTTGGACATGATAGAATCCTTTTTGATGTCGATGATTATGTCGTTGTCGTTAAAATTTGTATTACACACGCAAGTATGCTTTTGATACTGTCCATCAAACGACATCGTGGAAGGGGATTCAGTACCTAGAATGTTGTTGTTTATGAAATCACCGTTGAGGGAGTTATCAAACAGCGATGACGAAAACCCAAGTGGGAACTCCGATTTGCTCCAGACAGACTTAAGCGTGGGTCTACAGCGACATCAAACAGAGGAGTTGACGTGCTTGTGGGGGAGATCGAGCAACCATCCTTCTCTAGCACCTCTTCTTTGACGACTTCCTTTGGTGGTTCGAGTAGATAAAAGTCGGATAATTTAATATTTAGAGGAAAATCGTTCAATCCATATAAAGAGTTGTCTTACAAAATAGTAAGACTTTCTAAGAAGAGAAGAGATTTGTTAGGTCTAGAACTAGAAAGGCGAGTTACTGCAGAGGAGGAAGAAACATTAGAAGAAGAATGAGAAACGTGATGCTTTTTTCTGGTCGGAATGGATGATGCCCACATCCCTGAGCTTGAAAAACTAGGCATTGGGCATCATGTTGGAGAACGTAAACTTGTGACCCATCAAGGGATTTCTCAGTCTAATTCTTCTCCAACGTTATAATCTCTTAACATAGTTGGGAGCTCAACAGATTTAAAAAGAGAAACTTAGGGGGAGGGGTGGGATCTGGTGAGAAGAAAAGGAGAATGGTCTATATTTCGAAAGAACCGTTTATTCATTTCTTAGTGGTATTGAATACGCTTCCTCTTTAAAAATTAACCGAATAACGTTCAGCCGAACTCTCGGTAATTTCTACAAAATAGAAGAAACAACAATCGAAAGAGAATGATTTAGTTAATTAGTCTGAGATAAATATATTTGTACAACAGTACAAATACTTCTTGCATCACTATCACCACACTTTAATTTTTTTCTTGTCATTCTACTCATTTTTTCATTCTCTTCTTGTTTTCTCTCACTCTCGACTTTTCTCAATTTGCACTCTTTTTTCTCTCTTTCATTTTTCTAATCACTCACTCTACTATATTCTTTTTCATGTTTTTGTTCACTCAATAATTTTTTTCTCTTTTTGAATTCTTTTGCAATCCTCTTTTGATCCTCACTAGCCTCCCATGATTTTAGTGGTTTTGAAATTATCTTCCTACCATTTTGATCAAAGGAGAATCATTCTTAAAATCATTGTCCTTGATGTTTCTATCGAATTTTCATGTTTTGCACAAAAGGATATGTGTAGCTTGCATAGGTGTTATATAACAAAGAACTCCATCTTTATGCTTACTAATTGCGAGCGTAACTTTCATTTGACTAGTCACTTTCACTTTTCTACAACCACTCAATCATTGTAGCTTGTATGACCTAGGATGTTTCACGGTTTCCAAACTCAATTTTTCTACCAACAAAGTGCTAGCAATATTAGTACAATTCCCACTATCAATTATCAAATTATATACTTTGTTATTCACATGGTATCTAGTGTGAAATATGTGCTCCCTTTTGCATTTTATCTCCATTGTCATTGAATTGAACATTGAGTATACGTTTAACGACCAATATCTCTTCCCTCAGGGGTTCCTCTATATCCACATCACTACAATATTCTGATTGTGGTATTTCATAATCACTTGAACTTACATTTGCTAAACCATCATTATCCAAAATTACCAAATCTCTTTTATTCGAATAATTAGAAGTAATATGACTAAAACTTTGACATTTAAAACACTCAACCTCTCGAGACTCAATAAATGTGGAAGTGTCGATTTTATCGTTTATAGGGAGGATATTCGATGTCGTGATTTTTTCTTTAAACTCCTCTTTTGGTTTGGAATTAAACTTATCAATGTTGGAATTACTGAAAGTTTAATTCTAAAATTGCATTTTTTTCAACAGGAATTTCTTTGTTTGAATGCTCCAATTAATTTTCCATGAAGAGTTTGAGGTTGATCCGATCTTAGAGTTCCTCGATTTCAATTGCCTCTCAACTTTGATCGATTGGTGCAAGAATTCTTTTAAGTCCACATAATGATGTAAATCCACAATGTCCGCGATTTCTCTATTTAAACCTCCAATGAATCGCGTCATTGTAGTTTCATCATCATCATTCACTCTAACACTTACCATGACTACTTCTAACTCTTTATAATATTCCTCCACAATTTTGATTCATTGAGTCAAACATTGTAGTTTCCTATACGCATATCAATAATAGTGGTTAGGAATAAGTCTTTTATGCATTTGTATCTTCATATTGTCCCATGTGCGTATGGATTATTCTCCATACCTTTTTCAGGTTTTCACTAACATATTCCACCATATACTCTCATAATCCGTGAATTCCATCGAGACTAATTTGATCTTTTTCTTCTTAGTGTAATTATGATATTCAAATATATGTTCAACTTTTATTTCTCATTCTATATAAAGTTCAAGATTACTCTTACCTTGAAAAGGAGAGATTATTGTTTTGATGTTGTTTAAATTTTTATCTACACGGTTAGTTCTAGCATAATTCTCTCTTTTGTAATTGTCATCCTTATAGTTGGATTCTTCATAGTAATGCTCTACTGGTGATTTTTTCTTCCATACACGGATATTAGAAAAATACTTTATTCTTTCATATCTCATGTCTAAAGCCTTAATTTCATCTTGTATATCCTCATGTACATTTTTGGATCAAAGTTAATACGTCTTTCCTTACTACTCATAATTTCAAGAAAAAAATTAAAAATTATTAGGGAACAAAATAAGTAAGTAAACAGAACTTACTCCCTCCTTCACGTATTTACACTCGATTTATGTCTCTCCATTTGTATTTTCCTCAAATAATGGTTTTTATATGATAGTTTCACTCTCTTGCCTTTTACCTCTCAATTTTCTTTTTTATCTCTTTAGGTAAAAACTTAATCAAAAGAAAAAATTCAACAAGCAAATACAAACAAGATTAAACTTTTTAACTAAAAATTGTAATTTCCAAAACCAGTTAGAATAAAAAAATTTAGAAGAAGATATAACATTGCAAGAAAGAGAAACTTTGATATCTCACAAAATAATGAATTATGCTCGAATATTGTGAGAGCAAGTAAGATTAATCAAAAACTTCAAAGTCTCTAAGAAAGTAGAATTAATAACTTAAAATTATTTGAGACAATCAAAGAAGAAAATTTGAATAAACACATTCAAAAGCAAATATTAATACATAGAATGAAGAAGAAGAAATTGATGATTGAGATATTGATACTCAAACTATCGAGAATTTATTACTTTTTTAAAGAAGAAAACTTGATAAACAAAGAATCATTGCTTGAAAGTTTTGAGAAGTTTTGATTTTTTTTTCATGAATTTCAATGGAATAAATTCAAGAAGAAGAAAAAAAAAATTAAGATAGAGACTTGAATTTAGGGGTCAAAGCTCTGAAACCAAATGATGAGAACGATGGGTATACCAAATTCGAGACCCTTCAACAAAGTGAAATAGAAACTCAAAAATACCTTTGAAATCAAGTATAAGGAACTTGATTTCAATCAAACTTTACCGATGGAATCAAAGTTGTCAAACAAGGAGATTGACCCGTAACCAAACTTATGGTTAGAATCAAAGCTATCAAGTTGATCTTTCAAGTTTTGACTTGAAGAAGTTCTAGTTATTCACAAAAGAACCAAAGAGAAAATTCTCGCAAATAGTAACTTAAAATCTTATATATTGATTGTATAATGTCGTAAAGTTTATGCTTTTAAATAGGTTACAAAAGTAATTAAAATAATTAAAATATCCTAAGGTAATGGTAAAGTAACTAGGAAACATCTAAAGATTAAGAAACTTAACAAATTAATAAAAGAGTGCTAGACTAAAACAAAGGAAAATTAAATAACTAAACAAAATAAAACTTTGACCACATAATAAAAAGAAATTTGGACCAATTTGATTGATGAATTTTGTGGCTCTCCTTACTAACTTCTTGCCCCACCTTCTTTGAAGAATTAAAAAATAAGTGTTTACCAATTTGATTGAGAAAATGAAACTCTGTATAGATTTTGTATGTGCATGTTTTGTCGTTGCACTTTCATCTCACTTGCCACTAAATCTTTAGGTATTTTTTAAATATTTTTTATCTTTTTTCCTCCCAAGCATCTTTTTCAGTACTTAATATATTTGTTAATTTTAGTTCTTGTTGAAATGAATTTTACTCTTGGATTTCTAGAATCAATCCATGTAAAGTTTTACGTATTTTCTTGATTCTTGATCTTTCTTGATATGAATTTTTAATTTTGAACTTGAAGTAGTTGCTCCTTGATTCACATCAAGAGTTTAAACACTTAGGATGAAGTGCTTTCGTAAAAATGTCAGCAAGCTAATGTTGAGAAGATACATGCAACGTCTTAATGCAACCAAATTGAACTTGTTGACGTACAATATGACATTCAATTTTGATGTGTTTCATTCTTTCATAGAACACTAGATTTTCAGCAATATGTATGACGGCTGTGTTGTCACAAAAGAGAATAATAGGGCTATTCCTTTTGATGCCCAGTTCGTGTAATAACGAATGAAACCAAATAATTTCGCAAGTTGTAGTTGCCATGGGTCGATATTTAGCCTCAGCAGAAGAGCAAGACATAGTTTGCTGCTTTTTCGATTTCTAGGAAATTAAAGCATCACCTAAAAATATACAAAAACTTGACATTGATCGACGTGATTCAGAGCATGCTACTCAATCTAAATCAGTGAACGCACGTAACTGAGTTGTATTTGAAGGTTAAAATAGACCTTGACCAATAGAGGCTTTAAGGTATCATAAAATTTTGTAAGTCGCTTGGAGATGCATGACCAGAGGGGATGCCAAAAATTGACTTCAGACATGTACAACACAGGAAATATCTGGTCTTGTGATGGACAAATATAATAAGAACCCAATAAGCTTGCGAAAAAATGAAGGCTGTTGAACTAATTCCATAGTTTCAAATGAGAATTTTAATTACGAACCCATAAAAGTAGATGCAGATTTGCATGCTAGAAACCCAGTGTTAGATAATAACTCTAAAGTATATCAACGCTGATTCAGAGTAATTTCTTTAGCAACAAAGCAAACTATATACCTTTCAATAGTACCGTTTTAATTTTGAACACCCATTTGCACGATATTATGAAAGAATCGTTTATTCATTTCTCAATGTTATTAAATACAAAGCTTACTCATTATAAAGAGGAATAAGAAGTTCAATTATGAAAACTAACAGAATAACGAACTATTACATGTATATAGAAGATAACAAAATTATTCTCCTCGTAGTCTTGTTGGAAAACCAAAAAGCAGAGAAAGGTTGCGAGAAGGAAAATGATGGGGAGAGAGAGTTGGATAGATAAGTTGCAGAGAAGAGAGGATGCCGGAGAGGAAGAGTTGATGAATTTTTAATACAGGTCGCAATAGAGTTAATGGTAAGATGTCCACGGTTAACACCTCAAACTTTGAGTTGTTTAGTCAAAAATTAAAAATTTAAAAGGTCAATTGAAAAATCATCCTAAATATATTTTGATAATTACGCTAATATATTTAATAATGATAAAAATAAATTAAAAAACTATTTAAGAAAAAAATTGAAAAAAAATTACATGTCAAATTGAAAATGGTAATTATCGATTTTAATCATGTACTATGCATTTTATTTCAGTTAATCAAATGTACTAAAAAAACTGACAAATCAAACCATGTACTTTGATTCTGTTATTTGTTATGACCTTCTATCAATAATTTTGTTAAACTCTCATTTAAAAAATTACCAAACGATATTGAATTCTTTTGAAACTTTCAATATACGTTCACTACTTAATGAAAAGATAATATGAAAATTTTCGTGATTTGTTAACACGTGTACGATTTATTGTAATTTTATTTTAGTAATTTACAAAAATATTATAATAAATCATACAAGTTTTAGAAAATCACGAACATTATCTACCCATGATGTGGTGAACGTGTGAAAAGCTTTTTAAATAAATTCAATATCTTTTGGTATTTTTTTAAAATTAATCTTAGTTTCTAATTTACTTTATAAATTAATTTTTAAACAAATACCAAAAAATATTTAATTGATTTAAAAATTTTTCCACATATTCATCACATCATGGGTAGATAATAGAAAAATATTTGTGATTGTCTAAAACTTGTATGATGTATTATAATATTTTTATAAATTACTAAAATAAAATTATAATAAATCATACATGTGTTAAAAAATCACGAATATTTGCATATTATCTTCTCATTAAGTAGTGAACATGTGGTAAAAATTTCAAATAAATCCAATATCGTTTGGTAATTTTTTAAATAAGAATTTAAGAAAATTATTGATGTAAGGTAAAATGGATAACAAAATCAAAGTATAGAGTTTGATTTACTAGTTGTTTTAGTACATGGTATGAATGTAAATAAAGTACATAGTACATGATTAAAATCAATAATTATCCAATTGAAAATAACCAAAAAAACATAAAGTCCTATTTTATCCAAAAGTTTAAAAATTTTTCTAATTTAAACCGTAAAATATAAGTTTTTTAACTCAAACCATAAATTATCAATTCTAGCAATACAAATGTTAAACTATATAAAATCTAATAAATCAAACTCTGGCAGATGGCTGATCACCGTCGGTTCTCTGAGAACGGACGACCGATCTAAAAGAACGGACGTACATTTTTAGAAAATGGACGGTCGATTTAAAAGAACAGACGTTCGTTCTAAAAAAAATTTATTAATTTTAGAAAAATACTAAACTATATTTAAATTATTTAAAAATTTTACCACATGTTTAACGCAATATGGTAAGATAATTTGAAAATTTTCGTAATTTTCTAACTCTTGTACGATTTATTATAATTGTTTTACATCTATTTTATAAGATAATTAATTTAAATTACAATAAATCGTACGAGTTTTATAAAATTACAAAAATTTCTATATTATCTTTCTATAATTTGGTGAACATGTGGTAAAAGTTTCAAGTAAAATAAATATTATTTGGTATATTTATAAAATTAATATGTAAAATGAAGAAGTAATTTAAAAAAAATATCAAAAGATATTCGATTTATTTGAAAATTTTATCCCAAGCTTACCAAGTTGAGCAAAGATAATCCAAAATTTGTTTTAATTTTCTAACAATTATAAGATTTATTGTAATTTTAATGAATTATTTTATAAAACAGAAATAATTATTAAGAAAAGTTTTAGAGTATTTTTTCATGACTTGAAAAATATGGAGTAAAATTTTCAAGTAATTTTAATATTTTTTGTGTTTGTTTAAAATTACTTTTTTATTTTATAAATTAATTTTACAAATATAGTAAATGATATTGGATTTAATTGAAACGTTTACCACATGTTCATTCAATTATAAAAAGATAATATAGAAATTTTTTGTAATTTTATAAAACTCATACGATTTATTGTAATTTAAAATAATTATTTTATAAAACAGATTTAAAACAATCATGGTAAATAGTACAAGTATTAGAAAATTACGAAAGTTTTCAGATTATCTACTCATGATGTGATGAACATGTGACAAAATTTTCAAATAAATTTAATATCGTTTGATATTTTTTTAAAATTTTTTGAAAACGAACATCCGTTCGTTTAGATCAGCCATCTGTTCTCAAAGAACGGACAGTCGATCACCGTCCGTTTAATGAGAATGGACGACCGATCTAAAAGTATGGACGTCCGTTCTAAAAAATTCTAAAATTACTTATTTATTTTATAAATTAATTTTCAAAAAATATCAAACAATATTAAATTTATTTGAAAATTTTACCACATGTTTACTACATTTTGAGAAGATAATCTGAAAAGTTTCGTAATTTTCTAGCACTTGTGCGATTTACTATAATTGTTTTATATGTATTTTATAAAATAATTAATTAAAATTTAATAAATAATTTTAATTAATTATTTCATAAAATAGATGTAAAAAATTATAATAAATCGTACAAAGTTTATAAAATTACAAAAATTTTCAGATTATCTTTTAATGATATGGTGAATATGTGATAAAATTTTCAAATAAATTCAATATCGTTAGTATTTTTATAAAATTAATAAATATTTTTAAAATGTTTTTAGAACAGACGTGAGTTCTTGTACATCGGCCGTCCGTTGTCTGAGAATGGTTGGTGATTGGTCATCTATCAAAATTTAATTTGTTAAGTTTAAAATTTACATTTAGGCATAATAGATTAAGGTTTAATTTAAAACAAAGTCATATTATAAGATTTAAATTAAAAAACCCCCAAGTTTAATAAACTATCAGTTTGCCTCTCCCCAAAGTTCGCTTCGAGCAAAACTGGGAACGTTGGATGTAGATTCTACACTGCAAACGCAGAATCCTTTCAATCTTCGTTGCGGTCGGGCCCTTCACTCTCCCTTCACTGCACTGCATTTTCATTCCCGTTCTCTCTCTTCTCTGTGGTTTCGGAACCCTGCAAATTGAGGTGACAGTCATCCTAAGAAACCCTATTTCATTTCTCCGTCAGGATTCTTTTATCATTTTTTTTTATTATTGAGGAGCATCGTTTCTGTTTCTCTAATATGCCTACGTACAAGCTCGTTTATTTTTTTTTTTCTTTATATAATTTCTAGGTGAGATGATTTTCGGTTTCAGTGTTGATTTCCTGTTTGAGTGTTGGCTGATTCTCAGGGGTAGGCTGATTCAAACTTTTTGTTCGTCTTTGATTAACCCAAATGCTGGATTTTTTTCTTCTTTTTATTCTGTTCGAACTTGGATTAGTATGCTGTACGAAGTGCCAAAAAATGAGCATGGAAGTCAATTTTGTGAGAAACTTAGTATCTGTTATAGTGAGTAAGTGATATAAATAAGATCTCATTTAATATCTTCGGAGACTAAATATGTCTCGGACCTTAGAGGAAAAGTTCATTATGAACTAACTGCACATCCGACCTTTTGGATTCCCCCATAAAATTTATAAACTGCCCTTTGCTTTTCACACCCAAGTTATTTTACAAATCCATTTTGTTTTTGTTCTAATTTCCTTTCCTGTAATTGTTAGAAGCTCGAGAATCGTCATTAAGCCATTCATCGATATTATGGTTATAGTGTTGATTAAACCTTGAAATTGAATGTTCTACTTACTGCTCCATATTTTTACCGAACATTTGAAACAATTTTTTTGTGTTTCTTTTTTTCAGGTTGAAAGCTGTAAGTAACAAGCCCAGTTGTTTCTTCCCAAAAAATTACGAGGAAAGATGTTTAACTCGCCTAATCGTTAAGTGATCACAACTCAATTTTTTCTTTATTTTATAGATGATTATATTTTTGTTGTTTGAGAAATTAGTATCACCTTATGTGCTAGCAGTCTAATTTCTGATAATGCATATATTTTACCATTTGGTTTTATTTCCAGCTGTTGTTTCTGTACATTTGTTGTTTTGCTTTGCTACTTATGTTATTTTTCATACTGTTTTGAAAGTAACTGATGGAAATATGTTTTACAGCTTTTGAACAACAATCTAGCAATCCTTTTGCATCCCAATCAGGATTTCCACAAACTAGCATGGCAACTGCCAATCCTTTTGCTCCTAAACCCTTCGGCAGTACAAGTCCATTTGGTTCACAAACAGGCACTTCAATATTTGGTGGCACTTCAACTGGTGTCTTTGGTGCACCTCAGGCTTCTTCACCATTCTCTTCTACCACAACCTTTGGAGCTTCATCATCTCCTGCTTTTGGTACTACAATGTCTGCTTTTGGAGCTTCTTCTACTCCTGCTTTTGGTAGTTCATCATCAGCATTTGGAGGTAAGCAATACAATTCCAGTTTCTCTAGTTAGTTGTTTGCTCTTTCTCTATATCTATGTCATTGGGTTTTCTTACATTCAAAACCTTATTCAACAGCTTGCCCGTTCCTCCTTACTAAAGTAACATTTTCTGCTTCCTGTTACTTTTCACAGCAAAATGTGTCTATCTTAATGCACATATATTGTTAATACTTTAACCCCACATCTTAATCTCATTTTTATATTCCCTCTCATTTGGATAGTTTACTTAGTTAATATTGATGCCTATTTCGTTTTAATAGGGTCGTCTGTCTTTGGGCAAAAGCCTGTTTTTGGAGGCTTTGGATCCACTCCTACTCAAACAAGTCCTTTTATGAGTACAATTCAACAATCTCAGCCAGCATTTGGCAGCAGCATATTTGGTTCATCCTCTCCATTTGGTGCAACTACAGCACCAGCATTTGGTGCAACAAGCACTCCAGCATTCGGCTCATCAAGCACCCCAGCATTCGGCTCATCAAGCACCCCAGCATTTGGTGCTACAAGCGCCCCATCCTTTGGGGCTACAAGTTCTCCAGTCTTTGGTGCTTCTACCACTCCTTTTGGTTCGACATCTAGTTTGCCATTCGGTAGCACAGGAAGTGCATTTGGTGTGTCAAGTTCCCCTGCTTTTGGATCTGGAGGAGCATTTGGAGCTTCAAACACTCCTGTTTTTGGTTCCCCAAGTACCTCTGCATTTGGCGCTTCAAGTGCACCTGTTTTTGGGGCATCTAACACTCCTGCTTTTGGAGCTTCTAGTTCTCCGACCTTTGGTTTTGGGTCTAGTCCGGCTTTTGGCCAGTCCACTTCTGCATTTGGAAGCAACACGGTTGGTTCTAATTCAACACCGTTTGGAACCCAGAGTTCTGCTTTTGGTAAGATACTGAGTAAATTGCTTCTGAAATAGTTTTTTTCTTTTTTTCAGGTAACTTGCTTATACTTGGCCTTCAATAATCTTTAACTTCATATGAATTGTCCTGCAGGGGCTCAATCTACTACTCCAACTTTTGGCAACACTACTTTTGGTCAATCAACTTTTGGCAGTCAACGTGGAGGCACAAGAATAGCTGCTTACGCTCCTACTACTGAACCAGATAGTGGCAGTGGCTCACAAGGAGCTGGGAAGTTAGAGTCAATATCAGCTATGCCTGTATACAAAGATAAATGCCACGAAGAGTTGAGATGGGAGGATTATCAACTGGGAGATAAAGGTGACCTTTGATCAATATTCTTTATGCTGAATTGTTTGACCATGATGACATTGATTAAGACTGGATTTCTAATATGATGTTTCAGGTGGACCACTTCCTGCTGGTCAGTCAGCAGTAGGGGTTGGGTTTAATTCATCTACCCCATCACAGCCAAATCTTTTAACTTCATCTGCTACATTTGGCCAAGCTCCTTCTGCATTTGGTCAAGCACCTGCTAATCCCTTTTCAACCCCTACATCCTCCAATCCATTCGCTCCAAAAACTTCAGCGTTTGGAACAACATCAAATTTTTCTTTTAGTTCTTCAGCTTTTGCTCCTTCCACCTCTTCCAATCCTTTTGGATCAACAGTGTCACCATCAACGTCATCGTTTATATCAACATCTACTGCCCCATTTGGGAGCTCTCCTTCCTTATTTAATTCATCTAGTACACCTGCTTTTGGGTCTCAGTCCACCTTTGGCTCTGCTACTACTGCAGGAAGTACTCCGTCATTTGGTCCCAGCATTAATTTTGGTAACACTCAAACTTCCCCTTTGTTCCCAACTTCTACACCATCAATTGGGCCGACTGGTTCTGCATTTGGGCAGAGCACTTCCACCTTTGGACAAAATACTACTTCATTTGGTCAATCAAGCTTGGGTACCACACCTACATCTGTTTTTGGTAACAACCTTTTCTCGAGCGCACCATCACTAATGCCTTCCAGCACTCCAGCTTTTGGTCAATCGTCTGTAAGTAAATTGCGATCTTACTGTATTAGATATTTCTTCTATTTTAGTTCTTTCCTCTCTATGTTTTTTCCTCTTTTATTAGTTGTTTTTGGTAAGGAAAAAAATTTTGGCTCTTATTTTAAAATATCAACCTACTTTATGGGCAGGAATGGATTACTATATTTGCTTCTGGCATTCAAATATAAAAAGAGGTTGATAGAGTTGCAAGATTATAAGATAATAATAGTAGTCACATTTCTCAAATAAATAAGACATGGATTTACTAAAACTTACTAGCATGTAAGATGTTTGGTTCAAAATCTTTATCCAAGCAAGAAAATTTAACGGTCAGTGTTTTTTAGGCACGTGTTGAATATGTTAAGGCATGTTTAAACAATTGACAAATGCCAATCATGATAGAAATATTTGTATATTATCATAATATGAGCCTCTGACTTGTACTTTGAATTCAAGAAGTTGGTTATTGGACAGATGCGTGCTTGTGTACCTAAAACCTACAATATTGTATTAGTTTGATTGGAAAGTCAATTTATAATAGTTTTCTTTGACTAATTTATAAACCGTGGACAGATAAAGTAAATAATGTAATAAATATTATTAATGTTTATAGGTAATGCTGATAAAAGCGTGCATCAAACTTTTTGTAAGAACTTAGATTTGCATTGAAAGTGGCGATAATTATATCTATCTAAAAAGAAAACCAGATGCTAGAACCTATGAAGTATTTCGGCTTACTACAAATTACAATACATAGTGACAGTTCCTTTGTTTCAACTATTAAAAGGAACATTGTTCTAGAATATGGTGGCACCTATAAAACTCACTATACAATGTCTTTTCATTCGAATAGTGGGAGTTTAAGCTTCATCAATAAGGCTACTGCAGATGGTTCATTGAGTCAATCCATAAGAGGATAAATATTCCTTAATTCATCACAAAATTAATTTCCAAGTTGAAAATGAATGGTATGGATATTCTTAAAGCGCAAGAAACTATGTACAGTTTTGTTAATCAAGTGTTGAAATCTCCAACATGGCATCCTTGGACGTAGTTAGCATGCTCTTGACCATTGGGAACCTGTGTTTCAATTTCAAGGGTGTTTTAATTTCAAGGGGCATACGCTTGATGCTGAGATTAAGACTTTCTTTATTACACGGTGGATGTGGACTGGGACAAAAATGAATGTTGCCTGGATGATATTAGTTCATAAGTTGCTTTTTCTTCTGTGTTGCATAAGATGTGTGGACGTGCTATACCTTTTAGATTATTACTTGTTCTAGTGAATCATGTTTAGCTGACTACCCTTCTCTGTTTTTACAGTCCACTTTTTCCACACCTTTTCAACCTGCTCAAACACAGCCAGTTGGCGCATTTGGTTTTGGCAACTTTGGTCAGACCCAACTGGGTAATAGTGTCATGAAAATTCTCGTTGTTATGTACATAACTCAACAACCCTTTATTTTTATGTGCTGATATGTGTCTTTTCTTTCCATTAGCTGGTACAAGTGGCATCGGTGGTACATCAAGCATCTTTGGACAGAATGGGTTTGGGCAATTGTATGTCACACCTTCTAAACTTTTAATTCTGTCTCTAGATATGTATAATGGTGGGCATGCACAATTTTTGTATTGGTTTTTTAGACAATCGTGTAGGATGAATATTTTGCCGGTGGTAATGTTGAAGATCATTGGTAATAATTTTCATATGATGGACTGATCTGTCACATCTTCTCGACTCATATCCTTCCCCCTATTTATGTGTTACAGTGGGCACACCATATTTTTGTATTTTCCTAGAAAGTCATAGAATATGAAGATAAAATAATGCTAGGTGGTGAAAATGATAGATAACAGGATGGAATTTGTGCTGACTTCTCAACTCTTACTCCTGTTCTCTAATATTTATGATAGTGGCATGCAATATGAAAAATTATGCTGGGTGGTAGTGGTCTATTCATAACATGTCGTGAGTATTTTTCACTAGAAAAATCTGATTTCTTAGTTATAGTAGTTAACTTTTTTGTACTGGCCTTTTTAGAGTTAAGTCATGTGATGAATTATCTGTATGACATTCCTTTCGATGTTGTCAATTCAGTGGTTACTTAAAATACACTAAAAATGCTCTTAGCATCACCCCTGTTTGTGAAGGTAATTTGAGAGCTCTAGTAGGTAGTAGTCTGATTACGCAGCATTGTTCCAATAAAATGTTTCCCTTTTTCTTTAATTATAATAAAAAATTATTGTGCACTTCTATTTTTTCACATTTAGTGTTTCTGTACCTTCTTCATTCTTTTTCCTGCTATATTGTATGTTAGGAAAACTTTTGAACAGACAATAAAGGAAGCTCTCCTGCTTTATTGATGGATATTTATTCTTAATTTAGTTTAAAATTCAACATTGTCCATTTTATAGGTCTGCCAGTCATGCTTCTGTGGTTGCACAACCTGCACCAGTCACAAATCCATTTGGCACTCTCCCTGTGATGCCACAAATGTCAATTGGTCGGATTGGAAATACTTCTTCAATTCAATATGGTATTTCGAGCATGCCGGTACGTATAATTTGTCCTGAAAATTGCTTTATTAACTGAGGACTTAATGTCAGAATATTTTAATTTATCACAATATATTAGTGGAACTACCCTTGACCCAACTGCAAAATATGTTTTTTTTATCCAAATGTTGTCCCTGCTATCTAGTTGATTAATTGATTCATTAATCAGGTTGTCGACAAACCTCCTCCTATGAAAATATCTTCCTTGTTGACTTCTCGACATTTGTCTCAACGAAGAATTAGGTTGCCTGCAAAAAAATATCATCCCAAGAAAGATGGTTCACAGGTGTGCACGAACACCTTTTGCAAATTAATTGAAAATTATTTTGATTTGTAATAATTGGTGATATGGCTTTCCTCGACTTTTTCCATTGTTTCAGGTTCCATTTTTTAGTGAAGATGAAGAAACACCTGGCACCCCAAATGCAGATGCCCTTTTTATTCCCAGAGAGAATCCTAGGTCGCTGGTCATTCGTCCTGCAGAACAGTGGTCTACAAGAACTAGTACAGAGAAATCTGCATCAATGAAAGATACATTTGGATTGCATGTGAATGGTAAAATATTAAACGTAGTTCTGAAGTTGATAGTTATTTTTTGGACTCAATGTTGTTTTGTTGATTTTTTTTTCCTTTTTGTCCAAAGAATTTATCTCTGAAGTCTTTAAATGATAGCTCTCTTAGTAGTTATTAAATATGAGCTTGAGCCCATAAATACTTGAGGATTGGCGCGTTTCTAGTTATCTGACTGCCATTTTTTTCCATAGAAAGATTCAGATAGAAAGAAATAGAAAAAAAAATTCCAGCATACGTCCCTTTGTCTCACACATGCCATCTTAGTATCACTAAATGCAATTCCTTTTGTTGATTGACTTTATGGATCAACTGTCACACTCAGTTTATGTATTATTGTTATTAATCATTATCATGCTTACACCAATTGTTCTGACAATTATCGGTAGTCTTGAGTGTTTCCTAGTAATAAATTTGATTTGTCATGTGTTTTGTTTGATCAAATAATTAATAATAATGCTTATGTTATCTCTTGATTCCCTTGAATACCCATCTTGTTTTACCATCAAATGTTTCTTATGATGGCTGACTCTATTGTTCACTATCTCTGCAGGAAAAATTCCTGAAGAAACTTCAATATCAAGTGATTTTGGTATCAGAGATAAGAATGGTGAGTACATGCTCTTTTATGTCTCGTCTTCTATTGAGACAAGTTAATTCTATACTGGCTATACCAGAACCACTAATTGATATTATTCACTTAGCAAAATGAATTGTTTGAAGAATTATTTATTTATTTGCTTGTCCACGTGATTGACTTGTAAACACTGTCAAGGCCCCAAGATTGTGGGTCAAAAATTATTGTTGTATTAATTTGCATGATTTCTTTTTCTTTATTGTAGGAAATTCTGTGGAAAATGGTCTAGAAAAGGAGCCCAATCAGCTTCATGGAGTAAACCTGAAAACAAATGGAAACCTGAAAACCAATGGATTCCATGAGGATAACATTCTAAAAGGGGAGACATATACGACTGTCAATGGCAATCGGGATGGTGAAGCTGCCATTGCCTATGAACATGGTGCAGACATCGAGGCATTAATGCCAAAACTCCAACTTGCTGATTACTATACAGAGCCTAAAATACAAGAATTAGCAGCCAAGGAGAGAGCTTATCCTGGATTTTGCTGCCATGTGAAGGACTTTGTGGTTGGCCGTCATGGTTTCGGAAGCATAAAATTCTTTGGCGAGACAGATGTAAGACGAATTGATTTTGATTCTCTTGTCCAGTTCAACAACCGCGAGGTGATCGTGTACATGGATGACACCAAGAAGCCGCCGGTAGGACAAGGTCTTAACAAACCGGCCGAGGTAACATTACTTAATATCAAATGTTTTGACAAGAAAACAGGTCGGCAATACACGGAAGGGCCAAAAGTTGAGAAATACAAGGATATGTTAAAGAGGAAGGCGGAAGACCAAGGTGCCGAGTTTGTCTCGTACGACCCTGTAAAAGGAGAGTGGAAGTTCAGGGTTAATCACTTCAGCAAGTACAGTGTGGGAGATGAAGATGAAGTTAGTGAATGGGAATGATGTCTTAAATGTTGGTTTTCTGGAAATTTTCTGATTTGATCTTTTTACCCCATTGGTTGACTAAGTATAGGATTCTACATTTACATGTGTAACTGTGCAGACATTTGGGTTGGGGGAGAATGAGAGATATGGGTTAGATCTTTGAGTTACACATGAAATTTGTTGAGTCCTCTTATATTTCGACTATCATTTGCTTTTTGGCAGCATTACCAAGTATAAAACATCTTAGAAATGGTCTAATTTCGACATATACGAAGCTGCATAAAATAAATGTGTTTTATATAACGTGGTTGTGTAAAATTTTACGGTAAATAGTAGTCTAAAGCTTGAACTTTAAGATTTTGTGCAATTTAAATCTTGAATTTTTTGTTACCGTGCGAATTGTTCAATTAAACTTGAATTTTTTTTATTAAACAAATGAACTTTGAATTTTGAACAATGAACAAATTGAATTTTAGCTCCAGGATTAAATCAAAACCAAATTTATCAAAATTGGTCTCATAACTAAGTTTACACTAACGAAAACTCAAGAAGGATGTTTATCATCGACAAATCCGAACCATGAATACAATATAAATTCCTTAAGGTCACCATGGAGAGCTCTACTGACATCCAGTTCCATTTTTGGGCAATACTTAGAAAAATTAAAATATGGATTGTAGTGTGTTTTACAATAGAACTAACGGTCTCCCAATAATCCACCCCTTCGGTTCTGCTCTCTCAGCTGAAAAGTCATTCTTTTCTTATTTCTATCTATATCATCATTCTTTAGCAGAGCTATTTCATAGTTGTAATCCATTGAAGAAATTTTACAGCTTGAGCAAAGGAAGAAGGTTCGATGGAGGTACATCATACTTGTTAGGAAATCAAACTAAATTTACTTTTCATAAATTCTATAGTTATGTCGAGAAGGTTAAAGGTTAACTATTTTAGAAAAATAAATGGGTAACAATTGAAAATGTAAATGACCATGAATATTATGAATGTAAATGGTCATAAATTATTGAATAAATGAATAGTCATGAGAGTGATGAATTGATGTAGGTTCTATTTAAGTTGAAGTAATCATGTTTCGAAAGTACATGAATAAGGTAATTTTGTAAAAAAAATCTTTCCTACTTGTGTTTATTCGTTGTTTCTTCTTTTTCTTCCATCTTCTATATTGTAGTATCAGAGCCACTAAATTTTTTGGCATAGAATGACCAATACGAGTAGTTCCAGCATTTATGTGATTCATAACTTTAGTGGTGAGAATTATGATTATTAAAGCAACAATGTCAAAGTATTGCTGAAACCTATGGAGTAGTAGAACATCGTTGAACAAGGATTCCATGTTCTAGAAGATGAAGATGTCATAAGTGACGTGGAAAAGATTACGTCAAAGGAGAATAAAAAGAAAAATAGCAAAATATTTTTTCACATATATCAAACAATCGACATGGCTATTTACGAGAGGATTGCCAACGTTGAAACCTCCAAAGAAGTTTGGATCGTCATTTATATAGCCTACAAAGGGAAGCTAGAAGTTAAGATGGTTCAACTTTAGACTCTACTGTCCGAATTTGAAAAGTTGGAAATGAAGAAGAATAATATTATTAAAGATTATTTTACGAAAGTCACTTCTATTGTTAATTAAATGAGTTCAAATGAAGAGAAGTTGAAGGATACAAGGGTTGTTGAAAAACTTCTGCGTAGTCTTCATCTGAAATTCGACTATGTAGAAGCTGCAATTAAAGAATCTACCGAAATTTTTGATCTTATCTTGCTGATTTACAAGGAAGATTGAAAGCACATGAATTTAAAATTAATAAAATTCACCTCCTTTTCAACCTGAAAAACTCTCAAATCTTAAGTTATTTTCACCAAAGCGAGTCAAAATTAAGACCGTGGTTCAAATCAAAATTGGTGTAATAGAGCCGAAAGAGGCAAATGAAAGAGTAGAGGTTTCCAATCGCGAAGGAAAGGAAACTCAAATTTTCAAGGGAGTAGATGAAGTAATACAAGAAATGCAAATGAATATGACATAAATTCCAATAGAGGAAGAGGTCATGACTATCAAAAAGGTAAAGAACGTGGTTACTTTGAATGTTATTATTGCAACAAGCCAGGACACACACAATAGGAGTGCTGATTCAGGGAACAAGATGACAAAAAGAACAACGATGGTCTTATGCGTGAAATAAATATTGACAATGATGATTAAGATGAAACTTTGTTGCTAGGGGCATTTCAAAACACAAATACCGAAAAAAGTGGTACTTGGATAGTGGAGTAATAAAGATATTTCCTCGACTCTCTTTAAAGTAGATCATGGTGAAACAAAAATTGGTGATGCTAAATCATACAAGATTGAAGAAGTTGGAGAAATCTCATTCACAACAAAGTAAGGTCATATTGAGAAAATTTTTGAGTACATTATGTTCTTGGTTTGAAAAATAATTTATTGTGGGTTATCTTTTGAGAGAAGAATATGATATACATATGCGTGACAATACTTGCTATTTATCCTGGAAAAATCAACTCGTTGCCAAGATTAATATTGCTGAAAATAATTTGTTTCTTATTTACCTCCACACAACTAAAGATGACAAATGAGAGAGCTGGCTGGCTCGGTATTGTCACAGACTCGGTTTGTTTCACTGGTTCGCAAGGTGACTCGGGTTAAAAAAATTTTGTTCGTCTCATTAGGCTCAGCTCGTTAGACTCGTTAGGCTCAACCCATTTAACTTGCTAGACTTGGTGAACTAGATTTTTTCAGGCTCGGCTTGGTTCGGCCGACTCGTTTGTTACTTTAATTGAAAATAATTGATAATCAGATGTGTGACAACTTAGTTAGTATGTGTATAATTTGTAAAGATACAACTGTCCAATCTTTGTAATGATATTTGTGTGTCATTTTATTTATTAATAAAATAATTTTGTTAACTAAACAACTAACTATTATATTTTAATAGTATAATGATAAATAATTAAATTTTTTCAGAGAAATACGTTACATTTATATAAGTAGAAAATATTTTATGTGTGTATGGTTAGTTAGGCTCAGCTTGTTAAAGCTTGTTAGGCCAACTCAGCTCGGCTCGTTTAACATTGGCTCGCGAGCCAGTTGGGGTTGAAATTTTTTTTTCGTTTGGCTCGTTAGGCTCAGCTCATTGGCCTCATTAGGCTTGACTCATTTATCTCGTTAGGCTCGGTGTGTCAGACTTTTTCAAACTCAGCTTGGCCGACTTAGTTGTCATCTCTACACACAACAACTTTTTCTTGTTTTGGTGGCAAAGAGAAAGGAGTTTCCAAGTTGTGGCATGATAAATTTGGTCACTTGAATTACAAAATTTTGTAGTTGATGTCGACAAAAAATATGGTTAAAGGGCTACCATCTTTTGAACATGTTGAAAATGTTAGTGAAGAATGTCAACAATGGAATCAACACAAAATTCTGTTTGCATCATATTCTTCTCAACCAGCAAAACATCCATTGAAACTTGTTCATTCCGACATTTGTGGCCCAATGCCTATTGCTTTACTTGGAGGTAGTCAATATTTCATTACATTTATTGATGATTTTTTGAGAAAGGTTTGAGTTTCTTTTCTTAAAAAAAACATTAGGAGCATTTCAAGCCTTTAAAAATTTTAAGGTTGAGGTTGAAAAGTTTATGGGTCTTCCAATTAAAACATTGAGGATTGATCGTGGAAGAGATTATCTCTCCAATGAGTTTCAAAATTATTGTAGGGAATTTGGAATAAAGCATCAATTAACAGCTCAATATTATTCTGTCAAGTGTTAGAATAAGGCATTGGCTTTGGAACCTTTACCATTCACGGAATTTCCACCAATCAAAACAAATCATGTTTTCGTTGTCACATTTTATGAATTTAACAAAGAAACTCACTCTGGTTCATTAATTTTCATTCTGATGGGACGTGTAACTAAGGAGCATGACAGAAATATACCATCCCATCTAGAAACCGTCCTTACAGAATTTTTAGACTTCATGACAGGAGTTACTGAACAAATTACCTCCAATGCCTGACATCCAACATGCTATTTATTTATTACCTAGCTCATCTTTATCCATTCTTCCTTATTATTGTATGAGTCTTGTAAAACAGAAAGAATTACAATGTCAAGTTGAAGAATTGTTGAATCTGAGGATTCATGTTAGATTATTTTAATAATGTATTAGTGGTTCATATAAATTATAGTGATATTGACTTTATATTACAGTGTTTAATGTGATGATTGTTAAGTATAAAAGAAATAAAGTTAATTGGATTTTAATTTTCTCTTTTTAACCTATAAATATAAATTATAATTGAAGCGGTGTGTTAAAAGAGATACGAATGAAGAGGTGTGTTAAAAGAAATATGAATGAAAAGGTAAGTATGGAGAATTACCTATGTGTGGTTGTCTTCTTCCTTCCAACAAGAGAATAAAAAACTATCAATCAAAATATCTAGATCATCCAAGAGATAATCAAAGTAAAAAGAATTAAGTGGAGAAAAGGATATTCGGTGAGGCAAAACAAAACATATAGTTAAAATGGATCAATGTTAATATATTATGTAATTTTTCGTTTCAAAGAATGGTTGAAACAACAACGTTATAAAGAGATTAAAGTATTGAAAGTTTTATTTTTAGCTTTCACTTGGTATTAGAGCATAGTTCTATAACGTGTTATTCACCGTTTATGTTGAATGGATTACATAAAAGTATGTTTGTATAACGGGATTGGCCGATTATGTTTTCCAATCTTTTTTTTGAAATTATAGTGGTTTTTTAAATTAAAATGTTTGGTCGATTTTGGAATACATAAGAGTTTTGAGTTTCATTGATTGATGAAAGGGTTGTCGGAATGAATTCGATAATAGTTTTGACCGAACTTGCTGGTTTTGCACTTAACAATTAAGGTGTTTCGAAATTAAAATACTCAATTGAATACTTGACGTATGGAAACTTGTTAGTGACCAAAGTTATCTATTTTGAAATGATCAATATTCGATTGTGTAATTGTCATTCATTTAGTATGAAAAGATGCTATTGATTGAATGAACTAGCGTTTGAGATTATTAATTACAATATTATGAGGTTATTCAAAGATGGACCAATGTTTGTAATTGATGATATGAAAGAGATATGTTTGCATATTTGATTGATATGGTTATATATCCAAAGATATTGAGTATGTTAATTTGAATATGTTTATTTGTCTATTAAAGTATATGTTGATAGCATCGTTGATAGTTAAAGGTTGTTTATTTAAATATTGCCCAAAGGTGAACTTTAAAAAATACATTACTGTTTATTTGAATCCATTTATGTTTATTCAAAGTATTAAAATATGAGCATGTATGTTTTGCAGCATTTATGAATTTGTTATCTTCCGACAACAACTTGCTTAAGTTCAACGGCTTAAACTATGCCGATTGGTTCGAACAAATCTAGTTTCAACTGGGTGGAATGGGTTTGGACACGACATTAGTTTGTGAAAAGCCGTCAACCATGAATGAGGCCAGTACGGAAGCTGACAAGTCCGTTATTGAGATTTGGGAGCAGTCTAATCGATTGTGTTTGAGCTTAATGAAGTCGACAATGACTGAAAATGTTAAGTCATCAATGCCAAAGACTGACAATACTAAGGAATTCATGTTGAGAATAAAGGAATACTCTCAATCAGATATTACAGACAAGTCCATTGTAGGAAACCTCATGAGTGAGTTGACGACCAAGAAATTTAATTGGTCGCAACCCATTCATGATCATATGACAAATATGGACTGAAGTAAATGGGCATGAATGTAAGTGAATTATTTTTGGTTTAATTTATCATCAACTCACTCCCTCTTGAGTTTGGTCAGTTCCAAGTGAATTATAACATCATAAAAGAAAAATTGAACTTTTAAGAAATAAAGGTCATGTTGGTTCAAGAGGAAGGGAGGTTGAAGAAAATAAAAGATCATGCCATAAACTCGACATTTCAGCATGACGGCAATAACAGCAAGAATGGACCAAGTAAAAAGAACCAGAAGAAGGGAAAAGACTCATTAACTGTGAAAGATGGGCATATCCGATAAGAGATTAAATACTACTTCTGTAATAAGGTTGGACACTTGAAGAAAGAATGCCTGAAAAGGAAAATCCAGTTCGAAAAGAAAGGTACACTATTTGTTTTAGTATGTTTTGAATCAAACATTATGGAAGTACCTAATAATACTTGGTGGTTAGATTCTGGTGCTACTACTCATGTGTTTCATGTTATGCAGGGATTTCTTTCCATCCAACCCATAAATGAAACTGAAAAGTTTTTATATATGGGAAACAGAATGAATGCTCGCATAGAAGAAATTGGGACGTATAGTTTGATCCTTGATACTGGTTGTCATTTGGATCTTGAAAAGTGTCTCTATGTTCTTGAATGTGCTAGGAATTTAGTTTCTGTTTCTAAATTGGATTGTAAAAGTTTTAATTTTGAGAGTGAGAATGGTTTATTTATATTGTACAAACAAAAATACTTTTATGGTTCTGATATTTTATTATATGGTTTGTATATATTCAATCTCAATGTTAAGTTTATAGAATCTCTGTTTCATGTTAACAATGATGTTGGTGTTAAACGTAGTGCACTTAATGAGAGTTCAGCTTTCTTGTGGCATCAAAGTTTAGGTCATATATCTAAAGAAAAGATAATAAGGTTAATGAAATGTGACATTTTACCACAATTAGATTTTAATGACTGTGTGTAAATTATTTTAAAGGTAAGCAAACTACACATATTTCCAAAATTAAGGGCACAAGAAGTAATGGACTGTTAGAATTGATACACACTGATATATGTGGTCCAGTCGATGCTCCGTCTTGGAACGGTCAAAGGTATTTCATCATATTTATTTATGATTACTCACGTTATGATTATTTGTATCTATTGTATGAAAAGTCTTAATCTGTGAACGTTTTAGAAGCATTCATAAATGAGGTGGAAAGACAGTTAGATAGAAAAGTAAAGGTTATGAGGTCTGATAGAGGTGGTGAATATTATGAAAAATTCGATGAAAGTGGACAATGTAGAGGTCCATTTGCAAGGTTTCTCAAAAGTCAAAGCATTTGTGTACAGTACACAATGCTTGGTACGCCACAATAAAATGGTGTAGCTGAAAGGCGTAATCATTCGCTAATAGAAATGGTTAGGAGTATGACAAATAAAAGCAATGTACCTTTATTGTTGTGGATGCACGATTTAAAAACTGCTCCATATCTATTGAATAGAGTTCCTAGTGAGACAGTTCCTAAGACCCTTAAGAATTGTGGATGGGTAGGAAACCTAGTTTAAAACATCTTCATGTTTGGGGTTGTTCAAGCAGAAGTAAGGATATATAATCCACATGAAAAGAAACTCGATGCAAGAACCATTAGTGGTTACTTCATCGGCTACTTGGAATAATCAAAAGGGTACTTCTTTTATTGTCCAAACCATAGTGCGAAGATAGTAGAGTCTGGAAATACGCAATTCATTGAGAATGACCAGATCAGTGGGAGTGATGAATCACAAAAAGTGAATATTCATGAGAATCGGGTGGAGAAAATTACACCTAAAGATTCTCATCAAGTTATTGTTCCTTTTGTTGTATCACAGTCTAACAACATACCGGAATAATGAGTGAATATTCAAACCACAAAAAATGATCAAGTTAATGATGAGCATAATGATGGTATACAAGTCACTAGTGAACAATTACAAGAGTTGTGAAGGTCAATAAGGACAAGAAGACCTGCAATTCTTAATGATTACGTAATCTATTCACTTGAAGATAAATGTGACTTGAGCGATGATAATGATCCAAACTCATTCATAAAAGTCATGGAATGTTCAAATTCTGAAAAATGGTTGAATGCCATGAAAAAAGAGTTGAAATTGATGGACAATAAAGTCTGACAACTTGTAGAATTACCTGAATGTTTTAAACGAATCAGTTGTAAATGGGTTTGTCGCCAAACGTTACACTTAGAAATATGGTATTGACTATAAGGAAACCTTCTCTTCAGTTTCAAAGAAGGATTCCTTAAGAATTGTTATGACTTTGATTGCTCATTATGATTTAGAGTTTCACCAAATGGATATAAAAACCACCTTTCTGAATGGAGACTTAGAGAAAGAAGTGTATATGGATCAACCGGAAGGATTCTCACTTCCGGGAAATGAAAGGTTACGGTGTAAAGTGAAGAAGTCAATATATGGACTAAAACAATCTTCTAGACAATGGTATATTAAGTTTAACAATACCATTACATCGTAGGATTTTATAGAAAATACTGTTGATCAGTGTATGTATATGAAGGTCAGTGGGAGCAAATTTAGCATATTAGCCATATATGTTGATGATATTCTTCTAGTTTCTAACAATAAAGGAATGTTAAAAAATTTTGAAATAAAAGATATGGGTGAGACATCCTATGTAATTGAGATAGAAATGTTCCGTGATAAACAACAAGGATTACTAGGATTGTCTCAAAAAAGGATATATCGATAAAATTTTAGAGAGATCCAGAATGAAAAAATGCTTTGCTGGTGTAGTTCCAATTCAGAAAGAGGACAAATTTAGTAAAAAACAACGTCCGAAAAGTGATTTGGAAAGAAAAGAAATAGAATCTATTCTGTATGCATCAGTTGTTGGGAGCTTAATGTATGCTCAAACATGTATTCGACCCGACATAAGTTTTGCAGTATGGATGGTAGGCCGATATCAAAGTAATCCAGGAATAGATCACTGAAAAGCTGCAAAAAAAGTGCTTAGATACTTACAAAGAACAAAGGATTACATGCTCATGTATAGAAAATCTAATAAACTTGAGGTTATTGGATACTCAGATTCAGACTATGTTGGATGTGTAGACTCGAGAAAATCTACATTTTGTTACGTATTCTTATTAGTCGGAGGAGCCATGTCATGGAGAAGTGGAAAACAATCTTCGATCGCTACTTCTACTATGGAGGCAGAATTTGTGGCATGCTTTGAGGCCACTATTCATGCGTTGTGGTTGCGAAACTTAACCTTGAGTTTAAATATAGTCGAAAGTATAGATAGACCGCTAAGGATTTATTGTGACAATTCCGCAGTTGTATTCTTCTCAAAGAATGACAAATACTCGAAATGAGCAAAACATATGAAAATAAAGTATTTGGCAGTCAAAGAAGAAATACATAAACAAAAGGTGTGCATTGAGCACATACGTACAACTTTAATGATAGCGGATCCATTAACTAAAAGATTATCACCCAAGACCTTTAATGAACACGTTGAAGGATAGGTTTAGGTGACAAATCCTCGTTGATGTGATTATGATAGTATAACTTGTATTATGTGAACATCTTTGAATTCATTATGGACATATTTTTGTATATATGATGTTGTTTGCATTATAATGTATACATTATCGTTATTTGCAAATGACATGTGATACTTTATGAAATTTAAAGTAAAAAGTTGTAGTGTTTCCTTAATTAAAATTATAATGGGTTGAGAAATTTGTGATACATGAGATAGAATCATGTCGTTAATGACTTGTGTCTGCCATGATTCAATTTTTCAATTCATTATGAAAGATGACTTGGTTAATTCACTTTATGATATACTATTTGATTGTGGATTACAAGTTGTGATGAATTTTAATCTAAATCGGATTAAATGAAAGGAACTGAGATCTTATAATATGAGACAAGTGAGAAATTGTTAAATTATTTTAATAATCTATTAGTGACTTATATAAATTATAGTGATATTGACTTCATATTAAAGTAATTAATGTGATGATTGTTAAGTATAAAAAAAATAAAGTTAATTGAGTTTTAATTCTCTCTCTTTAACCCTACAAAGTTATATAAATTATAATTGAAGAAGTGTGTTAGAAGAGACACGAATGAAGAGGTGTGTTAGAAGAGACATGACTGAAAGGGTAAGTATGGAGAATTACGTTTGTGTGGTTGTCTTCTTTTTTTTTTTTAACAAGAGAATAAAAAACTATCAATCAAAATCTCTAGATCATCCAAGAGATAATCAAAGTAAGAAGGATTAAGGGGAGAAAAAGGTATTCGGTGAGACAAAGCAAAACATACAGTTAAAATGGATCAATGTTAGTATATTATGTAATTTTTCGTTTCAAAGAATGGTTGAATCAACAACGTTATAAAAAGATTAAAGTATTGAAAGTTTTGTTTTTAGGTTTCAATTCATTCCTAAAAGTCTTGGCCTTTGTGTCGCTCCCGCTTTACTTACCTCAAAAAAAGATGGAAGTTGGCGTATGTGTACTGACAATTGAGCCATCAATAAAATCAAATGAAGTATTGATTTTCAATTCCCATGCTTGATATGTTTGATCATTTTGGTATTGCATATTTCTCAACCAGAATTGATTTGCGTAGCGGGTATAATCATATTTGTATTCGTTCATGGGACAAATATAAGACAACTTTCAAAACAAGGGATAGTCTTGTGAATGGTTAATGATGTCATTCTGGCTTACCAATGCACCAAGCACTTTCACAAGAACTATGACTTACTCCCCTCAACCATTTCTAGGTAATTTTGATGTGGTGTATTTTGATGATATATTATTTTTAATCAATTTGTTACAGAATATGTACATCATTTACGACAAGTTTTGGAGGTTTTACATCGTGATCAATTAATTATCAACAAGAGCAAATGTTCATTTTTAAAACCTGAAACCAATTTGTTGGGTTTTATTATATCTCGCAAAGGTGTAGAAATGGTCCTTTGAATTTAACCAAAATCTTTCTTTAAAGTTAGAAGTTTCTTTGGGCTTAGAACATTTTTTAGAAGGTTTATTAAGGGGTTTAACATTATTGTTTGCCCATGTATTAAAGCTTCTAGGTTTTTCAAAGATATTTGAAGTTGCTTGTTATGTATCTCATGTAGGTATAGGGGGAGTTTTCAGCCAGGAAGGATGCCTTGGAGCTTTATTTAGTGAAAAGTTGAATGAGTCAAGAAGTAAAGACTTAGCTTATGATATGAAATTTTATGCCTTGGTTTAAACTCTAAAACAATGGCAACCATATTTAATCCATCATAATTTGCATTTTATGTGTAAAAACCAATATTTTTAAGTAATTAAACTCCATGTGTTGGATTTTCGCTAAGAGTAAGAATTGAAATAAATTTCGATATAGAGTTTAGAGTACATTTGGAGTTGTGATAAAACATGAAAGATTTTTGTCTAATTTAGAGTATGAGTATATTAAATAAATTCATAAAATAGTGGGGCCAAAGTATAATTAAAGAGTTGATAAAAGGGTTAGGAAAAACCCTACCCTTTTCATTCCCCTCTTCATGCGGCCGCAAGACAAAAGAGAGGGGGAGAGTGAGGTTCACCCTTTTGTGAAAGTCATCACATTTTAAAGCCAAGAACATGTTTGTGAGACTTTGAGCATCATTATTTGTAAACAGATTTTGAAGGTTAATAAGTTTCTTTACACTAAGGTTCAAAGTTTAGGATTTTATGGAAAATGAATTCAAGCTCGGAAACTTGGATCTGTGGTTTTTTTATGATGTATTTGAGTGTATTTAGAGTCTAGGTGAGTTTATTTGTCGATTGGAGGCAAGAACGGTGAGAGAGGGTGTTTTCTACGACTTCTCGCCGTTGGAGTCACCCAAGTGTCGATCACTGTGGAAGCAGGAAGTGTCAACACTTTAGAAACTAAGATGCATCAAATGTCGACCGCTTGAAGGAAGTGTTGATTGTGTACATTTTTATTTTCCAAAGGAATCGACGGTTTAGAAAAAAATGTCAATCGCTAAGCCATTTTGGACAGAAACCTAAGTGCTATGAGATGTCGATCGATTGGACAAACTATTGACCACGGCCAAATCTGTTTGTTCTAAGTGTCAATCCTAACTTATAAGTGTCAACCGATCCCTTCTAAAGTGTCGATATCATGATTTTTAATTAAATGAAATTTTGTATACACCTCAGTGAAGTTCGCGGTCGTTTATAGTGTTATGGATTGAGTTTTTAGTTCTAGTTTAAGACTCATCCTAGTGTCTTTCCTCAGTGTTGATTGGATTTGAACTTGGCATGTAGAATTTATTGAACTGTTTTTACTTTATCACACTATTATATTTGTTATTACTGTGTGAATTTTGACTTTTGATCTATATTTAAGTTTTCTACTACGAACCAATCTTTAGGCTGGGTGATATGGTTGCCCGACCTGGCGTTCATTTAGGCTCGCCTTTGGGTCGTAACAATATGGACTATGACTTTCTTAAACATTTGAACTCTTAGAACAAGTTAAACATCATACATGCTCCTTGGATGGATTATATTCAGCAATTTGAGTTCATAATCAAACACAAAAGTGGGAAGGAAAATAAAGTGATTGATTCTCTTAGTTGCCAACCTCATCTCTTTAGTCATATACAACAACTTCCAATTTTATGTCCATGAAGACACAATATGCCACATATGAAGATTTTAAACAAGTTAAGGCAACAGTCCAACACAACCCATGTCTTTCAACACCTAGTTTTTTCTCAAGAATGGATGTATATGTGCTCCAAATGGATCTGTTAGGGAATTCATTATATGTTTATGTTGAGATATATTAATAATTTAAAATTAAATAAATAAATTACAGTTGTTAAGTATCCCTAACTTATTGGGATTTGATTTTGTTTATGCATATGTAATTTATTTTATTTTCTAGATTAGTATATTTGATTCTAATTTCTATGCATTAATTTAGATTTATACTCTTCTATATTTTACAATAATAAATAGAAAAAGGTGTTCTGCTCCAAGATCATTTACTAACATGGTATCAGAGCTCTTCTTTATGAAGAAGAACAAAGAGTTATATCCCTAGTTGTCGTCAGACAAAGGAGAACGCCGCACTCGCACAGAAACGTCAGCCATAGGATCTTTGTCATCTCTTTGGTGTGCCATCTCCCAGTTGCGTAACTCTGTTCAGTCCGCTGCACATCGCGCAACTGCGATTCTATGTCTGGCCTAGCAAAAGTCGTCGGCTGCAGGAAAGTCATCCACTTCATCTGTTTGAAGTCACGACAGACCACTATTGTTCGTCATTGTTGTTTATCGCCTCTATTTGTCGCCTCCGCCGTTGTTCTTCATCTCTGTTCATCGCGCCTCAGACCGTAGCTTCGTCTGTTCTTGCCGATCAAGTTATTTTTTTTTATTATCCAGCAAACTAATGGCCATTTTTGAAATCTCCTGTCGAAGTCCAGTGTTCTCTGTTTGAACTCTCGTTCCTTCGAGTTCGAATGCCTCTGCCTTGTGCTCGGCCTCAAATTGGTGAAGCTTTTCGCAATTGATGTAGAAGGTCAGAAACGAGAAGTTTTAGGTCTCTATGGACATACGTTTTTAAAAGTTCTTCTTAGGTCTCTCTGGACATACATTTTTAAAAGTTCTCACAAACGTACGCCTGAAGAAGTTCTGTCAACATGACTGAACAAACTCTACGCACCAGTACTAATGGTGATTTTAGTCAAAATTTCACCGTTACTATATGTGAGCAACTTTCTTCAATGGTGTCAAAACGTCAAGCTCTTTGTTCAAGAAAAAGGCAAGTTTGGGTATCTCTCTGAGTTTGCAGTGAACCCTGAAGATGAAGGTGAAAGCTACGACAGATGGGAGATTGAAAACTCCTGGCTGGTGAATTCAATGGAACCAGATATGAGTTGGACCTATCTCTTTATTCCAACAGCGAATGAGATACGAGAAGCAGTGAAGGAAACCTACTCTGACTTTGGGAATGCATGACAACTCTTTGAGATCAAGATTCAATTAAGGAAGATCAAACAAAGAGAAGAAAGTGTAACTTAATACTACACCGACTCCAAACTATATGGCAATAATTTGATTTTTTATGTTATTACAAGTGAAACTATGCAAAGGACAGTGGCTTATTTAAGGAAACAGTCAAGAAAGAAAGGGTTTTCAATTGCCTTATAGGCTTGAACAGAGACTTGGATGAAGTACAAGGATGGATACTGGTCGAGATCCTCTTCCAAGTATTCGTGAGGTGTTTGCTGAAGTACGCAGAGAGGAAAATCGTCGACTAGTGATGCTTTGAAACGGTGGTCCTTAGAAAAGGGACCGTGTTTACCCACGAGAAGATGAAAATGAAGAATCCTTAACAGACCCGAGAGCTATCTCACGTTAGGCTCACGAGTGCATATTTTCCTAAAGAAAAACAACCACCTTTGGGAATAGGTTTTCATCCTCAATCCTTTTAGACACTCAAAGAGAGAGAGGAGAGGAAAAGATGATAGTTCACAAAGCAACCCGAAAGCTTGAGGAACAATGGATGACTTTTCCACACGGTTAGAAAATCGTGGACAACCACTCAAGGTTCTTCTAATACTTTGGTTAGGAAAGAAAAAAACAATTCTATTAAAAATGACAAAAGTTCTTACAAACACTAATAACCATGACTTAAATAGAAATCTTAAGATGACAATTAGAGTTTGACATTTGAAATGGTGGAATGAGAGCCATTGGATGAAGGATGCAATCGATGGCCATGAAGCTTCATTCGTGTGTGCGTAATCCTATGGCCGAGGTGCAATCCACGACATTCCATGGTTGATCAAGACGCCACATCATCCATCCTTGCCCCCCTCATGATGGACCTGCAAAAACCTTACCTTTTGGCCTTTCTTTTGGGTCATTTCTTCAATTGGGTCCATGGGCTGAATGTTGCAAAAATCTTCTCTCTTTTCTTCTTTTGTGGTCGAGTCTTCAATCTATAATTAAACTACCAACATACATCTAATCCTAACCACACAATCTAATGCATGATGCAATATATAAAATTCATACATAAAGGCTAGAGCTTGCTAAAGGAAAAAATAAAACAAGGTTTTGATAAAAGGTTATACGGTTTATGGGCTGGGAAGACAAATTCCCATTGGGTCATGTGATGAGTCCATCGGTGCATCCCAAATTAGAGTGTGCAAGGGTTAATCTATATCCTCCAAGTTGGGCTTCCATGTAAATTTTCTAATGAAATCAACACCTGCAAGAAAAACAAGTTCGTTTGCAAAAACATTAAGTAGATTAATGACCTGAGATCTTGTGATGGGTCTCCTTGACATGTCATGTTTGGCCATAAATCAACCATTCCTACAGCAGAGACCTCAACTTTAATGACCACTAAGAGGTATCCTAAGCGCTCAAATCAACCAGTCTGCGAGTTCTGTCATAAACTCGGGCACATTAAAGCAAAATGTTGGAAGCTACATGGCGAGCCTACAGATTTCAATCTAGCCAAATTCTCTCATAACAACAAAAGAGGCCTCCAGATTTCCCACGAAGGACGAACAACATCTCAGTCATTCAGTGACAATTTTTTCCTCAACAAGGAAAACCTAGAACAATTATTTCATTTATGGATTTCACATCAGTCTGCTAATACCATATCCAACCATCATCTTCCTTAGCACAAAAGATACTCAAGTAGCCATTTTTTGTGTTACATTAGAAAAATCTGATAACTAGATCTTTGATTTAGAAGCTACTGATCATATAACGACTTCATCTTATATGTTTTTAACCTATTTTCCCTGTTCTGGCAATCAAAAAGTCAAAACTGCAGATGATTCAATGTCTGCAATTGCTGGAAAAGGTTATATCATTGTCTCACATTCTCGTACCTTAAACAATGTTCTTCATGTGTCCAACTTATCTTGTAACCTATTGTCTGTTAGCAAAATAACTAATGGTTTTAATTGTCTAATAAAATTTGCGTTTACTGGCTGTGTTTTTTAGGACCAAAACTCGGGGACGATGATTGGCAATGCTAAAGAAAGTACTGGTCTTTACTACTTTGCCTCTGATAGCCTTTCGAGTAAACAATTTCAGAAACCATGTTCCTATAGTTTTTCATCTTTAGAAAATGAAATAATATTATGGCACTATAGACTTGGTCATCTTAGTTTTAGTTATTTGAAACATTTAATTCATGTTTTATTAAAAAATAAAGATATTGTTTCTTTTCAGTGGGAGATCTGTCAAATTGTAAACATAAAAGATCAGTTAATTCTATTTTAACATATATATCATCAAAACTTTTTTCTTTCATACTTTTGCCCGGAATAGTACTTTTATATTTTCAAACTCGCCACAAGGGTATGGGTTATTATACTTATTACGTTATACTTAGCCTAGCATGCACGTATATTATTTTTAGTGGAATACCATTAACCATTAGTATTGACGTCGGCATTTTACGAGCACGTGTATTTTACATTGTTGAGGCATGTATATGTTTTGTTGTACTTATACTGCCTAGTTGAGTTTTGATGCCATGTTTTACTCGCTCTTGCCGATGGACTTGATTTGAGATTTACCGTGAGATTTGTTATTATCACCATGCATATGTGTTTTATTCATCATTGGTTTTCTCACGCACGCCATTGTTTTCTTATGTACATTGGAGTTTGACTCTGGAGATAATCGTCTGGCACTCTCAGCCAGGCCCATACGCTGAGAGTATTAGGGGATTTTGCCCAGACACACCCGTGTTTGAGGGTTGTCGTGGTACTCCCCACACTTGTTTGGATATAGCCCAGGGAGTTGAGTGGTTGTGTCCCTCCCTGATGATTGATTGTTGTGCGGTACTCCTCGCGAATGGAGTGATGGACTCTGAGTTTTGCTAGTCCTGTTACCCGACCTGGCCAGTGTCTATTCGTTGCTACCCCCGGTTTATAAGTCCATTGTGCAGTTCCTTTGGGCCCAGAGTTGAGTGGTTGTGTCCCTCCTGGTGTGCTCCTGTGCATGTATCCGCGATGGCCCAGGGTTGAGTGGTTGTGTCCCTCCTTGTTGGTTGACCTTTTCTCTTCTCCCTATGAAGATCTGCCGGTGTTATCGCGGCCTTTCTTTGTGGTATGGCTCGAAGGATCCTTGAGCGATCTCCCTTTTCACTGTTCACCTGGTTTTATGCTATTGTAGGGTTGATGCGAGTCTATTTTACTATACCTACAGTATTTTTGAAACTAGCCCTATCAATCGTTTTGAAAATGAGAAGAGAATTTGATAACTTTGAAACTGATTTTGAATTTTAAAAACATGTGCATTGATTTTAATCGAGCATGCATAATAAGATAAGTGGTAGGTATAACATCCCATACTGAGTTTGTCACTCACCCCAACTACTTCCCCTCTACAGGTAGAGGAAAGAAGAGCAGAAACCGAGATTGATCGGCTCTGATATTATGGTTTTTCCTAGAGATTTTATATTGATATTTTTTTCATGTAATAATTTTATTTGCTATTGTACTGATCATTAGCATATATTCTTTTTAATTCTTGTATTTCTACTATTGCTTTTATTATGACATTTGTTCTTTCGAGGAGTTCTGGGATTGCTCTGAAAATCTTTCACAACTAGCCTTAGGTTAGACGGTAGACCTCTGTGAGGTTGATCGTTTAATCTGGCGTTTCTGTTAGGCCCCCTCCCGGGTCGTAACATTTTCTCTTACTCATAGTGACATTTGGTGACCTTCTATGGTTAGAAATTTGTCTGTTACTAGATAGTTTATCACTTTTATTAATGATCATACAAGAAACACATGAATTTATCTCCTTAAAGAAAAATATGAGGCTTGTGAAGTTTTAAAAAATTCTAACTCTATGATTGATTAAAACTCAATTTCAGTATCAAATTCAAGTTTTGAGAACTGACAATGGAAGAGAATATTTTAAGAACATTTTTTGTAAGTATCTTGTAGAACAAGACATCATCCACGATAGTTCGTGTATTGATATACCTCAACAGAACAAAATTGTCGAAAGAAAAAATTGACATCTGTTAGAAGTAGCTCGAGCTATCATATATGAATGTTGCTAAAATATTTTGGTGAGAGGTCATACTTAATGCTGCATACCTATTTAATAGGATGACAAACAAAGTATTGTGCTATCAACCTCCTTAAAAGCTTTACAATCATATTTTCCTCACAACAAATCTTTCACTTACTTAGCTCCTAAAATTTTTTGTTGTACTAGTTTTGTTCACATTCATGATTATAAACAGAATACATTAGATTATAAGGCAATCAAATGTATTTTCTTAGGTTACTCACCTACTCAAAAAAGATACAAATGTTTCGATACGAAATCATGTAAAATGTTTGTTAGCATCGATGTCACATTCTTCGAAAGCAAATATTTTTTTGAGAAAACTTCTCTTGAGGAGGAGAATAAGGAAACAAGTGAAAATAAGTTTTGAGAAACAATTGTTATGTTCACACCTGTTCTTAATATAACTAAAATACGACATCAGAAAAAAGATCTAAAACTATGAGTACTGTGGCTTCCACCTTTGAAATTCGTGTTTACTCAAGAAGAAAAAAAAAACAACGTATTGATCCACTGCCAACTCCAACAATGTTACCATCTAAACCATGTATAGATTTAGGTAATCTCAACTCTGTTACTTTTATTAAATTCCTGTTGATTTAATTCTAGAGTCTGACAACAGTGAACATGTTACAACCCCTGAGCCAAGTTAAAGTGATTTTAGTGAACTCATTGCTCTTAGGAAAGGAGTTCGTGAGTGTACCAAACATCTTATTGTTCGTCATATGTCATATCATAAACTCTTATCTAGTTTTAAGGCATTCACCACTTGTCATTGATAATGAAATCCCAAAAATAATACAAGAAGCACTAAGTATTCCAAAGTGAAGAGAAATTGTCCTAGAAAAAATGAGATCTTTGAAGAAAAATGAAACTTAAGTGATGATAGAGCTTCCAAAAGGAAAACATCTCGTAGGCAGCAAGTGGATTTTCATAATCAAGTATAACTTTGATGGCTCAATAGAAAGATATAAAGATAGGCTTGTAGCTTGAGGGTTTACTCAAACTTATAACCTAGATTATGAGAAAACTTTTTTCCTAATTGCCAAACTCAACATTGTCAGAGTCTTACTTTCACTAGTTGCTAATCTGCATTGACCTCTTTTACAGTTTGATGTTAAGAATGCATTTCTCAATGGTGATTTAAAAGAAGAAGTGTTCATGCAAGTGCCTCCAAGTTTTGATAATGCTACTGTAGCAGGAAAGGTCTTCAGATTAAGAAAGTCCTTATACGGCCTCAAGTAATCCCCTCGTGCATGGTTTGCGAGGTTCACAAGGACTGTCAAGGAGCATAGCTATTCACAAGCTCAATCGGATCATACACTATTCTATAAACACACTGTGGGAGGTAAAATTGTTATTCTGATTATCTTTGTGGATGATATAGTAATGACTGGAAACAATGAGATGGAGCTAGCTACATTGAAAAAACTTCTAGCTCATCAGTTTGAGCTTATGGATTTGGGAAACTAAAGTACTTTTTAGGTATGGAAGTAGCTAGATCAAAGAATGAGATTATTTTATCTCAGAGGAAATATGTACTTGATCTTCTCAAAGAGACAAGTCTCCTCGGATGCAAGTCTACCTCAATACCTCTTGATCCTAATCAGAAACTCGGTCGAGATAAGAATGAGGTGCATGTGGACAAAGTAAGATATCAGAATTTGATGGGAAAACTAATTTACTTAGCTCATACTCAGCCTGATTTAGCCTTTGCTATAGGCTTAATAAGCCAGTTTATGCATTGTCCAGCTGAAAATCTCCTCCATGCTGTGTACAGAATTCTACATTACCTTAAAGCAAGTCTGGGTAAGAGAATTACGTTCAGCAAAAGTCAAAACAGATAGGTTGAAGTTTTTACAGATGCTAATTAGGCAGGATCTCAAAATAGATAGGAGGTCTACATCAGCTTATTGAACGTTTATATGAGGCAACCTTGTGACATAGAGGAGCAACAAGCAAAATGTTGTGGCAAGGGGCTGTGCAGAAGCTGAGTTCAGAGCACTGACTTAAGAAATTTGTGAAAGTATTTGACTTAGAAGTATCCTAAAATAACTAAAGTTTGAGACTGATAAATCAATAAATCTGTTTTGTGACATAAATTAGCCATCAACATTACACATAATCCAGTGCAACACGATAGAATAAAGTATGCGGAGATTGATCATCATTTTATAAAAAAAAAAACTTGAAAGAATGGAAATTTATATACCATATGTTCCATCTTCTGAACAACTAGCAGATGTCCTCACAAAAAGGGTCTACAAACAAGTGTTTAAAAAACATTTAGTCAAGTTTCAGATAATAGACATTTTTGCTCTAGTTTGAGGGGAAGTGTTAAAATATGCTAATAATTCAAAATTAATTAAATAAATAAAATTTATTAAATATCCATAATTTATAGGTATTTGATTTTGTTTATACATGTGTAATTTATTTTATTTTCTATATTAGTTTATTTGATTCTAATTACTAGACATTAATTTAGATTTGTACTTCTCTATATATTTTATAATAATAAATAGTAAAAATGTATTATGCTCCAAGATCATTTACTAACAATTTCCTATGTGGAGAAGGTTTAGCTGGCCATTTAGGGGTGTAAAACACTAACATTAATCATTGATAGATTTGACTGGCCGCACTTGAGGCGAGATGGTCATACTCTTATCTCTCGATGTCGTACATGTCAGCTCAATAAAGGCACAAAACAAAATTCATGTTTGTAGACACCAATGCCTATTCCACATTGCTCAGAGGATGATATAAACACGAATTTTGTGCTTGGGCTTTCTCCTTACAATTTTTGAGGGCATGATTTTATTATGGTAGTGGTTGATAAATTTTTGATATTGGTCCTAAAAATTGAAGATCGAAATGTTTTGGTTCGGTTGTAAACTCTCTTAAAATCAAACCAAACTGGACCATGAACATCACTATTAGGAAGTTTGGTGAAGTTTAGATAGTGGGTTTTTTATGTCTAATTCGTAAAGTAATCTTTACCTTTTTATTACATATATCAATTATAAAATTAAGGAAATTCTTTAGTTTTTTGAATATTTGACATTTTGCTAAATTAATTAGACAAGACTCTATGAAATCGGTTATCATTTTATAATTTGCATTACTTATCAACAAACAATATGGGTGCTAATTCATTAAATTTAACAACAATTAGATTAAAAAGAACATGTTCTTTTTTGTTAATGTATATCATGTTGAAAAAAAGAAGCTTGATTTAGATGATTAATATTCATTTACTAATATTGTCATCGGGAACGGGAGCCCATTTTCTAGGAAAATCTCTAAAATATTAGCATTTATCTTTAAAAATATATCAAACAAAATCAGATTTTTTTAAAATTTTTACCACATGTCTAAGATATCATGAGAATAAATTCTGAAAATTTTTGTGATTGTTTAACTCTTTCACAATTTATCGTAATTTTTTACATCTTTTTTACGAAATAGTTCATTAAAATTACCTATATCATTCAAAAATTATGATACTGTTTGTAATGTTTTCCTATGATATGGTGTACACGTAATAAAAATTTCAAAAAAATCTAAAATTGTTTGCTATATTTTCTGAGTTAACCACTAATATTTTAGAGATTTTCGTGAACGGGCTCCCGTTAAAGTGCTTGGGAATAGGGGCACGTTTTCAAAAAGGCGCCCTTGTTCTCGAGGATTTTGTTCTAGAAAGCTCGAGAACAGGAGTCTGTTATGAAGATCGGGAACCTGTTCCCGGAAGAATCTTCAAAAAATTAATGGCTACATCAAAAAATATACCATACGATTGGATTTTCCTAAAATTTTTAGTACATGTCCACCCTACCATGAATTTTTTTTTAGAAAGTTTTGTAATGTCTATCTTGCAACTGAAGTTGAAAAATGGCTGTAAAAAGAAACTAACATTCATTTATCCAAAACTTATCCAAATTTTTTGTTAAAGAAGAGTTTATTGTAAAAGTTTCATAATTTATAGATAAATACATGGTAGCATTTTTTTGCTATTCATTTTTTAACTCAAATTGTGAATATAAGTAGTCCATTGTGAAAGTTTCATAATTTTTGAATGACATACATAATTTTAATAAATTACTTTTTAAAAAAGACATAAAAAATTATGCTAAATCGTGAAAGTGTTAAAAAATATGAAACTTTTCAATATTTATTTTCATGATATGTTGGACATGTGGTAAAAATTTCATGAAAATCTAATATTATTTAATATATTTTAAAAGATAAATGCTAATATTTTAAAGATTTTTCTTGAGAACAAGTTTCCATTCTCGAGAACGGACTCCCGCTATAGTTTGATTTGTCAGATATTTAATAGTTTAAGACTTATTTTGTTAAGAAAAATAGTTCAAGATTTGTTTTGTTAATGATATCATAAATCTGAATTTACCATATAAATTATCCTAAAAATAAACTGAAGTGCGATCTAGAAGCATAATGCTTTTAGTAAATAAAAAAAATCAATGCACAATAATTTAATGTTAATGAAAGATGTATTTTTAGTAATGCATTTTATAAATAAAAAAGTTAGAAAATACTAAAACTTAGAGTAAAATCTATTTTTAGTTTTAATTTGATCATCTAGCTTAAAGTCATTGAAATTTTCAATTTGATTTTTAATAGTATAAATTTTTATCAATAGGTTTAAGAACACGTAAGTGGATCCACACTAAATCTATGTTCAATTGACAAATAATGTTCGTGAAATTGGATTCCCTGCAACATATTAGTACTATCTCGAACCATCTAACACTGGTCAAATTTGTCTATTATCAGAACTAATCGTTCATTTATTGAGTTGAGACATACGAGATAGATTATATTAAATATGGTAAAATGTAATTTGAAGTGCAACGTGTTTAGTTATTTACAAATTTTACTAAACTATTTTTTTAACAAATAACTTCCACCATACGACTCATTAAATGAAAATATAGTATATATATACTGAATTTAATAAATAAATTAACGGTAATATTTAAATTACTGTTAGTAGAAAAGTAGATTTTTGTCTATAAAAAAATTTAAAAGTTTATCAATAAATGAGCTCAAATATTTGAATTTAAATTACAATTTACCTTGTATCATACACAAAATCTATCCTAAAGAATCGAATTTATGGGGAATCATCACAAGGTTGTTGAAAAATATTAAAACTTTAAGAGTAAAATATAAATTAAATCTTGAACTTTTGGTATCTAATCAATTTTAATTAAAATTTGTTTTTCCTGAAGAAAATGAATTTCAAACTTTAGAATTAATTCAACTTAAACTTTTTTTTGAACAAAATGAAATTTGAAATTTGTATCATGAACAAAATGAATCTCACACCTTTTTTTGTTTTTTGTTTTTTTTTTTCAGTTTTACTTGATTTTGCTATAATTCAATTTTAGCATTAGGGTTTTGTTTTGGTTTGGTGGGTCAGTTTTTAGTTTGTTTAGGCTCCTTAGGTCTAATTTTGGTTATTTTTGTAATTTTCAAAATTAAGGTTAACAAATATATAGATATTATAATATCCATTCAGTTTAATGACAATCAAAATAAAATTAATTATAGTTTAATTTGTTTATGGTATAAAGTTTTAAAATTCATATGCTGTTAAAAAAAATTTAAATTTAAAATTAAAAAAATTTTAAAATTTAAAATTCATTTCGTTAAAAAATAAAATTTGAGGATTTAAGCCGGGAGCAATCTCAAATTTGACCGTTTTATTTTATACTTCAGCCCAAATGGTTGAGTTAAAGCCAAGTGTTCTTAAATTATGAGTATCAATACTTCTATTTTAATTTTTCTTATTTGTAGAGCAAGCAGTTTTCGCGATGTTTTCAAATGTTTCCTTTGACGAAAACTCGAGAAGTAGAAGAAACAGGCAGTGATTCCAGGAGGTGCACGAAGCAAGCGGAGGGGGGGTGTTCTCTGAGCTGCTAGGGGTGTTTTACGCTGGTTTCTGCTTAGAGGAATTCGTTGATTACGAGCCTCAAACGAGGGTGGCAAGCTCAGATGGTGCTCAGTGTAACAATGCTCCAGTGAGGGGGAGGGGAGCGGCTTCATTTCTACTTTCGTAAACCTCTGCGTGGGGTTTTAGGGTTTTGTTCCTCATTTCTAACTTTAAGGTTTTGGCTGGACCACTGTTCCTCCGTGTAACGCTCGGCTGTTTATGGTTTGTTGTTAGATTCGGGTGCTTCAAGATGTTGCATTTGGCGGTTATTTTTGTAGTTCATTTTCTTTTGCTTGGGAAAACTATGTCGCATACCGTCTCTGGTCCACACATCACAGACGTTAATATATTACTGCCTCCCAAAATGACAAACGATGTGGAGTATAGGCTACAAGGAAGCGATGGTTGCTTTGAATGGTAACAATAGTTTCTGTGTTTTATGGTACTATAAAATCGTTATTATTTAAGTTATGCCGAACTAAGATGCAATTTATAAACTCATGTAAAGAATATCTACGCAAGTGATTGCGAAATGAGGAAGAAGTCCCTTATCGTTTAATAATGGAGTTAAGAATTGAAACTGTTCATTAGTGAGGTGGATATAGAATTTTGGCTGATTTAACCCGGTGCTAGTGCTACAAATAAATAGAAAATTTTATTAAACACCAATTGTAAAGTTGGAAACAGGTCTTTAAGAAGTTCGAAAACTGTATTATCTGCCTTTCATTATTTCAACTGTCATAATGAAGGATTCTAAGTATGTTTATCATTTCTTTTTAAAATCATATACTGTTACAGGTCATGGGATCATCGCGACATTCTATCCGTTCTACCTGAATATAATTTTAGTCGTCACTGCTCAACAAGTGCACGGTTGCGGTCAATCGCCCCTTATAGTGGTCGAAAGGAGACAGCTGTTTATGCTGCGGATGTACACTCAGGAATTGTATTACGTTGTAAAGTTTTTATTGACAAACTTTCTAGAATACAAATATTTCATAATGCTGTGAAACTTGACCTTGATGGGTTGGCTACTCTACGAGTTCGTGCCTTTGACAGTGAAGGTAATTTTGGAGTGTTAACAATTTATCATTTTGAAGCTCTGGGAATAGTGTAATAATAATGCTATGATGTCCTTGCTTCATTTTAAAGCATTTACATACTCTGGTTCTTATCAATTTTGTTGATTTTTCTTAATGCATGCAAATATGACCAATCCTACTTGAAGATTTGGTTGGTATACGCTTTGAGATCTCTTTTCTTGCAACCAATTTCATAATAACAATTTTTGCTATCAGAAAATGACCCATTCTTAAGAAAATATTTCCAGTGGTTTTAAGAAGATTTGAAGGTATAATGGAAAGTTAATAAAATCAAATGAAAGTAAGGTGTGAAACCTGTTAAGAAAAATAAAGATTATAATGTGATAGAATGAAAATGGTAGAAATCATTGCAAAAGTTAGATCGAGTATTGAGAGAATCTTTTTCATATTTATATAAAATTTTGTCGATGTGGGACAACACCTGCCCAAACATCTAACGTGATAGGTTTTCTTTCCTTTACATTTAGCGTGTTTCCTATAGTCCCTACATTGTACAGACCTAACTTTGATACAATGATGGAAAATGAGAGGGTAGAACTTATTGCAAAAATTAGTTCGAAGATTGATAAAAATTCTCCTTATATTTATATAAAATTTTTTTACTTTGGTTTGTTGATGTAGGACAATATAATGTGATCTTGGATAGGGCATATTACGGTCTTCAAAATGAAGGGAAGACGTATCATCTTTCAGAAATATCTCTCATAGGAATAACAAATAGACAAATGTATAGAGAACATACACTGAATGGACAGGAAACAGTGATCTTTTGATTTCATTGTCTATTAATTAAATCCATTTTAGTGATGCTGACTTATATAGGTCATTCTTTCGTATGGTGGAATACTTCTCTCTAGCAGAGAAAATCTTATTAACTGACTTGACTTGTATAATTTGTTTCTAATTTCTCTCTAATAATCCATAACTTATGAGGTAGCTTTTGCATTTCATTTACATATACAACATGTCACGAGTCACTGTCATTGATCTATTTTTATTTTGATCGCTGTGATTGAAAAAAATTAGAAGTTTGTTGATTATTGTTGCAGAAAATGTGTTTTCATCATTAGTGGGCGTACAATTTATGTGGGAGTTGATGCCTCTGACTTTGGGATTGCCTCATCATCTAGTTCATCTTCCAGTAAAGGAATCTCCTCTAAGTGATTGTGGTGGGTTCTGCGGAGACTTGGATGTTCAAATAAAACTTGAAGATAGTGTACGTATGCTGGTAGTTGGTGTAAAAAATTCTTTCCTACCGCTTACCATATCCCTTTTCCTGCAGAAAATGGAAAAAATGATAGATAAACACTTTTAGTAATAAGGAAATAGCTGCAACGTACTTTTCTGATTATGTGTAACTTTTTTTTTTCTTTTATGTTTGATGCAGGGTGTATTTTCTGATTTGTTTGTTGTTAAAGGAGTTGAAGTTGGTCATGAGATAGTCTCTGTGGGTTTGCTTGAGCCACAAATTACTCACTTGGAGGATAGAATAGTTCTGACTGTAGCTGAAGCAATGTCACTTGATCCACCCTCCCCCATTTATGTCATTATTGGTGCAGCGGTTCAGTATAGTCTTAAAATTATCCGTGCGAACAAGTTTCAAGGTTTCTCTGGACATTCCGACATGACTTATATGCTATCAAGTTTGTTGTACACTTACTATCTGAAATATGTATGATCTGTTTTAGAGCTAGACTACAATCATATATAATTTTAGTTCATCGATCTGTAGAGCTCATATGTTCTCATTTTACTACACAAAGAATACTTTCACTAATCCTGTTGATGTTTCTAGTGACAGTACTTCTCTAGAATTTTTGTTGTCGTTTGTGCTGATGAAGAGTGACATTCTCTATTATATATATATGTGCTTCTAACCTCAGTGCATTCTTTTTTGTCGTTCACAGAGGTAGCTTTGCCATCTTCACATTACCAGTGGTCTGTTTCAAACATTTCGGTTGCTGAAGTTGATTCCTTGATGGGTTTGGCATATGCTCTAAGGTTAGGTGTAACAACAGTCATGGTCGAGGACACCAGAATTTCTGGCCACTTTCATATGTCAGTGGTCAACGTTGTCGTTCCTGGTTCTTTATGTTTATATGTGAGCCGGTTTACCAGTACAAATGATTTTACAAAAGGAGTGGAGGCTATGGCATCTACCGGCTGTTGGTATATTGTTTCTGGCCATCAATATGTTATCCAAATAAAGGTTTTCACACAGGGACCTGACAAACAAGAAATATTTATCACAAGGGTCAGTGATTTGTATTCTCACTTGCATTTACTTATTTTGTGCATTTGTTATACGAGGTTTCAATAAGATTTGACAGACTATTTGAGAGGTTCATGCGACCTTTACTATGGTCGAAATCTTCTCTAGATGGATACATGATTTCTGTTGGGACTAGGACCAAGAAGTAGGCTCAATAGTTGGAGAAATCTGAACAAAAATCTGACCAATATGGGGGTCTGATTTCTAGCAAAATTCACAGGAACAATGGAGATCATTCCCCTTTTTCCTTAATCTAGTATCAGTAAACTCAGATTCAAACTGTCACTCCAATGGGGTGACCAAAAAAAATTTCCACTAAGGGGCAGAAAAAAAAAATTCAGAATTCTAGAATTCTGAGAAATTTTCAATGCTTTTGAAGAAGAAATGAAATTATTTATTTGAATATTATTCATAGTGTTTGACATATTAGATTAGAAGTCGGATGATAGGAATTTAGATTAATTTCTCTATTGATGGCAGAAGTCAAGTACTTTTATTATTCAGAAAAGAATAGAAGTGCAATTGCAGTGGAATTTCGAGAGTGCAGGGAACTGTCCCCTCTCTACTCACTTTCATACAAAAAAACTTCCCTCCCTATGATTCCTCTGCTCCCATAGGTCTATCAGCCTCGTATACAGTTATTTCCAACTTCCTGGCCAACTCACCTTTCTTTCTTTTCTCTTTATACGTTCTCCTCTGATATAGAAATTGAATAAGAGGTTTGTCATTACCATTGGTCCAAAGATCAACCTTGTCCTTAATGTTTCAATTTGAAAATTGGATCTCGATATGATCCCACGGAGCTTCATAAGTTGGTTTTTATTTCCACTTAATCAATAGGAATGAATACTTTTGCTATGCAAAATTTCTCTGTACCTTTAACAACATCTTAGGTTCTATAAATTCTGCCCCCTCATCAAAAAATTCTAGCGTCAATTCCCATATAAGAAGACATCCTTCACATCAAATTGTTGAAATTTCTATCTAAAGAGCAATTAATGACAATAATACTCTCATCTTTGCAACTGGAGCTAATGTTTCAAGATAATCTATGCCATAAGTTTTGAGTATAACATTTGACAACCAATCTCACGTTGTATTTCTCTAATGAGCCATTAGATTAATATTTCACAGTCAAGATCCATCTACACCCAACTAACTAATTTCTTTTAGTAACGTAACCAAATTCGATATATTTTTTCTCATTCAAAAACTATGGTTTGATCCCGACTTTGCTGGTGAGAAAACCTGGTGGCATATTTAATACTTGTGTCTTTTCAACCCTTCCAATACCTCAGCGTGAATATTTTTCTTATTGAACTGGTATTCTCCCTCAAATATCAGTGTGCCCAGCTCAACCACCCATCTTGTTTTTCCATGCTTAATAGCTGTCCACATAACTTTTAAAGATACCTAACTTTCCCATCGGCTCTCCTTTAATCATAATCGGTTTGCCTTCTATAATCAGTTTCATGGTTAATTTCTTCTAATTTATATGTGTTGAGCTAGAATTGTATTTATATACGTGTATTTATTTTATTTCTTAGTTTATGTTATTATTATTTTTTTTTACTAGGTGCTATATATATATGTATACTGTTTATCAATGAGTAATTAGAAATTAAGCTCTATTATGGTATCAAAGCCAAAGGTTTAGACCGGTTGCTGCAAGTTGTCGTCTAGTCCGACGACAGTGACAATTGCGTCCTCTAGCAAACCCTAGCTGCCGTCCACTCTGGCGACAGTGACAGTTGCCTGGCGCATCCTTTAGCCAACATCTCCAGTCGCGCAGCCCACGTTCGACTTCTCTAGTTGCAACTCCTCCTCTGTCAGTGACAGTAATGCGGCTCTGTCATCTCTAACGAGCCAGCGCACAGCTCTGTCATCTCTAGCGACAACTTCAGCATCAACAATTTATTTATTTTTTTTTCAAATAACTATAGGCCAACACTTATTAATATTATAGTCTTTAGCAACAGCAAGCTTCAACAGTTTGACGAACTGTGTCTCTTTAGTTGGTCTCTAAGCAACTTCTGTTTGTAAATCGGAGGTTGACAACCGAGGACTCACACCTCCTTTGTGGAAAGAAAGTGACGTCAATCAACATTACCGCTGTCAATATCTTTGTTGGTAGGTCTCAATTTGTTCTCCATGGCAGAACAATATTTGGGCACCAACTCCACGGGTGATTGTAACCACAATTTCACTATTATCTCTCAAGGTTAAATGGAGGTAACTTTTTTCAATGGTTTCAGTTCGTCAAATTTTTCGTTCAAGGAAAGGACAAATTTGGCTATCTCTCCGGGTTTGTAGTGAAGCCTGAAGATGAAGGTGAGAACTAAGACAAGTGGGAGACTGATAACTCAATGGTCATGTCATGGTTGATAAATTCAACGGAGCCAAATATTACTCGGACCTATTTCTTTCTTCCAACTACGACCGATATGTGGATGGTAATAAAGGAGACCTACTCTGATTTTGAGAATGCAGGACAACTCTTTGAAATCAAAACTCAATTGAGAAAGGCCAAACAAGGAGAGAAAAGTGTAACGCAATACTACATTGATCTCAAAACTCTATAAAAAGAATTTGATTTATTCTGTGATTACAAGTGGCACTGTGCAAAGGACAATCCTTATTTCAGAAAATAGTTGAGAAAGAGAGGGTATTCGATTTTTTAGCAGACATAAACAAGGACTTGGATGAGGTGTAAGGACGGATACTGGGTCGAGATCCTCTTCTAAGTACTCGTGAGGTGTTTGCTGAAGTTCGAAGAAAAAAAAGTCGTCGACTGGTGATATTCAGCATGAGTCAACTCCTACAGCAGAGACCTCTATATTGATGATCACTAAGTGTGATAAGTCCACTCAGAGGTATCCTAAACGCTCAGGTTGACCAGTTTGCGAGTTCTGTCATAAACTCGGATACGTTAAAACTAAATGCTGGAAGCTACATTGTAAGACTGCTAACTTTACTCAAACCAACAAATCCTCTCGCGACAACAAATGAGGCTTCTAAGGCTTATATGAAACACTTGCAGCATCTCAATCATTTAGTAACAATTCTTTCTAAAACAAGGAAAACTTAGAACAATTGTATTATTTTTGGAGTTCACATCAGTCAGCTACTATCTTATTCAATTTATCATCTTCTTCCTTAGCATAAAAAAGTGCTCATGGTAATGTTTTGTGTTTCATTAGATAAATCCAACCCCTGGATCATCGATTCAGGGGCCACTGATCATATGATAGGTTTTTCTTATATGTTTTCAACCTATTTTCTTTGTTTTGAAAATTAAAAAGTCAAAATTACAGATGGTTCAATATCTGCAATTGCTGGAAAAGGTTCTATCATTGTCTCTCCTTCCCTTACCTTAAACAATGACCTTCATCTGCCCAATTTATCTTGTAGCTTATTGTCTATTAACAAAATAATCCATGATTATAACTGTCTAATCAAATTTGTGTCTATGAGAGTATTTTCCAAGACCAATGCTCGGGAAAGATGATTGACAATGCTAAAGAAAGCAATGGTTTTGCTACTTTGCCTCAGACAGTCTCTCGAGTAAACAAGTTCAGAAATTAGGTTCTCCTTTAGTTTTTTATCTTTAGAGAATGAAATTATGTTACAGCACCATAGACTTGGTCATCCTAAGCTTTAGTTATTTGAAACACTTATTTTCTGCGTTATTCAAGGATAAAAATATTGATTCCTTTTAATGCGAGATTTGGTAAGTTGCTAAACATTGGCGATCTGTTTATCCTTCTTTAGCATACATGTCATCTAAATCTTTTTTAGTTATTCATAGTGACATATAGGGACCGTCTAGGGTTAGCAATCTATTTGGCTTTAGGTGCTTTATTACTTTTATTGATGATCATACAAGAAACACATAGATTTATCTTTCAAAAAAAAATTTGAAGCTGGTGAAACTTTCGAAAATTTTAACTCTATGATGAAAAGTCAATTTCAATATCAAATTTAAGTTTTAAGAACAGATAATAAGAGATAACATTTTAACAAAATTCTTGGCAAGTTTCTTGTAGAACAATGCATTATCTACCATATTTCGTGTATTGATACACCTCAACAGAACAGAATTGCGGAAAGAAAAAATCGACATCTGTTAGAAGTAGCTCAAGCTTTTATGTTTTTTTATGAAAGTGTCTAAAAGATTTTAGGGAGAGACTATATTTAATGCTGCATACCTAATTAATAAGATGCCAAACAAAGTACTGAGCTATCAACCCCCCTTAAAAGCTTTACAATCATATATTTCTTACAACAGATCTGTTACTCACTTAGTACTTTTGGTTGTACTAGTTTTGTTTACATTCATTATTATAACCGGAATAAATTAGATCCTAGGGTAACAAAATGTGTTTTCTTAGGTTTCTCTCATACTAAAAAAGAATACAAATGTTTTGATATGAACTTGGGAAAAATGCTCGTTGGATGTCATATTCTTTAAAAATAAACATTTTTTTAAAAAAAAACTTCTCTTTAGGGAGAGAATAAGAAAACGAATGAAGATAAGTTTTTGAAAAACTATTGTTATGCCTACAAATGTGGAATTTATTGTGAGGAATGTGGCTCCTACCTCTGATTTTCATGTTTACTTTGAGAAAGAAAGAGATGCAACCTATTGATCTACTACCTACTTCAACAATGCCATCATTTGAACTAAGTATTGATCTAGGTAATCTTAATTCTATTCTATTTTCTTTTGATTTAACTCTAGAGTCTGACTCTAGGGAACATATTACAACCATTGAGTCAATTCAAAGTGATTTTAGTGTTCCCATAGCTTTTAGGAAAGATGTACGTGAGTGCACCAATTATTCTATTGCTCGTCACGTGTTATATCATAAACTTTTACCTAGTTTTAGAGCCTTCACCACTGGCATCACTGATGATGAAATTTCAAAAACGATACAAGAATTACTACTGAGTATTTCAAAGTGGAAGGAGCCTGTTTTAGAAGAAATGAGAGCTTTGAAGAATAATAAAATTCGGGAGATGATAGTGCCTCCAAAAGGAAAACATCTCGTTGACATCAAATGAATTTTTACAATCAAGTATAACTTAGATGACTTGGTAGAAAAATACAAAGTTAGGCTTGTAGTTCGAGGGTGTACTCAAACCTATGACCTAGAATATGTGGAAACATCTGCTCCGATCGCCAAACTTAATACTGTCAGTGTTTTACTTTCAGTAACTGCTAATCTGGATTGATCTCTTTTTCATTTTGATGTTAAGAATGCATTTCTTAATGGTGACTTAGAATAAGATGTGTTCATGCAAGTGCCTCTATGATTTGATAATGAGAGTGTTGTAGGGAAGGTCTGCCAACTAATGAAGTTCTTTTATGGCCTCAAGTAATCCCCTCGTGTTTGGTTTGCTATGTTTGCAAGGGCTATAAAAGAGCACGACTATACACAAGCTCAATCATTGCAGGAGGTAAAATTGTTATTCTGATTGTATATGCGGAGGAAATGATGAGATGGAGCTAGCATTATTGAAGAAGCTTCTTGTTCGTCAGTTTGAACTTAAAGATTTGGGAAATCTGAAATTCTTACTAGGTATAGAAGTAGATAGGTCAAAGAATGAAATTGTGATATCTCAGAAGAAGTATGTGCTTGATCTACTCAAAGAGACAGGTCTTATCGGATGCAAGCCTGCCTCAACATCTATTGATTCTAATTAGAAGTTTTGTCAAAGTAAGAATGAAATGTCTATGGACAAAGTTAGATATCAGAAATTGGTTGAAAAACTAATTTACTTAGATCATACGAGGCTTGACATTGCATTTGTTGTTGGCTTAGTAAGTCATTTATTGCATTGTTCGACTAAAAATCACCTCAAAGCTGTTTATAGAATTCTTCACTACCTCAAAGGAAGTTCCGGTAAAATCATTATGTTTAGAAAAAATAAAAACAGATAAATTGAAGTATTTACAGATGTAGACTGGGCACGATCTAAAACTGACAGGAGGTCTATTTCAGCCTATTGCTCGTTTGTATGGGGCAAACTTGTGACATGGAGGAGCAAAAAATAAGATAATGTAGCGAGGAGCAGTCAGAGCAATGTATCAAAGACTTTGTGAAGTTATTTGCTTTAGAAGTATTCTAAAAGAAATAAAGATTGAGACTGATGAGTCAATGAAGCTATTTTGTAACAATAAGTCAGCCATCAGTATTGTTTATAATTTAGTGCAACACGACAGAATAAAACATGTGGAGATTGATCGTTATTTCATCAAAAAAAGACATGAAAGAGGGGAGATTTGTATGTCATATGTTCATACATCTGAACAATTAGCAGATATCCTCACAAAAAGACTCTATAAGCAGGTGTTTGAAAGTCTTTTAGTCAGGTTTGGCATGATTGACATCTTTGCTCTGCTTTGATGGGGAGTGTTGAGTTGGAATTGTATTTATACATGTGTATTTATTTTATTTTATAGTTTAAGTTATTATTTTTTTTCTTACTTAGTTTTATACATGTATAATATTTTTTATCAACAAGGAAGGGGAAATTAAGCTCTATTAATATGCATACTCCCAGTTGACTCTAGCCATTGCATCCCTAAGTATGACATAAGATTTTCCTGACTCCAAGGAAGGAAATCCGCAATTACCTACATTAGTTAAATGTACATTTCTGCATACTCCAGTGCTCTTTACTTGTTCTTTATTCCCCATTAAAATGCCATATTTCAGAGTTTCCATCACAGGTATCTTCAATTTCTTAATCAACACTATCATCTTTTGTTGTGCTATATTCCCTGTCAGCCTCATGGTGTGGATCAGTCAAACCCACAATCGTGATAAGGGATTGCTCAATTGGATCTTCAGCTGTTACATTCTCTCCTTCTTCCTTAGATTCCTGGTTTCCAGTAAGAGGTGCTATCTCCTGATCATCTTGCAAAGTTATGACCTGAATTCCCATATTGATGCAGAAATCAAATACTTTTGTTATTCAGAAAATAATAGAAGTACTAGTGGACTGGAATTGCGATGGGATAATAACTTCCCTCCCTATTCCTCTTCTCTTTTTAAGATTATCAGCCTTTATAACTGCTACACAATTATTACCAACGTTTTTGCCAACTCCCGGCCCACCTGTCTTCTCTACATCCATTTTCCTCTTATATGTAAATCAAATTGAAGGTTTATCATCTAAACAAGAAAATTAGCCTTGTCAAATCTTTCAAATTTAGTTCATAGTCAAATTCCTCTAATTTAGCTGCTGCATAAAATAATAAATCCTAATTAAATATTTACTGCTTTTAACAAATATCATTCACATATATTATAAAAACTAGTCATTACCCCTGATCTCTAGCGTTTAATGAACAAGTTGTCAGGATGGTAACTTTGTTTGTACCCTATAGATAATATTACTATGGCAAATTTACAAACCAAGATCTAGGTGATTGTTTCTAATTATACATTGCCTTTTTCAGTATAAATACTTTATTATTCTCAAGATCCAGTCTAACATCAGGAGGAACCTCGGTATATCTTTCATCTTCTAGATTGGTAAAAAAGTGTGTTCAAAACGTTCATCCCTATTCTGCAGAATGATGAAATCAAGTTGGATGAGCCATCTGAGTGCTGGGAAACTTCTTTTATGCCAGATGATGTTGCTGCTAAACATGGATGGCGAAATAGCAGAATTTTACATGCAACTTCTCAAGGAAGGGGAATATTGACAGCTTTATTGTCTTACTCTAGTGGAGATTATGGATCAAAGGAGGTAATAGGTTGCCACCTTTATATTCTACTGCCCTACTTTTCTGTGTAATTGTTTTATCAATCTCTTTTATTGTTGTAGCGTCACTGTCCTCAAGGTTGCTGAATTTTATTCTTTTTAGAAACAAATATATTTTGTCTATTTCTAATTGATCATTCTCTTGAGCAGGTTCTCAAGTTTGCACAAGAAATCATTGTTTGTGATAGAGTAAAACTTAGGCTGGACACAGAAAATAATGTATTTCAAAGCATTCTTCTTCCCTGGGCTCCTTCTATTTATCAGGAAGTGGAACTTAAGGCTATCGGAGGTTGGCTACTACTTTCCACTTGGTTTGCCAATCTGTTTCTTAGAATTATACGAGTTTAGTGTTTTGTCATTCTTAAGGTTGTGGAAAAAGATCAACAGACTACAAGTGGTTGTCCTCAGACGATTCTATTGTATCAGTATCCACCTTTGGGGTTGTCCAAGCCAAGAGGCCCGGTAAAGCAACAGTCAAAGTTCTATCAGGTTTTGATTTATCCAACTATGATGAGGTATAATTTTTTTAATAAATGCTGAATTATTTCACTTCAAGTGGACAATTTTTCTTTTTCAAGTGCAACAAAGATTTGCCTCTTTGCTCCTTGGGATTTCATGATCCTATTTTGGTGCTCATTTTCCATATAATGGTGAAAAAGATTCAATTATTTTGTTTATTGAAAAAAACCTAAAATTCACGTGTGATGTAAAAAAATTACTCGGTTACATCTTTCTTCCACTTGGAACAAACACGACAATCCTTGGCAAATGAC